>VDFB02105785.1:299794895-300427860 GCA_007258455.2 Sequoia sempervirens
CCTTCAAATTTTGGCATTCAAGATCTGCTTCATTGATAATTCAACTTCCAGATGGAGAACCAATGGAAACTTGTTTCAGACCTCCAAATTTGACACCCCACTCAACATCCTTCACATTCGCAATGTAAATTCCTAGGAGGGATAATTTTTTCCTCTAGTAACATGTAACGTCCACCAATATTAAATTCCTAGGATTGGGATAATATATTTAATATTGCCAATATTAAATACATTTCTCTCATGTCCCCTAGGACACTTTCAAAGAAACATGGAGACATTTAAAAGTGACACAAGTTTTCAAGGTAAATGTCACGTAAGCAAAATTTATCCCACTTGAATTATACATTGCAATTATATCTAAGAGATACATATAATAAATCAAGTATAGTGATTAAGGCCCATGGCCTTACTGCACCAAGAGAACTTATCATTGGTCACTAGCTTTGTGACAAAATCTAAAACATTATCCAAAGTGTCAAAATTATCAATCATGACCTTACTGTTCTCAACCATTTCTCACAAAAACTGATATTTATTATTAGAATTCTTAGTATGCTCATATTATGCATAGGATTTTTTCCCAAACAAATAACACTCTTACTAGCACATCCAATTCTCATTGTCTTGCAATCAAAACCAATGCCATTACCAAGTCTTTGCAACCATACCACCTCCTTGGAGGCATGTGTAGCAACCATAGAATTTTCTTTTGTGGTGGATAAAGAAACTATAGGGTTCCTCTTACTCATCCAACCCATTAAACCTCCAAGTAATGTAAATACATTGTTGCTAGTGGATCTTTAACTATCCAAGTCACCTACCCAATCTGCATCAAAGAAACCCTATATGTCTAATGACTTGACCACAACATATATACTATGATTAAACAAACAATAATTTAAAGTACCATGCAAATATCTAAACACCAGGGCTTAACAAAATTCCAATGCTCTTGACCAGGGTTAGACATGAACCTTCTTAGAACTCACACTACTTGGGCTATATCTAGATTAGTGCAAATCATTGCATACATTAAACAACAAAAAAAACTAGAATAAGAAACCTTAGACATATATTCAAAATAATGATCAGAATTAGGAAACTTATCTAAGCTTGACTTAGTACCAACTAGAAATAGAATATTAGTTGGCTTACAATCATGCATATTAAACCTTCACAAAATGTTATCCACATACGCAGTACTTCGAGTTAATCAAAGCTTTTTTTGAGCCTATTCTTTTTGAATTTCCATCCAAAGAATATATTTGCATACCCCAAGTACTTTATATTAAATGTGCTAGAAATTTATGTCTTGAGCTCCCTAATCATCACCTTACTATTACCCATGAACAACATATCATCAACATACAAGATAATGATTAGAGTCTGATCATTGATAACCTTAATATAAACGCAATGATCCTCCTCACCCCTACAAAAACCAAAATTTAAATAAAAAAGAATCAAACTTTAAGTACTTCATCCTTGGAGACTAATTCAAACCATACAAATTTATCGTCAACCTAAAAACTAATTACTCTTTTTCTTTTACAAAAAATTTTTCAGGTTGTCACTGAAATGAAGAGAAATAGGGGATGTTAAATATGGAATGGGGGAAAATGTTGTTGGTGTGTGTTAATGGACACATTTTTACTTATTTCATTAGGAAATAAGATGTACATGAAGAATTGATTTCCAACCCTTAGGCGAGTCAAATCGATGAGGGAATCTATTGATTTCCCTATGATCTTGAGAATGGGGGTATCAACCTAAACAACACTTTTGGGATACAAAATAAAAATAGTAAATAAAATAAATTATTCCCTTTCAAACTTGAAACATAAATTTAAAGCATATTATAGACAGAAACAACAAAATTTTAGAAAATCAGGAAATCACAAAGTGATGTATATCTATGACCAAAATGAAGATTTGGGATGCTACCTAGGACTCATTTTCCCATACACAAATGGGTCTTAATGCAAAGGTTTAAATCAACTTTCAAGATACTTTGGTGTCATTATATAGCTTTTATTTGTTCTGGGTTTGGATGTCCAATAGTTAGAAAAAAAGTCTATAGGTGAGATTCCATGAATTGACAACTTTGAAACCTATTTTTGACTTTGACAACTTTTTGCAACTTTTCTAATGTTTCTCTTCAAGAGATCTTCAATCCTTCTTCAACCTAAGATCTACAAACCAAACACAATAGGGAAAAGTTGTTCATTTTTTTTTAATGGGGGTTTACCTTGGACAAACCCCATTTGGGTAATTAGACCTTGAATTGAAATAATGAAACATGAAAGGAATGATAAATGGAATGATGAATGGAAAATACAATACTTTTGATAACGGAAATTAGTTTCTAAATGGATCCCAAAACCCTTTACATCAAGAGAAGGACATCAAAGATTAAGCAACAACCATCAACAACCCCCCAAAAAAAATCTTTAAGGTAAGCCTAGACAAACCAACAACTAAACCAATGAAAAAACATCAACACAGAAGATGACCAAACACAACTAAATAAAATTATCTAAAACCTTGGCTACCTCAATATTACTAGATATAATATTATCATGCATCTCCACCACATGTTGAAGCTCGTAGAAAGAAATAGTAGCCCTCTTGTAGGTATTACTCTTGGTTCGTAGACATGATCCCTCATCCAAACTATTCTCCATTTGATTCTTGAAATTAACATCAACAATCATCTCCTCATTCTCCCTGAGATACAACTATTTAGCAATCCAACTAAGAGCCTTTTCATTCAACAGAGTCAATGCCTGTGCACAAGAATTATGATATTGGTTGCTAATTTGCACCATTGACTGTAAATCACTACAAATATTATTAACTTTGTCCTCCAACGAAACAAGTAGCTCCTCATGAACCCTATGGACGTTATCCTCTCCTTATAGTCCCTACCCATTTTATTAGCTCATCCAACCCCACCTTTTCAAGAACACCATTCATAGTTTCCAACTTTATTTTCATCATCCATTTCATTTTGATATGGTTAACTAGTGCCACACAGACACTCTGCCACTCATTCAGCTTAGTATTAAGATCCTTGACCTCCACCCTAGTTGAAGAACAAAAGGATATTTTTAGTCATATCCTCTACCATTCTATGAAAACCCTCCAGGTCAATTTCATCCCAATTTAAATGCTCAGTAGATAGATTAGCAACATTCTCAGGTTGACACTTTGGAACCACACCTTCACCCTTCAAAGCATCTTCAAAAAATAGAATCCTCCAAATCAACAACTTCAACCTCCACCCACTTCTTACTAAAGTTCACTACCGAGTTTTCCAGCAACTTTGAAAGCCCTTTCTTGTCCTCAACTTTCTTGAAACCCTTATAGTCAGGGGTCACAAACCTAGTTTTCATAAGGGAAACATCTCCAAAAATATTAAAACTATCTCCCTCAAGACCTTTTTCTTCAATACGATGCCCCTTCTTAGCCCTGATGCTCCCCTATTTCTCCTTATTAGTAAAAATAGGGTACACTCCTAAATATTTCGCCCCTTCCTCAGCAATGTTATCAACTCTCTTCTCATTGATTTTATCACCTTTCTTCCCCTTAGACCCCTTCTTTGCACTAGACGACACAACATCCTTCATTTTAGTGTCAGTGTCATAACCTTTTGATGAAGATTTAGAAACCTCTGGATCATGGTCATTCATAGTCTTACCATATTTATGTAATGACTCTAACTCTTTGGATCCATCCTCCTCATAATCTCCATCCCATTCCTTTGCAAATTCAATCATGTCATAACTAGGTGCAAGCCTTTCATCTTTCTAACCACTAGAAAGCTTAGGAATTCCAGAAGTAAACTTCAACTTGATATGGTCAATAATAGTTTCATGAGACCCCCATGGAGAATAGATTTATTAAGATATTTTCTATGATCTTCTATGCTAGTTTCCATTTAATGGTTAGGGAAATGACACCAAATTGTTGTTTTTAAAATGATTTAACAACATAAATGGTATCCATAGATAGAAAAATACCTGCCATCAAGTGTGAAATATTTCATGATAGCCAATGTACCACATCTCTCCATAGTGGCTTAATCGAAGAACGGTCATACCATCTATTTCATGATAGCCAATGTACCACATCTCTCCATAGTCGCTCTTGTATGTAATTATTGCCACCCATTGCAACCCAAGACACCCTCATCACAACCTTCTCCTTGTTTTGATGACGAGAAAAAACTAAGAGGGCCATCCAAAAACAAGGCCAAAAGGCCCCTAGAATACATGTAAACCTGACAGCATGAGTACACCTAGCTATAATTACCACTTGGACCATGAGCTCATTTTCATAAGATATGTAATTATTACTTAGATGGGATTTGAACTCTACACTCCTAAACAAAATCAAGAGGAGATAAAGCCAACAGAATAAACAGTTATCTCCCAAGTTTTTCACCACCATGAAAAGATAATTGATCATGATAAATGATGCTTTGGAGTTTAATAGGAATGGTGTCATAGGAATGCCAAAATTTACGAGACAAGACACCCACATTCGCAAAATCATTAGCAAGAAAATTTTCCTTGCAAAATACATGCAAGATTTTATAATTATCAAAGGAGCCAATAATAGATAGGGAGTTCTCTATAATATGCAATATAGACCATGATGGGGGATTCACCTTTAAAGGACAAGTGATAATATTAACATCCCAATCAAGATCCTTAACATTCGCAATGTAAATTCCTAGGAGGGATAATTTTTTCCTATAGTTACATGTAATGTCCACGAACATTAAATTCCTAGGATTGGGATAATATATTTAATATTGCCAATATTAAATACATTTCTCTCATGCCCTCCAGGACACTTTCCAAGAAACATGGAGACATTTAAAGTGACACAAGTTTCCAAGGTAAATGTCACCTAAGCGAACATTATCCCACTTGAACTATACATTGCAATTATATCTAAGAGATACATATAATAAATCATGTATAGTGAGTAAGGCCCATGGCCTTACTACACCAAGAGAACTTATCATTGGTCACTAGCTTTGTGAGAGAATATAAAACATTATCCAAAGTGTCAAAATTATCAATCAACACCTTACTGTTCTCAACCATTTCTCACAAAAAGTGATATTTATTATTACAATTCTTAGTATGCTCATATTATGCATAAGATTTTTGTCCAAACCAATAACACTCTTACTATCACATCCAATTTTCATTGTCATGCAGTCAAAATCAATGCCATTACCAAGTATTTGCAACCATACCACCTTCTTGGAGGCATGTGTAGCAACCACAGACTTTTCTTTAGTGGTGGATAAAGCAACTATAGGGTTCCTCTTACTCATCCAACTCATTCAACCTCCAAGTAAAGTAAATACATTGTTGCTAGTGGATCTTTAACTATCCAAGTCACCTACCCAATCTGCATCAAAGAAACCCTATATGTCTAATGATTTGACCACAACATCAATACTATGATAAAACAAACAATAATGTAAAGTACCATGCAAATATCTAAACACTAGGGCTTAACAAAATTCCAATGCTCTTGACTTGGGTTAGACATGAACCTTTTTAGAACTCACACTACTTGGGCTATATCTAGTTTAGTGCAAATCATTGCATACATTAAACTACCAAAAAAACTAGAATAAGAAACCTTAGACATATTCAAAATAATAATCAGAATTAGGAAACTTATCTCAGCTCGACTTAGTACATACTAGAAATATAATATTAGTTAGCTTACAATCATGCATATTAAATCTTCACAAAATTTTATCCACATACACAGTACTTCAAGTTAATCAAAGCTTTTTGTGAGCCTATTCTTTTTGAATTTCCATCCAAAGAATATATTTGCCTATGCCAAGTACTTTATATTAAATGTGCTAGAAAGTTATGTCTTGAGCTCCCTAATCATCACCTTACTATTACCCATGAACAACATATCATCAACATACAAGATAATGATTAGAATCTGATCATCGATAACCTTAATATAAACACAATGATCCTCCTCACCCCTACGAAAACCAAAATTTAAATAAAAAAGAATCAAACTTTTTGTACTTCATCCTTGGAGACTAATTCAAACCATACAAATTTATCTTCAACCTAAAAACTAATTACTCTTTTTTCTTTTACAAAAAAATTGTCAGGTTGTCACTGAAATGAAGAGAAATAGGGGATGTTAAATATGGAATGGGGGAAAAAAAATTTGGTGTGTGTTAATGGACGTATTTTTACTTATTTCATTAGGAAATGATATCTACACTAAGAATTGATTTCCAACCCTTAGGCGAGTCAAATCGATGAGGGAATCTATTGATTTCCTTATGATCTTGAGAATGGGGATATCAACCTAAATAACACTTTTGGGATACAAAATAAAAATAATAAATGAAATCAATTATTCCCTTTCAAACTTGAAACATAAATTTAGAGCATATTACAGATAGAAACAATTTTTTTTTAGAAAATCAGGAAATGGCAGAGTGATGTATATCTATGACCACAATGAAGATTCAAGATGCCACCTAGGACTCATTTTCCCATACACAAATGGGTCTTTATGCAAAGCTTTGAATCAACTTTCAAGATCCTTTGGTGTCATTCTATAGCTTTTATTTGGTCTAGGTTTGGATGTCCGACAATTAGAAAAAAAGTCTATAGGTGAGATTCCATGAATTGACAACTTTGAAAACTATTTGTAACTTTGACAACTTTTCGCAACTTTTCTAATTTTTCTCTTCAAGAGATCTTCAATCCTTCTTCAACCTAAGATATACAAATGAAAGAAAATAGGGAAAAATTGTTCATTTTTTGTTAATGGGGGTTTACCTTGGACAAACCCCATTTGGGTAATTAAACCATGAATTGAAATAATGAAACATGAAAGGAATGATGAATGGAAAATACAATACTTTTTATAAGGGGAAGAAGTTTTAAAGGGATCCCAAAAACCCTTGACATCAAGAGAAGGATAACAAAGATTAAGCAACAATGATCAACAACCCCACAAAAAAAATTATTAGGGTAAGCCTAGACAAACAACCAACTAAACCAACGACAAAACATCAACACAGAAGATGACCAAACACAACTAAATAAAATTATCTAAAACCTTGGCTACCTTGATATTACTAGAGCTAATATTATCATGCATCTCCACCACATGTTGAAGCTCCTGGAAAGAAATAGTAGCCCTCTTATAGGTATTACTCTTGGTTCATAGACATGATCCCTCATCCAAACTATTCTCCATTTGATTCTTGAAATTAACATCAACAATCATCTCCTCATTCTCCCTGAGATACAACAATTTAGCAATCTAACTAAGAGACTTTTCATTCAACAGAGTCAATTCCTATGCATGAGAATTAAGATATTGGTTGCTAATTTGCACCATCGACTGTAAATCACTACAAATCTTATTAACTTTGTCCTCCAACGAAAACAAGTAGCTCCTCATGAACCCTATGGACATTATCCTCTCCTTATGGTCCCTACCCATTTTATTAGCTCATCCACTGCCAGCTTGTCAAGAACACCATTCATAGTTTTCAACTTTATTTTCATCATCCATTTCATTTTGTTATGGTTAACTAGTGCCACACAGACACTCTGCCACTCATTCAACTTAGTATTAAGATCCTTGACCTCCAAAAAAACCTAGTTGAACAACGAAAGGATATTTTTAGTCATATTCTCTACCATTCTATGAAAACCCTCCAGGTCAATTTCATCCCAATTCAAAGGCTCAATAGATAAATTAGCAACATTCTCAGGTTGACACTTTGGATCCACACCTTCACCCTTCAAAGCATCCTCAACAAGAGAATCCTCCAAATCAACAACTTCAACCTCCACCCACTTACTAAAATTCACTACCGAGTTTTCCAGCAACTTCGAAAGTCCTTTCTTCTCCTCAACTTGCTTTAAACCCTTATAGTCAGGGGTCACCAACCTAGTTTGCATAAGGGAAACATCTCCAAAAATATTAAAACTATCTCCCTCAAGACCTTTTTCTTCCATACGATGCCCCTTCTTAGCCCTGATTCTCCCCTATTTCTCCTTATTAGTAAAAATAGGGGACACCTCTAAATATTTCTCCGCTTCCTCAACAAGGTTATAAACTTGCTTCTCAGCAATTTTACCACCTTTATTCCCCTTAGACACCTTTTTTGTACTAGACAACACAACATCCTTCATTTTAGTGTCAGTGTCATAACCTTTTGATGAAGATAATTAAGAAGCCTTCGGATCATGGTCCTTCATAGTCTTACCATATTTATGCAATGAATCTAACTCTTTGGATCCATCCTCCTCATAATCTCCATCCCATTCCTCTTCAAATACCATCATCTCATAACTAGGTGCAAGCCTTTTATCTTTCTGACCACTAGAAAGCTTAGGAATTTCAAAAGTAAACTTCAACTTGATATGGTAAATGATAAGTTTCATGAGACCCCCATGGAGAATAGATTTATTAAGATATTTTCGATGATCTTCTATGCTAGTTTCCATTTAATGGTTAGGGAAATGACACCAAATTGTTGTGTTTAAAATGATTTAACATAAAATGGTATCCATAGATAGAAAAATACATGCCATCAAGTGTGAAATATTTCATGATAGCCAATGTAACACATCTCTCCATAGTGGCTTAATGGAAGAATTGTCATACCCTCTGCTTCACACACACCTAAGCTTATATTGTTCCTTTCCCGTGAAGAAATTGGCTAGAGCGCACTTAGAAGCTCCACAATCTTGGTAAAATTTCTTACCCTTCATAGGTAAACTAATAATTTTAGCAACTAAACCCTTGATAACATTCATCTCCACCCCTTGGTAGCACAAAATTTGATTATTACACCCTTTCACAATTCACCTTAGTAACCTTAGAATCAAACCCAAGGCACCCTCATCACAACCTTCTCCTTGTTCTGATGAGCAGAAAAAACTAAGAGGGCCATCCAAAAACAAGGCCAAAAGGCCCTTAGAATACATGTAAACCTGATAGCATGAGTACACCTAGCTATAATTGCCACTTGGACCATGAGCTCATTTTCATAAGATATGTAATTATTACTTAGATGGGATTTGAACTCTACACTCCTAAACAAAATCAAGAGAAAATAAAGCCAACAAAATAAATAGTTATCTCCCAAGGTTTTTGCCACCATGAAAAGATAATTGATCATGATAAATGATGCTTTGCAGTTTAACAGGGATGGTGTCATAGGAATGCCAAAATTTATGAGATAAGACACCCACATTCATAAAGCCATTAGCAAGAAAATTTTCCTCACAGAAGACATGCAAGATTTTATAATTATCAAAGGAGCCAAGAATAGATAGGGAGTACTCTATAATATGCAATATAGACCATGATGGGGGATTCACCTTCAAAGGACAAGTGATAATATTAAGGTATTCCCCTTCCAATCACAACTTTGTCACCCTTGCCTCTTTAGCAAGAAGGGGGCCACGATAGGTTGTTGATGTAATGACTAATATTGCATTGCCTAGGATTTGAATTGATGAAATATTACTATAATTATAGGTATCTATCCTTAATTTCTTGAAAATTAAACATCACAAGCTAACATTAAAACTTGAATTCGGGGAAATTAAAACACCACCAAAAAAACATTTTAAATTTAGGTTCAAAGGCCTAGGGAAGACACATTATCCCATGGGAGAATGTGTCTGAGGTCCCTATTCTTGCAACACACATTGTTCAAGTGAAAGTATTATGTGTCAAAATTGATTGTTGTTGGGTTTTCCCTATGAAATTTATTAGGATTGTAGATGTAAAATAAGGATTATTAAGGCACTATTAACTCCAATTTAATTGAGGGTACCCAAACAAAGTGTGAAAATATAAAGTACCTTTTCTTACACTACAGTCACATATAAATTTCCTCCTCAAGGTCCCCATGGAAGAAAGAAGTTTTAAAATCCATTTGCTATATCTAAAAATAACAAGAAATAGTAATAGAAAATAGGAATCTAATAAAATTTAATTAAGACACATGAGAGAAAATTTCACCAAAATCAACTCCATTTCTTTACGAGTAGCCCTTAGCCACTAATTGGGCCTTGTATTGCTCTAACCAACCTTCTACACCAAATTTCCTTCTAAATACCCACTTGGAACCAATGGGCTTCCTTCCTTTGAGAAAACTAACAAGATCCTAGGTGTCACAACTATCAAAAGTTATCATCTCCTCCTGCATGAACTACAACCAAGACTCACTTTCCTTTGGAGGGAGAGCCTCCTTGGAAGTTCTAGGTTCGTTGTCATTACTAAAACAAGGAAATACATAATGGTAATATGATGGGCTATACTTGTCAATTGAATTTTGTTGCCTTGTGGACCTCCTCAAATTAGGAGAAATGAACTCTACTATTCTTCTTCTTTTGTGTGCTGATCTTGCACATCCTTTAAACTACTTTTTCCCAAAAATATTTATCAATTTTAGCAAGTTACTTAACATACTCCTAGCTCTTTTACATTATGGTTCAGTTTATTCTTTATACGACCACATTTTGTTGAGGAGTATAAGGAGTTATCTTTTATCAAACTATATCTGCATGCTTACAAAATTCATCAAATTATTTGTGAACCAAATATTCTTGGAATGTGGAGACTCTCTTACACTTATAGGGCATTGCAGCTAAAAGGAGAGGTCACAAAAACGTTAATAAATTTCTAGAAAACTATTGCATTCCATATGTGCTCATATCTGGTTTACATTTTAGCCAGTCAAGAGGCTGTCTGGGCAGGATTGGAGCCTCAGGGGTCTCCCATGCAGACATGCCTATGTATAGAAGGTTTCCATAACTCACTAAGCAGGTTGGAATGAGGAATTATTGTCACGTCAATGACACATTATTGATGGAGATTGTAAGAAGACTTGATGGAAACCCTGAGTTGCTTTGTGTTTCACCTAAGGTGGCTATCATTGTAATGAGAATTGGAAGTTTTACATTAAATTCAATAGATTCACTTATCTTAGAATTAGAGGTTTTGAGAAGGCTCTATTGAGGTTTCCTCATTATCCAAGTGATTTTCTTGTTTTTCTTGAAGTTTACTGGAAAATGGTTGTTGTGAGTGTTAAATATTTATACATGGGAAAGAAGGGGTATGTATTTCCATTGTCCATTCCTTCATTTTGTTGTAAAAGTAATAATATTGCCATGGGTGTAGAGAAAGCCTTCAATAAGTTTAAGTTTTATTATTTGCCAACGAGAACTAATATTGATAGCAAGGGATATGTTAATCATAATTTGTATGGACCTAGTAGTTATAAACATCGTCCAGATATTGAGGATTTTTTGGAAGACTTTACAGATGAAGGTGAGGTACAAAGGAGAAGTTTTATGAGGTTGACCTTAAAGTAGATACAAAATTTTGGTATCTTCTTTAATATTCTAAAAGATGTGGAGGAATATTTGATGATTATTGATCCCAAATATCAAGCCCCTAATTCTAATCTGGGTATGTGCAGGATCATCATGCAAAAAATAGGCCCTTAAGTGGCAAAAAATTTAGAAAAATCAGTGTTAGGAAACTTGACGTAAATATTTGAATAAGTTATCTATATTATTTCAAAAATATGTAAGAATAGAATTTGTAGAAAATGGAATCTAGTTTCTAAAATACTAGTTTTATTTAAAAATAAATAAAATCTATTTGGTGAAAATTTGAAATTTCAATGCAGTAGTACTTAAATTTCAGGGAAAAAATAAGAAGTAGGTGTCTGTCTGACCACCCTGACCATAATAAAATGATAATATTTTTTTGTAAGATATTATATATAAGTAGAGGACTCATGTCTAGATGTGATGCATATTTTTTTGTATTTTTTTTCCAAGTAAATGATTAATTATGAATTTTTTATTACAAATTTTAGAAAATATAAAAACTCATCTGTCTGACCACCTTAACTTGGTCAAAAATTCATGAAATTTAATGTTTCTTTTTTTAATCCTATATTATGTGAAGCATAGAATGTGACGCATGTTTTGGATTCAAAAAATATGACACCGTTTGAAAGTTATAGATGTTTTTCAACCAGCCTATCAATCAGGACTTTAGTCATAATTCTAATAGAAAATGAATAATAATTATTTATTAAAGTCAAATTAAATCATAATTTATATTTTTGGAAAGCTGAGAATCTCCTCTAAAAACCCTTTTCATTTCCTTAATTTTGGGTGAAAAAAAAGTCATCAGCCACATACCCTACAAATACCCATAATATTGCCACTTTTTGGCACACCATGATCCTGCACATATACATCCATTGAATAGAATTAACTGGTTAGAGGATGAAGTCTCATATTTGATTGTTTGTTCTGCTCATGTTTTGAGAAGCACTTCAAAATGGTTAAATGGAAAATGGCAGAAAAGTGAAGGTTCTACTTAAGAGTAAAGAGATTCATAGAGAAATGAATGAGGGAATGTATTTTCCATCATATAATTGAAGATAATATTTTTCCCACATTCTTTGAAGTTCTTCCTTCTCCAGTACGAGTTACTTTTGTTTCTGTTCAATTAGTTGAGAAAATGGAGAATGTAAATGTTGAACGTAGGGACACTGAGCTTGTGGCTTCTTCTCCAACATGGTTAAAGAAAGTAGTAGAGAAGAAAATGAAGAATGTTCCTACAATAAAAGTTGAGGTTGATACAGGCGCTATGCTACTACAAGGTCAATAGAAACTTAAAAAGGCCAAGAGGATGTAACAAATGGTCACTGATTCTTTTTTTGGGAATCAACTGTTGGAAATTGCTAATCCTATAAAGGATCTAAATGAAAATGAGATAATAGAGGCCTATTACAAGGTTACTCATCTTGATATGGGGCCATCTACTTTATAAGGTGATGTCTATCATGTTGATTACTCTATTAATGCATTAATTGAAAGAGAAAAGGAATAGAAAAAGGAGAGCCTTCAATTGCAGTCTCATATTCTTTCTTTGAGAAATTTTATTTTGTTAATTGTGACTCTGACCCCTAGGGAAGCCTCAAGCTCAAATGTTCAAGGTATTGATTCTGACACTGTGCAAAAGGTCAAGAAAAATTTAGGCTATGCTAAGTTTGCCAATGAGAGGATAGGGAGGCTTTACCAAGATGGCCTTTTCTACATTCGTAAATTTATTCAATTTTATATTAATGTGTGTGATAAAAGAAAAGAACTAGTAGCTGAAATCTAGTAGATTAGAGGATAACATTGGAGCACATATGTGCTTTCTAAGGAAATTGAAGAATTACTCTCCATGGAGCACACTTTGTTGATTAGGGAAAAATTGGTCGATGATCCCAAAGAAATTGATCCTAATTGGTTTGATTCCTTGGATTGGAGATTGTCAATATATGAGGATTATATCAAGGAAATGAAGTGTTAGAAAATTATTTTTAGATAGTAGTGAAGATCAAGGAGAATTTCAATGCCCTCGAAGTGGACCTCACGGATGAGATTGGTGAACAGATATTGGATATTGCAAACATATCAAATCAAGATAAAGAGGTCTATAATAATGAGGTAGGTGATCCAAAGATAGCCCATGTAGACTAATTTAGAAAATTGATTAATTTATAGGCCTATATGAGCACATTCAAGGCTAAAAGTGATAAAATCTATAAAACAATTATTGAGTCAGACTATGCACTTTCAATATGTACGACAAGGCTGCAAATCACCATGAATCCAAGAAGAAAAGCATTACTACAATTGTCACCAAGTACTAGGAATACATGCAAAGAGTAAAGGAACAAGAGCATTACTGGAGCAACAGGAGGTGGAAATAGTTGGAAGTGAAAGAGTTACAAATGGGAACACTGATTAGTTTTAGTTGTTGTGTTATTTTCTTTAATTTTTCTCTTATCAAGGATAATCTAGCTTTAATAAGAGCCACCCATTGTAAAGACTTCGTCAACATGGGATATTAGGCTTCGATGATAGCCTCCTTTTGTACTATTCTTGTTTGTAAGGGTTACATTACCTTAAAAAAACTATTATTTAATTAACCTAAATTGATATATGTACAAGATATTTTCCTTACTTTGTAAGTTTGAATATGTAAACTCTTTCACATGTAAGTTAAAACAACATGAGATGAGTAAATTTTTTTTTGAAGGAGCTTCCATCCTTCTTATGAGGTTCAAAATGATACTTTTCATAATAACCAAGGTGTATGACATCATGTCCAAAGTTCTTCTAAAACTCAAATTTGAATTTTAGAATTATGTTTATAATTAACTGATAAGTAAGAGGAAAGAGAATAAAAGAATACAAGGTGTAGATACAATTGAATGTTCTCACCAATAAATTAAGAGTCATGTCCACTAGAGTGTCCTCCCAAAAATGGTAAATTTACTTGGACAAATAGACAAAAATACTTCCTCTTAATAGCTAAGAGGCTAGAAAAAATTATTTTCAATTCATCTTGGTTGGAGGATGAAACCAACTTGTGCTCCTCTATTTTGTATTTCTTACCCTTTGGTCATTTTCCTATTCTATTGGAACTAAAGGATAAATTGATCATCTTTAAACATAAAACATCCTTTAAATTCAAGGCAATATGGTTTAGAGATAGACATTTCATTCCTTTACTCAAAGAGTGGTGGGAAAATGCTTCTTTTATTGAATGATCCAAAATGTATTAGTTGTGTAAGAAACTTTAATATGTTAAACAAATCAAATCTTGGAATCAAAATCATTTCAAAAATATCTTCAAAGAAAAATAAAAAATTCAAAGTAGATTGCATGATATTAATATCAAATTATTTGGAATGGAATCAACAAGGAAAGTTTTGAACTTCACTAAAGACTTCAGGGAGACCTAGAGGAAATGCTAGTAAGAGAAGAAATTTATTGGAGAAAAATGTGCCAAGAGATTTTTTTTTATCTGAAGGAGATAAAAATAAATAAAAAATTAGTGCTTCTATTAAGATTAAAAAGCATTTGAGCTCCATTCTTTCCATCACCTCAAGCTCTAGGGAAACCTTAGCTAATCAACAAAACAAATTTAGAAAGAGACAATTGATTTTTTTTTTCAAGTTATTAGAAAAGCCAAAAAATAGCAATCCTTTGGATGGAGCCATTTCCTCAACTTAAAATTTGGACAATATCCAAAATTTGGTTACTAAAGAATAATAACCTCCTCTTGCAAGAGTATACTCTTAAAGAAGTAAAATCAATAGTTTTTTCTTTAACCCAAGAGAAGGCTCCAGTTCAGTATGTAGCACAATATATAATACTTTTTCCAAGGCCATCTCTTTGAGATTATCTTCTTTTCTCCCTAATATCATGTATGAGGAACAAGGAGGGTTTGTTCCAAACAAAGAAATAGCAAAAGGAGCCCTAGTTGCTCATGAGGTTCTTCATTCCACTCACCATGAATTTCAAGCCATGATTATAAAACTAGATATGATGAAAGCATATGATAAAGTCAATTGGAAATTTATTATTCAAGTTCTTCTCAACCTTTTTTTCACACAAAATCAGTACAAATGGATCCTATCTTGTACTTTGGGAGCCAAATTTTCAATATTGATAATTGGCTACTTTGCAGGTTTTTTCAATCTTCCCAAGGGTTCGTCAAGGGATTAGATTGATATTAGTCCAATACCAAGCTCAAAATTGGAAAGGGATTGTTATTCCAAGACTCCAAATTCCTATCACACATACACTATTCAATGATGATACTGTATTGTTTGGTTTCACTTCCATTTCTGAAGCAATATGCATCAAGAATACTACCAAATCATATTGTTATGCTTTAGGTCAGGCAATTAATCTGAGAAAATCTAAAATATTTTTGTAAAACGTTAGCTCCTCTTTGCAGAAATATATCTCCTCTCTTTTGGGTCTTAAAATTAATGTCCTTCCATGTAAATACTTAGGAATTCCACTTTTTATGATGGCAATTAAGAATGATTTTTGGAAAAATGTTTTGTCATCAATCCAAAATAGGGTATCCTCTAGGAAATATAAATGGTTAATACTCGCAGAGAGAATAACTATGATAAAAGTTGTGCTTTCAACAGTTCCTATTTACATGATGTCCATGTTAAAAATGCCTAAGGGAATAATTCATGATATAGATAAAATTTTGAGGAATTTCTTGTGGAAAGGGAGATTTCTCTCATGGCCTCGGATAAACTTTGCACAATGCAACAACTTGGAGGTACAAGTATCCATACCTTACAAACTCGCAACTTGACATTAAGAGCTAAATTAGCATAGAGCATCTTTGTTAAACAAAAAAAAAAAGGTGTAAGATAATAAAAAAAATACTCTAACGATTCTCATAGAATCTTCTCTATCTCAAATCCTAATCATGGTTCAAAAGAATTGAAATTCATTATAAGATGCAGAAAATTAATTATGGTTATTCACAATGAAGAAACATCATCTTTATGGGAATCCTTCCCTTGGAAACATTGCCTTTCTTTTAGAATCGAAGATAATCTTGAAACAACTTTGGGATAGTAAAGTGAAAGATTATCTTGTTATTTCATGGGACAATGTATTTATAACAGCACAATGGAAAAGTCTACAAGACTGTCCTATTCCACAGAACCAAGAAAATAATTCTCCAGAATAGAAAGGAAAATAATTATGGTTATGCTGGAACACAGGTTGCTTATCCAAAGCCAAATATTTTTCATTGCTTACCCTTAAAAATAAAATTCTCACTAGTACTAGACTGGTCAAGTTAGACACTACTCAAGCTTTAAATTTTCCTTTATGTAATAATCATACAGAGGATACAAATCACTTTTTGCTTTCATGCACATTCTCAAAAAATTGCTAGAGGTGGCGGACATCAAAACTTACTGGAGCTCTCCTCTTCCCCAGTCACTAATGATTCTCTTCCGTAGCTAGCCATTACTATAAAAAGACCATAATTTTTCCAGAACTTGGCTTGTTTCTCTTTTCTTACTCACATGGAACTTCTTTCTTCTTATCAAATGTCCTGGACCTGATTCAAGATGAAAATATTGTTAGGGTGCTTTGCCTTAATTACATTCATGACTACCCAGTAACTGAAGAGTCCTTCAACAACGCCCTGCACAACTATGACTTCCAGAACGTTTTGGGTGCCATGGTTTGGGGTTTGTTTAAACACTTTGATATCCAAAATTCACAGGGTATAAATTGCATTTTTAATGCAATTAAACATGGAATCCACAATGTTTGCCCTGTTTACAATTCATAATTCTCTTTAGTCTTATCGTCGGGAAGTGGATACTAAGCTTTCAGAGAGGGTGCAAAATGTATTCCAGACCCACCTCCTTCTCACACAACCTCATCTAGCAACACCTCAGCACAATAACGTGCATGTTGATTCAGCCAGAGAAAATGGTTCTAGGAAAATTTATCGTCAGTAATTCACTATAGAAAATTCACTGTCATGATAAATTCATCTCATGGAAAATTCACCACCAACAATTCACTGTCTGGGATAATTCGTGGCATATACAATTAGAAATTTTGATTTATGATAATAAAAATAAAATATTTTTCAATATATTTTATTTTATTCTAGTAAACCAATTATACAACAGTATCAGTCATCTCTATTATTGTACTATTGCAAATGTACATATGACAACTATATAATCTAATAGTTGGTATTGTTAGCTATACTTCGGAAATATATATTAAAAATGTTAATGTGATGAATTATCTGCGGCGGTGAATTGCTGGTAGTGAATTTTCCATGAGATAAATTTGCCTAAAGCCAGAGAAAATGGTCAAGAAAACGATACTCACATGATATAAACATCAATGTTTCTCCTAAAAGGAAAATGTCTCTTTGTTTTCACTGATTATGTTCATATATGGTCTATATGACTATGTTTTCCTATGTTTGATAATTCAAGGATAATCTGGCTTTAATAAGAGCCATCTATTGTAAAGACTTCGCCAACATGGGACATAAGGTTTTGATAATAGCCTCCTTTTGTAATGTTCTTGTTTGTAAGGGTTACTGACTCATTTCAGGAGTCTTAAATATGTAAATATCTATTATAATAATATAAAGTTCAGATGTTTAGCATATTTTACCTAAAATATATTATTTAATTAATCTAAATTGATATATATATATACATATATATATAGTTAGTCTGGAAAAGATATTTTCCTTACTATATTATGTCTTTATAAGTTTGAATATGTAAACTCTTTATATGTAAGTTAAAAGAGCATGAGATGAATAAAACATTTTTGAAGGAGCTTTCATCCTTATGAGGCTCAAAATGATACTTTTCATAAAAACTAGGTGTATGACGTCATGTCCAAAGTTCTTCTAAAACTCAAATCTAAATTTCACAATTATGTTTATAATTAACTGATAAGTAAGTAAGAGGAAAGAGAATAAAAGAATACAAGGTGCAGATACAACTGAATGTTCTCACCAATAAATTAAGAGTCATTTAGTCAAATCTATATATAAAAAATAAAATACATTTTAAATTATTATAACAATAAAATTTAATTGTCAAAATCCATTGACTCGTAACAACGATTTACATGAATATATCTTTCATAAACATATTTCACATCAACTTTAACTTTTTAGATTTTAGCTTCTTCTCAATTCTTTCAAAAGAAATGAGCCAAAGCTCCATTTCAGTTTCACCAGTTGATGTTTCTGATTTTGAAGGTGGGGATATAAAGGAGTTCAAGATTGGAACTTTGGATATCATCACTGGCAGTAATTTTTCAGAGCCATGATATGGTACCAGAGAAGGATTAAACTGATTAGGGGCATTCAAGAAAAACAACACTCTGCCGGTCACCTTGCTAATCTCTGCAAAATGCTTGCACTCATCTTCAACAGTAAACTCTTCCTGAATAATACTTTGAAGGCGTTCATGGGGTTGTATGTTCTTTGATATATACAACCGAACTGTAAAACTACCACCTGGACGAAAGTTTATTTCCTGTTGTAGAGCCCAAAAGCCCCCAACATCTTTCCCTCTTCTGTTGGCCATTGTTTATTCAGAGAGAAGAGGGATTATTCTCAGACAATTGCCAAGATGGAGGAGCTTCTTCCACAACTATATAGACAAACAGAGAGAGGACCATTCGACACTGAAATGTAACTGAAGTCTTTTGGAGTTCAGCTATCGTAAAATTATGACTACCTATGCTAGTGCCCTCATATAACAACCATCTTGGTCTACAAGTCGATCCAAATATGGTATTCTAAGGTATATTTAATGGTGAATTAGAGAATTCCATGTTGAATATGGAATCAATCTATATAATATTCACCACCATCAATACTCATTTTAGCTTTTTTTTCCTCAATTTAGATATCATATTCAAGCTTTTTTCCCAAATTTATATATGAATTTCATGAAATAATACAAAGAAAAAGAGATACATATAAATGGAGGGAGGGAGGAGGGGAGGTAGAGTATTTTTAGACTTTTTACTATGAAATCTCTAATAAATTATTGGCACACATTTATTCATTCTTAATATTTATCTTAATGAAGAATATCTAGCATATTCCTACATATTGCAAACTTTATCTTTTGAAAAGGTTTAATGGATATATCAGTCATGTTCTCAATATTTTTGCAATACATCAAGTCAATCTCTTTTGATTGAAATATTCATCTTTATTAGCTTTTCTCCTCTATTCTAAAATCTTGTAGCTACCAAACCTATCAAGTTGTCTCATCCCTTCCCCAAATTCCACCTTCTCAAACTCCCAAATTCTAAATCTCTTCAGTTATTAGGGTTATTAGGTAGAAATTTATATTGAGCTATACCTTCACAACTTCCCCCTCTAGCTTGGTGATTCATCATGTTTATAATAAGGTCACAATGATTATTCTCTTAACAACACCCAATTTCCGTATAATGATTGTTGACTTCATAAAAAAACTCTTTCGTCTCTAACAATGAAAAATATGCACACAACACAAATTACACCTACCCTATGGAATATTACATCTCAAACTCTCATCTTCTTTGTTACCTTTATGAGGTAGTAACCTTTCTTCAAATACACAGAGAAATGTAGGCACTCTAATACTAGTATTTTCTTCACCCTTTCAAACTATAATCTTCATGTAGGCAGTCTAATTGTGAGAAATGCAACAAAGAAGAAAAGATACGCAAGAAAATTCACAAATGAAGAAAATATAATTGTCTATGTATATTTCAATGAAAGGATGGTGTATGAATTATACATCCTTTATGATCATCAACAAAATCCATCCAAAATAAATCTAGTTTAGCCAACTAACTATAAAACTAAAAGTACCTATGTCACCTGATGCAGGAGCATCCCTGGTTGTAAGCAATCTTATATCAACCAAAAACATTTATTTCTTACATTTCATTTAGTAGTAGTTTCAATATTTCATTCCATATTTCACCGCATTACCGTTTCTCAACTCGTGAAATGGGATATAGCATATTCACATCGACATCTATCACATATCTAGATTTCACATCGTTTGCATTTGTTTTCAAAATGTTATCCTCTCATAATTTCACTGTAATTACCAGTCAGAGCATTTGGGGCTGACCTGGTCCATATTTCTTAGTGCAGACCTATTCCAAATTGTGCAAAGCCTAATGGAACATCATACAAGCATTTTGGGCCCTATGGGATCTATCTTGGAGATTCACAAGTCATTTATTTTCGTGAAGGATTATCTTTTCATATTTTGAGGCCAACCTTCACAGTTGTTCATTCATTGGGTTGTGTAAACCCTTCTGGCCAATGCAGACCCTTTTTGGAGCTTGAGAAGCATATTTATAATCATTTGTGACTCATAGGAAGTTAGTAGTTTTTAGAAGTATGTTTTGGATTCATCACGTTTTCGCATCAACCCTTCGAGGACTATAATAAGGCATTTGGCCAATTGTAATGTTGAATGCCTAGCAGTAGGCCTGTGAGCCCTAATTATTCACCCATGAGGCATATGTTGCATGTAAGATTGCTAATTCAATAAACAATCATATTTACAAATCATTTTCTTATGATATTTTTGTTGTGTTGACTCTAAGCTGCATGGTTTGGACTATTCTTTCTGAACCCTCCATTTGTGACTACACCAAGTGGTATCAGAGTGAGTTTGCAAGTCCTAAAGGCATTCCTTGAGGTGAAAAGATCATCGACTTGAGGCAGACTTCATGTGCTTTCAAGCGATAAATTTGAATCCTAGACAATCGATTGATTAGATCAATCAAATGGAAGAATGCTATGATGAAATTCAAGATCTAGAAAGAGTGACATTTGTGAAAACAAAGTTGAAAGGTCATGTTGCTTTATGGGGAAAGAAGTTCAATTAGATAGAAATATAAGAGGAAAGGAGACAATCATCAAATGGGATAGAATGGTGACAAAGTTCAAGAATCAATTCATACTAGAAGACTGTGAGTTTGAATTGTTGAAAAGATTGCAAAACTTGAGACAGAAAGAGAGATCTATTAAGGAATATACTGAAGAATTATACAAGATGATAATAAAAACCGGTCATAGTGAATCAAGCAAAGAAAAGGTTGCCAAATATATCAATGGATTGAGAACAAACATTCAAGAAGAATTGAGCCAGGTAAAGATGACATCAGTTGAAGAAGCATATTAGTTTGCATTGAAAGTGGAAGAGAATTTGAATAACAAGTTTGAACAAAGGCAAAGAAGTGCAAGAGGAAGATTCTAAAGGAGTGGATCACAGTCTAGAGAAAGAATACCTTGTGCAGAGAAGAACAAAGATGTAAAATCCTAATGGAGTGAAGAAAAGGATGTCAATTCATACCGCAGAGGAAGAGAAGATAGAAATTTCTACTATAGTGATAGAGGAGGTCATAATTTTTACCACAATGATGGACACCAGAGAGATGAAGGGAGATCTAAGAGAAGACCATTCAAAGGAACCTGTTTCAAGTGTGGAGGTGAAGGCCATAGATCATTTGATTGTCATCAAGGAAGCACCAGAAAGAAACCTGAGCATACCAGAAGAGCAGCGTATGTGGATGAAGAACATGTTGAATCTCCTAATTCAGTTGGGAACCCAGAGAAAGGTGAATCATTGGTGATGAGGAGAGCTTTGATGCATGAAGAAGTGATTGAGGAACCATCACAAGGAAAAAGTTTGTTCAAAATTAGATGTAAGTCTAAAGGAAAGGTATGTAAAGTTATCATTGGTAGTAGTAGCACTGATAATCTAGTTTCAGAGGAGATGGTAACCAAGTTGAATTTGGAGCTCGATTGAAACATCTGAACCCTTATAGGATAGCATGGATTCAAGATGAGCACTAGATATTGGTGAATGAGAAATATTTGGTGAAATTTCATATTGGATCATATAGAGATGAAGCATTGTGTGATATTATGCCTATGGATGCTTGTAATTTACTATTAGGAAGACCATGACAATATGATAAGAAAGAAATTCATGATGGAAGAAGAAATACTTATACTGTGGTGTCAAATGGAAAGAGAATTAATTGATACCTTTAGAGGAAGAGGAGAATACTGAAGTTTGTGGCACTACCTGACTATGTTTGGTAGATGGAAGGAAATTTTTGGATGGATTGAGGAATGAGAATATGTGTTTTACATTGATTCCAAAGAAGGGTGGTAAGTCAGAGGTAGAGAATCCTACCATAAAGAATGAAGAAGTAGCAGATTTGTTAGCTGAGTATGAAGAAATCATGTCAAGAGAATGTACTAGCACTACTGAATTTGACACCATTTTTCGATGGCCGTTTGTCGGTCACTCAACAAATCTTTGTTGAAAGAGTGATGAAATGGCAAAAATATTTTTGTCACTATTTTTTCGTCGAATGTTCAACGACAAATTAAACGTCGAAGTAACGGTGAAGAATCGTCGGTCGACAGCATCATGAAATGCCTCGGACATTTGTTGGAATATCAATGAAAAATTTGTGTTTCCACTGACGAATTACACCAGAAGTTTGTCACCAGTTCGACGAAATGGGCAAGGAGTAGTGTCAAAACAACACCAAACGTTCATCAAATGTGCGACGAAATATCCAAGTAGTAGCGTCGAAACAATACCAAGAGTTCATCGACTTTACGACAAAACTAGCAAGGAGTAGCACCGGAAGAACACCAAAAGTTTGTCACAATTGCAATGAAATGGGCAAGGAGTGGCGTGGTAGCAATGCCGAAAGATCGTCGAAATTGTAACGAAATGTGGAAAGAGTTACGACGAAATATTCATCGCAACTATAGCAACTTCGTAGAGCCTTTCTGTTGATTCGTTGATGGTTTTCTTTGGTGGTTGGCATCGAAATTGTGACGAAGCAGCAATTTTTTAAGAAAAAAAATTATTCGTGAAAATGTACCATTGCAGAGACTAACGATTGATCATACATACAGACTGCATATTGTTTTGATGCTTCAAACGATGCATTTCTTATATTGAAAGGTGCATTACCTTATTGAGCTTCTGTTTATTTCGAGAATAGTTTAATATTCTCTACTTAATAGGGCCAACCACGTGACAGTGGAAGCTCATTTGGCCCCTCCCCCCCACACATCACTTTCAATTCCCATACCCAATCATATAACATTAATAATTCATTCATCCATTAATAAAATATAACATTCATTAATTAACATATTCACATTCATTCATTAACATATAATATTCATTCTTTCAGTTTTTACATATTATCAAAAATATGGTTGTCATGATATGATTACAATCACTTTTGTTTTTTTTTCTTTTTTAAAGCTACATAAAGTTGAAGTGGAGTATCATTTTCTAAATCAATATATGTCCCCCCTTTAGTTGTTCTACCCTTTGCTTGTGATCTTAATGTACGCGTAGTCATCTGCTCATGACGTGGATGCCGCTTCAAGGGGGGATCTACTACAATAAGAAAGAAATGTTAAACTGATATGTTTTATTATTATTGTTACAAGTATTTCATTAATTAAAAGAACATTAGAGTGGTTCACTTTACCTGATGGGTCCACATCATGTTCCTGAACTTTTGTTATAGACTCATGCTCAACATGTTGAACACCCTTTAAATCCTAATCTATAGTTGAAACATGAAAGGTTACATTAATTAATACACCAATTGAAATTAAATATGTTTAAGAGAACATAAGGGTGGTCCTCTTTACTTGATGGGGCCACATCATGTTCCTGATCTTCTCTAGTCTGATAATGCTCAACACGTTGATCATGCTCTACATGCTCTAAAATTGAAACACGAAAGGTTACATTAATTAATAAACCAATTGAAATTAAATATGTTTAAAAGAACTTTAGAGTGGTCATCTTTACATGATGGGGCCACATCATATTACTGATCTTCTCTAGCCTAATCATGCTCAACATGTTGATCATGCTCTACATGCTCTAAAGTACCAAGATGCACACCATGACCTTCATCTGCACATTCTACTCCACCCTCACCAGGTTGCATTCCAATGTCATGTGCAGTATTATCATTGCTTGAATGTTTTAAAAAATAGGCATGTAATTACTTTATGGTGGGAATTAATATTGAATAGATTGCACAAGTATTCAATTTTAAATTAACTTTATTGAGTTTATTTACCTGCATGTCTGATGCAATGGAATATTGTGTTTGCCCAGTCAAGACTCTTAGGAATTTAGCCACGACTCCATAGCCTTGCTGGAAGGAAATCTTCAGGTCCTCTTCTATGGGAACTCTGTTGAATTCAGAGCCCTACATTTTTGCAGAAGATCATGAATTTTGCTTCTATGGTGTGATAAAAACCAAATTTGTTTTCAATTTATTATAATTTGGATGCAATATTTCATTTATTGATACTTACAACTCGTGCGGCTAATTTCATATAACCACCAGAGCCAAGTTTGTGTTGCCCATGCTTTTCTAGTCTTTCCTTTGTTACCCTTGATGTGTCGGGTAGCCTATGAAAAGTTTGAAATACATTAGATTATGTAAAAAGAAAGAGTAATCAATATATAATTACATTGTTGATAGTATCACACATAGCATACTACTTTTTAAAAAAAAATTAATTGCATTTCCATAGCATACAGACATTGAGAGCATATAAAATACAGAGTTCAATCCATGGATTATAGAAAATAGATTTTTGTTGGTTATATTCATATCACTGATTACATTGCACAAAACATATTACAACTGCATAAATATCAGATGGTGACAGTTGTCTATGCTACCACATTTTTCATACATGTCTACCAAAGCATTTTATCAAATAGTTCACTGCCTTGCTGCTATGGCTAAAAGCCTAAAATAGGTGCTTTCAAACAAGCTATGGATGCTTGGAAAAAATCTATCAAAGCATAATAGTAAGCAATAGCATAGAAAGATAGTGAACTGTTTCAAAAATGCCTCAAAGAAATGTGGTCTCATGGTGATGGAATGCCATGACAATCCATAGTAATTTTCTTGTCATGGCATTACGTTATGGCATTCCATCACCATGAGACCACATTTTTTTTGAAGAATTTTTCAAATAGTTCACTACGTTTTCTATGCTGCCACATTTTCATACATGTCTACCAAAGCATTTTATTAAATAGTTCAACACCTTCATGCTATGGCTAAAAGTAAAAACCTCAAAAGGGCTTTCGAACAAGCTATGGATGCTTGGAAAAAATCTACCAAAGCATAATAGTAAGCAATAACATAGACAATGTAGTGAATTGTTTGAAAAAATGCCTAAAATAAATGTAGTCTCACAGTGATGGAATGCCATGACAATCCATAGCAATTTGCTTGTCATGGCATTCGTCATGGCATTCCATCATCATGAGACTACATTTCTTTGAAATATTTTTTTCAAGCAGTTCACTGTCTTGTCTATGCTACTGCATTTTTCATACATGTCTACCAAAGCATTTTATCAAACACTTCATTGCCTTGCTGCTATGGCTAAAATCCTAAAACAGGTGCTTTCAAACAAGCTATGGATGCTTGGAAAAAATCTATTAGAGCATAATAGTAAGCAATAGCATAGACAAGGCAATGAACTGTTTCAAAAAATGCCTCAAAGAAATGTGGTCTCAGATGGAATGCCATGACAATCCATAGAAATTTGCTTGTCATGGCATTCGTTATGGCATTCCATCACCATGAGACCACTTTTTTTGAAGCATTTTTTCAAATAGTTCACTACCTTTTCTATGCTACCACATTTTTCATACATGTCTACCAAAGCATTTTATCAAAAGTTCAACGCCTTCATGCTATGGCTAAAAAGTAAAAACCTCAAATAGTGCTTTTGAACAAGCTATGGATGCTTGGAAAAAATCTACCAAAGCATAATAATAAGCAATAACATAGACAAGGCAGTGAATTATTTTAAAAAATGCCTAAAAGAAATGCAATCTCATGGTGATCGATGATGTTATAATTAACAGTTATATCACAAACAAATTATATGGTGATCATGAATATACCAAAGCATAATAGTAAGCAACGAGCCATGGTCTCATGGTTTTGCACGAAAATCAGCTCCAATTTTATTCATGTTTTTTGCAGATTTTAAACACGTTTTTTTGGTCATTTTGAAGTTTGAAATGGAAAAAAATCATTGACCAAAAATTCAATGATTTTTTCAAAAAATCAGGGAAAAAATCATCCAGCCTGCAGTTTTTTTAAAAATCACGATTAATCGGGATTTTTTGTAGATTTATGCTTCTATATCACATACCTTCCTTGGATCGGTGGTGTCTTTCCTTTTTTCTTTTTAGCCTTCTCCTTTCCATCAGACACCAAGTCCTTCCACTCCCTCTTCAAAATCATGGGGGGATGCTCATACTTTTTGTTCTTCTCTAAATGTGACCTATATTGGTCCCTCACATACTTTAGATAGGTACCAGCTTTCTTAAGGACCTTGGTTCGGTTGAATGTTTTATCACCGAAAACTGACACAACTAAGCAGTTAATGAGCTCATCTTTTAAATCTTCATTTTGGCATTCCACACAGGTGTTTTATGGTGGGCCCGAAACTCCAATGTAATATCAGCAGATGTTTATAAAACATCATTTCTTACCACAAAATGATCATAGGATCAATAGTCTAAAAAGAAGCGATCAATAAATTAAATTTCAATTGGATTATATAGAATAATAATTAAAACATTTTAAAGTACCTGGGACCTTCTCTATCTTTACGGGAATGAAATCCTCGGTCACCACAAGTGTGATCGGCAATGTTCCCATACTAGTAATACGGGAAGATCCAAGAAATGCTGCTAAAACATCACCAGTACTAGTGGCCTCTGCATCCCCAAGTACATGTCCTGACGCATGTTCAGGTATGTGTTTGCTGCCAGAGGGTGTGTTAACGGATGCCTGCATGGTATGTGTTGTCAAAATTTCAGACGACAATAGAGGCATGGATGATGGGATCAAATAATGTGATGTATGTGTAGGAAGATTATGATGGACACTTGTACCAACCCTTACTCCTTGGGAAGCACTTGTAGTACCCTGATCATGGCCAGGAGCATCATGAGAAGGAAAATAACCCTATAAAAACAACACATATTTTAGTTCATGACATAAAAGAGTACAAAATATAAAACCATGAATGAACTTATGTTATAATTAAAGACCACATGAAAGCTTACTTGCAAGTTTTGTAATCTCTCTGTCAATACTTTAACCCTCTCTCTTATCTCATCTATTTGAGGCATTTTGAACATCAACTGAGTCATTTCTTCATTGCATTTTTTCATGAGCTTCTTTATCGTATTGAAAGGGTTTGCTGAATAAAGCCATGTCATCATCATAAAATATTAGCGCACCTCACTATGGATGCTCTCCTCTACTACGGTACCTTTCCCAGATCAATCCAACTGCAACAAGAATATTAAAACATTACCCGAAATTAGCTTAAAAATTTATGAAAAAACATAATAATAAAACATTTTACAGCGTATCTAATTTGTACAATTACAATGAGGAGGAGTAAACTTTGTTGGGTAGAGCTGAAGAAGATACATCATGATCTGTGCTCTACGGCAGAGTCTTCTGTATGATCAATGTCCCCCTGTGACAAAATTAAATAAAAAAAAACATTACCAAAATGGAAACCAATGACATAAGAAAAACATAAGAATAAAATGGTATATTGGAGTCATTAATTGGAGGTTGGGTAAAATGGTACATAGTATGTACCACCCCCATAGTAACTGTGTTTGTAACTAAGCGATTCAAATTGTAATCAATTAGCAACTCTTCCCCTGCAGTTATTGATTTTATCGCACATATGAATACATGGTTTCCCTCGCGCGCCTCGAATATGCAATTGGGTTACTTTTTTTTTACCCAAGTTGTGTACTATTTATAAACCCTGCAATATTCCTTGATGCTTTTGGCCTTCCATCAATATACATAGCCACTCCTTTATTTTGATCCTTATCTTTTAGTTGTATATAATTTTCTAACAGTGCATACCTACACATACTTCGTGTCTATCGAACCAGTTGCATCCAGTGTTTTTAACTGTAATAGGGTCCAACATACTTCATCAATTTAGTAACTTTGTTGTAACAAACTTTTATGTCGTCCATGCAAAATAGGCCCAAGCCATGTAATGACGATGGTGCTATGAGATATATCCTCTCGTTGACACAAAAATCGGTGTTTATTGGAGGAAGTTCTTTGGGTACCCATTGTTTCTGTAGATGTTTGTACCTCAAGGGCACCTCGACGTCACCTATTCTCTCATCATCATAAGAACATGACCCCCCTTCAGCAAGAAAAAATTCCATGCGTTTACGGAATTTTCTTCTAATCTTTTGACCTCTAGTTGATCTCCCTCTTTTAGACATACTACATGTCTCGCTTTCATCTTCTCTTTCTAAATTTCCCTCGCTCGAGGAAGACAGATCTAACAAATACCTATTTGGTGGTACCTACACTCGTAAGGATGTTGGATGAAGTTATTTCATGGTGATGTGATCCCAAGGTGACATTATGATTAATCTATCATTTCATCACTAGAATTTCACAGGTTATAAGGTAATCAAGTCTTGATAGATTGCAAGCTATTGTTACTACCGTCCAAATGTGTCCATCACAAATCAAATCTATTTAACATTTTAACTCCTAAACTTTGTAACAAGTGTTAAATGTGACTATGGTCCACTAATTACACAACCAAGGCCTCAACTGTATTCTCTAATTGTAATCAAAGGACTTTTTCTCTTCATTCAAGTAAATAAACTTGAAGGGAAACACCACCAAGTGGTTTATTGGACACCTACATGACTAAAAATAGAAGCAAATTAACATTTAATTTCCATATGTCTAAGTGGTTATCAGGGAGTGTGTACTATGCTGGTTAAGTCATCATAAGTTTACGCTTTGGCAATAATTTTTTTTTAAGTCATATTAAATCTTCCTATGTCTAATTGCTAGGAGATTTTTGGTATGTTTTATGGTAGGATGATTGATGAAAGAGCCCAAAGACTAGCCTTTGTCCATGGTATCTAGGTACACATAGCAGCGGTCTTCTCTTATATGGTTGGACATGATTTAAAGATCTTAGCTAGGAATTATTCATTTAACCTAAGGTTTTCTCATAATGCCATCATTGGAAAAGTATGGTCAAATTCTTCTATTATGAAGAATTGGTCTGTGTGCCTCTAGTAATCACTATAAATGTTTGTAAGGATAAAATGACTAATTGCATCAAGTAGGAGAGAATCAACTTTGAGTTCTTCAAAGATTATATTCCCCTATTCATATTTTTTAAGGGTTGTGTGTGGAGGAGGTTATCACTACCAAGAAGGGAGGAGACCTTTCCTTGTATTCTTTTATAATTTTCATTATTCTTATTTATTTTACACTTACATTTACAAATATACATATATATGAATTTACTATTTTCATTTATTTCTCATGTAATTTAATAGTTTGATCTGATGGAGCCTCAAATTTAAGTCCTTGGTTTCTTTTTGTTACTAGTTTGTCTTGATTATTCGGAAGGTACCTGGGGCTGGAATTTTGCTTTGCTTCCATGAAACCTTGGTGTTCTATCTTTGGGTTGGGTCTTTTATGTCGTTACCTTTAGAGGAGGGGTTCTAAAAACAACTTATGTCCCATTGAATCGTCTAGAACAGACCCCTTTTTAATAAAAATGCTAAATATTTTGCCTGCCCCTTTTATTTATTAAAGTTTGGGTTGGTCCGTGCCTCCCACTTTTAAAACAACATTGAGTCATCGACTGTCGTTGCCCTAGGTGGTGTCCCTTTCCCTTTATTTTCTTCTAAGTATTTTTAATGTTTTGCAAGGGTTATTTGATGACCGTTGATTTCCCTATAGTTGATTTTGATTGTTCCCCGCGATCTCGCGATGACACCACTGCTGGTTGTTTGGTGACCATGATATCGCGGGTGGGCACCACGTGTCCCAGTTTTCCAATGCTGAAAAGAGTAAAAAAAAAGTGTTTAATATGTGTATCAGAATTTAGTGCATTATGGAGCAGGTTACTAAACCACATGTGAGATGCACGTGCTCATGATCAACGGCGATGTTTTAACCTTGGTGAAAAAAGTTGCTCAACGGATAGGTATTGATGTTGCTCCCTATTATGTATGTTCGTGATCACCGATGAAGGGAATCAACGGTTACCCGCTATCATGTGATCCGAAACTGAAGGGAGTTTAATGATTGTGATATTGCGGGTGGGTGCCATGTGTATTCTTTTGGCGCTGCGTATTATGGTCGGTCCTTGATAATGACATGGAGATGTTGTCAGCTTCTTTGAAGGTGACCATTCGATAATTTGACAAAAACAAGAGATCGACGGTGAAGATTTAAATTTTTTGTCAAATACAATTGAAGTCGTTGGCGCGGCATGCAAGTAAGCTTTAATGGTGGACGAGACATATTCTAGCCATTTCTCATAAATTCTAAGTATTTAATTTCAGGCTATCTTCACCACAAGGGCATTCAAGTGTTTTCAAAGCGGTCCAGAGCCAAAGATAGAGTTTTTTCAAAGCAATTACAGCAGGGTTTGATTTTCTGCAGGGAGCGAAATCCCGTGAGTTACTTTTTTTTATCATTGTTTCTATTTGAATGTGATTCTTGTGGAGGGTTGTTTTGTGTTGGTCAGCAGTTTTCTAGATTAAGGTTCTAGGGTTATTGGTTCTTTTGAATTGTGGGAACTAGTTTGTTCACAAATTTGATCTTAGGGGAAGCCTTGGTTGTTTGAAATGGCACCACTAAAGCAGCATTCTGGCCTTATTAATTATTTGCAAAGGAATCTATACGAATATTTCCTTGACTAATTCCCTTTGTCAACAAATGACAAGAAGGGGGGTTTGATCTTAATAAATGGGACAGCCTTAGGTGAGGGATTAAGATATAAAACCTTTAACATTGCAGATGCTAGGGTACAAATGACGGGCTTGGAAATGTTTAGGAGATGGTATGGGCAACGAAATATGTCTCATCTTTTTTCAAATGGTTGGAGATATGATATAGGAAAACTTGTGGTGCCGAATGTATTTCTTGATGTTGACCTACTCAGGGCAGTGGTTGCACGATATGATCCCGTCACAAGGATTATCAGGGATAATGATGGCAGAGTTTTACTGAATATAAATGCAAATGAGATTCGGCAGGTTTTTGATTTAAGTGAGTACAACTCATTCTTGGTCCGGATAGACCTTGATGAAATGAAGCAGGAATATGCCAAGGCACAACCTCTTTTCAAATTAAAGTTGCTTCCTCCTCATCAAGCCAGGGCAGGTAGTTCAACGATTCACATCAGCCCAATTGACCGAGAACCTTTTAGGTTGAGTTGTTTTGCTGATCATTTCTTGGTAACTTTTTATTCACTTTACCAAATTTTAGGTTTCAGCCCTAACACCGTGATGCCCATTGCTTATGTTTATGGGGGCTCAAATTCAATATCCTAAATTTTCTATAGTGTACGACAATGCTTCTTTCCTTGCTAAAAGGATACATGAGGATTTGTTGAACTTGTATGTGGGGAACACTGGTACTCCTTTCTTTTGGTACTCCTTATTAATGCATATGTTCTTATACAAGAATGTCGATTTCTTCTTAGAGAAAATGGAGTTGAGGCAGGAGATGAATGGAGAAAAATTACCAGTGTAGGCTTGGAGTGCAGACTTGTCTTACAACAAGGGAGATGCCAGTTTTGTGTAGTTTGATAACTGCTTTGCTTCCAGGCTCAGAGCTAGACTTATGGTGAATGTGCCAAGGATTCCTATGGATTTGCACAACTTCCTCCGACCCAAAGTGAGGAAGCCTGATTTGAAGGTGTGTCATAATTGGGGTGACATCATTCTATACCCTGTAAGCACTATCCTAAGGGTTTATGGTTTCTAGGGAGCTCCTCATATTCTCCCATATAATGTACCATTAAGAATGGAATTTGTAGAGGTCATGTGGCAACTAGGTTGCATTCATGAAGATAATTTGATAGGAAAAGGAAAAGGGACTTTGTTCCCTGATTATACTGTTGTTTCAGACTTTATTTTTTCCAAGGGAGGATGGGTTCACTTTGACAGATATTTTGATGACTACCATTTGAAGAGTGGATCTAGGAGGCAACGTGACCCTGAGGGATTCTTTTCCCTATTTAGTGAAAGAATTAAGGGTGCCAAGTTTGCTCATGTTTTCAATTTTCTTGAGGATTTGATTATAAATGAGTTCGATTTGAGCCAGCATGAATTAAATAAAGAGAAGTGGATTGCTTATGAGAAAATGTTGGCCATGGTGCATAAACTGGATCCAAAATATGATCCACTGATGGAGTTAACTACATTTCATAAAAGAATTGATTTCTTGATGAATAATTTCAAAGAAATCATGAGCACCCTGAGAACCAAGAAAATAAACTTGGAACTGGACTGGGGAATTTAGGGATTAGAGGTGAGGCCTAAAGAAACAAGGTCGACCTATCAGCCACCAGTGAACAAGCCTCTATACAGGAGGAAGAGAGATGATAGCAGTGATGAAGAAGGAGGAGATAAAAAAGAGAAACAAATAATGAAAACATCATCACAACCGGGTCATGGGATTAGGAAACCTGGGGGGATAAAGATTGTGGATCTAGATTCACCACCTGGAAATGACCCTGTAGAGCTGCCATCAGAGCCAAGCCTTAAGAGGCGAAGAGTTGAGGAGTCACAAGAGGCTCTGGTGGATGAAATAATCATAACTGATCAAGACATGCAAGTTGGTATCCCCTCCCCTCCTAGATCAGCACAATTGGTGCTAACTGATATGGATATAAAGGGACAGTGTGTACAGGACACCAGGATGGTGGCTTGCAATGTATTCTTGGATGATGATGCCTTCGTGAAAACTCTTGTGTTCTTGTAGTTGATCTGGAGGATGAAACTTGAAGAATATCAAGATAAATGCAAGACCATGAGGGAATCAAGACCTGATAGGTCTGACTAGGAGAATGATGATGAAGTCAAAGCTAAATTAATGGAGCAATTCAAAAGCATCGCTCCTGATAAAGGAAGGAAACTTGTATATCAGGCTGGTGTCTTACTCCTCCCTAAATGGGACATGGTTGATGTTGTAGCATTCAATGTTATTATGTAGTCTAAGAATCCTATGCAAAACAGTGAAGAAGAAGTCAAGGCAGCTCTACAAGACTTTGCTTTTAGTGAAGAATATGAAACTTTAGCCATATGGGCACTGGCACCTCAAGGTAGAAAACCAAATGTGGCTGATATTAGCCCAAGTCTAAGGGGCAAGCTCATTATCAAGAGAGCTTATGAAACCTCAACAACATAAGCCATGAGCCTAAAACTGAATGTGGCTAAATTGGCCCAAAAGACAGCTAAAAGAGATGAAGCTGAAAAGAAAAGCCTGATGGAAAAGTACAATCCAATAATTGGGGAGTATAGTAGAATGTAGTAGAAAAATGTTGAGCTACAGTCCTAATTAGATATATTGAGATACAGGCAGGTTGGAGAATCCTCCAATGCCTCTGCTATCAGAGCATCACCTACTATGGTAGGGTCGTTTCCCCCTATTATCCCAATCATTTCTACTCTTGGATCCCCAATTCAGACACCTGCTAATAGCCCTACACCAAGGCCAGTCGAAGAGGAAGATGAGTATTCTACAGATCCTACCAAAAAGTAGATGATGAATAAAATCACAGAATTACAGGCTACCCTAAGGGCGAGTGAGGATGGTGCTATGGCTAAACACAATGAGGTGGTTGATGATCTATATATGGATCTAGACTATTTGCAGTATTGAATGCTCAAATAAAATCAACTTAGTGGAAGACTTAATACACTTATAAAGTAATGAAGTTATGCATCAAAATTGAAACCGTAAGGTGAAATAAACAGAATTGAAAGAAGAGAGAAGAAGTGCAAACAAGTTGATAACGGAGTTCGTCACAAAGGTGACTACGTCTCCGGGTCCACTCCAATAGAGAGACTGATCTGATTAACTCCAAAATCAATTACAAATGATGCACCAAGACCATCAGTTCAGTAGCATAACAAGGCTCTGACGTACAACAATGGCTTGAAAAATCTCCAGCACCTCTCTTCATATCACCTGTCTCAATACTTCATCATCACCTGAAAAAAAAAAAACTCCCACTCCACTCTCACCTCACACCCCCTTAAATACATAATTTAAGCCTAAAAAGGCTAAAATCCCATAATTACAAAAGACAACACTAAACCCCCTTATCACATCTCATACAACCTCTTTTCTAACCCATTTTGGCATTTCACATAGAAGGGTAGGTTAGGTTTTAACCAAAACCCCCATTTAACAAATTTTGGTGTACAAAATTATTAAAAAACCAATCGAGTTCTACACATATTATAAGAACTCTCGGTGGTGTATTGGTGGGTTAATATTTTGTTGAACGCGTGGTCGGGGGTTCAAACCCCGCTGGACATGTTTTGTTTTCAACCTACGCTGAATATTGAAACAAAACAAAAACTCTTGTCTATACATATTGAATGGACTTCGGTGGTGAAATGGTTGGAACGGTGCACTGCTTTTAGAGGGGACACGAGTTCGAATCCTCCAAAGTTTTTTTGTTCAACTGCCCAACCAACTCGCCGACAACCAACACAATGAGGATGGTACGTGTCACTCGCGGAGACTGCCACATGGAAAAGATGATTCGTTGACTATGTTGACTAGGATGATGATATGTCAGGATACCATTCGCTGTCAAGGACATGTCACAGCTAACTGTACTGCCACCTATATGCTGACTTGACTGCCACTTGTACGTTGACGAATATTGAGATGCCACGTCACTCGTACGGAAGGACACGTGTCAGCTTCTGATTGGTTCCATATGGGTGACTCAACTTCCACATGCCTCACTCGAATTTGTCCACTTGGATTCTGTACGGTACGGACTGGTTGATGACATTAGCATCTGTACAGTCAAAGGGTCAATCTCCTCTCTGAACTTTGACTGCCAATAACTTTTGCGTACGATGTCGGATTTCAATGAAACAAACACTGTCAGAATCATCTTGATAAGCTCTTCACGATGATAGTGGTTCCATTGATTTCCAAGATGATAATTTTTTTCGCTTCCTGGATGCCCCTGATCCAAGTTTGACCCAAGGTTTGACTAGCCATAACTCATGCAAACGGACTCCTTTTCACTTCGTTTGAGTTGCATTGGAATCAGGACATTGAGCTCTTTCTAATGGTGCTGATTCTGGAGAAAAATGAGGCACTTCAATTTTCACTGAAAATATCCATCGGATCAGGTCTCCCCACTGAAGACCTTTTGGACCTCCAAAAGTGGCATTTATTCTGACATTAAGTGAGGACTTGGCCTCCCCACTTGTCCTGTATCTTCTGTACATCTGAAAACCTAGCTCACAAGCACAATGAAGACTACAACAACGTTGTTGAACATAAACATTATTCTATCACTTCCATAAGCATCTACATCAATTGCCGTAGCCACTAACCAACAAAAATTGACTAGCATCAAGCTGAACAACAATGCAGAAATGAAAGAGAATAATTCAACAACATATCGATCCTTCACAACAGGAACATTTTTACCCAAGGAACCATCAATGCTTTCAATCATCATTTTCTCATGTTGTACTGCAAGTGCATCCTGCAACATCTGACCCTAGTTAGCTACTCCAAGTTCAAGTTTAGAACCACCTGTGCTGACAGACATAAGAGTTAACTCTTTACTTGCATTAATTACCCTCTTTAACTGTCTTGTGTTTGCAAAAGAATGATTAGTCTTAATCCTGTGAGAATGTACAAGATACTGAATGTCATCTTTAAACAAGTGATAATGATTCTTTTCCCTATAGAAAATTGCTTTCCTGTCATATAAATAAGGGCTACCAAGCACTATCCCATAGATATCCAGTGGAACCACATCAAACTGTACTTCATCCACAAATTTACTAGTGATTGTGAACCTTAAGGTGCATTGTTTTGTTACTTGCAACTTATCATTTTCACAAATCCAGCCTAGTGGATAAGGTTTCTTATGCAATGTAGTTTTTCACCCCAAGTTCTTTACAACACTTTCTGAAATTAAATTCACTTGAGAACCACTATCTATGAGTGCATCGATTTTACAGTTCTTAGCAACAACCCTTAAATGAAAAATATCATTCCTCTTCACATCTTCAGAGAAATCATTAACTTTAGAAGTAGAAGCACAACTATGAACAAAAACACTAGAAATAGGAGGGTGATCCCATAATAGTGGTTTACAATTTTTGGCCAAACTGGACACTAAAATTATTATTTTTAACTAAATCTTCACATTCGGGCACCTATAGTGGCTAAACTGTGAGGAATTTAAAGATGGTGGAAACTAGAGTCTCATCAAATTTTGTCTGTAGATTCTTGAAATATTTTTTTCAAAATTTTTGGAATCAAATTGCACTTCTTTTTCCATCTCCCACGAAAATAGATTTTTTTCAGAAAACAACATTTTTAAAAAGTGACGCACACCGTATAACGCATAACTTTTTTTCCATGAAGGATAAAATTCTAATTCTTTCAAATTTAGATTTTTTAACTCTAATATCTAGTGCTTCCACTTGGTTAGATAGTTTTTATTAAATATTTTTTCCTTAATCAAGTTTCAAAGTCAAATGAATTATAATTCGGACACAACAGTATAGCATAAATTTTTTGTATATGTCAAAATTTAATTTAATTTTTTGTTGGATCAAGGACTTCAATATCTAGTGCACTCATATTTTTCAATTTTTTTTTGATAATCTTCTATTTTTCCACATGTGAAGAACAAAGAAATTCATTTTTAGATGAAAACCTATGTTTAATAAAACTTAAAAACAAATACATAACAAAACCAAAACATATTAAAATTATATTCATTGGATAGCTTGTTTTGAGGAATACCATAATCATTTGAAATAGATTTTAAATGAATTCATTTGATCCCCCAAAATCTAAATGAAAAGTGATTTTTTATCAACATTTTGATAGGTGTAAAGGAGATGCATTTATAGGTATGGTTTAAAACTAGCGAGGTTCTATCCAAGGGGGTTTGATCTAAGGTGATTTGATCAAACCCTCTTCAATTGGAATCCTTAAAATGGAACTTTTTAAGGCTTAAATCATTATATTTTCTAAAAATATGTGATTTCAGCTAAAATTCGTTCCTCTCGGGAATTGTAAACCACTATTATGACAGCACCCAGGAGCTTTAACTTTTAAACCCATAGCTATTATCTTAGTCTCATCATCTGAATCTGAACCAAGATCCATAACAACATTCGTGGCTTTCTCCTTACCTTTCTATTTCTGATTCTGTCTTTGAGCCCACTTGGGCCTCAATTCTGGATGCAACTGCCAACAATGATCTTCATCATGACCCTTCTTGTCACAATGACTGCAAGAAAGCTTATCATCCTTCTTGACTGTAGCTATCTTCTTTCCTTTCCTTGTCTCTGCATTCTTAGAAGATTTCTTTACATCATTATCAAACTTGTCAATAAAAGATCCTTTACCCCTTGACTCTAAGTGTGTAGCTTGAACAGACACTTCATCCAAATTACAAGGGTTCAAGACCAAAATGGAATGCCTAAGGTAGGAATGAAGACCTCCTATGTACTTCAACAAAGTGTCCTGGGTGTACAAAGGAACATTCAAAGTAATAGCCCTTTTCCTAAATTCATGGGTGTACTCTTGGACAGTTTGACCTTTCCCTTGCCTAAACATTTGCTAGTCCATCATTAACTGTTGCATATGTCCTAGGGGATAAAACTACTTCTTAAGAGCATTAACAAACTCTGCCCAAGTTAAACTGACTCTACCATGTTGTGAAACTTCTGCCTTAGACTTACTCTCCCACCATATTAAAGTTGTACCTCCTAAACGAAGAGTAGCTAATTGGATCCTATCAACATCATCTAATAGGTTCTGGACTCTACAGTAGACTTCAACTTGTTGAACCAAATCATCCAATTTTTCAGCATTAAGTTCACCACAATACTTAGGCAAGTCAAATTTTACATCCAATTTTATTTTAGGCTTATACCCACTCTTGAAAGGATTAGAAGAAATAGAATGAGGAGAATATGGAGAAGAAGGAGAAGGAGAAGAGGGAGGAGAAGAAGAAAAGGGGTGATCTGGTTGCTTGCCACCATCTCCAAGATGTTTCCCTTTCTTGTCTTTGCAATCTTCTTGCTTTGATGAACCTTCTTCACATTCATTTCACTCTTGTCTCTCCTAAAAAAGAATATCCACCTTAGCCTTCATCTCGAGGAATGCTCTTCGAAATTCCTGCTCACTGATTTCTTCAGGAACCTCCATTCCAGAAACTAACATCTTTGGCAATGTTCTACGCTTCCCAATCTCAGGATTAAAGTCTTCGAGCTTGCCTTCGCCCTTCTGAATCTTGGATCTTGTTAGCATTCAAAAAAAAACATATAACTACAATAATAGTCACCAAGAGCTCTGATACCACTTGATTTGTATATGGATCTAGACTATTTGAGCATTCAATACTGCAAATAGTCTAGATCCATATACAGATCAGTTGACACCATTTTGAGGCATTTAAATAAGAAGGTTGAATAAAGTCATAGAATTACAGGCTACCCTAAGGGCGAGTGAGGATGGTGCTATGGCTAAACACAATGAGGTGGTTGACACCATTTTGATGCATTTAAAAGCAAATGATGAATAAAAACATAGAATTATAGGCTACCCTAAGGGCTAGTGAGGATGGTGCTATGGCTAAACACAATGAGGTGGTTGACACCATTTTGAGGCATTTAAATGAGAATCTTCCAGTGCCTCTTCTATCAGAGCATTACCTACTACGTCGGGGTCATTTCCCCCTATTATCCCAATCATTTCTACTCTCGGATCCCCAATTCAAACACCGGCTAATAGCCCCGCACCAGGGCCAATCGAAGAGGAAGATGAGTATTATGCAGATCCTACCAAAAAGAAAATGATGAATAAAATCACAGAATTACAGACTACCCTAAAGGTGAGTGAGGATGGTGCTATGTCTAAACACAATGAGGTGGTTGACACCATTTTGAGGCATTTAAATGAGAAGGTTGATTCTAGATTGCCAGCTATACATTCTTTATATTCTTTATTTTTGGGTGGAATACAAAACATTAACAAAGATCGGGAAGTGGTTCTACCTCTGGTTGAGAAGTGGATCCCTTGAGCCACTGATTTAGATGTTATGTTTAAGGCTTCTAGATTTGATGTAAATAACAAGCCTCGGTCATTAAAGCCTACTCAAATCTTTGTGAAATCACTGAAGGGATTCTAGGCCCTACCTGATGATTTGAGTAGGAAAATTAGAGAACTAGTAAATAGTTTTGATAATTGGAATGACACTTTTCTCCCAGATGTAATAGATGCACAAGGAAATAGTAAGATGCTACAGCAGTGGCAAGATAGGGTAGAAGAGGTTATTAATGCACAAATCAAATTGATTTGTGATTACTCATACCATGACTTGTTGGTAAGCAACATGGATACAATAATTAATACCAGCATGTTCTTAGAGTCATTTGAGAGGGAGGCCAACCAGGTTGTAGTGAAATTCACACCTTACAATACCAAGGTGAGGGAGGTGGTGAATTTTAATTGGCCAACGAATGAGGAATATCAGAATTGGGTGGACAAGTACTTAACTGAAGAAGAGTGAAACAGTGTCTATTACTGGCAACTGACAGCTTAGCAGTTATATTATAACTAATTATGGTTTTGTTTCCATGGCAGCTTTGGGCACAGGTTTTGAGGTGTAACAAATGTTGTAGCTATTGTGTAATGAGTAGAAATCAATGAAAAGATGCTCTGGGACTTCGTGGTTTTGATCATAGTTTTGAATTGGCACATAGCAGTCCAATTGACTAGTAACATGTGTAATTTTTGGCCCGATGCTTGTTGCTCCTTCATTTTCTATAAGAAGGATTTCAAGGCCAGAAATAAGGGTTGACAAGTCAAATATTTTGAAGGTCGAGTCTAGGTATAGTTGCAGAGCAGATTGTAAGAACTTTTTGAATGTTAAGGCAATTTAGGTTTGGGGTTATCCTATAATGGGTTTTAAAGTTATGGAGATTTGATGTTTCATAAGTAGCACTAGCATTTGAACTATGATGTTATATCTCGAGCTCATGTCTCTCCTCTATACAAACATATCATAATTTTGAATAGAATAATCAAGGATTATGACGTTCATCGCATTGCTCTGATGTGTGTGTTTTTCGTTTTGGCTTTAATTCAAAGAATTAATTAAAGTGCTTGGATGGAATCATGGATGGGTATGTTTGTAGAGGGATTTAGTAAGAAGTATTGGGCTAGGACAGGAATTGACACTATTGTAATGCAATATTGTTAGGGATCATGCGTGCTAAGTATTTAAATATGTTGTTGAATCATGAATGTTTGTGAATTTGACTCCCCAATGGTATATGTCACTGATCTAAATTGTATGAATTTGTGAAACTCTGTGTCTGTATGTCTTTGCTTAGGGCTTGCCGCCAAATTGTAAATAAAATGACTATCATAAGTTATGAAATAATTTTGTAATCATCTCATGCTCCAAGTAGTTGATACTACTGGTGAAAGGCCAATTCATTTTAGTGGTATCCTATTATGTTGAGCTATTTGTGGGATTATCTGTGAATCGTTAATGATTGTTTATGAGTTTGGTGCAGAGATCATAAACACATTATAGGGACCACCCTTCCGCGTCTTGCAGAGCCTAAAGTGTAGGAGGTTATTATTAAAATCCTCGTCAATTGGTCCAGGTCCTTCGAGCTGCCCTTGATTGGAATTGGCAATTCCATAGGTAGACTAGAAGACCAACCTGGTTTACAAGAAAAAACAGCAACATGATCAATTTCATATTATATGTGTTGAATACTTTAGAATTTCAATTACATTAATTTATGGATATGTTGTATCTATAACACTACAAAACCATATGCTCTTTGCATTTACACTTGCATTTAGAAATACACATTTATATACATAGATATAGATTTATTTAATGATATGTTGCATTTATTGTTCTAGGAGAGCATCCAATAATTGCATTTACATTTACATTTAAAAATACATATATATATATATATATATATATATATATATATATATATATATATATATATATATATATATATATATGTCTCTGTGTGTGTGTATATCATTTATATTTAGTGTTCAAAACAACCCATTAGGTCTCACATGGATAAAAATTCATAAAATTAGATCTCCCATACATGTTTTGTTGAAACCTATGCCCTATTCATGCATCCTACAATTACAAAATTATCCACAGGGCCTCTTACACAAGCTACAATAATCACAAAAAGTGTAAGAGCCACTTTATATCATGTTTAGACTACAAAACCCTAAAAAACAGGGTAACTCAGATTATGATTTGTTTGTGAGCTGTATGGACAAAATCATTACCACGAGCTCATTCTTGGAGTCTTTTGAAAGAGAAGTGAATTAGGTGGTAGTTAAGTACAAACCTTATTGTGTCAAGGTGAATGAGGTGATCAATTTTTATTGGCCAACTGATGAAGAGTACAAGGCGGTCCAATTGGCTGGTGACACGTGTGCTTCTGATCCCAATGCTTGTTTGCTCCTCCTTTTTCTATAAGAAGGATTTCAAGGCCAAGTATGGGTTAGCAAGTTAGATATTTTTGGTCGAAGTCTAGATGAAGTTGTAGAGCAAATTGTAAAGTCTGATGGTTTTAGGGAAAATGCAATCTAGGTTTTGAGTCATTCTGTAGTAGGTTTTGAATTCATGGGGATTTGATGTTTTATGATAGTACTGGAATTTGAATTGATATGATTAATTCAAACTCATGTATCTCCATTGTACAAGCATATCTGAATTTTGAATAAAATGATCAAGGGTTGTTTCGTTCATCTCACTATTGTGGTGTGTATGATTCTTGTTTTAGGTTTAATTCAAGGAATTAATTAAAATGCTTGAATGGGATTGTAGGTGGATATGTTCTATATAAGCTATTTTATTTTTTGTCTTATCTTATACCATTTTACGAGAATGGGGGTGCCAATGTATGAGAAGATCTTTGGAAACTAGGCATGAAAATTGAAGGTTAAAGAGAATGGGGGTGCCACACTTATAGTACTCATTGCGCCTTGGTCATTGATTTTTCATGAGTGCCCTCAACCTCGTCCTCGGCACTGGTATTAACCTTGTTTTCACTCCTCCAAACTCTTCCTTGGCACTGATATTGACCCTTTTTTCACTCCTCCAAAATCTTCATTGGTGCTGGTATTGACCTTGTTTTAACTCCAAACTCTTCCTTAGCGCTGGTATTGACATTGTTTTCACTCCTCCAAACTCTTCCTTGGCGCTGGCATTGACCTTGTTTTCACTACTCCAAACTCTTCCTCGGTGCCGACATTGACCTTTCACTTCTCCAATTTGACAAGCTACAACCTGGTTTCCTTAGTTTTTACAATATGTTAATTAAGTTCAAAATTTTGGCGCCATTTAGCTAGGTTTTAATATTCTACAATATAGTTAAGTATATATTAGCTATATTTTGCATAATATATAATATAATTATTCAATTTATTATAATTAAATATTATATTCTTTAAAAAAATTATTAAATATGTATAAAATTATTATAATTAATAATTAATAACAAGTATATATTTTTTATATAATACAAAATATAATTAATATAATATATATTTAATATAATAGTAATATATATTAATATGAGAGAAAGAAACTAAATTTTGATTGGTTGTTTCATGTCAACAATCCAAGGATGGCATGTGTCCTTGGGGAGTTATGCTCAAGGTAGCATGCCATTTGATTAAAGATATGATAGTTCTCCTTTAAGACCTCTTCAATCTACCCATTGCACACTTAAGGAGACAAAGATAAATATAGGGAAGAAAATATAGAGAGAGAGGGAGATAATAATGACATACAAAATCAAAAGGGAGACAAAGAGATAGAGAGAGGGTAGAGAGATAAAAAGAGAAGGATGAATAGATAGAGATATAGAGAGGGTGATTGATATATCTCTTCTGTCGCTCTCTATATCTCCCACTATATGTCCTCCACGCCTCTTCCCCTCTATCTATTGAGCTATCTCTCCCTCTCCCCTTTCTCTCATTCTCCATCTCCCTCCATCTCTCCTACTCTATATCTCTATCTCTATTTCTCTTTTTATCTCCCTCTTACTCCTCTCTATATCTAGGAGTAATTAGGAGGTGGAGGGTGGGCAGGGAGGAGGAGGAGGGAGGGAGAGAGTGGGGAGGGTATGAGAGTGGGAGAGGGGTGGGAGAGGGGTGGCAAGAGTGGGAGAGAGAATGGGGGAGAGAGAAGCAGAAAAAGAAGAGTGGGAGAGATTAGGAGGGAGGAGGAGAGTAAGAGGGAGTGGGAGAGGAGTGTGAGATAGTGGGAGAGAGGTGGGAGAGTGGGAGGAGGAGGGAGGGAGGGAGGAAGAAAGTGGGAGAGAATGGGAGAGAGTGGGAGGGAGGTAAGAAGAAGGTGGGAGAGAGTGGGAGAGGATGCGAGAGAATGGGGAGAGAGTGGGAGAGTGGGAGATAGGGAGGGAGAGAGTAGGAGAGAGTGGGAGAGGGTGTGAGAGAGCGGGGAGAGCGGAGAGAGTGGGAGAGAGTGTGGGAGAGATTGGGAGGGAGTGAAAGTGTGGCTACATAGGGTTTCTATACATAGTATTTGTAGGAGAATGGTATCTCTAGTTTGAGTTATTCTAAATCTTGTTTCTATGTAGTATTTTTTAAATTCATTTTGTTGTTATACTCTATAATTAATAGTTTATATATTGTACTCTCTCTATACATGATTTTTAGCAAGATTGGGGACACTAATAGAACCTTCATTTATTTTTTTAAAAAGACTAAGAAATGTATGAAAATTTGACAACATGAAAACCATGAAAACAAAAGTGAAAATAAAAATTTAACATAGTAGAAATGGCCAATCATGTGCCAAAAATGAAAAGAACCATTTGTTGTTACTCTAATATTTCAACCACATACTAAATTACCAAGTGCATTTTATAAATGCATCGTGCAAGGAGCACAATATTCAGAATCAATGTGAATGATTCTCATCAAGAAATTAGACAAGCTTTGAGATTGAAGGACCCAAGCTCTTTGTAGGTTTTCAATGAAAATTTAATTAGCCACTATTAGGAACAATAAGAAAATAGATAAATGTGAAAATAAGATTCAACTATTGGTCCATTTTTGTTCAATATAAGTTGTATTTTAAATCATTGTGTTGTTTTTATAACAACAAATAGATTTTTTGTGTTCAACTATTAGTCCATATGTGTTGTTTTTATAAAATAGAACACTTACAACAAAACTTTAAAGTTCCATCACTGCCCATAACCCTATAAACCCTCTACCCCTCTCTCTCTCTCAAGTCTGTCCCTCCTACCCCCTCTCCCTCTCTAAGCTGTCTCTCTCTCAAGTCTCTCCCTCCTACCCCTTCTCCCTCTCTTAGGTCTTTCTCTCACTCGCTCACTCCCTCTCTTAGGTCTTTCTCTCCCTCCTACCTCCTCAACCATAAACCCTTATTCTCTACCCTCAACACTCTTCCCCTCCCCCTTCCCCCTCCTAATTCTCTCTCTTCTCTCTCTCTCTCTCTCTCTCTCTCTCTCTCTCTCTCTCTCTCGGGGAGAGACTTGAGAGAGAGAGAGGGAGGGAGTGGGAGAGAGATATAGGAAGGGATGGTTAAGGGTAGAGGGTAGAGGGTTTATTAATGGTTAAGGGTTGAGGATTAAGGGGAGAGAGATAAAGGGAGTGAGTGAGTGAGAGAGAGACCCAAGGGAGGGAGAGGGGGTAGGGTATTGAAGATACTTGAGAGAGAGAGAGAGGGAGGGAGTGGGAGACATATAGAAGGAGGGAGGGTTAAGGGTACATGATAGATGTTTTAAGGGTTTATACATTGCTACCCCAATTGTTGTATAGATAAGAACAATATTTTTTCACTATGATAACAACACTTGTTTCAGTGAGTTTCTTATTTTATTAAATGACCATTTTATTTTTTAAATGATATACTTATAGTGGAGATTTGTGATATTTTATATGAAACAAAAAAATACTTATTTCACTTCTTCATGAAATATGTCACTTCTTTATTAGTTCTGAGAGAGGGGAAGGGGAGAGAGAGAGGAATGGTTGTCACCGAATCTTGGCTTACCCAAATAGTTGATCATTGCACTAAGATGTACATATTCAATCAAAAGTAAAAATTCATAAAACTCAGACTAAAAGAGTGGAATATCCAAGTCTTTAGAAACCTTTTCAAAGAAAGGATCTCCTTGAAAGTAGAATGGCTAACATCCAAAAAAACCTCTCAAATTATTTTACTTACATCCTAATAGAAGAAGAAAGGAATATGATAATTCAATTGGATGGTGTCTATAGTTTTAAATAAATCTATTGGAGACAAAAATCAAGGATTAAATGACTTAAATAAGGTGTAAAACCAAGTTTTTTCATTTAAAATGCAATATTAGAAGGCAAAGAAAAATAATATGAAGATTGAAGATGGAAAGAGGGAAAGAGGGAGGGATTGGGAGAGAGATATTGGGTAGAGGGTTAAATGTATAGGGTAGAGGGTTAAATGTATAGGGTAGAGGGTTTAAGGATTTAGAGTTTAAGGCTATGGAGGGGAGAGAGATAGAGGGAGTGAGTGAGTGAGAGAAAGACCTAAGAGAGGGAGAAGGTGTAGGGGGCGAGACTTGAGATAGAGTGAATGAGTGAGAGAGAGACCTTAGAGAGGGAGTGGTGCTAGAAGGGGGAGACTTGAGAGAGAGAGAGAGAGGGAGGGAGTGGGAGAGAGATGGAGGGAGGGAGGGTTAATAGTATAGGGTAGATGGTTTAAGGGTTTAAGGTTAAGGGTGGAGGGGATAGAGATAGAGGGAGTGAGTGAGTGAGAGAGAGACCTAAGAAAGGGAGAGGGGGTAGGATATTGCAGATAGTTGAGGGAGATAGAGAGAGGGAGGGAGTGGGAGAGAGAAAGACCTAAGAGAGGGCGTGAGTGAGTGAGAGAAAGACCTAAGAGAGGGAGAAGGGGTAGGAGGGAGAGACTTGAGAGAGAGACCTTAGAGAGGGAGAGGGGGTAGGAGGGAGAGACTTGAGAGAGAGAGAGGGTAGAGGGTTTAAGGGTTAAGGGTTAATGGTTTAGGGTTTAGGGTTATGGGTAGTGATGGAACTTCAAAGTTTTGTTGTGAGTGTTCTATTTTATAAAAAAAACACATATGGACTAATAGTTGAACACAACAAATCTATTTGTTGTTATAAAAACAACACATAATGATTTAAAATACAACTTATATTGAACAAAAATGGACCAATAGTTGAACACTATAACTTTTTGAAAATCCTTCACATTTAATGGGAAAATACATGTTATTTATTATGCTCACCTTTTATATTTGTAATAGGACAAACTATTAATATAAAATTATCCAATTCTTGTTTTGATGGAACTTCAAATTTTGTTCCTAATGTTTCACTCATGCCCTACCTTATGTCACTGGTCTTTGATGGTGTTGGAAAATTTCTTAGGGCTGGGGTTTTAGCTTTGTCTTCATCTTAAACCCTTGTGTTTACGTAATTCCTTGGTCGGGATCCATTTCACCGTTACCTTTTTTGAAGGGTTTTAAAAACATCTTATGCCCATCGTTCTATCTAGGCCTGGTCCTTTTGGTCTTAATATTTTATTTTCTCTGCTGGTTTTATTTTCCTAAGTCCTGGTTGGCCCTGTGCCAAACAGTTTTAAAAAAACTTATGTCGTTGTTTTCCATCCGCCTAGTAATGTCCCCTTGGCCTTTAATGATTTTTTTATTTTTTAGAAGGATGAAATTCATGCTGTCGTCGATCAAAATTCCTTCAAGATCAACAGTTGCCCGCCATCCCGTGATCGGGAATTGTAGGATGGTGATATCGCGGGTGGGTGACACATGTCCCATCTATGGATCAAATTTGCATGACTATTCATCAACTGTCCTTTGATCTGAGTTGTTCCCTGCCATCCCGTGATGGTGCTTTGGTTGATTATGAAATCATAGGCGGCTTCCACGTGGACTGTATAAGGTGGGGCCACAGGAAATTTTCCATCTGCCTAGTAATGTCCCCTTTCCCTTTAATGAATGTTTTATTTTTTAGAAGGATGAAATTCATGCTATCGTCGATCAAAATTCCTTCAAGATCAACGGTTTCCAACCATCTATATAGTTTCATAATGTTTGAGAGTGGTTTCAAATCTCTTGGAGTTATAATGCAAATTCTAGTTTTTTGAAGATCTTATAATTTTCCAAACAATCAAATTTCAGTAATCAATATGTCAAACTTCAGTAATCAGGAGGTCAAATTTCAGTAATCAACAAAGTTGTATCATCTTTATCTCTCTCTCTCTCTCTATCTATCTATCTCACTCATTGTTTATCTCTTATGGTCTAGACCCCTCTCTCTCACTATCTCCATCCCTTATCTGATTCTCTCTCCCTTGAGCTTAAGAATTATCTCTCTACCTGACCATCCTTCTCTCTCTCTATAATTTTCTCTCCCCCTCTCTTTCCCCTTCCCTCTCTACTTTTCTCTCCCTCCCTCCCTCCTTCCCTCTCCAATTTTCTCTATCTCCCCCTCTCTTCCTTCCACCCACCTTCACTCTCTACTTCTCTCTCTCTAGCATATCCCTCCCTCCTTCCCTCTCAATCTCTCTAACGTCCTCCTCTACTTCTCTCTCTATCACCTCTCTCTCTCTACTATCTATCTCACCTCACTCTCCCTCCCTACTTCTACCTCCCTCCTCCCTCCTCCCTCTCTACTTTTGTCTCTCTCTCTCTCTCCCTCTCTCCTCCCCTATCTCTCTCTCTCCTCTCTATCTCCCTCTCCATCTCTCTACCTACCTCTCCCTCTATAACTCCCTACCACTCTATCTCTACCTCTATCTCCCCTCTCCCTCTCTCCACCTACCATTGGCCCATGTTTTTCATTGCATCAAAAGATTGATCTATCAATGCTCGATACAAATGGTAGAGATATGGATCGTACGAGAGGTAGTTAGTCCCTTGTTACGAATCCTAAAGGGGGCACTGATCATCTACCAACAATCTCCCCCTAAGCATCACCCAAGGGGATTCAAACATGTGACCCAACACTCTGATACCATTTGTTGGCCCATGTTTTTTGTTGCATCAAAATATCAATCTATCAATGCCCAATATGAATGATAGATATGGATTCCACAAGAGGTGGTTTGTCCCTTGTCACGAATCTCGAGGGGAGTGCTAACCATCTACCAACTCCTACCTCTCCCTCCATCACTCCCTAACACTCTCTTCTCTCCCTCCCTCACTACATCTGCCTCCCTCTCTCCTTCCCTCTCTACTTCTCTCTATCTCCCCTCACTCTCTCTACATATCTCAATCCATTGCTCTTCGTCTCACCTCTCTCTCTCTACATCCCTATATTGCTTACGATCTCTCTCTCTCCCCCTACCTATCCCTCCCTCTCTACTTCTCTCTATCTCCCCCTCCCTCTCTCTCTCTCTCTCTCACACACACACACACCTACTTATCTCTCACATGTCCCCCTCCCTCCCTACCTCTCCCTCCCTCTCTCTACCTCTCTCTCTCTTTACCTACCTATCCCTCTATACATCTTTCTATCTCTCTCCCTCCCTCCCTCTCTACTTGTCTCTTTATCACATCTCTTTATCACCTCTCTCTCTCTCTCTCTCTCTCTCTCTCTCTCTCTCTCTCTCTCTCTCTCTCTCTCTCTCTCTCTATCTCTCCCCCTCCCTCCTCTCTCTTTGTCTCTCTCCCTATCCCTCTTACCTGTCCCTCACTCCCCTCTCTCTCTCCCCTACCCTCCCTCCTCTCCCTCTCTATCTCATCTCTCCCTCCCTCCCTCCTTCCATTTCCACTTCTCTCTATCTCCCCCTCCCTCTCTCTACCTACCTCTCTCTCTCACCTCTCTCTCTCCATTTGTGCATCTCCCTCCATCTCTCCTTTCCTCTCTACTTCTCTCTATCTCCCCTCTCCATCTCTCTATCTACCTCTCCCTCTAAAGCTCCCTACCACTCTCTCTCTACCTACCTCTCTACCTCTATCTCCCCTTTCCCTCCATAACTCCCTACCACACACACTCTCTCTCACCTCTCCCTACCTCTCCCTCCCTCCTTCCCTCTCTACTTCTTTCTATCTCTCCCTCCCTCTTTCTACCTACCTCTCTCTCTCCATCCCTACCTCACCCTCCATCTCTCCTTTTCGCTCTACTTATATCTACCTACCTATCCCTCTATACCTCTTTCTCTCTCCCTCCCTCCCCTCTCTCAATCTCTCCACCTTCCTCCTCCCCTCTCTACTTCTCTCTCTATATATATCTCTAACTCTCCCTCCCTCCCCTCTCTCTCACCTCTCTCTCCCTCCATCCCTCTCCCTCCCTCTCTACTTATCTCTTTCTCACCTATACCTCTTTTCCTCTCCCACCCTCCATCCTTTGTCTTTGTCTATGTTCTCACTCTCTCTTTGATGTGCCCCAAGATGTGACACAAAAATGGGAGGAAGGTGGAGAGATTGAAAGAGAGAGGGGGGGAGGGGAGAGGGAGAGGGAGAGGGAGAGGGAGAGGGAGAGAGGGAGGGAGAGAGAGAGAGAGAGATGGATATAGTGAGAGAGAGGTCTAGAGCATAGGAGATAAACAATGAGTGAGATAGAGAGAGAGAGAGAGAAAGATGATACAACTTGTTGATTACTAAACTTCACCTCCTGAGTACTAAAATTTGACTAAGTTTGAAAAATTATAAGATCTTTCAAAAACTATAATTTTCATTATTATTCCAAGAGATCTAAAACCACTCTCAAACATCTTGAAACTATATACATGAAATATAACTTAAATTATAAGAAAGTAAATGTCCATATGTAAATTTCAACTTATAATTAAATTTTTATTTCATGTGCATAGTTTCATTGACAGAGAAAGGCAAAGAGAAAGAAAAAGAAAAAAAGAAAGGGAAAGAAAACGCAATCAAAAAATTCATCATTCACATTTGGTGAGTGCCAAATTTGGCACTCTCCATATTTGGTGCTCACCAAACAAGATTGGTATGACCAAGCCTTAGGCTTAGTCATCCGAGCCATTTGGCACTCACCAAATATTTAATTCAGGTAAAAAAAAAGTGGCATGTTAATTGTGTCACAACTTTGTGCACTTACTCTCAACTAATGTTTCCTCTACTTATTTTTGCTTCTTCTTTGCATGCATGGTAACCAGCTGTGTTTCCATGCTATTGATGATATCTTCCTTTATTTCCTTCAAAATGTTGTTGAGCTCCATTCTAAAAAATACTTACATCTATCTTGGTTGACATTGATCACAAGCTAACATGTCCTTTTCATGGTGAAGCATGAGTAATTTTTATAGATTTGATAGACACCATCCTATGCAAAATAAGAGATATCCCCTCCTCCAATTAAATCTAGAGAATCTAGGAATTTTTCATTAACACTCTTTAGGAATATAATTTTGAAGGAGTCTGGAGATAGCCTCTTATGTAGAGATTTCTACATGTGAAACATGGACCTTTCCACATAATCTTGAAGATGTCACCTCCTCTAATATCTCCCCCTCTACAATAGTCCTCATAGATCTTAAGGAAATTGTATTTCATGGTCCACCAATTATTCAATGCATCTCTTCCTAATCGCTAAAATCACCTTAGGGAATAATCCTTAAATGCGGTAAAAAATGATTTCAATTGTTGTGCATCAATGGTATAGTCATAACTTCTATAGAGGATTTAAAACTTGGACAAGAACATATTAGGATCTTTTGTGATGAGTCCATGACATTTAGTAAGGGTAGGAGGAATATTCTCCATGACAACATGTCCTGCTTAGTCAAAGATGGGGAATTGGAAAGTCATGGTTTCAAGTGGCTCTTATGCTATTGCATCTTCAATTGTAATGTGGAAATTTTGAGTATGGGCTAAGGGAGTATCTTGAGGATGGGGTTTGTTGGACCCTTGGCTTGAGGGGGTTGTGCTTTGAGAATTAGGGGTTCATGTGCTTTTCCTTCCTTAGTTCCTTCCACTAGTGTAAATATAGCATCTTGAGAGATGTTAGTTGGAAGAAATCTCCCTAGGGGATCTTTCCTCTACTACATGTAATGATTGGGAGCCAATTTCTACATCCCTCCACAATGTTAGTAGATAATTTGGTACTTGATATGATATCTAATAGTCCTGGATGCTTGCAATGTAATTTGTAAGCTACGAAAGTAGGAAAAGTATTTAAAGACCCATAAATTCTAAAGCTTGGAACCATCATCAAAAACAAAACCAAAAATGTATGCTACCTTCATTGACTAATAAATCTAATGTAGTTAAAACATGCACTCAACTCAATGGATCAAGACATCCACTATCAAGGAACTCACTAGTTATGAGGGTTATATTTATAATGTTAGACTAACGATGTATCTTCTTGCATGGTGTCAGTATTGTGTGTATGGCTCAAGGATTTCTAGGATTTTTCCTACGTGGTTGAGTAAAGAAAATAAGCTTCCAATTTGAAAAGGAATTTATGCCAAAAACTCAAAAAACAATTATAATAGTTGCTATGGGTTAATTCTAATGATTCAAATCCTATTGATAACAATAATTAGCAGTTGCTATGGTTAACAATTACCTTTACTATCAACTAATCAATGATATGAACTTATAGATGCTAGATTTAATAACTACTAATGCTAATAACAAAGTCACAATGTCACCTCAAGTGGGCCCTTACGTGGGTTGTTGTACTTTGTTACTTTATAGAAATATCAATCAATTATTCTTATCATTCATTCATTCACATCCACATCAACATCAATTGATAAATAATTTCTTTAGATTATTATGCAAAGAATGGTACAAGTGATAGGAAAAATCATCATTCTTCCAAATTACAAAAAAAATCAAAATATATAGACTAATTATAATATTCCTTGACTAGCTGAACTCCTAATAACCTAGATTAGGGCTATCAACTCATTCCTAGAACATAGGAAGATAAGTATATTATTCTAGAAAAAAACATTAATAGAAAACTTTTCCAGAATTAAATCTTCAAGAAATAGAATCCTAATTTAAAATTTTTTTAATTTGATTGGAGAAAAAAAATTATTGGCATGTATAGATAAATGGCATAGCACATGCAACAAAAAATTGTTACAATTTTTGCTATTATTTGTTGTTGTGGAGTTCCTTCCCATTTTTCATGGCATAAATTATTGTTGTTGATTAATTGTCAATAACTGAAATTACTACTGCATGTTTTGGCTCCATCGATTGCAAGCATCCTATTTCCTTGGTTGTAAGCACTTGATTTCAAAAATATACATGCTCACTCCTATGGCTATGTGTTGTCTTATATCCTTGTTGCATGAGAGGTTAGTTTCCTCCAAAACACTTCTATGCTAAGATCACCACAATCATCATAATATACTACCATAGTTTGAAAATAACTATCCAAGCACACAATCTTTTATCAATTTTAGTGCTTTATGCTTCAAGTATTAATCATAGAGTCTAGGAATGTTTGAGGAAATGTTCCATGAAATAGGAAATAAACACAATTAATAAGAATAATTTTTGGACCCATCACATACATTGTCAAAGTATGTGACTTTTTGTCAATAAGTTAGTGTTTCAATCACTATATGCTCTCACCTAACCCACATTGGGATCTTGATGATAAAAAAGTGAAAGGGTTTATGCATCTCATCATACACTTCTAAAATTATCAATTTCAATAAATCACAACTTGGTATTAGAGCTAGGTTATGTTGCGAACCTATTCAACAATAATAGAAAATTTAAAATCTATCAGAACCTTTGTTTTGACTAGATTTTGAATCTTGGCATTTGATTTGGGAAAAAGGATTTATAGAACAAGGAAGAAACTTGAACAGTTGCCTTAGTTGAAAAACATTATACTTAGCAATTTGGAGGAAGTGGAATTTTTTTTGTCCATGGTAGAAAATTAGATTTTGAGATTATATAATGTGAAATGAATCCATCAATGAATTATTTGGTTTCTAGCCAAGCTTATGAGACACTTGGACCTAGATGTGAGACTTGTAGTTATCACTTGCATCAATGAAATTACAAGAATAACAACTCCTAAAGTTTCACACAACAAAAATATCATTAGAGACACAATTCAATTGGTTGTGGAAAGTTTCCAAGGTTTGGATGATTACCAAAAGTTGTTTTGCGAAGAGGGCAATGCTTAGAAACTAATGCAAAAATTGGATCATGTGTTGTGATGTTAGATCTTGAATGTGATGATCTTATTCTTAAAATGTTTCAATGTTTCTTTGCTACTATTAGTAAGAATTATGTACAAAATATTGAAACCTCAAATTCCTTATTCACTCATATCAATTTTATTGGATATTGTGAGAAAAGATTGTTAGAAAGTCTCACTAGCTATGCATGAAATAGCTAAAAATGTTTTCAATCAGCGTGAAGAAAAGTTGAAGCCATACTTAACAATAGAAATGGAAAATGAACATGAAAATAGATCCCTAATTGCAAGTAATATTGATGATGGTAAAAATAAACTTAGAAGACAAAATGGTTGCTTTTCATAAAAGAATACTTAAATCCAAACCACATATGAGAAGTGGAAGTATTTTTAGAGAAAGAAATATAAAAGACAAAAAAGAAGACCATGGAACCAGAAAAAGTGATGGATAGACTTGAACCACAACTTCTAGATAAGGAATATGTGGAACATGAGCCAAAGGAATAAGATAAGTCAATGTTAGAAATACCAATTGTTATGGAATGTGAGCAAGAAAGAAAAATGGAGTATATCTTGGAAAAATCCACCATACAGATGAAAGATATGGAATATGAAGAAGAAAATATTTTATTGACTATTGAGACTATAGATCAGCAAGAAGTTTATCTTCATGAATTCAAGGATAAAGCATCTCTTGTTGTATGCACAAGTGAAAAAGATGCCCCTTAGTAGGACACTACCATCAAGGATAATTTGTAGGATAGTTATCAAAAATGAAGTGAGAAGAATCTCTTAGAAGCATCAACAAAGAATGTTAAACACATAAATCAGTCCAATGATGTTAGTTTAAATATGAGAGGGAGGTTTTGATGAAAGAAATTTATTAGATTGATTTTTAGTCAGATTCTATTGAAACACATGTTCTAGAATAGAATGCTGATTTTGGTATTGATTCTAGTACAAGTTTGATACCATTGCATGATTTTGGTTATCTTGAGGGATAATATTTGGTAATACAAGATAAAGAAGTGCAAATCTTAACAAAACTAGATAGCATGAAAATTCTCATTAAATATCTAAACTCTAAGTTTGATGAAGGCACAAATTGAGGAAGAGAAGAAAAACATAACAAATGAAGTTAATGTTGCCAAAACTAAGCATACAGTCACTCTTATAAATTGAAAGTGGTGAAGAATATTTTGAAAAAATGAAATCAAAATATTTGTATTTGATTAAAGATAGAGATATGGTCATCAAATTTGTAGAAGAGGCCACAATTTCATTTGAGGGAATGAAGTAAAGGGTTGATGAACTCACTTTGAAGCCTAGGTCATCCCATTTAGCATAGTGGGAATTTAGTGAACTTAATTTACATGAGCAACAATTTCTAAGGAAGCTAGAAGATATAGATATAGATTTGGACACAATTAAGAAAAAATTGTAGGGAAGTGTAGATCAAAAAACAAATCAACTTGGGGGAGAATCAACTAGATAGGAATAAAAATTATGGCTTCAAAGGACAATTACACAAATTTGGTTAGCATGAAGAATGCTCTAACTAGGAAAACAAAATTAATTTTCAATCTTTTTAAATAATCACTTTTTGAGATGGATGCACAAAGATATCTTTTGGTTCAAATTATTCAAATTGTGGTACATATCAAAAGTGGTGCAATATAAGCCAACCATGTTAGAAGAAGGATAGAGGATTGAGAATTGAAAATTTTCAAAATTCAATTGGGGTCTTGGTATTTGCAAAATGGTTTAGTCATGAGGAGTTGATGGGCTAAATTAGCATTTCTTGAGAAAAAGCAATCTTTGGGAAGGGTGGACTATCATATCCCCTTTTTTATTTAAGGAATAATTTAATAACTTAATTCAAGTTTCCCTAGAGTAACTTTAATTTTATAAAATAATTTATATTTTATTATTAAATTATAAAATACCTAAAATTGATTTTGTAAAACGATTTTAAAAGGGAATCTAATATGTTTTCAAAAGTGTCACTAGGATAAGGGGGCGAATTGAAATATTATATTTAAAAAGAAAAATAATTTCTAGAGACTTCTCAGAGGCTAAAAATAGCAAATAGGTGATTATAAAAGGAGCTAGGATTGAGTAAAATCATTCATTACTTGTTTCCAAAAACCCTTTTCCTTGAATATTGAGCATATAGTGTTTATCTTTTGGCCTAAGGATGAAAAACCTCTTATTAATGAAGTCAAAGGATGAAAACCCTCTTGGTTTGTGGGTTGGTTAAAGGGACGAAAACCCTCTTGTCTAAGAGTGTTGATCCCCTCCTAGGATTGCAATTGAATTTTTTGGAGTTGGATTGAAGATAAAAAAAAAATCTATGTTTTAGATTGTGATTTTTTAATTTTTGTTTTTTATTGTTGGGTATTTTTCCAATTATTAGTTTGATATAAAGATTCAATATTATTGGTTATTCTAGAATATATCATTTTTTGTTTTGATACAAACATTACAATTGGCCATACCCTACTAGGCCATACCAAATGTATATGAAAATTTTCTTATATTACTTTATTTACTAGTCATACCTTTTTCATAAGATTGTGTTATTTCAAATAATAGAGAAATAATTTTTGTATCATATTATATGTTGTAGCATTTAAGACTAAGGTAAATGGAGGAAAAAGGTCTTAATACATATTATAGTGTTTGTTATACACATGCTAGTATTTGTAATTGGTTTTAATAGTCTTCATTTTCTATACAAAGGGGAGACCATTTTGTGTTGTGTAGGTCCCATTTCTCATGTTGGCCTCCTACAAGAAAAGAAGTGCCTACATTACTTGAACAGTTCTGTAATTTTTATTTTGCTATTACTTTTATTTTCTACAACCATATTTGTTATATTATATTGGGATGCTAGCAGGGAATTTTTTCCTAGCCACATCCATCCAAGGTATAATTTTGTCTTATACTAGAGTAGTTGGGTATCAAACCAAGAATATGGTAAACTATTAATAAGATTTTTCTATTCTATCATAAATTATAATTGTATCCTTGAAGCTAATATTAAATATTATTTTAAATTACAGTTTTCTCATAAATAGAACCATAAAAAGTAGGGTAATATCATATCTTAACAAATATATTTATGTTGTTTGAAAGACATTACTAAGATATTTCTATAGTAATAGTGAGGAGAGTGTCTCTCATCTCTTCTTCCAATGTTCCTTCTCTCGTGAGCTATGAAACTTATGGTGGGGTGTGTGGAACCAGGCTTGCTAGCATGTCTCTTCTTTAACTGAGTTCTTCACCCAGTGGGGAAAGGCCCGTGTTAATTCTTCAGGTTGCTTGGGCTCTTGGGCCGACCTTTATTATCTAGCATATCTGGTTGGAAAGGAATCGCAAGATTTTTGAAGATGTGAAGTTGGTTTTCCAACATTTGTGGTGAAAATTCTTCATTCCTTGGGAGAAACTATTTCAGCTAAGTGTGACTTGGCTAAGGGTGTGGATCCATGTGAGGTTTCCTGTTGCACTCGTCTCAACCTTCCTTGTCAGAGTGGTGTTGTGCAGGGTGTTGGTCAGATCATGAGAAATAGATGTTGACATCCTCTTTGGAAGATAAATAAGGAGGGGAGTTGGTGTCCTCCTCCTCAGGGTGTGTTGAAAATCAACATAGATGGTTCTTCTTGCGGAAATCCTTGTCATGCTAGTATTGGGGGTGTTGGACAGAATAGGTTTGGGACTGTTAAGTTTATCTTTTATGTTTATAAGGGTCTACATACTAACAATGTGATGGAGGCTCTTGCCATTTTATATGTTTTGGAGTGTCGTTGCGCTCTTGGGGGGAGATAGATCATTTTTTAATCTGATTATCAAGTGGTGGTGACTTTGCTAAAGCGACAGTAATTAGAAGATGTCAGTTGGCATTTGGTTGTAATTATAAAACAGATTCTTAATTTTTGTGCTTCTTTGGAATTTTTTACTTTCTGTAACATTCCTCGAGAATGGAATGGGGTTGCAGATTGTTTGTTGGCCAAATGGGCTTCTGATCATTTGAAGAATTGGGACATTGTGGATATGGGTCAATTACCCTTGGATTTGTCTCAAAAGTTGGACCACTTAGTGGAGATTGATAGGGGTGTGTAATGCCCTTTCTTTGTACTACTTTATTTTGGTTTGAATAAATTTTTACCCCTCTTTTAGTTAGATATTTCTATAGTATTAGTTAGAGGAGTTTGCAATATTGTTTCAAGTATTCAAGTAGCTAGTACATTTGATGAATAAAGGGGATTTTTGCAAGAATGTTGGATAGATATGACAAGCTTTGAAGTTAATAATAGTTGCTACACCTTCATAGTCCTTGCTTCAGATATCAAGTAATTATTTTGTATTTTCATTTTACATTCTAATTGTGGACACCTAAAAAATACTCATTGTTCTAACATCTTCCATCACATATAGAACACATCCAAGAGAATCTCAACTCTCTATTCTGCACATGGATGTGTTTTCTTACTTCCAAAACTTTACAACACATGTTCTATAAAAAAGAATCCTATAGAATGCATAAATAATATATGAGACACAAGTAATCAATGACAACTAACCCTATACACTCAAGACCATATTCAACACCTCCAAATTACTATTGTTCACATCCCATAGTATAAGAGCACTCATTCTTTAATGTCACACGTATTAATTAAATCAAACAATCTGATAAAGGGTGTTGGTGTGAATAATATGTTCTACCTAACTAGTTCTCCTAGTAGGTCCTATTCACATGTTAAGATTACTTAGTGAGTTAGGAATCTTTCTAGAAGTCTTAGTTGTCATGTTATCTAATCTTATCTCCTAGGAGTCACATGAAATAGGATTAAGACACTTGTCATCATCCTAGTTTGTCCTATCTTTCAACCTTTCCCTATATAAGAAAGGTTTCATACGTACATTGTATGGCATATTGGTCACATTTGATTTAATATTATTTTACATCCATTGTTGCAAATTTATCCTCTTTCTTTTCTCTCTTGTTATTTTTTGGTTTTGCATGTGATCCTAAGAGTTTGATTTCTTGAGTGAATCTAACAAAGAGGAAATAACATGCAACCCATACTACATGATTACGTGAGAACTTAGCCTATAATTCTTACTTTCCACTTAGAAATAACTTGCTAATCTACATGAGTTAAAAGGATACTATAATTATACCATACAATATTTAAGAAATGTTACCATGAAGGTGGGAGACATGAACTAATGTGAATTAGGATGTGTTAAGATAGTAATGTGATATAATAGAGAGAACAAGATGATTCAGAATAGAATATGCAACTCAATGTGAGTTGTCATCAAATAGGAAATGTATATCCTCAAGTTTATCATTAAGATCCAGAATGTGGGATTCTAAAAAAAGATAAGAAATATCCCTATGATCAAGAAGCCAAGTGTGAATATTATGAAGAGAATCTATAGTAGCAAGTAGAAAAGTCAAGATCTTTGTTGATGTTGTGGGTGAAGGTGCTAGAAAAGCTACTAGTGCTAGAGTTGTAGGAGGAGGAGAAGCAACATGAGAGATCTCTTTGCCATTACATTGTTCAAGAATTTCCTAATAAGTAAGCTTCTCTTTAGTATCATTGTCATATGGAGGATGCTCATAATCATTAAGGGTGAGAAGTATGTCTATAGTGGGATCTTTTGGGAATGGAGGTTCATTGGTATCTCCATAGATCTCCAAAATATGAAGGTGCTTAATGTACATGTTATAGACCACAATATGTGGTTTCCAACACTAACACCAATTAATCCTAGGACATGATAATTTTTTATTTCCCCTATATATTTCTTCCAATGAGTACCTAGTTCACAAAAAATCCCATGCAAATGGGGCAATAAAGAGTTCATTGATAGTGCTTCAAGGTGTTTTCTTGTTGAGAATTGTAACTCCATTTTTTAGAGGTAACAAGAAAAGGATGATTTGATAGACCCATTAGTGACTTAGATTTACCCCAATAGATTTGGAACTTTATGAATTTGTTGATTTAAAAAGGTTTGTGTAAAAAGACTGGTACATGAAATGATACTTTTAAATTGAATGGTTTTGTTTATATGTATATTGCACTTCATGGACCAAATCTAGTTCACCTTCCCCATTACTTGTTCATCACAACATAGTTCACAAAATCAAACTTGAAGAGAACTCAAAAACTTAAAAAACACTTAATTTTATAAAAAAACACAAAGTTTATGCAAAATACAATTATAAAATGTATCAAATGAGTTTGGTAGGGATTTGGGGGCAGGGCCCCTAGAAAAGTCGAGGGGAAGCCTACACTTGTAGCCCTCACCGCCAAGCCCAAATGAAGACCTTCATGGTGCACACCATTTTCACAAGTTTTTAATGACAAAAAAATTTCTTATAAAATATTTTTTTTCAAGTGTTTAACCCATGTTTTTTTCTTAAATTGACACATTGCAGGAATGGTGAATCAAGGTGAGCACTCACCAAAAAATAAGTAATGAATTATAATGAGTTAAATTTGTGATTACTTGGAGGCATGAAAAAATCATAAGCACTTAGCGACTCGCCAAGTTTGCAATATATGATCTCAACAACACATCTTGACACATACCTCAATATCATTGTTAAATAATGATGAATAATAGGAAAATCAAACATTAATATTTATCACAACCTTATCATTCAAAAGGCTCAAATAATTAAAGATTTTTAATCCCTCCCTCAAAAGAAATATAATGCAAATAATTAAAAAGTACAAAACTTCTTTACTACCACTATGCTTAGAGTTGCTATGATGACTATGCTTGGAACCATATTAAGTCCCATTATTATTATCTTACCCACCAATGTAACAATTGACAATCAATATATATTACTTTTTATAATCAATTGGATAAAGATGTTTGTCATCTTTGACATGTAAACCAATAGGCATTAATGTTATTTGTTCACTAAATGAATGAAGATTATAAGTAAACAATTATTCAAAGAGAAAATTGTTGGCTTTGTATACTTTTAACATTTAACCTTATTAGTAAAATTCCTTTACCTTTGAATTCATGGGCAACGGAGTCTCCCACCTTCATAATAACACTAGCATAATCCTCTCTATTTGAGTTAGAAAGAAACCACTTTCTTTCATATGTTTTAACAATGCTTGAGTTGATGTATCACACTTCCTTGGATTCTTTACCACTATGATAATGAACAAAAATATACACATTTTTATTATACTCATCATTATTAGCAACATTGGTTTAATGGAATCAACCTTTGAATATTTATTTTTGATTGCCTTTGGATTTCTATATAAGTTAGTTATACTATTTTTTGGGGGAATCACATGTCCCATACCTTCTACTAGAAACAATCTAAAACATTAAAAAAAATGTTAATAAATGTATTTTGATTTTGAGTGAGAAAATTTCAAGGTGACTTTTTTTAGAATTACCATTAGAGGAAGTGCAATCCCCACATAATAAACCTAATCATGGTGTCCTTCAAAGACTATCTTAGAAATGAATTGTGGGGTGAGTGAGGGATTATCTAAGATAAAAAAAAATATTATTTGTATTCACTGTTTGAGGCTAAAACAACCCTAGCACTATAACACTAGTATTCTACATGAGCCTACATCATTATACATGATTGTATTTGATTAAAATATTTGTTTTTATATTAAAGATTCGAACTTGACACCTTCTAGGTGTCTACATTACAGCTCATCCATTACACTACATTTCCATTGACTGGTAGCAATGTTTATGATTGAGGGTTATTGATTTTGGATGATGTATTTTAGAAAATCAGGTTTTGTTACATGCCAAGAATTACATTATTTTTGAAACAATTCTTATGAGAAGACATATTCTCGACCAATGTCCCTAAAGAAGGTGAGAGTTAAGCTCATCTCAATTATGATTTATGTGGTGCCCTAGGGCTACCATGTGTCATGAAGGACACATTATTAGTCCCAAAGAATTGAGTCTTTGATGGCTCTAGTGCCATAAGATGAGAGCTAGGCACTAGCTTATAATTGTGTAGGAAATGCTTCACAAGCTTGGAATACTACATAAGAGTGGGTTCACTTACAAAAAAATTGATTGGGGGTTAGGGTTTTCACTTGATGCCTTTGAAAACTTATAATTTTTTGAACTGATTTTTTTCTAAAATTTGCAATATTTTATAGAATTATCTTCTTGGAATGAGAAGTCATTGTTAAAATGGTAGGCTTCACATGGTAAGCTAGGCTTGCATGTGACACAATAGGTGTTGACCTTGATTGTTTAAATCTATGTTGACTATAGTACCATAATCAACAAGCTAAGCACATTTATCTAAAATTTGGGCATTAGCACATGATTATGCATTGAGTACTTTACACAAGCTTAGAATGTTATATAGGATGTAAACAGATTTGTCATTGTGGTGATTTGTAGGAAGCAATGTGACTTGTCCATTGGGTAGTAATAGGTGTTTACAATAGTTGATAAATCACCTTTTGAATGGGTATTTTACTGTGTGTTTGAAAGGGGTAGAGTTTTTGAATTTTCATGTGCTTTAATTAGAAAGTACAAAAAGGACACAAAAAATAAAAATAAAAAGAAACATGGAGGAAATATTAGATTAGATGCAATGAAAATCATCTGCAGATTCCTCAAGAATAGATGGGAAAAAGAGGGGGGGGGGATCCAAGCCTACCCCTACATACACCATTAACAAGTAAATGAAAAAGCGGTGTACAAGACCAAACATAAAACATAGTTCGATCCAACATATAATATTTAAATGTGAAAAAAAAATTCGCATACATTTACACAAAGCTGCAAATAAATATGTGATAAAAGATTTTGTAATAAACTTAAAAACAATACATGAATCATAAGCACAAAAAAGATAGAAAGTTGTGAAAATGTTATTTTTCTTCACAAAATTGACTCAAACTCGCTAGGTAATTTCTTGCTTCCTTGGTAAACTTATGTTGACTTACTTGCTCGCCCATGTGGTTTATCTAATTTTTGACCTATTTGAAGCCCACAACTAACTTTTTATAAGGTTTTCACATAATTTATTGACCACAGGTAGAAACGCAAGGTAGGAATGGAAGGCATATAAATGCAATGCATCTGCATGATAATTGCTTGAATGGTTTTGCATGGATTGATTGGATGAATATGAACAGTAGGATTGTCATAATAAAATGAGTTGAAACTTGTATTTCGATGAATAAAATATCATTTAGAGATAAAATATGGAATGCAGTTTTGAAAAAATAAATGAAATCTCCATTGAATTGGTTTAAACAAAGTTCGGTATGAATCTAGATCTTGTAGAAAGGATTGTTAATGTGTAATCCTTAAAATGCAAAAACCTCATTACAATATGCAAATATTGAATTGAAACTTTATTTTTTCATTCTTAAATCTCAAACAAAAGAGATTCCATCCATTCAAACCTACAATAAGAAAACTCCTACAACAAGAAAACTTAGTTAGAAGTTAACTAGAAGTAGTTGGTCGAATGAAATTTTGAGATTTGTGTATATCATTATGATATCTTTAGAGAGTTATTACACCATCATACAAGCGTTAAAAATGATAGATTATCAAATACTTAAGAAAATAATTGTATAGGTTTCAAAATAGAGTAAGTTGTTCATATCTTGTAATGTGGTTGGCAATAGATACATAGTTGCTAGACATTTTAGGAAAAAGTGATTTAGAAAGAACACTACTAACCTATCTTTTTAAATGGAGAAAAATAAAGCATATTTCAACTCTTGTGCATTAATTTAAAATCTATGTTTTTATTCATGTGTTCATCTCTAAAGAGATATTACATTTTATTACATTGTCAAAAAGGTTATGTTATGTTGAATTATTATATTGTCAAAAAGGTTTTGTTATGTTGTATTAAATGTTTTTTTGGTTTTAGCTATTACTTTAAATGTTTCAAATCTTGCAAAAAAAATACTCATTTCATTTTTGTATGATAGAAAAAGGTACATTTTGGTTCATCATATATTTATTATGATATTATAGAAAAACTTGATGCTCTTCTTGACAAAGATTTATGGTTGCATTATAAAAAATAACTTTGAAGTGTACAAATTAACAGAACAAGAATATCATGACATTCAAAAAGTTTTGAGTTTGCATAAGAAACGCAAAAAAATATAAAGTTTGAACACAACAGAAACCTAGAGTTAGTGCATCATTTGCCTTGAGATAATTATTTTTTGTAGATTTGATATCAAGAAAGACTAAATTCAAATGCTTTTGCAGATTTGATCATAATGCCACATCAAAGAGACTTTGAGTGGACATATTCCATATTAGTCTTAGGTACAACCAAGATCAAATGCAAGTGGTGTTTGAATAATGTCAATGGTGGTATATATCACTTCAAATGACATTTGATGGAGGAGGTATGACATGATGCCATTGCTTGTTTTGTTAATTACAAACAATGTTAATGTTTGTGGCATTGTGTTGCTACTGAGAGACTTTTGATAGACAAGCATCCCTCTATATGTTTTAGCTCATGTACAAAACATTGTCTTGATTTTACCCTAGAGGACATTGAAAATTTTGAATGGATTAAGGAGGTATTGTTGAGGACTCACATAGTTACCAAATTTATCTACAATCACATGAAGACATGATTGGTGTGCCCCTTCATAAAGGGAAAAAAACTAGTTCAACTAAGGGTGATAATATTTGCTACACTTTCTTGGATTGCATACTCTTTGACAACAAAAAATGACTTTGAAGTGAATTCCATTTTCAAATGAGTGGATGATGTCTAGCCTCACAAATCAAATGGATCCAGCATAGCAGTGGTCGAGTAAATTTATTCTACAAATGTTTTAGATGCAATTAAATAAGTTGTAGATTTTTTAGAGCCTTTAGTAAAAAATTTGAGGTTAGTGGATGAGAAGAAATCTCTTATGGGTTATTTGTACAAGGACATGATAGGACCAAGGAGAGGGGTGAGACAAAAAATAATAGAGACAACTATATGCCATTATGGAACATAATTGATAGAAGATGAGATTGACAGATGCAGTTATCCTCTCCATGTTATTGGATACTATTTGAATCTAATGTTCTATAGTCCCTCATTCAAAGATGATGATGTTGAGGTCACAAAAGGCTTCTTCATGTCCATGGAAAATATGTTCCCTATCCTAAAAAAGTTGCAGACAATTATGACAAAGTTAAAGTCATGTAATTTTCATAGTCCATAATGATAGATTTGATAAATTTTTGGATTAAACAAAGTTGTCAATTTACAAACAAACAAGGGTTTTTTTCTCAACTATGGTTGTTGTGCAAGGTAGGAAAACCTTCAAGCTAGGAAGATTCTATAAACTTTTGGAGGCTTATGGAACTCAACCAAACATGAATGAAAGGTTGGTAAAGTATGAAACAATTCAATTGAAGAAAGAAGGTACAAAACACATTTAAAATTTGTACACCATGGTTTATTATAATAGTTGATTGGGTTAGATCTTTTTATTCTTGCCTAAAAAATTCAACCTAAAAATCATTTGGTTAAATCTTAGATACCAATAAGTTTGAGACCATAAGACTCCCAACTATATTAGATACAAAATTTTACCAACAAATTACACTACTAAACTATATATTACAGCAAAATTTATCATTGCCATTCGATGGTAAAAAGGGAGGGAAAGTTTCTATACCTTGTAAAATAGTAATACAAAAGATACAATCAAGTGGGAGAGGCTTATGGAACTCAACCAAACATGAAGGAAAGGTTGGTAAAGTATGAAACAGTTCAATTGAAGAAAGATGGTACAAAACACATTTAAAATTTGTACACCATGGTTTATTATAATCGTTGATTGGGTTAGATCTTTTTATTCTTGCCTAAAAAATTCAACCTAAAATTCATTTGGTTAAATCTTAGATACCAATAACTTTGAGACCATAAGACTCTCAACTATATTAGATACAAAATTTTACCAACAAATTACACTACTAAACTATATATTACAGCAAAATTTATCATTTCCATTCGATGGTAAAAAGGGAGGGAAAGTTTCTATACCTTGTAAAATAGTAAAACAAAAGATCCAATCAAAGGGTGAAAGCCCAACACATAATAATTCCTAGTATGTAGTTTGAAAATCCCCTATAGAGAACAATAAATCCAGTAGAAAATTGTGTCATTATTATTTTTCTTAGTAGACAAGAAAAATATTCAATGCTTGTTATTAGATATGAATTTTTAAAAAGAATTATGTGAGTTCCTTGAATTTTTAAGTGTACGTGATGTTGGTGTGACAAAGTTCTCTCCGACACTTATCAAAGTTTTTGTTTCTAATAAAACCTTGAGGACCTGCCAAGATATTTTTTATATTGCATAGTACTTATTTATCATCCACCAACTTATTGTTCATGCATCTAATAAAATTCAAGGAGCTTAAAAAAAAAAGTATGCACATAAGTTTTGATCTGGGTCTTTGTTGAGCTGTGGTTGTTTGTACAGTTTGTTGTAATGATCCTTGTACAATTTCTCACTGCAATTTTTTAACTGCACTTTATTCTTTGTAACTGCATTTCTTCAATACAAAAAGAAAGTATGCATTCAATACCAATATTTATACTTTGATAACTTGATTAATATAGTAAATTTTATAGATAATTGCATCACGTTGTCACTTTTAAGGAAGCGACATGCAAAATCATTAGATCTTACACTATGTTGTTTTATGTCTCACAATACTTGATCTTTTCCTTTCTAGCAGGATGGACAATTAAGGGCGGTGCTTGGGGCAAGTGGGGGAATCAAGATAATTGCTGCAACTACTCAGTTATTTTTGAACTACTTCATTAAAAAAATGAAACCTTTGGAATCCATCATGGAACCTTGACTTTATCATCAGGTATTTCCATTCTTTTGACTTTATGAATGTAATTCTCATGGAGCCTTCTGTAGATTCCACGAGGCAACAAACTCTTAAATTTTTGTGATGAACCACAGCTGATTCCAAATTTTATCGACTATGAGAAGTGGACAACTGTTTTTGGAGAGCATATCGAACCCTCAGAAAAGATAATAAGAGGATTAGAAGAACGAGGTCACAAACTACGTGGAGTGATTGATGGATCAATATGCCAAATGATTGTTCATGACCTCCACTATCATACAAGGGTTCAAAATGTACCCAAGAATGTTGTGCATGGAAAGCTCATCGCAGTCAGTGATCCAAGGAAAGGTGGTTTTCCTGCTGGGTATTGATTGTTTCACTACATACAAGCAACAAGATTCTAAAAAATAAAGTTTGTTTTTAGTTATTTTCAAATATACTTTGGGTCTTTAATTTCTGCACTACTATCAAAATCTAAGATTGCATGTGTATTAGAAACACAATTGACAACCTTGAGTGGCTATGAAACAAATATTATCATGTCTACAATGAGAACAATATTGTCAACATCATAAGTAGGCACAAGATCCATTGACTCATTATCATCATTGTCACTTTTTCATCTTCAAACCATCCACCATTTCTAATTATATCGAGCCACCATTCTGAATGAGCAATATTTGATTTATACAACATTATTTTGTGTCAGTCCAATAATTAATGAATTTTACCTTAGAAATCTTCAATGTCATAATAAACTATAAAATAATGGAAGGGAAGGTGAATGTAACAAACCCCAAAAGGAGTCTAGGAAATATTATTTCAATTAAGGCATAATTACAACACTTAAACCATACTATATATGTTAAATAATCCTAAGGATCAATCACACATATAACATAAATTAGAATACAACAAATATATATATGACAAAATGTGAGAAAGCAAGGGGTGGTTGAATCAACTTCTTGCATTAATCTTGAGAGAAAATTTTTATAAAAGACTTTCAGATCTGATCCAAAACAATTATAGAAAATAAAGAAATGCATAAATCAACAACATAAACAACCAAATACATTGCATCATTTTTATTTGGGGAAAACCCTTTTGGGAGAAAAACTCTAGGTACTCCAAAATCTATTCAATGTATTATTCAAATTTAATAGAAGATTACAACAAAATTGCAAAGCAAATCTTTATAGCAATTTCACAATCATAGAATTTATGATTAATTTTATTAGCATTATAATACCTACAAATTTAACGTACATGCAACTCCTTAGGTACCCAACTTATATACGAATGAACAAACTATAAACTATTTGTGATTTAAAATACAATGTGCTAAAAATCTCACAAAGATGGTGCTTAGTTTTAATCTATTTTTCAATGCCACCTTGGAGATTCCCACTATCTGTTAAAAATAACACATTCTCTTATGCTCTTACAACTATCTCTAGTAACTAAGTTTATGTTTAATGTAGAGGGAAAGGAATTTGTAGAAAAAGTACACTAATTAGTGACTTGTTTAACAAATTGTCTGAAATGGTGAAAACTATGTGACCCTTTAGGGGAGATCTCCCTTTATGGGGGTTCAACACACTTTTCTTATTTCATTAAATAAGGAGAGGGATGATGGGGGTTTGATGGATTTGGAAAAGATATATGATTGGCTTACGACTTGAAAGGAAAGTCAACCAGCACTTGACCAAATCTAAAAGTAACCTAAGGATGAAATGCAATTATTCAATTCACCTAATGATGCACTAAGCAAGACACTGTCCACCTATGGTATATGTTTGAGCTTGATTTTTTAGGACGTTTCATTTAGAGATGCCAATGTCCTTATTAGTCAAATTCAATCTATTTTTGTGGTCCTCAAGAGCCAAACCAGAGCTTCTGATTTTTGTCTACAAATTTTTCAGATCATTGTTAGATATTTTTGTAATTGAGTTTTCATGAGTTATCAAGGTGTAGAGTTTTGATTGCAATAATGAATAATTGATCCTCAAACTTCTTCCACTCTTCTTCAAACCTAAAACCTACACATTCAAAGAGAGAAGAAAGGTTGTACCATTTAAGGGCTTTCCTTAAATAAACGTTGTGTTAGTGTTTCCAATTCTACAAGGGCAATGCCAATGAAAAAATGATAAATGATAGGAAGGAATGATGAATCCAAAAAGTGTTGCAACTCACCACCTTTCAATGGCTTCCTTGAAGAACTGAAGTCATACACATCTCCTCAAGGCTCGAATCTTGCTTGCTTGAATTTCTTGGAGACCTACAAGGATTAGATCTCACAAACAATATGAAAACATAAACATGAACACACTCACATACATTTTGGCATGATGTTTAGATCTAGAATTGTTGCAATAAATAACTAAAATATTGCTCTTGACTTGCTTGATAATTCTCTTGATAATAATTTCTCCAATAATTGATTGTTCTTGCTAGATAAATTTCAAATAAAATAACTAGGTATTTATACACAATAATTTTAATTTCTCAAAAATTAAATCCCAGTGGTCAACTTTAGATATTTGAATTTCAAATAATAAAATGTTGACACTGACATTTGAATTTGGAGCCAAATAGGGGACATAGGCACCAATGTCCCAAACCTAATTTCCAAAAATTAAAGTCGGGGGAAAATTATTAAATGAGAGCATTTTTTTGTGCTTGCAATTTGTCAGTAATTGTATAAAATGGGCCACATAATACATAATTTAGGAAATTAAGTGCTTAATTAGGTCCAATAGCTTAAGGGGAAGCAAACGTAGTGTGAAATTGTCAAGGGTGACAATTTATGATGCTACATTTAGCCCCACTTTAGTGAGAGCATGAACTTACTCTCAAACTCGCACTAAATTAGAAGATATATGTCAAGAGGGGTATGATTTTCCAAATGTTGAAGAAATAGGATGACTATGAATCTAGGGGGAGTGCACAAGCCCCCAAGATTCAAGATCCCATGGCAAACCAACATAAGCACAAAGGAACACACATGTATGTAATGCACCAAGGAAACATACACAAACATACACAATGTCAAAATGAAATGCAAAAGGAGGGTATGGATGATCATGGACTATCAAGTTGTGTTATACTGGGATCCACACCCAAAGGCGTTCATGACTCATGAGCTAACAAAGTCTTATATTTGCTAGGTGAATCACAAATAGATCGACACATGCTAGTGAAGTATGATATTCACTAGGTGAGCCCATAAGACATAGTAGAAAAATGAGAAACACACAAAGTCTAGTGAAGTCTGATATTCACTAGGTGTGTACCCATAACCATACCAAGAATTATACTCGCTGAGAATTCTGATAAGGTGTTGTAGACACATAAAATATACATGCATATGATCCTAATTCACTAATTTCAATTTGTCCTTAATCATCCCTCTATTAACCATTTTAATCAAATAATCTTTATCTAATGAAAATTCATCATATTTCCTCTTTTAATTAAATAAATCAATCTTTATTTAATTAAATCATATTTTCCCTTCTAATTAGATAAATCAACTTTATCTAATTAAATATATCATTCTATTTGATTAAATCATATTCTTCTCTGTAATTAAATAAATCAAGTTAAAATTAATCTCTAAAGTCATCTCTTTAATTAAATAAATCAATTTTATCTAATTAATCTTCTAAGGTCATCTCTTTAATTAAATAAATCAATTTTATTTAATTAGTCTCCTAAAGTCATCTCTTTAATTAAATAAATCAATTTTATTCAATTAATCTTCTAAAGTTCTCCATTTAATTGAATAGATCAAATTTATTTAATTAAATCTCTAATGTTCTTTATCCTCCCATTTAATTTAAATAAATCCAAATATTTAAGTTATATGTGACATTCAACTAATCTCCCTCTTAATTAATGAAATCATGATTAATGCTAATCCTAATCACTTCAATCCTCTAGCTTTTGCAACTTGCACAAGTAAATCTATTTAATTGATTTATAAATTCATCTAATTTCATTCAAAAAGGGAATCAAGATGGATTATTCTTCAAATTTGAATTTTCCCTCCCACATGTCTTATCCTCCAACTTGGCATTTATGACTCTTACATGTCCTTTTCTTTGAGCCAAGTGGCATTAATTCCATTTCTTCTCCCTCCAACATGTCATTTCATCCATTTTGAAATTCCACCTATATGCATTTTATTTCACAATGACCAAAATGTGCACCACCTTCCTCCGCTCACATGTTAACAAGTGGCATTTGGCCATTGGTGGATGTTTTATCCCACATTCATCCATTTTTCCTATTCTTCCATCTTTGTCTTCTATAAATAGAAGGCTCTTCTTCTAATTTTAGATCCACAATCATCCACAACTTATGCAAAGTCATTATCTTGAGATTTTGAATTTTTCTTATCCATTATTCATCCATTATTCATCCATTTTCATCAAATCTTCATCATTCCATAGCTAGGTTATGCAAGAATTTCACCAAGGAGCATCAAATCTTCATCAAGCTTACAAGGGATTAGGAAAGGGCCATTTTCCACATCAAAATGGCACCAATTCCCCCATGCGGTTGAGAGTTTGATTGTTTTGTGCAAGAATAGATATCTTTTTATCTTAATATTCTCTTGTTTCCTTGTTCATTTCATTTCAAATGAATTGCATGGGGAATGTTGATTTAGATTTGCATAATTGACTAATTGTATGCATGTTCTTTGTGTTTGTGCAGGTCTAGGATAACCATTCTACATTTGGTGCTAGGAGGGTAGAAATCCCAAAATCTAACATTTTTTTTATAAATTTTGTTGTTTTCCAATAGGACCATTCATTTCAACGCATCTGCAAGTTCTTCCGGCACATCGGCGTACTGTTTCGGCGCATTCTCCAGATTTTTTAGCGCATTCGTGCTCTATTTCAGCGCATACATAACCTTTTCTAGTGCATATGAGCTTTGTTATAGCACATGCGTAACCTTTTCCAACGCATACGAGCTCTGTTATAGTGCATCGGCAAAAAAATTTGGTGCATACGAGCTTCGTTATAACACATCGATGGAATCTTTAGGCGCATATGAGCTCTATTTTGGCGCATTGGTGAAATATTTCAGCGTATACGTGCTCTATTCTAGCGCATTGGAAAAATCTTTCAGCGCATACAAGCTCTTTTATGGTGCATCGATGGAATATTCCAGTGCATTCGCACTCTGTTATAGCGCATAGGTAGAATCCTTCAGCACATCTGTATATTAAGTGTTTTTAAACACTTTGGAAGAAACTTATAATTCCATTTTTAAGGATTTGTTTCTTTCAATTTTAGGACTCAATAATCTTCATTTGGGTTTAAAAAGAACAATCAAAGGGATTAAAAAGAACAATAGGCAACTTACTAGATTTTGTTTTGGACTTAACAATTGAACAAAAAAATATCACACTTCAAAGTTGATGCTTAAAAAAGAACTCACATTCTTGCTTTGAAGGATTAAAATGAACATGTTCCTTTTATGTTTTTTAATCCCTTATCCAAAGTAATATCATTTAAAAGATGTATACACTTCTCTCACACCTCATGACGATCTTGAGAATCAAAAGTCTTTTTGTGATATTAAGTTGTCAAAAAGATTGCCTCCACATTTTGATTTGGGTTTAAAATTGAACAAAGCTTGTGAGTGTGAGTTAGGTATATCGCATGTGTCCTCTCTTTGTTTCTTAACAAAGATTGATTGAACTACGGATATACTTGCTCTCTTTTGTTTATTCTTAGAGGGTCTGTTTGGTGGGAAAAAGTAATCACCCCAAGGAACGACCTAACCGGGAACACGCTAAAGCCAAGCGACTTCCAACCGGTATATAAGTGTGGGTACTTGAGGAAAGTTGAAGTATCACGAGGATTGTTCCAACAAGAAGGGTAGAAATGGTCTCTTTTCGTATGGATGATCCCCCATGAATGGAATGCCTATACTAGAACCTTTGTTTAGAAGGCCCAAATCCTGAATCTATTTATTGGTGCAAGAACAGTCGTTCTAAAGCCATCCCACATTTTTGCAGCTCTTAGTAGAGATGAGAAGTATGCCATGGTAGTTTCATGGGTATTGATGCTTGGCTTACCCAAGAAGTTTGTGCACCCAAGAAGTGTGTTTCACAGAGAGGATCCAGTGTGGTCAAGCATCTAATCATCCGCTAAGAGTAGGCGTAGCTGGATTTATCCAAGTGGGGATTCAACAAATATTGTATATTCATCCATAGGGTTGCGCATGTTCTTGGAATCAAAAAAAACTTTTCTTAGATCTTAAACATTGGGAAACAAACACTCAACCATGACCATCAAATTTCAAACCCTTTAGGAAGAGAAAATACCTTTGACAAAATTTAAGTATTGCTTTCCCTAGGGATTCTATCCTTAGAGGCTTCTAAGCATTTGGGTTTACGTCACAATTTTCTTTCACTAAGGTCAACAATAGGAAACTTTTTCCTTAATTTCCTTGATGTCCACATAATGGACTTTGTGGGATGATAAGAAGTTAGAACATTAGGCATCTAGTTTGAAAATCTAATCAAGAGAGTGTTTGTGGTAAAAGGAACTCATTAAGTAAAGATAAGAAATAATTAAACCCCACACATGTGCTCTTCCAAATGATTTCCTGAAAGATCAAAATCCGAAAACCAAAGTCCAAAGGTCTTAGTCAAAAAGATCACAAGAAACGTTTTTCCATGCTTTACGAATTTAGAGAAAGATTGACCTTCAACTTTTACAAATGTGCATCAAGGAACAATCCAAATTTGTATTCATTTTACTATTGTCAAAATCCAAGTCTCTTTCAAAGGTTTGAGTATCTCACATAGGAAGTATTGCATATTCTTCAACACAAAGGTCTTGTAAACTAGAGTATTTTTAGGTTCATCTTAGGATCAAAACCAATCACTTGCATCCATCCCTCAAAACATCAAACTCAAAAATCATCTCAACAACAACTCTTGAAAATATTGAAAAAATCACATGCTAGGTTTTGGAAAAACCTCTAGATCAAATCCAAGTCATCTTGTTTGATTAGATGTGTGTAGATGCATCCTTCTCCACATATTTAGTCAAATTATCAAATCCTTGTGAACAAGTCTATCCCTTGATAACATCCAACATCTTGGGGTTTATAAGTTCAAAATCCAAAATCAAATCAAATCAAAATCATCTTGTTTGGTTAGGTGTGTCTAGATGAATCCTTCTTTGCACACTTAGTCAAATTATCATCTTGTGTACAAGTTTACTCTAGGACAACATCCAACCTCTTCTAGAGTTTATGAGATCACTATCCAAATCAAATCAAACCAAAAATCCAAAGTCAAAATCCAAAGCCCAAAAGTCTAGTATCTCCTTCAAGATTTCTCAAGAGTTCAAACATTCACACTATCCATCTTTCACATATCTCATCATCACACTTTGATCCTTAATCATCCTAGATTTTCTCTTTTGTGCCTAAAGTTAGATCAACCTAAAGAATTAGAGATTCATCTCACACATTCTTGAAAATTGATCCCTATTTTATGGTGCAAACTAGATCGCAACACAAGAAGAACATGGAAACCAACAAAGAAACATCAACTTCGAGTGACTTGAGCCAAACTGCTCTCGAAATGAATCCCATTGGATCAATCAATCCCCTACCCAATCTTCCTCTATCATCACAGAACCCTCAAGAGGAAGGTCAAGTGGAAGATGTTACCAATAATGTATTAGGGATGTCACAAGATGAAATCATTGAAATGGTTCAAAATCTCAAAACTCATAGAATTTTCAATACCATGATGAGGCTCAATCCCTCCCAATACATGCTTGAATTAGAAAAAGAAGCTAAAATCCCTTCTGACTTTGATCTAGCACTATTGTGGAGAAAAATCTTGGGATTGTGCTAGAAATCTCATCCACACCTCCATTTCAAAGCATTACTCAATCCATCCCCCAAATCACATCATCCATTGCTCCAACTCCACCAATTGTTAACAAGGGGAGCTCATTATTACACACTCTTCAAACACATCCTCTTGTTAACAACCAATATTTGGATGCAAACACTATCTTGGGTCAATCAATCCCATTGAATCCGCTACACCCATATGTACCACTCACATTTCATGATCCTCATGACCCATCTTCTTTTCATGCAACCCCGACATACACACAAACCTCTCTCCCTATGATCTCATAAGGAGAAGGTGGATTATTTGGGCAAGGGGGAATTTTTGACCCCTCCTCATCATCATTTCCTCAAGGTAACCTACCACCCCTCTCCCCACCATTTCCACCTTTTCCATTAACATCCACACCCCCTCTTGGTTTAGGCCTTCCCCTTTTACCACCCATCAATCAAACCAATCCAAACAACCCCCCAATCATAAATCAAAACATCATGTTGAATCCGCCAATCATGCCATTAATATTGCAACAACAGATGGAAATGATCCCAACAACAGAAGAAATCATCACAACATCTCAAAGCATGGTCTCCCAAGGGCCTATCATATCAATCGTACCATCCACTACAAAAATCCCAATCATCAATATGACAACACCTCTCATCACAACAAAAAACACCATTATGAATCCGCCACCACCACCTCCAAAATCAAACATGATGAACCAATATAGCATCGTGTTACAAGCAGCTCAACAAGCCACCTATCAAAAGGCACTTCAAAAAATTCAAAATCAACAAGCTGCACAACTAGTTGCTCAACAAGCACAAGAACAATTAGTTGCACATCAATCACAACAAGCACAATAGGCTTCCCAAGCTCAAGCCTTGTTGCAACAATAGCAAGCCACCCAAGTTTCCCAAGTTGCATAAGCAGCTCAAGCCGCTCAAGCCGCATAGGCTTCCCAAGCTGCACAAGTAGCCCAACAAGCATAAGCTCAAGCTCAAGCCCAATATCATGCCCAATAGGCACACGCACAAGCGCAATATTAAGCACAACATCAAGCAACTCAGCAACAAGCATATCAACAAGCCCTACAACAATATCAAGCACAACAAGAATCCACCCAATTACTATCCCAACAACAAGCATTGTTGGCACAACAACAAGCGTTGTTGGTGCAACAACAAATGTAGGCATATCAGCAAGCCTTTATCACACAACAGAGCTTGCAACAAACTCCCACCAACATACCCAACACTCCAACCATCACTCAAACACTTTGAACACTTCAAAACACATTCACTCCACCTCCTAATCTGCAAGACAACGTAACAACACAAATCAAATTGATCTCACAACAAGTGCTCGATCTCCAATCAAGGAAAACAACAAAAAATAGCAAGCAACTTGTGCCCCTATCCATTGACATGAGCCTTGCAATGGTACCATTCCCAAAGGGGTTTTAAATCCCTAAATTTGACAAATATTGTGGGCTTGGTAATCCTAAAGATATCAGGGAATTCTAGGTACATTGCATGGAGGTCACATATGACGATGCATATCTGATGCAATTATTCCCTTGAAGTTTGGTTGGTCCTACCATGGAATGGTTCTCTCGCCTTCCTCCTAGCATCAAAAATTTCTAATAGACTATAGACGCATTCATAAAAAACTACGCATTCAACATCGACATGGATGTTAGTCTAGAGGAACTATCTGTGCTCAAACAAGCTAAACGGGAATCATTTGTATCCTTCCTACAACGACAGTGATCCAAGGCCAACAAGAGCAAGTGGGCCATGCTAGAGGAGCAACAAATTTTCACCATCATTAAAAATCTTGAGAAAACCTTAGAATTCCATCTAAAAATGTAGTGCATCACCACCTATGACCATTTGATCCCCAAGATGCTTAATATCGAACAATCCCTTATTGCACAAGGGGGTACACCTACATATCCAAAACATCAAGACAACTGCCCTTCCAAAAACTATAACGAAAAACATCACACATGGTAGAAAAACAAAAATGCCACTAATGATGGTGTGGTGGATTCTAAGGTCATAATCAGTGCTCCAAAACAAAACACACAATCATACCAGCAATCGCAAAACAATAATTGAAACAACATGCAAACCAACGCGGTATCACAACAACCACCCAATAATCAAATCAACAATCTGAATAATGAAGGGGGACCACCTCCACAAAACAAATATCCCTCCAAGTGAAAGTACATGGCCCTTGGGGAATCAATCAAATCATTCATGAAGAAACTAGTAAACAAAAATCTCTTCAAAATCCCCACATATGACAACTATCAAGAACCCCAAGTGAAACCACCATGGTACAATGAAAACCACCTTTGTGATTTTCATAAAATCAAGGGTCACACAATAGCCAGTTGCATGAGGCTGAAAAATATGATCCAAGACCTCATCGATGACAAGGTCATAAACGTTGAACAACCAGCTAGAAACCAAGACCTTAAAATATACACGAATTCAAAATCGGATCATAACAAGGGGAACAACCATGGAAATCAAAAGTATGCCAATGTAAACCATGTGTACAATCATTTTGTCACATCCCTAGATGAATGGGTTACTATTGTTAACATCAAGGGAGCCAAAGCTAATTGTGGAATCAGCACACGCGGCGACAAAGTTACCATCACTAGGTCATCACAACCACCTAGGGCATACACCTCAAATTTGAAATTCATTCCTAATGGCTACAATGTCTTAGACCAGCTATAAAGAACTCCCACTCAGATCTCCATCATGGATTTACTGAAGATATCATCTACCCACAGAAAGATCCTTGAGGAAGCATTGGCTTCATCCACAGTCTCCGCAGATCTTGATGTTGGCCAATTCCAAGCTATGTTTAGACACCTCACCACTCTGTATCTCCTATCATTTTCTGATCAGTACTTCCCCACCCAACCATCTCACAATTGTGCACTCCACCTTGAGGTCCTAGTCCATAAGAAAAAAGTTAAAAGGGTCTTGGTGGATGGGGGTGTAGATCTAAAAATTTGTTCACTCAAATTAATAAAGAATCTAGTACTCTCTAAGGACTCCATTGAAAAAGGTAAAGGCATAAAAATCAAAGCGTATGATAATCAGGAAAGAGTGTCTCAGGGCACTATTCAACTCCTTGTTCAAGTAGGGCCAATCATCATGGAAACCACATGTCAGGTCCTTGACCTTGATTTTCCTTATAACATTCTCCTTGGGCATCCATGGATCCATGGAATGCAAGTTTTTGCATCAACCTTCCACTAGTGCATCAAATTACCATATCAAAATCAAGAGGTCATAGTCTATGATGATCCTGAGCCCTTTGCTTACTGCAAGAACTTGGAAGAAAAATACTATAAAATCCCCCAGATCCCGAAGAATGATGAAGGCCCTTCAAACCCATATATAGACCCAACTACTTTAGCTTCCACATCTAAGATAAAGACACCTGCCATTCCTGATATATCTGAAATCAAGGTCATTATCCAAGACAATGGATGTCGGGATAACAAAATGAAGAAAAGTGATTTCATGATAGGAGAGTTACCTCAATCTCCTAGGTCTCACGAGCAACCCCAACTAGCTGGAACATCATCCCAAACCTTCAGAGGAAACCCTTCTAGATTTAGATGTTGGGGAGACCTAAGCTGAGAAGTGGTAGATGAAAGAGACATATCAAGCTTGCTATACCAAGATGAAAGACTCATGCCTAATCTTCCAATGGATGAGAGTAGAAAAGAATTACAAATGATGCTTGGTATGGGCTATGACAGAAACAAGAGACTTGGAAAAAATTACAATGGTATTCTAGTACCTATCAATCCTGAGAAGTGTATGAGAAATATTGGCCTTAGATGTACTCCTATGAGGGTAACCATACATGGCAAAGGTCCCCCAGTTAAAATAGTCAGAGACTCCCCCTCAGCTATTAGCAACCGCCCTTTAGTTACTCGTATCCACAGGTCAATCCATAAATAACTTTACCTTCGACATAATTGATGTATGTAGTAGTGGTGTTGATGAGGAAGATCCCATAGCTGATTTACCCATGATTTTTGAGGATTCCACCCTTCTCATGATTAGTACCCTATATTTTGAGTTGACCAAGCAAACCCATGAGATAAACTTAGTCTATCCCCAACTCATTGATTACAACCAACAAGGACCATCAGTTCTAAACACATTTAAAAATGATGAGGCACACTCAGAATTAATGGGATTATTGGATACTATACCATGCGGAGATCACAAGGCTAGGTTTGACATCATACTAGACACCCATGCCTATTACGAGGAAATGATTGAATCCTTCAGTTGAAAAAGTGAAAACTTGAGAATAATCTCTAGGTCTTTCAGTGAAAACCACACTGTGGCACTCTCTGACTCAAAAAAAGTAAAAATAAAGGACATATCTAATGGCGAAAACCTCTCTAAGGCACCAGAGGATGAAGGATTCAATCTTCCTTTCATTGTCATTCATTAGGAGAAGTCAGCAGTTCTAGAAGAAACGTGCAATCTGGTCAACTTTGGAATAGAAGAAATGCCACACATAACGTTCTATGCAAAGTCTCTTTTAACAAAAGAACAAGAACTCTTGGCTACCTTCCTAAGGGAAAGGAAAGTGAACTTTGTATGGACCTATGCTTAACTTCCTGGGATTGATCTAGAGGTTGTAGTCCACCATCTAGCCATGTATCCTGAAGCAAAGCCAGTAAGACAAAAGCTAAGGAAAATGCATCCCCAGATAGCATTGTTGTCCAAAATGGAATTATAGAAGCTCCTAGATGCAAGATTCATATGACCAATAAATTATCTAGAGTGGGTCTCCAATATTGTACCTGTCTCAAAGCCCATTGGGGGCATTCATATCTACATGTATTTCAGAGATTTGAACAAAGCATGTCCCAAGGATGACTTTCCGCTCCCAAACATCGATATGATTGTGGATATGACAGGAGGGCATGAGATGTTATCCTTGATGGATGGATTCTCAGGATACAACTAGATCATGATAGCAAAAGAAGACCAACACAAAACAACATTCACTTGTCCATGGGGAACATATTGTTGGAACATGATGTCATTTGGGTTGAAGAATGCAAGAGCAACCTATCAAAGGGCCATGACACTAATCTTTCATGATATGATTCACAAGACTATGGAGGATTACGTGGATGATATATTGGCCAAGTCAAAGAAATGTCGAGATCACATAGGGGCTTTGAGTTCCATCTTTGACAGACTTTAAAAGTACAAGGTCTGCTTAAATAAAAAAAAGTGTGTCTTTGGGGTACAATCAAGAAAGCTCCTAGGATACATTGTATCCATGAGAGGAATTGAGGTAGATCCATCCAAGGTTAAGGAAATCCTTGAAATGTAGGCAACAAAAATATTGAAATAGCTAAGAGGTCTACAGGGAAGACTCCAGTTCATCCACAAATTCATAGTGCAACTAGGAGACAAGAAAATCTTGTATTCCCATCTAATCCACAAGGGGGTAGCATAAAAATGGGATGAAAATGTGACCAGGCCTTCAACAAGATCAAGGAATACTTACTCACAATGTCAGTCCTCATGCCACCCATTCTAGGTAAAATCCTTGATCTTATACATATCAGCAACAACAGAGGCTCTTGGCGCTCTCCTAGCACAGCACGATGAAACCGAGAAAGAGAGAGCCATATATTATATCGGCCGAACAATGGTGGGGCCTGAGCTGAACTACACACACATTGAAAAATATTTCCTAGTAGTTGTATTTGCAGCTCAAAAATTCAGACATTACATGATAGCACATCAAATAAAGCTCATTGCAAAAATAGACCCTCTAAAGCCACACTCACAGGGCAAACAAAAAAATGGGTTATGATCCTCACAGAGCATGACATTGAGTATGTGGATTGCAAGGCCATTAAAGGACAAGAAATTGTAGATCAACTAGCAAAAGCACCCATATATGTAGAAAATCCACTTGTATCAGAGTTCCCTGATGAATCAATCTTCAATCTAAGTGTAGTGGATCATTGGAAGTTGTACTTTGATGGATCCTATACACAACATGGGTTCGAAGCAGGGATCTTCTTCATCACCCCACAGGGGGATTATATACCTAAATCATACAAGCTTTCATTTCCATGCACAAATAACATCACAAAATATGAGGCTCTTGTCATAGGGCTAAGAATTGCAGTGCAGTGGCAGATAATGGCACTCAAGGTATACGGAGACTCATAGCTCATAATCAACCAGGTGAACGGTGAGTACCAAATGAAGGATGAAAAGTGGACTCCCTACAAGAAACTGGTAGGAAATTTCAAGGATTTCTTCATTGATATCACATTTGAGTAGCTTCCAAGAGAAAATAATAGAGCGGAAAATGCAATGGCTACAATTGGATCACTCTTAGAGATCTCACGCAACATCCCAAAACAAGAATTCCTCATAGAGCAACTTCTCGTACCTGCATTCAAGGTACCAAAGTCTGAATTTGTGTGTGAGATTGTTGGTGCTAGTGATCCTTGGTATCATGATATATACACCTATCTGAGAATAGGAGTCCTCCCCGCAGACATAACCCCAAACCTCAAAAGAGCCTTTGTCAAAAATTCATCTTGTTTTGTCATCCTAGGAGATACCCTATACTGTAGAAGCATTGAAGGAACCCTATTACGTTGCCTAAACGTTGAGGAATCCTTGATTGCCTTAACCAAGGTACATAATGATATTTGTGGTTCACATTTGAGTGGAATGACCTTGGCTAAGAAATTGTTGAGGACGGGGTACTATTGGCCTACAATGGAAAGGGAAGCTCATGACTATGTCAAAAGGTGTTTACAGTGTCAACAGCATGGGGAACTCATCCATGCACCAACTTAGGAGCTCCACCCAATTTTCACACCATGGCCCTTTTCATAGTGGGGGCTCGATCTCATTGGAAAAATGACCCCCACCTCATCCAGCGGACATAAGTTCATCATCACCGCCACTGAGTATTTCACGAGGTGGGTGGAAGCCATCCCCATGACCTACATTACTAGAAAGTAGATATCCAAGTTCATCTTGAACTACCTAATATGCCGCTACGGTGTCCCTCAAGCCATTATCTCAAATAATGGGACACCTTTCAAGAATTAGGATGTTCGTGACCTATGCTAGAAATTCAAAATCCAACATAACTTTTCCACTTTGTATTATCCCCAAGGCAATGGCCAAGCAAAAGCTACCAATAAGACCATCCTAAAAGTCCTCAAGGAAACAGTCAATGATGTTGGTTATGACTGGCATTTGCAGTTGAATCCCACCCTATGGGCCTATCGAACCAGCATCCGTACACCAACAGGTGCCACCCCATTTTCCCTAGTCTACGGATTAGAAGCAATTCTCCCTATTGAGATTGAGCTCCCATCCCTGAGAATATCATTGTAGAATCTCATCACAGATGAAGAATATCGAGTATCACAACTGAACGAGATGGAATTACTAGATGAGTGGTGTATGGATGCCTTAAACCATTTACAAGTCTACCAAAACTGACTCAAGCGGAGCTACAACAAGAATATCAAGAGTTGAATCTTCCAAGTCGGAGAGCTTATGCTGAAGGAGAACTAGACGAGTGTTCCAAATATAGATACCAAGGGAAAGTTTGAACCCAATTGGTTGGGACCCTTCATCATCACATCGAGCTACAAGTTAGGGGCATATCATTTATCAACACTAGAAGGCGAGCCTTTGCAAGAGCCCATGAACAAACTCCATCTCAAAAAAATTTATGCCTAATCTTTCAAGGTATAAAACCAAAAAATACAAAAAAATGAGAAAATGTCCTGAAAAATGGTCACCCTAATGAAAACCTGGCAAACAGGCATCTTGGTGACAAAAAATAAATCATAAAATCATAAAAAGTATCCAAAAAAATAGAAAAAGGATTGAAAATAGTAAAGAGAAAAATCATCCTCTAGTGAAAACCACTTCGGTGGTGCTTTGGGGCAAGTACCCTGGTGAAAACCTGACAAATAGGCACCTTGTGTAAATAAACACCTTCCATCCACCAGGAACTCTACGAATTGTTCTTCATCATCCATCCATCCATCCATCCATCACACTTCCATCATCCATATCTCCATCCATCACCCGACTGCATCCACATCGTAGCTTGGTCTTGTGTTCGTCTCATGATCCCTCCTAGTACTACTCATCCCATTCACAAGGTTAGTTTGTCTTTCCTATATCTAAGTAGTCTATTGCATCACGCTAGGGTCATGTTCTTGCATTGGATTGGATTCATGTATATTCTTGAAGTCTTCATAAAATCAGAAAATCCAAAAACATCATAAAATAAATAAAAAATCCAAAAAAAAACATCAAAAAATCAAAAATCCAAAAACATTCATAAAATCAAAAAATACAAAAACATCCATAAAATCCAAAAAATCCAAAAAGCATTCAAAACATATCAAAATCCCAAAAACAGGTCAAAAAGTCTATCAAAAAATAAAAAATAGAATTGTCTTGTCGAACTACAAGTCTCTGAGCTCTGAATGTAGGCAAGGTTGATCTTTGATCTTCCCCATAGACACTTAGGTTAGTCCTTTAGGAGTCTGTCATAATAAACTAGCAATCCATTTGTTCATATCTCATCAATAATTGAGTTTGTGTCAGTCGAACTACGTAGTCTCTGCATGTATAACGTAGGCAAGGCTATTCTATTGATCAAGCCCCTAAGGCCCCCAGGATAGGTCTTTAGGTTACTCTCATGGTCAAAATCTCAAAAAACCCCAAAACATTGGAAATTTTGAAAATCAAAACATTTGTAAAATCTCAAAAATACCAAAAACAGCCTCAAAACATTTCAAAAAGCATCAAAAAAATCCAAATATTTGAAAAAAATCCATTCATCCCCATCTCGCTTTCACCTGAAATAAACATCACTCATAATATATCATTGTCACCCTCAATCTTTAGTAAAATAGTCGGAAACAAGTCTAGCAGGTTCAAAGTGAAAACTTAAGCGTCAAGGTCTCAAGTCTAGGTCGATAAGTAAACAAGTTGGTCAAATTTTCGTATCAATAGCTAATCATCCAATCGGTCCCAAATCAATCATCTGATATCATGTCCTAGGATGCATCCTTACTACAATGGACATCAACATCAGGCATCATCGTATTTTAGTCTTGGCTAAAGGTATGAAGAACATTAGCTTGTTTGTTTACTTGGTCTTTGTCTTTTGACTTATCTTATTGCGCTCATTCCAATGACCTCTCGATGATGTCCAAAAAAAGGGATTTAGAGAGAAAGAAATGGAGCAACAATCATTATCTTTTTATCGATTGTGCTTGTTGGATGTTCTTGTAATATACCCTTGGTCATGTGTGCTTATTTGGGTGTAGGGAGCATGTTTTAGGTGTCTTGTTGACCACATAGGAAGGCTTTCCTTTCTATGTTTTGGTCTGAGATGTTTGGAATATCTGAACTACATTTTAAATAAGGTATTGTATGCCAAGTGTGAATAGGGATACTCCTATCTAATTGTCGATTCAAAGTCCATCACACTAGGTGCAACGCCATCCTAGTTCTTTATACCTTGATGCATTGTGCCTATGTGTGTTATCAAACATAAGGTAAGTAGTCCTTTTAAAATCCCAATTCCTAATAAGAAAATCATCATAATTATCATCATTATCATCATCTCTAATAAAGTCTCGTGGATCATGGACTTGTTGGATCCTCTTGTCTTCATCTAATTTCTTCTTTCTTCTCTTTGCGCTAACATTGTATCATGATAGTCAACCAAAACATCACCAATACATCCACCCTGCATCCACAAACCATCGGCATGCTGCATATCATTCACATGCATTACATTTTCATCATTGCATAATATAGATATGTTAGTCTAAGCATCTCATAAACCTTACATTTACATAAAACATCCATTGCATAACCATATAGGCATAAACCATCTCACATGCATTGCATTATCATTTAAGTTGTTTAGGATAATATAGATTGGTTATTCTAAGCATCTTAAAATCATCTCATTTGTGTCATCATCATAACCATCCATACGTCCATATTGAACCTCTTTGTCATGAGATCGACACTCAAATTTAATTTTTTGCTCAATCTCTCAAGGGGTCAATGTGCCAATATACTTCTTTCTGCTGGGGAATGTGCCAGTATACTTCTTTCCGCTGGGGTATCCAAACAAATAAAAACAATTTGAAATTTGACCGTGGCAAGATTATTCATTGAACCAACGCAACAAGTACATTGCTTCAAAGAGGGGAAAAATGTAGACACGTAAAATATACATGCATCTGATCCTAATTCACTAATTTCAATTTGTCCTTAATCATCCCTCTATTAACCATTTTAATCAAATAATCTTTATCTAATTAAAATTCATTATATTTCCTCTTTTAATTAAATAAATCAATCTTTATTTAATTAAATCATATTTTCCCTTCTAATTAGATAAATCAACTTTATCTAATTAAATATATCATTCTATTTGATTAAATCATATTCTTCTCTGTAATTAAATAAATCAAGTTAAAATTAATCTCTAAAGTCATCTCTTTAATTAAATAAATCAATTTTATCTAATTAATCTCCTAAGGTCATCTCTTTAATTAAATAAATCGATTTTATTTAATTAGTCTCCTAAAGTCATCTCTTTAATTAAATAAATCAATTTTATTCAATTAATCTTCTAAAGTTCTCCATTTAATTGAATAGATCAAATTTATTTAATTAAATCTCTAATGTTCTTTATCCTCCCATTTAATTTAAATAAATCCAAATATTTAAGTTATATGTGACATTCAACTAATCTCCCTCTTAATTAATGAAATCATGATTAATGGTAATCCTAATCACTCCAATCCTCTAGCTTTTGCAACTTGCACAAGTAAATCTATTTAATTAATTTATAAATTCATCTAATTTCATTCAAAAAGGGCATCAAGATGGAATATTCTTCAAATTTGAATTTTCCCTCCCACATGTCTTATCCTCCAACTTGGCATTTATGACTCTTACATGTCCTTTTCCTTGATCCAAGTGGTATTAATTCCATTCATTTCTCCCTCTGACATGTCATTTCATCCATTTTGAAATTCCACCTATATGCATTTAATTGCACAATGACCAAAATGTGCACAACCTTCCTCTGCTCACATGTTCACAAGTGGCATTTGGCCATTGGTGGATGTTTTATCCCACATTCATCCATTTTTCCTATTCTTCCATCTTTGTCTTCTATAAATAGAAGGATCTTCTTCTAATTTTGGGTTCACAATCATCCACAACTTATGCAAAGTCATTATCTTGAGATTTTGAATTTTGCTTATCCATTATTCATCCATTTTCATCAAATCTTCATCATTCCATAGCTAGGTTATGCAATAATTTCACCAAGGAGCATCAAATCTTCATCAAGCTTACAAGGGATTGGGAAAGGTACATTTTCCACATCAAAATGGCACCAATTCCCCCATGGAATTGAGAGGTTGATTGTTTTGTGCAAGAATAGATAGCTTTTATCTTAATATTCTCTTGTTTTCTTGTTCATTTCATTTCAAATGAATTGCATGGGGAATGTTGATTTAGATTTGCATAATTGAATAATTGTATGCATGTTCTTTGTGTTTGTGCAGGTCTAGGATCACCATTCTACAAGTTCTACCAAAATGCTATGCCAACACAACACTAAGTTCAGCACATGTGAACAAAGTGAAGCAAGAAAATGCTTTAATGTTAATGCATCACTAAGTCCAATGCATGTGAACAAAGTGAAGAAAAAATGCTAATGTCAATGCATCACTAAGTCCAATGCATGTGAACAAAGTGAAGAAAATAATGACAATGTATGCCTCCACCTTAGAAAATTACTGAACACCATATTGTGAGCAATTGCTTTAAGGTAGAAAAATGATAAATTTCATGCGATAAAAGTCATGAGAGCTTATTTGGAAAGCCCTATGCTAAGGATGTGTTTCCAATAAAGCTAGTCGTGATAAGGGGTCACCCCAAAATGAAATACAACAACCAAGAGATGAACACATAAGGGATCCACGGATCCAATGTTAGTATATGTCTTTGCTATAGTGATATAATAGTGCTTGGAACTGACATCATTCCTCAAATACTTAATGAACAAAATGGAAGAATTAAACATAGAGAGAGAATAAACAAACTTTTGGGTCAACATGGAAGGGACCTAAATGTTTCAATACCTTGCATTGTCCCCAAAAGGAAAACACACGACAAAAGTAAAAGACAAATTTTATGAAATAAAAAAGAATGGGTATACAAATAGAAGAATGTCACGACAGATTTGTTTCCCTGGTATCCTTGCCCCAACAAAGCAACAAGGGTCATCCAAACAAAACACACAAACACAAATAAACACCAAGTAACACAACACAATAGGTCACATCACATGCAAGTAAACACAAATAACATACAAAAGGAGTATTACACATGCAAGTTGATCTAAAGCAAATCATTTGCATCCCAATCTTTCTCATTGTATGGGGAAGATGAGCAACTAGCCAAATGGAATACAACATGTGCCATACTAGGAGCATTACCAAGTTCAACACGTGGTGGGTCACTCTCATAAGGAGGATCATCATGGTTGCCCCCATCTAAATTCATAGACTTTGAAAACAATAAATTGAGCTCACTATGCACTTGTTCATCAATTTTAGCAATTTCATCTTCATCATCCAAATATATCACCATGGGAGGTTTAATGGTAATGTCAATTGCACATTCTTGTTCAATTTCTTGTTTTGGTGAAATCCGTAGTTCTTCTTGATTCATTTGTATAGGTGTTTGATTGTTAGGTAATGTTTTATTCTTTTCTTCCAACTGATTGTGGGCAAGAGCACGACATCTTTTCCTATGCTCTTTAGAATTTTTGTTTCTTCTTGTTCGATTTTCAATTTGTGAAGGTGTAAGGGTAGGTCTCTCAACCATCGATCTCTTTTCTTCCCTTAAGGGAGGAACTGAAGGGACCACCAAGGGTGGGGAACCATTGTCTCTTTAAGTCTATACACTTTATTTTTGGAGGCACAAAAGGAAACATATGATTGTCTCTTTGTCTTTAATATGATATAGGTGGAGGAACTACAACATATTTTCCTTGGTTATTTTGGACAATGTTTGTTTCAAACATAGGTCCATCCACAATTGGTGAGGGAGGAGGAACAACCATAGACCTATCATTCCCAAGAATATTGCTAAGGGATAATTTTGTGATGTGCTTTGTCTTAAATTTTTTATATGACCTAAAAAATAAGTATTCATGAGATTTAACTAGTTCCAAAGGTTGAGGCCAAAATAAATCCAAGGAAAAATTCCCATCGGAAGATAAAGGATTAAACCCACTATGATGCACTGTAAATATTTGATCTTTGAATGGGAACTTTATGCACTTGTGGATAACTGACAGGATGACATTCATGGATTGTAGCCATGGATATCCTAACTTCACACGGAATTGGTCTGACATCGGGATGATAGAGAATGATACATCTATTTTTTTTGGTCCAACTTTAAGAGGAAGAGTGATTGAACCTATCATAGGGTGAGAAAAACCATCATGAGTATTCAACCATTCTTTCAATTTTTCTAAGAGTTTTGATAAAGCTCATGCACATACAAGAACTCATCAGTGATCACGTTCTCTATGCACATAGAACCAATGAATATTCCTTGTGTAGGTTTGTCATTGATTCATCTAGAAATATAGAGACCATCAGGAACATCTATGGGTGAAAGCAATGTCGGGTAACAAAGTGGTTTGTCCCTTACGAGGTTGAACATCTACTAAAGAAATCATGCTATCTATGTCATTATCATCATCATTCATGTCATCATTCTTATCATCACAAGCTTGCACAAATTTGGATGTATGATTTGACATGGGATTTGTAAAAATTTACAAATTTTGATTTGGAGGGGTAACAAACTTGCTTCCTTTGTCATTAATATCACCCAATTGAATGTGATTAGAGTCGATTAGGTCTTGAATTTGATGTTTAATATATATGCATTGCTTCATATCATGTCCATATATGCGATGATATTGACAAAAGGCTTTTGGGTTAAAGTTTGGAGATAACAGCTTTTTTGTATCCACAGGTCTAATCAGAGGCAATTGGATCATGTTTTTGCTCAAAATTTGCAACATGATTGAATAAAGGGAATCAAACAACTATGTGAATTTTATATCTCTCACTCTAAATTGATAGGGAGTTGAACTTATGGTTGCGACTTGTGGTTCAATGTGGTTGGCTTTTTGAGGTGTGTTTATCTTGATGAAGTTCTTGTTTTTCTTTTTGAATGGTTGATAGTTGTGTTGAGGTACAAATTCAGATTTCTTAGTAGGAGTTGATGAAGAAACTTCCTCATATTGACTAATTACATTCTAATAGTCACAAAGATATGTTCACAACTGTGTAAAGGATGGATATCTCATCAATAAGATCTTATCCCTAATGTCAAGTTGTAAATTCTCAATGAAAGCTCTTTGAACATTCTAATCAAGAAGAGTAAGATTGATTTGTGAGTATAGTAATTGATATTGTCCTGTTCAATATGCCACCTTTTCATTTTTTCCTTGTTTTCACCTCACTAAATCAATTAATGTAATTTGTGGACCTATGTTTGCTTAGAAATGTTGAAGGAATGCATTAACAAGTTCATGTTTTCCAAGTTTGTGCCTTTCAGTGGCTTAGGAAAGAGTTTATCTTGGAGCTTATCTTCAAAGATGAAGTCACTACACAATTCCATAGAAGCAAATATGTGACTATTAGGATCTCCTTTACCTGTGTACTTCTCAAACCTAGGAATTTATGTGTTTAGTGGGTTGTTTTCAAAATTTCAAGTGACAAAGGGCTCCTTTTGACATATTGTGATGGTTTTCCATTTTTATCTTGGTTCAATGTGGAGATTTGTTGTTGGAGTGAGATTACGTTTTGTAAAATTTGATTGATAACAGAGTCATTTCTTGACATGTTTTGGGAATGTGGTGAATATGGTGAGATTTTATAAGTTCTTGGTGGACTACTATGTTTCAATTTTATAAGATGTGATGAATACTAAGGTGTCACATGTGAGGTCATGAAAATAAAAGGGTTCCCATTGGAGAACCCTAAGGTTGGAGTTATGCCATTTGTTTTTTATATCATTGAAGCTATGATTGGCAATGTGTATGTAGGAATAGAGGCAATAGGTATGGGAAGGGAGGCTTGGCTTCCTCCTTAGCTTTGAGTGTACCCTAAAGCTTGAGCACAAATAGTTGTCATAGGAACGTTTGTATCCTCAATATGGGCTAGGCTATGCAACACCTTTAATCCTTGGGCATCATTTAATCAATTTCCTTAAGTTTTCCACTATAGTCATTGTTTGTCCTAATGAGGATTTGGTGCTTAAATACTCTTGCAATCCCTCTAAGTTTTTATATAATTTTTTTAGTTTGTCTTTGGGAACAAGTGCAACAATAGTCTCAACATCCATAAAGGTCCTTTGTTTGTGAAGTTGTCATTGGTATAGTAGGATTAGAGATAGAGTCCAAAATGGGAATGGTGTTGGCAATATCGTGCATGAAAGAGTTGGAAGACTCAAGATCCACAAAAAATGTAACAACAGCACGGGATACCATAAGTCTACAACTATGTCTCAATGAAGTATTGGCAATAGGACACCAAAATCATGAAGCTCATATGAGTTTAAAAACACTTAGTGTGCCCACTATGAGCACTAAATTGTAAAATAGTCATAGTAAAACACTCAGAAGCAAAAACAGACAAAGAACACATAAATGTTTGACAAAAATCTAAGCCAAAATAGGTAGGAGTAGGGCACCTAGGATGCCTTAGTCTTGGATAGGGTTTTGCAAAATTCAAAGTTTGGTTGTGTGTAATATTGTTTAAGTTTTCTATTTATGTGTGCAAACTATTCTAGCAGTGAATATTTTTCTATAATTTACTCAATTTATGATTTAATGTAATTCAAAATGTAAGTGTTCAATAAGGTTGAAAATGCTTGAACAACAAATGACAATTGTGAATGCAATTTCCAGATCTAAAATGCAATAAATTTAATTGATTATAATATGCAAAATTCTGAAAAGGATGACTTTGATACAAATTTAAAATAAAATAATGCATTTTTTCACTTATTTGAGCTATATGCAAGATACCTAAATGCATGCAATGACACTTTCTATTTTTTGTTTTCAAATTTTAAATTCACTAGTGCAGATTTGTGAATGCAATTGAAATGCAGATTTTAAGCTAAAATTGATTGAAATAAACCCTATTTCAACCTATGAGTTCAATATGATATGAATTTTTTTGAATTTTTATGTTTTTTTATGATGCAAAAATGAATGCCTAATTGAATAATGCAAAGTAATGGAATGCAAAACCTAAATCTAGGATGAATGGTATCAAATTTTAGAAGGTATATAATATTAACATGTCAGGTTCACCAAAATGAAATGGTGAAAAATGTGTGACCCTTTAGGGGAGATCTCCCTTTGTGGGGGTGCAACACATTTTTCTTTTTCATTAAATAAAGAAAGAGATGATGAGGGTTTGATGGATTTGGACAAGATATATGATTGACTTACAACCTAAAAGGTGAGTCAACCAGCCCTTGACCAAATGTGAAAGTAACCTAAGGATTAAATGAAATTATTCAATTGACCTAATGATGCAAATTATTGTTTTGATGCAAATATATAGTAGGTTTGAGATATCACAAAGAAATTCAGACTTCAAAAATGAATTGAGCAGAACACTATGCACCTATGGTATAAATTTGAGCTTGACTTCTGAGGGTGTTTCCTCTAAGGGCACCACTATCCTTGTTGACCAAATTCAAATATGTTTTCACAATCCTCAAGAGCTAAATTAAATATTTTGATTTTTGTTTGCAAATTTATCAAATCACTATCAGATATTTTTGTAATTGAGTTTTCATGAGTTGTCAAGGTGTAGGGTTTTGATTGCAATAATGAATAATTAATCCTCAAACTTCTTCCACTTTTCTCCAAACCTCAAGCATGCACATTCAAAGAGAGAAGAAATGTTGTGCCATTTAGGGGCTTGCCTTAGTCAAACCCCGTGTTAGTGTTTCCACTTCCACAATGGCAATGCCAATGATAAAATGATAAATGATAGGAAGGAATGATGAATCCACAAAGTGTTGCAACTCATCACTCTTCAATGGCTTCCTTGAAGGAATGAATTCATACAAATCTCCTCAAGGTTTGGATCTTTCTTGCTTGAATTTCTTGAAGACCTACAAGGATTAGATCTCACAGAAAAATATGAAAACATGAACATGAACACACTCACATACACATTGACATGATGTTTGGATCTTGAATTGTTGCAATAAATCACTAAGAAGATCAAAATTGGGGGTACAAGACAATTGGGGAGATTATTATCTCCATTCAAATTGCACAATATTGATGGTATACAAATGCTCTATTAGACCACACATCCTACCAAGGTTTGTGCATTATAGAATATCATTTTTGGAAATCATATGGCAGTTGAGTGAAGCTGACAAGTTTCATCTTGGTGGGTAGAAGAAAGGCTCATTTTTTCCATATGTTATATTTTTTTCTAACTTGAGTTTAAATAGAGAAGGATTAGATAAGATATACCCTATATTAAAGAAATATAGGATGGCTCAAGAAATTTCAAGAGCCTCTTATCTAGAGGGGTTTATAAAACAAGACAAAAAAAGCATAAAAATATCAACTTATGTGCACCAAGTGTACTTCAGTGAAGATGTCATCAGGAATTGTAAAGATGACAAAGAAGTGAATGATATAAAGGTCAAATGGATAGCCTTCAAAAAGGATGAAGAGGCTAAAGGCAAGAAGATTCCCAATTATCAAGGAGCATATGTAGATATAACTAATCCAATTGCAAGAATCAATATGATCTTGCAAAACATTGATAAACTAATTGGTAAAGCTCTAGCTCTCGAGCAAAGGCCTTCTTATCAGCCTCATCTTATTGACCCATTTATTTATTCTTTCGAGAGAAGGTAAAAAGGGCCTATAATAAGGGATCTAGCTCAGCAATCCACCTTCATGTAGCAACACCACCATCTCCACATCAAGCACCTTTATCCCCTCCCAATGTAATTGTTCTATATGATCCTCTTGCTCAGGAGAAGCCACCAAAGAGAAGAAAGATTTATTAGTCGCCATTGGTTGATTATCCCATTGGTCCCAATGAAGATGATGAAATTGAAGTGACCACTGAAGAAGTAAATAAATAAATTGCCTCCCCATGAAGAGAAACTAAGATCAGACTACCTCAAAGTAGGCTTGGCATCAATACCATAGGGGGCAAGGATAATGCAAATGATATTAGGGACTTAGCTTGCCAAAAATTCATGGATGATAATGAGTTTGTGAATACCCAAGAGCTTGCAAAATTTATCTTGAGGTCCAAGAGAGAGGGATATCTCAGAAGGCTTGAGCAAGAAAAGGAAAATGTTCCTAGAGAGTAGTATGAAGTATCTAAGAAGGTGCATGCAGAGATAAGGTTTAATGCTAGGAACATCACCCTAGAAGAGGGGAGAATAATGGTGAGATAAATTGGGTTAATGCTACTTCCTATTTATGGGATATTACATCAGCCATAGCATTTGAAACCATACCGAAGTAGGATCAAGAAGTCTTCTCTTCTAAGGATCAAGGTAGCGGTAACACTGTCAGAATCAAGGTTCAAACCTAAGTGGGAAACCCTTTCCATTTGGGCTCTTGTCCCCAATACCAAAAAGCCTCAAGTTGCAAAAGAAACTCAAGATATAAGGGGAGGCCTTGTAATAAAGAGGGTGTTTGACACCTCAGCTATTGAAGCTGCCACATTGGTAGTTGATACTGCTAAATTTAGTAAGGCCATTGTAGAGGCCCTGAAAGCTAAATATGATAAGTTGTTGCAAGACCATTTGGCCCTCATAGTTGAATATAATAAATAAAAATGAAAGAGGCCTAGGCAGAAAATTCTCCTCTAGCAAATACACAAGCAACTAGCTCTTCTACATCACCACCACCAACAAATTTGACTAAGGAGAATCAAGAGCTCAAAGAGAAAATCAAAGTGTTGGAGGATAAATTGAAGGATATTCAAAATGGCCAACATGAGAGTATGTTTCATGTTGTGTCAATTATTTTGGGATGATTAATATCCAAAATTTTAAGAAGAATTGAGAATTTCCATAAGGATTATACAAAATTGGACAAGGCAATAAAGAGAGTGGTAGGGGATAAAGACAAAACCAAAGAAATCATGGCCAAATGGATCCCCAGGATAAATGCATTACAAGGTATGTACAAAGGGTTAACACATGAGCCCAATCCACAAAAGGATATTCTGTTGACTTATAATATGGTCGTTAATGGTAGAAATGCAAGGACATACGGATCAACTAATAGAGAAGGAAATGACAAGGATAAAAAAATTTGAGGACATAGAAATTAGGATCATGCCATACATTAGAACTGAAGATGGGGAAATAAAAGATTGTCTTACATGAAAATCTCAATTCAAGGAACTGGACTCAACCTTGTCTTTCTTCATCTGTGATGCCAATAAAATTGACATAGAATTATTTAGAACCTACATGGATAAGTTGATTGATACTAATAAACTTTTAGATGATTTAAAAAAAACATGGTCAATTTTATCTAGGCATACTAGGTATATGCATAACATTGATTTGATCCTTGCATACAAATGGCCATCAAAAAGGATATATCAGGCCTAGGATGAGAAGTATAATAAGTTGGAGAGTTATGAGTTTTTTCCATATAAATCAAAATGGTGGAATATTCAAATTCTTTAATTGGCATAACATTTGTAATTCTTTCATTTTATGTACAATCTGGGTGGTTTGGCATTCTTTCTGTCTCTTACAACCTACTCAACATTTTCTTCAACGAACTCAAACAACTTCAAAAGAGGAATATTCTTTTAGTTTGAGAGCTGAAGCCTTAAAGAGAAATCATTCCTTCCTCATCATTGCAGCACCAGCAGGCATCTTCTTCATTAGTTCAAATAGCTTTTGTCTTTTTGTGGAATGTTCTTCTTATCTTTTGAAAGAGGGTTGTTTGTCTTTTTATCTCTTTTAGGACAAGATTGTCAAATGAAAATGTGACATCTGTCTGTGGCTTGAAGCTTGTCAGCTCCCTTGTTTCTATAAAAGGAATTTAGGGCCATTTTAAAAGGATCTTGATAATTTTCATGAGTAGAGCACTTTTGTAACATCAAAATGTAAATGTCTGATTTAGGTCTTGTTTGAAAAGGATGTCAATGTGATTGATAATTTTGTATAATAGTACTAGCATATAGAAATGAAATACTATGGCAATTTTGGAAGCAATTGTCTCCAATATTTCTACCTTTAGCATTTATGGATAAAATGGATCAAGGATATTTTTTGTTCATCTTTGTAGTCTTTCTTGTGAATGAATATTTTTTTCATAGCTTTTACTCAAGGAGTAAATTAATGTACTTTGTGAATAGTATTAAATGTTTTAGGCATACATGGATGAATAAGTAGAATTTATTGCAGAATTCAGGAGGATGGTAGTGTAAGGCATTATCATTAAGTTCAAATAGGGCTAGAATCATATTGTTGTAAGAGTTTTTAATTGTTTTTCCCTTGACTCTATGGCCTAGGTCTAAAGCACCAGTCTGAGCAAAAGATCTAGTTATGTTCTTCATGATCAACAAATTTAAAGAACATGTTTATATTCAAGCAATATTTATTATCTAATGTTATTTGTATACTCTCAGACTCATTGTTGAATTAAGCTCCAAGATCTTAGCCCGTTTTGTTGTTTATCTTACAAATCTTGGTCATAAGAAGAGAGTATATCTGTTTACAACAATATCTGAAGTCAAATGTATGGAATCTTTGTTGATATTGCATAGGATCACCCTCTTAGGTTCTGTAGAGCCTAAAGTATGAAGGAGAAAATTGTCCAAATCCTTCTCCTATTCATTGGTCAACCCCTAGAATGATTGATAATAAGAATTGTCTATTCATTTAGGTCATTTCTTGGATTCAATTGGAGCTTTGTAGCACAAAAATAAGCCAACAAATTCTAATTCAAATTGTGTGATTTACAACCTTTTGAATGAGAACTAGCCAAAGAAAAAGTACATCTTGAAGTTGCAAAGGTTTGACCTATGAACCATCCACCTTAAAAAAAATTAGAACAAGGAAAAAGAGTCTTACTAGGTTTGGTCAACCCCTAGAGAAAAAACAATAATTGAAGGCAATTGAGTGCATATTAGAGCTTTTCAATCCATTCACATTTGACAATGGGAATGTGGACAAGGAGTAGTATGAGTGAGCACATCCATATATAAGTTTGTGATAAGGGGGAAATGGCCTTGTTGTACCCTACTTAAAATCATTTTCAAGATGCTCAATCTCTATATTGTCACATCTCAATGCATTATGGCTAATCCAAATTCAATTATCAAGAAAAATATATATGATAGAAATTGGACACTTCCCTTGTTTTAATTTTAAGTAAAAAATAATGAATAATAATTTTTCACACCCACACCCTTCATTGCATTCACATGTAATTGAAATGTCATGCAATTCTCCTTTACTCTAAAATTGTATTTAAATATTTTCTTTGTAGATTTGCATTAAACCTCATATCCCCTCAACAAATCATGCACATCTACTATATTGGAGCCTAAGATATTGCAAAACAATATGAAATATTTCACCTTTTTGCATACTACATCTAAGATTATGATTTTATATAAAAATATATAATTTAAAACTAATGATAATTATGACATGGCCGGTATTGGCATGGTGTGATGGTTTAAAGGTGGCATTGTTGTTTGTACCACCAAGGTTCAAACCCCATTGGGGTGGTATTGTTGAATGTTGTAATCTGGTTCATAGCTCCAGTCAAAAGCGTTTACCCCTTGAATAAAAAAAAATTATGACGTGCAAGTATGGATTAGTGAATTTTTTTAAATATTTCTAATTTTATATATTTATTTTAATGCAATATACATCCCACATTACCTAACATGCCTTTAAAATGACCATTTTGCTTCCAATAAGTAAAGCTTTAATTTTTTTAATTTTTTTTGGAGTGTCAATGGTTCAATCTTAAGCCACAGTAATCATATAAATCATAAAATTTGGTCTAGAATTAGAAATAATGTGTATTGTATGGCTCGTGTGTTAAAAGAAACATTTATGTTAAACATAATCTATTTGATTTTTAAAAAAATTGAAGAAAAATCAATTTATTTCATTATACAATATAATGTATAAATTAGAATATATATATAGTTTTTATTTTTTAATATTGTTATATATTTATATGAACGATAGTTTTGTACACTCAATATTAAATATAATAATGATTTCTTTGATATCTATAAGGTACAATAGATTTGTATTTTTTTAGGAGTAGAATTGAGACATGTATTTTGTAATCATAGATAGACAAATTTTAAATATATGCTAAAAAAATTGTTAGATTAATAAAGTGTCTTCATGTACTTGCTTGTTCCAATTTATTGACGGATTTGGTATCACTTGTAACATAAGCTCCTCACAACAATGAAATACAACTTGAAATGGACTCATTAAGAAGTGTAAATGGAAATCAATGTATATTACAAAGCATGTATTAATGGCATGTTGACAACCTTCATAGATATTATAGAAACTGTATGAGTGGTAACAAATTTCATACTATTTATATGATCAAATGAATGGTCCCTTTATGATTTATAATGATAACTTAATCAAGCTACATGGAAAAGTAAAGTTACTTCTACAACATTTTATTAATGTGGTATGGACGACTATTCTTAAACATAATCCAGTTTAATAGTTAAAGGTTATAAAAATAGGATCAATATTCACTTTTTAATATTGATGAGAAGTAAAATTACCATTGACTATTTGACCATTAAACTAGATTATGTTTAAGAAGAGTGATATAACACTTACAAATTTTTCATATAGATTCTCATGAATATATATTTTTTTAATATTATAAAATAGCAATTATTATTGATATCTACATACATATTATGCATAACTTACACAACATTTAATTTTTTTTATAGATATCTTGTAAGAAGATTCTTTGACCAAATCACTGACATTTGAAAAAATATCGTATACATTAAAATAAAAATAAAAAATAGACCTACTTGTTTGATACATAATCATCCATTCAATCTTCAAATAATATGATTATGAAAACCATCAAAACAAACAATTATAACATCCTCTAATCAGATGTTTGATAAAAACATAATGCATTGCCTAATCCTATACGCAGTAAGTAATTTTCCCTTGATTATTGTAAGAAAAATTGTTTCTAGAGAAAATAACATAATATCAAGGCTTAATAGTTGATATTTAGCCATATCCAATTGTGAACAAGTAAAATAAGTAGACAAATGGGTTGAAAAAAATAGGTTCTCACCATGACAAACATAAATATGTTCCAACGACATTAAATCTTGGCTTAAATAAACAAACCTTAAGGTATGAAAGGACCAACTAGAGTATCACTAATTGAAGTCATGCGCCTTTCCATGATCATTTTTGCTAGTCTTTTATATTTAGAGTACTCATTAATGTCTTCCATAGTTTTGTAAGGTCTAACCATATTTTAGAGTTTGTCACAGCATGTGTATATGGGAACCATGTTATGTGTATGATGTTGACCTTCATTCTTAATAGTAATGATGAATGAATATATGATTATATTAAATTAGTATGATTATGTCGAAATTAAATTTAAGAAATATTGTACTTAATTTAAATAGTTATATTGAATTGGTTATTCAAAATAATGAATATGTATTGAAGTATGAATAGTTAATTTATAGGAGTTGAATGTCTAATATAATTAAAAGATATTATATAATATTTGATGATATATTTTAATTGTATAAATTATATCTTAACTTTATCTATTATGATAAATAGTGAATTTCTGGTGAATTGATTAAAGGTGCTAACAAGTGAATAGTGCAATTGTATATTTTAATGTTTTGGTTATAGTCTTTCATGATGAAATTTAATCTACACATTAAGTATGAAAGGTTTTGTAGGTAAAACTAGGGTGGAGGTGGAGAATCATTAGCATCATTTCACCCATCTTTCTCTACATGTTAGAGCAACAAGATTAATTGTGTTAATCATTACACTAATCATCATGGTTGAAAGCAACCAAGGCACATTGTTGGTTATTTTGTGACCCCTAGTTGTCTACATTTTTTGTTAAGGTAAGCAGGGATTTTGAAAGGGCTCAGACTCTTGTACAAAAGAAAGAAATAGACAAAAAGTAGGAAACAAGGGTCCCGACTCTATATAAAGGTTACCAAAAGGCTAGATGAAATAGATCCAAACAAGCCATAATAACAAAGAAACAATACAAATAAGAAAAAGAGGAATAGTTGCTACCAAACAAGAAAATAGATAAAAAGAGAGAGCAGGGACCACTAGTGTCCCACTTAAACAAACATAGGTCAAGAGGGAGTTGACCTTTCACCCACAACATGAGCATGGGTTTGGGAAGAGGAAGAAGGAAGACCTTTCCTCCTACAGATAACAGTCCAAGCAATAATTTCATCCAAATCCTCATTACAAGGGGAAGCATGAGGAGAAACCTCCATAGAGGGCACATTGGCACACAAAGAGGGAGCGTCTACATGTGTAGGACAATGTGAATTAGGTGGGATTTTCCCATTGGGATTCCATCAACACGAGAAGAAAAATGAGGAGGGTTTGAAGCCAAGGGTAGGTTGATCAGCAAGGGGGGTGGCAAGAGGTTCCACCATATAGTTTGAGGGCATTGGAGCCACACCAAAAGCAAGAGACATGTCATCATCCTGGGAGGAGTCATCCAATGAATAATCAAGAGCATGGATATTTAAGTGGTCATCATTAGCAACCTTCCACCATGTACCAATGGAGAAGCACTAACAACATCTGGATGGGAAGCCCTCATAATCTAGAGGTTGAGTCTAAGGCATGTCCCTAACCATCAAAACCACATATCTATGAAGGGGTTTGGATATGTCAATATCCATCAGAATGCACACAAATGTGGAGTGCCCCATGAATGAACTAGAATCATCAACTTTCAACAAGCGTCCAATAGGTTACCAATGGCCTCATAACATGAAGGCTCCCTAAATTGTAGAGGGAGATTCAAAAGTCTAACGCACACTAAACACACATTTAGTGGCTCAATTAGAGGATTAAAGGAGGTTGACCAAGTCTTAACAAAGAGAGAGTTCTCCCCCCAAGCCCATGACTTACCCACAACCAAATCTCTATCCTCAAAGGAGGCAAAGGAGGAAATGAAAACCCTTTAGCATAGGGGAAGAACTCAATCTTACCTGCCACAAGAGGCCTCCATGAATTCAATATCCATTTATGAAGATCCAAAACAAAAGGCCACATATTCTAGATAATTCAAACATCAAACCCCTACATTGGTAGAGGTCGTCATTTTCCACCATATTTTGGAAACATACCACCACTAGGGATGATTTGGCAACAAGAAGCAAACAAGATTTCTTCCTCAAAGGGAAAGCAACACCAGAACCAACAACTTGAGCAATGTTGCATCCAACAACAATAGAAATCAACACTAGAGGGGAGGCACTAGCAAAAACCTCAGCACCACTCGAAATAGGAGGTGTAGAAGATGCAAAAACAACAATAGTAGATCACTCGCCAGTAACAAGAGTAGAAGAACATGTGGCTGCACCAAAAACAAGAAGCACACCCACAACAAGAGATGAAACAAAGCTAAATAATGCAGTAGAAAATGTAGTAATATGAAGCTCACCCATGGCAAACTAAACCACAGTAGCAGATGAAATAGAGCCAAGCAACGTAACAAACATAGAGGAACCATGGATCCCTACAACAGGTGATAAACAAGTGGGAGTAGGAGCAGGAGAGCCCATCTCAAAAATTCCCTCGGTTGTATATGTTTGTGTTATTTTTGTATTTATTTTATTTTTGGAGGCTAGGCAAGTGTTTGAAAAATAAATTTTATTTGGTTTTATTCGAAAAACTCAAATTTGTGATTGGAGACTTTATTATAAGGGATAAAAATAATAATTATTTAAATTAATTTTAGGGTTTCTTTTGGTTTTGTGGGGAACAAAGAAGAATAACTACTATGTCTATGAGGGAGCAAGTTTTTATTGGTTTTAGCACTTGTTTGGACACCATGTTCATTGTTGTTCATCAATTTTCAGCCCCATATGCTAGTAAAAAAAATCCCAAAACAAATGCACCATTGTTGTTGACTTATTTCTCCATGGCAGTCATGTCTATTAGGGTTTGTCTCTTCTTTTGGGTGCCAAAATCTATTGGAATGAAAACTTCATTTGGATGCCAAGATTTCAACAATGGACTTTCGTTTAGGGCACCAAAAATTGATTGAATATCCACTTTCTAATCTCACAAAATTAGCTCTAATGTTGGCTCTTTTGAGACATCCAAAACCTAAAGGGGACAACTTCTTTAGGTGCCATATTTCTTGATTTTACCCTCTCATAAGGGTACTTAGACTTGTTGAATTATACCTCCTCTTGTGTACAAAGATTGACTAGATTGTTCATCCCTTTTTTAGCACCATGAAGGAGGGTGCTAAATATTTTATTTTCTTTAAAAGCAACCAACAACATCTAATGGATTTCATCTCATGGTTTGATGATATGATTCTTCTTGTCATAGTATGTGATACCTTCCACTACTAGTGTTGTTTTCTTGCCTTTTTCTTAGATATAAAGGAATATTAAGATATAAAGATTTAGAAATAAAATACATATCTTTGTAGTTGCATGAATGATTGTTTGGAAATCAAAAGCCATAGGAAAGAAGAGAAATGATTGGGCAACTCCACTAAAATTATTAAAAAAATACATCACATGATATGTTAGAAAACCCATAAAAATTAGTGTAGACCAAAATTCACTATATCATCACTCTGCATGTCTTGTGATGAAATAGTCTAGTTGGGTATGCTAATTATTAGTTGATGAAGGGATTTTTATTCAGAAAACTTTAGTTGTATTACCCTTGTAACCCCTTACAAAGTAGAAGAATACACTAGTTGCAACTAGCTTCTTCCTTTGCAAAAAAATTCAATAGATTGTATAGTTAATGACATTATTTTTTCTTGGATTAGTTTTATTCTTGAGGTACTTAATGTTGAGGTCATGCTTGTACTTCTCCTTTTTTATTTTTTTTAGATTTGAAAGAAATTGTATTCAAATTACCTCCTTGAGAATGTGAAGGAAAGTTTGGTTTGGGATGGGTTGCATGTAAGGGAGACTTTGCTCCCTCTCTCTTTCCCATTTAAGTTTCATTACTATAAATGACTATATGTGGTTTATCCTAATGTGCATCCTTGATGGATTAGCACATGTAAATGTGAAACTCATAGACTTTATATGGATTTTGTGTTGCTATGTTCCTTAAGAGGAGTCATTGTTAGAATTGTCTAGTCTAGTGTTGAGTACAATGATCTATTAAGGAGGTTGAGGTGTTTTGTGCATGAGAAATATTTGGTCTAATGTTGAGTACCATGATGTGCTAAGTAGATTTGAGGTATTTTCTTGTGTTCTCAATCTTTAACAATTCTCCTAGCTAGGATATTAACTTGGATGCAAGGATATCCCTACATATCTAATAATGTCACATGGTCAAAAGGTAACCATCTCTTGTTAGTCTATCACACTTTCATGGTTTTGAAGCTCATCTTAGGTCCTCAAAGACTCAAATGAAAGTCCTTGTATGTATTAATTATATGCAATTGTAAATCTTGTGAATCTTGTGACTAGCATGTGAATGATGGTTATTATTGCCTCCAAGTTGTAAGTTACTAAGCTTTGAATTCTTGAAACAAGTTAAAATGTAACTTAGTTAAGTTAAACATTGCAATTCATTGTTTCAATGTTCTATGAAATTATTATTATTTTTTAATTATATGTTAGTATGATGAAGTTTAATGTATTTCTCAACCTATAGTGTTCTCAACCTTGTATAGAATTGTTGAATAATGTAGTGATATCCTTCATCCTATAAATGATTATTGTTATATTAGTGGATGCACAAAATGTTTGGAACTTGACCATGTTCATTAAAGTATGTGATCGTTATGTTTGCACTCTTAAAAATCTAGATTGGTTAAACAAGCTATCCAGAAATGAAACAAATGCCTAAGATATATATTAGAGTAGCTTTAAAATATGTATACTTCCTTCCTTCCTCTCTAAGTGAACAAAAAGTTAATGTGAAATGAACCTTACTCGTAATCAATGAATGTGAAAGAGAAGTTCTTCATATTTAATCTCATTCATTTAATAATTACATATGGAAGCATAAAACATCATGTATGGTTATTAGATTGTTCTCTCCTATTCTATAATAGGTTAAAATTGTTCCTATGGTTATAGGAAATGGAAAGTAATAACTCCTCTTTTAAAGTACTCACAATTCATGAGCAATGAATGGTGGATCATGAGTCACCCTTTAATGTTTGAACATTCTTCTAGCTTTATACTTGTGTTTTGAAAATCATACCAAAAAATAATCTGAATTCCATATAATGAATTAATTGGAGTATTAAAAAGTAGGTTAGTTGTATATGCTCATTCATTCACTCTTTAACTCATGTTCTTGTTGAAAGGCTAAACTTAGTGATGCTTATGTGTTAATTCTCAAAGGGTTAAAGTAGCAATAATTATATGAAATTGACGAAAGTGTTGTTTAAGCGCTCTCTCACATACTTTTGTGGAGATCATAAAATTGGCAAGTATTCATAAGTGGATTGCCAATGGTAAATGGAAGTGTAGTATTTTGTGTTGGGTATACCACATTTAATGCATGTCCCCTAAAGCATCCTCTTATTGTTTCACTTTCACACTTACCTTGACTGCACATTGACATGTACTTCAATGCATTGTCAACACTAAGTGGCATCGCACATGGCAATTAAGCCTATATGCATGTGTAACATTGATATTTCAGTGATGCTTGTTAACAAATTGGAAAAATCATTTTTTGTTAGTTTAGTCTATAGTTAAAAATGGTCATTGTAGGTTTTGTCCATGGGCTTATGCAGTAATTGAGGATGATTCTCAGGATGAAACCCAAGTTCCAGCCTCAAAGACATGGCCTATCAAAAACCGTACTTTTACAGATGCGCTTCTATCACTCAATTTCAATTTTTTTAATCAAATTTTCATCGGTAAATCAAGATGTCCTTAATGATTACATACCTGCTATCATGTGCCCTAAATAATCATACTAAATGCAAACATCCAACCAGTTTTGTGGTATTAAATATGACTAATAGCTAACCTCTTATACATAGCACCTTCATTTTATGAAATTCCAATCTGTATGTCACTGGCTTTAATTTACAGGACAAGAAACCTGATGGGTTTAAAACTGGATCTAACTGTTCTTAAGCTGGTGATGTTCAGGGCTCTAATGAGTTCTTCTGATAGTACAATTGAGCAAACTGAAAGTGCGCTATTTATGCTAGCAAAAGAATTGGACAATGGTCTAAAGCACCAATTAGATCTCTTGTTGCTTTCTTCCACCCAAACCAGAAGCTCTATATAGAAGATTCAATGGAAATTGGACAATCCAATAATATTAAAGTAAATCTAAAAAGTAATAACAAAGATAGTTGATGCAACACTCTTCAACATCCAGACACTCAAATAACAATCATATACAGACGCAAGGGTAGCATGTGAGCAAAATTCCTCTATACAATTCTAAATGACAATTTTATTTGGAGAGGAAAGGCTTCCCATTCCTGCATTCTCGGGTTTCATGCCAATGAATTAAACATTTTTATGCTGCCTACTAACTAAAATACGTAAAAGAAATCATAACAGACCACCCATTCTTTACCAAATAGAAAATGGTTGCTTTTCAATGTCAACCTATAGTAAGAAAAATCTCAACTTGCCCAGACTGATCTATAACAAGCATCATGCTGAAACCTTTCTTTTCTCTGCTTTTGGTATTGCCAATTCAGAGAAAGCTGGACTATCCACCCCAACACCCATAGCATGCAACCCATTGTCCACGTAGGAAATTGTTCCAGTTATTGCAGAAGCTAGTGGCGAAGCCAAAAATGCTGCTGCGTTTCCAACTTCATCTAAACAATCAACCCAGAAGCCATATATTAAATAAGAATCGTCATAAGATTAACCTATTTTCAGAACAAAAACCTAGCCTAACTACAAAAAACGCAGCATTTGTTTAGCACATTCCGAGTTGGAAGAAAATCAGTTAACAATGAAATGCAATTACCAGCCAGCAACTCCTTCTGCAAGGGAGCATTTTCTATTGAGTACTGAATAATGGTATCTATAAATCCAATGGCCCTTGCAGCTCTGCTTCTCAATGGGCCTGCAGAGTAGAAAGAGAAAGAATAAACCAGCCACACTTATAATGTAAGATAATAATGGGACGGATGACTCACTTGAAGTCGAGAAATTGAAATTTTCAATGGCATCAAGCTTGTTACTCCTAAGTTTACCTGCTGAAATTGTATTTACTCTTATATTGTAGCGTCTTCCTGCTTCGAATGCAAGCACCTACAGAATTAGATAGTCAATCAAAGCCTTTTGGTATTGAGCAACTACAGGTTAAATTAAACCATTAACCTACTTATCGTTTGTACAAAAGCTAAACAACTCCCTTGCAAACACTCGTAATTAATATATCAATTCACTTCGTACCAATTATATTGCTATCGAATAAGAGGTAGAAAAAAAAATTGTAATACCCTAGTGTCACTTTCAAGAGCAGCTTTTGCAGAACTCATTCCACCGCCATATCTGCAAGCAACCACACAATTCACTTGTATCTTCAGTTTACTTCTAGGTTCCAGAGCCATTTTATGCCATTTTCAGAATGGAGCCATAACAAATTCAATATATGCTTACCCTGGTATGATCCTTTCTGATGCAATATAGGTAAGTGATATTGTTGAACCACCTACATTACAAGGCCAAGGAAATACATTTTGAGCATAGAAAATATTTAGAGGACCACTATTCTTCCCAACATACATGTTTGACAGTGAGGACATAATCATAGACAAAACCTTCATTTTGATTCAACAATACGTAGGCAACAAATTAACGTAGAAAATAAACGAGACAAAAGGACAAGAAAATCCATTTTAAGCATAGAAATCATTTAGAGCACTATTCTTCACAACACACATGCTTGAAGGTTAGGATACCTAATCATCAACAAAACCTTTATTTTTATTCAATAATAAACAGGCAACAAAGCCACATAGACTGCCCATATAAACAAGATGGACAAAACATTTCAATCAAGCTGGGAACTACTTACATACAAGGGCAAGAAATGTTAGATTTAGGATTAAATAAGCAGATTTAATACAATGAACACAATAACACAGCAAGATACCCTGGGAAAACCCTCCAACTTGAGGGAGAAAAACCCAGCTAATAATACCACTTATATTATTGAGAAATGAAAGCAATTCGCTTTTACAATAGGCCAACACAAGGCCGAATTTATTAGCACCACTCTTGATGCAAACAATTGAACTCCTTGAATGATAAATTATATCTCCTTGATTAATAAACTCAATCTGCAATAAAGAACTCTGCTGTAGATATTCGCACTTGTCTTGATGAATAATATAATGATAATGAATGAGAAACTCGAGCCTCCTTATATACAAATTGAAAGGAAAATATTCAAACCATCGCACCTCTTCTAGATGCAATGTCGGCCTTCAAAATGAAGAGATGTAACTCATGAAGGGTGGCGAACAATATGAAGTCGGCCTCATACAATTTCGATGAACAATAAATAAATATTATTTATTTCCAAGTGAAGCGCCTCTTCACTAATGACGTCTCCAATAAATTAAATAGCAGTTAGGCTATATTTTATTTATTGCTTTGATACAATGATCGAGGTTGGAAGTAAGAGGCCCGATGCTATAAACATCAACACTCCCTCTCAGCTAAGGAGGAATACTTCCAGCTATCCAATGTCATGGAGTCTCTCAACATGACACCCACAATGCCTACACCCATATGTGGAAGGAGCTCATTACGGATTCACTCAATGTGATATCATCCATCATGGCTACTCCCATGTATGGAAAGAACATGTGCACAAGTACCCATCACGGAGTCACTCAACGTGATGTCGTCATCTCATCATGACATCCACCATGGCTATTTGTTGTGACCTATTTCACACATAGCCCCATTGCAAATGGGGACCCTCGGTGGTTTGCTCTTAGGGTTTAGCTTTGAGTGGCAATTTCATAAGCTCTATTGCTTTGGGAATCTCATGTCAAAGTCTGGAGTCATCACCCAAACCAAGTTGAGAATTTGAGCCTAAAACTGAACATGAACATCATAGAAGTGCTTAGAAGACCCGGTAGACGAGGATCGCCTGTGCTTTCGCTCAATTCTGACACTTCCTATTTTTTAGAGATTCTGCTTTTTTTGCTTTTTGCTTTTTTCGTTTTTGGCATTTCTGGACCAATCTAGAATTTACTACTTTTAGAAAGTTGCTTTTTGCTTTTTCTATTTTTAGAAAGTGCTAGGTCTTACTAGCAGTGGAGTCGAAAGTTTCCATTCTTAGAATCGAAAAGCGAGCAAAAATAAAGCAAAAAATCTTAAAAATCAGAAAAATCATGAGAAAAGCAAAGAAAAGCGCATGCAAAGGTCTGAAAAGCAAGGAAAAGCACATGCAAAAATCTGGAAAATCAATTGAAAATCGCACCTTCAAGGAAGAAAAATCAACGAAAAATCAAGTAAAAAGCAAGGAGATTATGGTGAAATTCACCTAAGTCTGGAGAGGTGCGCCCCATAAAGAAATCCAGTTGAATCATGGAAAAATCCATTTGAAATTCATCAAAATGAAATCCACTTGGGAAATCCAATTAAAATTCGTCCATTTGAAAAGTCTCGTTAAAATTCGCCCAAGTTCAAAAGTAAATCCAGTTGGATGATTCAAAATTCCAGTTGGTGAATGTATCTAAAAGTGAAAATTGGCTAAGGCAAATGAAAAACTCGAATTGGGACTTCAAGAATTCCATGATGAAGTCAAAATCCACTTGAAAGGATAAAAACTCCAGTTGAAAGTCGAATTTCCAAGGAGAAAATTGAAAAAATTAGCTAAGGCAAAGAGTTACCTTGGTAAATAAAGAAAATCCAATTGCAAAATGGATAAGTCCACTTAAAGGTCGATTTTTCCAAGGCAAGGAATTTAAAATAACTTAAGTTTTTATTTAAAAACTTAACAAGCAAGCAAGAAGGGGCGCCCTTGAAAAATCAAAAGGAAGATAAGATCGCTTTTTATGTTTTAAAACAAAGCAACCAATCAGAGAAGAGGTCGACCCAGGCTAATAAGGAAAGTTTTTATTATAAAAGAAGTGCTTGAGAGTTTATTTTTCATTATTCACAGGTCAAATTTTCTCAAAGGCAAACTTCTCTCAGCCAAAGGCGTCCTTCTTTTCTTCTTGAGCTGCAAGTTACATTGATTCCAAAGCACAAGGTTGGATATTTTTCTTCTATTTTCAGATTTCTCTAGCAATTGTAGAATCATAGCTGGCAAATTTGAAGAAAGAAAAAGGAATTTTTATCTTGGATTTACAAAAAAACTTCAATTTTCAGCTCTAAAAGTCCAGTAAATTGTTTAAAAAATTCTCCGAATGTTCTTAAAAAAGACAAAGGCTGGTAAAATTTCATTTTATTAAAATTTATTCTCCAACCAGCCTAAGCAGTCGAGTTCTAGAATTTTTTAATTAATTTATTTAAATATTCTCCAGCCATAAAATCACCTTCTTTGCAATTTGTGAAAATTTTCTAACTTTGTACTTCGTACAGGCACAATGTCTACTTCAAAGAACGTAGGAGGTGGAGTTAGAAAGATCCAAGTGAAAGAAGTTCTCAGGGAATTCTATCCAGAATCTCAACTGTCATCGAAATGGAAGAAAGTAGCAGATACTAACTTCGAGCAATTCAATGCGATTCAGCACAAGAAAAGGATGTTTGGCACTTAGCATGAAATGCCCATGCCTATTGCAACCAACATGGTTAGATGCGGACTTCACCAAGCAGCAAGATTTCCACCTGCAGTTCAGTGCAGTGAGCTAATAGTTGAGTGCGCGAGAAGATACAATCAACAGAGAAGATCCATTAAAGCATCTAATGGGATCACTTTGGCGTACTTCACAGAAGATTCAATCGGAGAGATGTTTGGTATTCCTCGTCGTCACAAAATGTTGAACAGGACCCAAGAGGAATCACAAACCATATTTGATCAAGCCAAAGAATCTTGTATGGATTAAATTAATTCCAACTAGGTTAAGGAACCAAAGAGGCATCGCTCTAAGCTACCTAAGAGATTGATTTGCACAGATTTTAAGGAAGAATACAGTGACATGATCCACCTGCTGAATAGGATTATGAGTACTTCTCAAGGAGCTTTCTTCAAAGTATGGATGTTTTCATACGTAGAGGAGGTCGTATTAGGAATGGAAATAATCAATTGGGCTAAATTAATAAGTGACAACATTGATTTCCAGTTAAGAAACTTGGAGAAGACCAAGACTTTCTACATGATTTCCTACATAGTCTACATCCTGGCCCGGTTTACCAAGTATAAAGGATTGATTTGCAAAGGGGAAGTTGGACTTCGAAATAACTAGTTCAAAGCACATGATTGTTACCCACAGCTACAGTTGCATTATAAGGAAAATTATAAGATAGCCAATGATGCCTTCCTCATGTATATCACTCGATTGCTTCAAGGAGGAATCCAAAAGAGGTTATCTAAAGAGGATATGGTGTTGCTTGATAAATTCAGATCTTGGTTCATCCAATTTCCGACTTTTCCATACATAAGAGTTCATGGATTCACAGATGCTCCGTATAAACTCCCTCGATATCCAACGGACAAGATTATTATGCTTGAAGTTGCAAGGCAGTTGGCACATGTGGATTCCATTCAAGGGAAAAAGAACAAACAAGGAGTGGATTTTCTTGTTGTAATTGGGAAAATTCTAGAAGTCTGCCCCTCATTGCAATCAGCCAAGACAGCAAAATTAGAATTATAATTTTATAAGTTTGGCACTTATAAACCGAGGTCAAATTATGTTCTATATTTGAGAATTCACGGGAAGAAGTCCCTTCATGTTATGCAGATTGAAGACTATTGGCCTAACTTGGTGGACGAATATGGAGTCAGGAGGAGGATGTGGTCTAGGATTCCAGTAGACCTTGTGAAAAAGTGTGACTTATTCCCCGTTCCTGACCAGGTAAAAGACAATGGGGACTACATGCATCCTCAATTTGAACAGGAAAAGAACAAGCCTATCTTGTTGCCCAACTGGACACAACCTAAGTTGACTGATTTGAATGTATTGATGGACATTGTGGCTTATTCTAGGGAATGGGTGGATAATCAAATCAGCAGATTAAGAAAAGAAGGAATCTCCCTTACCTATGCCATGCTGAGCAATGAAGAAAGTCAAGGAGAAGCAGTTGGAGAAGGTCCTGATGAACTTCCATGTCCAAGCAAGAGGAAGGCAATGATTGAGGATCTTCAAACAAAGGAAAAGGAAGCAGCTAGTATAGAGTCGGAAAGTAAGAAGCAAAAGGTGAATGAAATTCCATCATCTTCAAGTATGTTATCAATCAGAATAGTAGAAGAAGCGTCCATTGCTGAGATTGAACCAAACCATGAACAAGAGGTTGAATATCAAGAGTTAGAACAGCTGGATTTTCTTCAAGAGCAAACCTTCACTGAGTGTTTGGAAGGAGGTGATATGCTAATTATTGAATGCATGGGAGATACTAAGATCCTTGAAAACAATGAGGAGCTAGGAGATGAAATAATTTCTGCCTTGAAAGGGATTGATGATGATATTCAATTGGAAGATGGGATGGAATTATCCACTATCCCAGCTTGGTTGACTAAAAGTTTGATGAAGAAATCTAAGCCACTAGATGAAGTTCAACCAATTGAAAGCATGCAGAACTTCTTAGAGAGGATTGGCAAAGCTAAAACACCAAAGAAGCCTAAAAAGTACTCTCAGATTATCAGAAATGGTGCAAGATCCAGGGTTTTACAAGTTTCAGTCCCAAAGGTTGACAAGCCTAGAGATCAGATTACTCCAATGGACTATGATGTTACAACGTTGGACATTGGGCCAACCACGATAGAACAAGATTTTCATGAACTAGAAGACACTTCCAAGGCCATCAAGGAGAAGTTTGACAAAACAGAGGAGAAGAAGGAAAGACTAGAGCTGGAAAATTTGAGATTAATAGAGTTCATTCAACAAATAACAGCCCCCTTGCGCCAAGAAGGTGAAGCTTTTATCCCACTATCATCCCTTCCTCTGGAATTCGTTGACACTCTTTGAGGCTATGAGGATCACAAGCCAAGCAACTAGGAGTTGGATCAGCAACATCTCAAAATAGATGGAGCAATTCTTGGAGAAATGTGCTCAGACCTATGACAGATCAGCTTTGCTTATGACTGAGATTTGTCAGGTTGAAGATAATTGGGAAGACTTTCAATATATAAAAGACAAGGTAATACCTCGTTTGAAAGCTTTGAAGGAAGTATCCCTGCAAAAACTGATCCAAGAAGGTGTAATTGATGAAGGAGCTTTGTATGCTTTCAGCAGATGGTATCATTCCTTGTTAGCAAAGAAGAAGATATACAATGGAATGAAAGAGGAGTGTGTTGTTATACAGAATTCTCTTGGGAAAAATACAGCTTAGAATCCTCACCTCTCTTGAAAGATTAACAAGGAAAGAGCATCATGATACAAATGGCTTGGATTTGGAAGGATTGAAGAGAAGTGTGATGAATATTTACTTCAAAGAAATGCAGACTATCACTGAAAACCAGCTTGATGACATGTCGTCTCTTTTGACCTTTATGGATAGCTTTCGGAAACAAGAAGGTAGATGGGAAAATACTTTCACTCAATGCCTTGAAACCTTGGACATAATGGGAGTGCAGCTGGATTCTATGCCAAACATATCAATGGAGGAGCTCGATTTGGTGTTAACAAAGTTTCTTGCATTTACAGCCAGGGAGCAAGCTAAGGGGAATTGCATTTTGGATTTCCACTTGCTCAATTAATTTGCAAGGTGTCATTAATTTCCACACTCCAAATGGCTCATCCTACTTGTGCCATGTGTCCATGAGTTAGTTATGCTTTTTAGGGTTAGGGTTTCTTGGAATAATCTTGGCCATTGATCTCAAATCAATTTGGGCCATTGCTTTGTAATTGGGGTGCCTATATAAACCCCACTCATTTCATTTATTCGGGGAGACTTGTGAAATTCTACTAGTGCTATTCAAATAATGATTTGACTCATAGTTGAGCATTTTTTACTTTGAGAGCTTGCATGGTTTCATATTTCTTCAATAAAGTAAATTAGCTTCAACATTTTTTTTAGATGAATGAAAGATTGATAGTGTTGAAAATAGTGAAATTAGTTCATACCTTTTTCAATTGAATGATTTTCAATTTGATGTGCAAGGTTAGTCTAAACTTTGAAACTGTACTTGAATTCTATTACCTATATGCATTGTTCGAATTGATGGTGGTATTGAGTAATAGGACATCATTCGTAAATCCCATTGAAGATTGCACCATCTTTGTCTAGTTGTAGTCATCGTACTTGGCAAAGCAAAGATTGGTTTGAATTTCACTATCCAACATTTGTCTCTTAAGTTCATAGGAGTAGTTTAGCATAAGTCTAGTTTCTAAACCCTCATCCCTTTTTCTTTTCTTTTTTTCAAAATCGGAAACCCCCAAAATAAAAGAGCATTCAACGTCAAATCTATCTAAATCCCTACTTTTGAGTAATTTGTTGTCAAAGGTCCCTTTGTGATACCAGCATATCACATCATCCATTGAGCTTGTCCATCCCCCAACTTACGAAACATTGGAATTACCGTATGAACTTTCTAGCAATCTTAGTCTACTAGGTAGTTTTTCAAGAGAGGATAGAGCATCTTTGGACTCTTTATTCTAGAGTGTTTGGTGTGTCATAAAACACGCACCAACACTACTCCCAAAGGGTGGATAAACACAAGTACAAGGAAATCATTACGGAGTCTCTCAACGTGATGTTGTCATGGAGTCACTCAACATGGCATCCACCATGGCTACTCCAAGAGGGTGGAAACAAGGGCTTTCACCTCAAATTTATCTCATAGAGAAAGATGCATTAACAAGGGCTTACACCTCAAATTTCTCTCACAAAGAAAGATGCATTAAAGCAAATCACAAAAAATCACTGATGCTGAGTCTCCCTCTTAGCTAGGGCTTCATTCTCCACAACTTCAAGCTTGTCTCGAAAGTGCACAAACTTCACTCTAGAGAGAGGCTTGGTGAGACTATCAACCGTCTGTTCATCAGTACAAATGTATCTCAACTTGATAGCTTTCCTCAATACCATATCTCTAATGTAGTGGTATTTGATCTCAACATGTTTTGTTCTATCATGAAACACTGGATTGACAGAAAGCTTCACATAGCTTTGATTATCACAATGAATAAAATTCGACTCCAATTATTGTTCAAACAATCCTGCAAGGAGCTTACGAAGCCACACTGCTTCTCGAGCTGCTACACAAGCTGCAATATACTCTGCCTCTGCGGTGCTTAGTGCCACTAAAGACTGCTTCCTACTACACCAGGAAATCATCGTAGATCCCAAATTAAAGCAACAACTAGAGGTGCTCTTCCAATCAGCTACACTTCCTGCCCAATCAGAATTAGAATATCCTTGCAACTAAAGATCTACACCGTAAGTATATCTCAAGCCATATCCAACTGTGCCACGCAAGTATCTCAGGATATGCTTCGCTACAACTAGATGTATTTGCCTTGGTTCACACATGAACTGACTAAATGCACTCACTGCATAGAAAATATTTGGTCTAGTATTGACTAGATACATCAAAGATCCAATCAATTGCCTGTACATAGTAGGATCCACCATATCTAAACTAGCTGCAAACTCACTCAATTTCTTCAAATTTGTCTCCATCGGCGTGTACATGGATTCACAATCCATCATGCCAAATCTCTTCAAGATGTCTATTGTATACTTTCCCTTGACTAAGAATGATCTCATTAGGCCTCTGCCATACTTCTAGACCAAGGAAGTAATGCATGTATCTAAGATCCTTCATCTCAAATTCAGAAGCTAACTCCTTCTTGCATTTGATAATGAGATGTTCTTCTCCTGTAAAAAATAGATCATCAACATAAAGAACCAAGATTAATACCTCACCATCAACTACCTTGAAGTACAAGTTTGAATCAACATCATTCTTGGAGAAGCCCAAGCTCATCAGGCATCGATCAATCCTCTCATACCAAGCACGAGGAGCCTAGTTAAGGCCATACAAAGCCTTCTTCAATCTACAAACATGACTCTTTCCCATGAATTTCAAAGCCACCAGGTTGTTCAATGTATACCTCTTCTTCAATTACACCATTAAGGAATGTTGTCTTCACGTCCATCTGATGTAACTTCTATCCTTTAGCTACTGCAATAGCAATGATAGTCCTGATGGATGTATAACGAGCAACCGGAGCAAAGGTTTTTTCATAGTCTATTCCCTCTTTCTGAGAGAATCCTCTAGCCACAAATCTAGCCTTGTACTTCTCAATGCTTCCATCAACCACATGCTTGATCTTGAAAAGCCATTTAGAAGATACAACTAATTTCCCTTCTGGTCTAGGTACAATATCCCAAACATCATTCTTGATGATAGATTGATATACTTCAGCCATAGCATCTCTCCATATTTGCTGACTTGATGCTTCCTCAACATTGGAAGGCTCAAATTCAATGATATGACTCATTAATGCTACATAGCCTAGAAACTTCTGTGGTCTTTTGCGTTCTCTGAATGTGCCTCCAGGAGCTGCAAACTTTTCTGCCTCCTGCACAGTTTGCCTAGCCCATAGAGGTCTGCCTATTTAATCCTAAATCTAACAAGAAATTCCATTTTGAGCATAAATAGTTTAAAGGATAGCTATTCTTCACAATATGCATGCTTGAAAGTTAGTATGCCTGCTTACTGAAAAAACTTTCGTTTTCATTTAATAATAGATCAATGAGCAAATTTCGTAAAGAGAACCCACTCAAAAAAAAATATAGACAAAACATTTCAATCAAGCTGAACATGGAACTACCCTAACCCAAATGACAATATCAATGAAAGAAGATGCCAAAGGAGAGTTCCTAACGAAGACAAACAGAATCTTACCAGAATTTAAGATAGGAATAAAATGCTTTAATAATGACACAAAAGAATAACTTGACGCTGAGACTGCTGCAAGATATCCATTCCTTGATGTTTCAAGGAGAGGTTTAACAACCTGTCAAGACAAATCATTCTTTTACCATAAAAGCACTATAAAATAAAAGCAAGATAAGCTAGCACAACACAAGAGAAGCAGGACACACAAACATTTTATTAACTCGTCCTTATTACCTCTGGACCGTTTGCAAGTGAATGCACAAGAATATCAATACTTCCAAAATCTCGTTTAACACTATCTGCAAGTTCCTGTTGAATGGAATGTGATCAAATATTATTACATTGCACAAACTTCTGACTAGAAGGTGTTAAACCACCAAGAATTAAACACCACGTGTTATTTTGGTTGTCCCTAGGATTGCATCTTAATAGATAAACAAGCATAAAAGTAATACCTCAACTAAATACCTGCACAGTCCAATTGGAAGCTCCAGCATATCTTTTATTTGATTTTACCTGTAGGATAAAAGAATGAAAACATCATTCCCCAAACTAAAGACACTGAAGTTTATACAAATCAAAAAATGAATCAAAGACAAAAAGATGTGAACAAAGAAATCTCATTATTGTTATGGCATCACATGAAGTTTACATCTTCAGGAACATCCTCAGGTGTATCATAAACTGCATCCATAGGATAAATCTTAGCAATCTCCATCAATGATCCATTTGGCAATCTGCATTAACAAAAGGCAGACCTCTAATTATTTATGGGGAAATCTTTTATTTATCAGTAAATAAAAGCATTTCAATTCACATACATGAGTTATAACAGGTTTTATCAACTAGAAAGTTATTGAGTCCTTACATGCGTGATTCATCAAACTTGCCCCGCTTCCAGCTGGTTTCAAATATGTTCATGGCCTGAGGAGATAAACAGTTTTAGAATATAATATAAATTAAGTATGCATAGTTAAAATTAAGGCAGCACAGATGTGATTATGTAAACAAGGAACAAAGAGATTGATTATTTGGTTATTAAAACAAATAATTAAAATACAAGATCAAAATGTGTTTTAAGATATGACAAAGTTCTCTTTATGCAGACGTAGTCAGACTTCAAGGCAACCATTTAATTATGCTCATAAGAAAAAAAAGGCAGTTTCATGGTTATCAACAAACCGGAACCCAAGTCCCAACAAGAATTTCTGCACCAGCAGCAGCTAGGGACTTTGCAATAGCCCAACCATAACCGTTGTCATCAGCTATTCCAGCAATAAATGCTCTTTTACCTGACAGGAAAAGGAAGAAACTTCAATATAAAATTATCAGCTTAATATTAACCTTTTAGATGGAAAACACTGAATGACATCAGTCATAAGTTTTGCTTGCAACTGGCACTAAACCCCAAAAATTGGAACACTTGACACTTGAAACAACTTCCAAATCAGATTTTCACTGAAAAATTTAATGAGAAAATCACACATTGCTCTCTTGTTATTGCATTACAAAATGGATGGCTGGTTAGAAAGCAAATCAGGATATACAACAATCACTTTTTTCACCAAATGTAATGAACTAAAACATTCCATGGGAGAAAAACTATGACCTACAAATTAGGAGAAAAAGTATGCCACAATCGTGCAAGAGTTATGATTCCTTGGGCAACATTAGCTCTTTTACCCCATAATGAATATTAAATTTGTATCCAAATATTCTAATATATCTTGAAAGCATTATTACCAACATCTAAATCTGGTTCTGTGGGGAATTAAAGCACAAGGTACCCTTCAAGTGGTCAAACAATCAGTGCTTTGTTAGAAGTCTTTAACAAGGCAAACACATATTTAGGGGAAGAAGGGATATCTAAGTTCTGGCATGAAAAACCTTTTTACATTTTTGAAATATACAATAGAAATACTGAATCAACCAGTTCAGATGAAATCAAAATAAGCCGAAGATGATACTGAAATCTAAGTACAAAATTTGAAATATAAGACACAGAACTTTGAAAAGCTTAGAATCATTAAAAAACTGAACCACAAGTCTGCTTAGTGGCATCCTTAAATAGGTCTTCCAATACCAGGCTATGCAGGGGAAAAAATAATCATGGAAGCACTGAGAGAAAGATATGCACTGAGAGTCCAGGGTGATCCCTGATATGAACTAAGCCCGGGACATGGTGTAAAGATACCAAAGAAAAAACAAAAAGTAATTCAGTCGATAATTTTAACCCAAGGCACTGCCAAATGGGAACCCGAATGAGTAACATGGAAACAAAAATGTTGTAGACACGGTCCTCAGAAAGAATAATTCCACATATGTGAAACAAAAAAGGGTTAGTTGTGATATTCAAAGAGGCATGGTAAGTTAGCATGTAATCTAGATTCTAGACAATATCAGAACATCCTATTGATGATATTTTTGCTCGTGGGGTTTGGCCCTTGCCCTCCTGTCTTATCCAAGAAGAAATTACCCGAGATTGGTATGTAAAAGTGTCAGTCTCTTTAATTACTTAAATGCATAATATTTAATTTGCTTCAGCTTCAGCTATGGATCCTCCTGCAATCTCTTTCATGTGTGAACCTTCTTATTTGAACACAGAGGCCACTTCTATAACATTATGGAGATTGATAGTTCAACCTCAGATGCACCAAGATGATTTAAATTGAGACTTCTAATTTCAAACAAAACTTAAAACAAATGTAAAAGATGAATGAATATGCAAAAGCACTTGATACGTTTTCCTTCCAACAAATATAAACAGACCTAATAGGTTAGCAGGTCCCATTGACGCATGCTTATCGAGGTCACACCATGTTCTCAAGGCAGTGAAAGTTGTTATAGTTCATGGGATGGTGATTGTAGTGTATCAAATGGGTATATGGAAAAGTAATCTTATATTATTAGGTGCATTCACTGGCCACTGGATCTAATGCAGTAATCTAAGTGACCGGAGGACATTCTGGAAGCCACAATAGAACATGGTTACCTGATTGGTCTCGACTATAAAACCCCAGGGTATATTTAGCATGTTTTAATATTCATGTGTTGGATGGAGGTGCATCTGGTGGATATATGGAAAAGCAATTTTATATGATTTAGATGATTTTCTGGTCACAGAAGCTAATCAAACAGTTTTACATGGATTAGAGGGTTTTCTGATCACAAAAGCTAATCAATTTTTTTACATGGATTAGAGAACTTTCCAGTCACTGAAGCTACTCAATTGCCTAAGTGGTCAGCATATGTCCCTGAAACAAGGCTAGAACGATGGATACCTAGATAATCTGGTGATTACAACCTTTAGGCACAATAAGGTTGCTTCAGTCCTCATGGTGTGCTGATGGAAATAGCCCTAGTGGATACATTCAAAGGCATAATTACACGATTTGGAGAACCCCCTGATCTTTAAAGCTCATTAGATGAGTCTAATTCGTCAGTATACATCTGCAACCCACAATGGACCTTGGATACTTAAAATGTCTAGGGCATACATTTGCATACTAGTCTCACAAATTGGAAAGAAAATGAAAAAGCCCACAATAATTGCTTTATCAAAACCTGAGTTTCCAATGCACAAAAGCTACAAGGACAAAAGCAGTGCTGACTAACAATTAAACTGATTAAATTGTCTTAGGGGAAACCCTCCACCAAGTACACAGAGGTAATATTAGTATAATATCTTTCTATTTGTTTAGTTAATGGTCATCTAGTCGTATTTAGTTAGTTTCTAATTGCGTCTTCTGCTAACGTTTGTTTCTTTTAGAAACAACGTCTTTGTAATCTATTTATTGAAGCTTTCGCTTCTCGTGTAAATATAACATTGATTATTTGAACATGGTATCAAAGTAGGTTATCATTCGAAAATCGCATTCATTCATTTTTGTGTGATTTTCTTCTGAGAAAACGTCTTCTGCAAAAAATGTCTACTAGAATTTGTACGATTTCTGAGCGATCTCGTTTCTGGGCGTCCGGTTCTTGTGCGCACGACCTTGCATTTCGAGGGTTCTGGAATTTTCCGCGTGACCTCCTACAAGTTAAAAATCGCAGTCATTTGTCTAGTTCTAGTCGTTTTTTTTTTGGTTAAGGCATCTAAAATCGTGACTTGTTGAAAACGTGTTTTTTTTAAGAAAACTTGTGCCATTTTCTTCAGAAGATAGGCGCGTGACTAGGGTTTTCTAAAACCAGGATTTTCATCTGTTCATAGGCACGCCAAGTGAAGGACTCTTTATTTGTTTTCTAGACGCATCTCTGCAAAAATCCACATGATTTTGTGCCTTTGGAGTCTGTTCCTATGCCATCTGATTTTCTTCTATTTGCAGCCCAACAAGAAATCTTCTCTGAGCACGACTGCTTTTTTCGGACCGTTTTTACCCACATGACCTCCTTTTGCCTTCCACGTCGGGTATTCTCTGTTCCACGACCTATGTTTAGAAGTTTTTTCTGCATTTTCTCCAACGAGGACAGGATCTCTTTTTTTTGCATGGCCTGGTTCTACTTCAAGGGACTATCTTTCTATAGATAGGGTTTAAAACCCTCTATTTTTTTTTTTGCCGATCAAGGGTGTATCTATGCCATTTTCAATTTTGTGCATCGATGTTATGGGTTTTTCAATAATTTTTCTTTCTCCTTAAAAAAATTCTGATGGGTTTTCATAATTTTGACCCTTAAAAAATTCTATTTGGCTTTCTGATTTTTTACTTGAAAAATCATGGGAGGGTTTATAATTTTTTCCTAAAAAAATTAAGGGTTTGCTCCTATATGCCCTAGTCAGGGTGTTCACAGTTCAGGAGGGCTCTCTGGTTTCTAAAAAGGTTTTACCATTTTTCCTTAAAAACAATGTTATGCATGTTGATCCGTGTTTCGGATTTTGTGCCAGCTACCTGGTTGGTTTTTTTTATTTTATCCTCAAAAATCATTTTTGGGCTTCTACAATTCGCGGAGTTGTGTGGGATTCCTTTGTGGGTTTTTATTATTTTTTCTGAAAAACGATGCTTTGTAAACTTCAATTGCAGGGTTTTGCAATTTTTTCCTCAAAAAACATGGTTTGTTGCAATCTGTTTTGGTTGCACCTAGAGTTGTTGGGGTGAACATCTACACAATTGACTTCTTGTAGTCTGTTCTGGAGCGTCGTGCTCATCTGCAAAAGTTTGAAGGGTTTGTTGATTTTTCTTCAAAATCGTGGTAGTTGTTCTCCATGTGTCTCTGGTTACAGGGAGGGACAGTTCTGTTACCCAACATCAGGTTGGATGTTATGTGATCAGTTTTGGTCATTTCAAAAAGTTCTGCTATTTTTGAGAGGGTTGGTGGTAGACTCATCTCAAGTGGCAGAGTCAGTGGCAAGCTCTTGTCTTTTGTTGCAGAAGTGTTCTGAGAAGAAAGGGGCAGCCTTCTCTATTATTTCTTTGGGTAGTTAGAACGATGACCATTAAGGGAGGGTATTAGTATAATATCTTTCTATTTATTTAGTTAATGGTCATCTAGTCGTATTTAGTTAGTTTATAATTGCGTCTTTTGTTAACATTTGTTTCTTTTAGAAACGTCGTCTTTGTAATCTATTTATTGAAGCTTTCGCTTCTTGTGTAAATATAAGATCGATTATTTGAATAGGTAATAATATCGGAAATTGAAATTGTCAAGGTTGGGTTGATTCCTACAACAATTAGGTGTAATCCCCAAGTCACCATAATCCTTTGGCCAGTGGAGCATATCCATTACAGATATTTTTTTTGCAGACAAAATTTGCAGTCAAGCATCCTAATAAACATGATTTTGCACTTGAGCCTCAAGCTAGCCCTCAGCCTCAGTAGTATGAGGCTCGGCATTGTCTATACAATCTTCCAAAAATGTAGAACTTTGATATGCAACTGTATAATCGCATAAACTAGATGAACGATCAGTTTTATTGATCTGGTTGAAAAAGGCTACACAGCTACAACAGACATATTTCATTTTAAAAACTTAAAAGTCCATGAGTTAAAAATGTTTGATCAAATCAACGTATCAAAAACAAAAATGTTTGATCAAATCCCCAAACGCAAATGCCAATAAAAACCGGGCCTAACTATAATATAAACGTTACCAATCTATCGAAGATCACCCTAAACATATCAAATCCAGCATCTATAAAAACAACCTTTTTCACACACCAACGTCCAATACCGGCAACCTGTTCTCTTTAGTTCTCATTACACAGCTAAAACAGACATATTGTGAGACAATCAAATTAAAAGAAAATTGAACCGCGATTCAGAAAAGGCTAACAAAATCCCAAATGCATGCCCCAATTAAAACAAGGCCTCAAACACAATATAAATGTAACCATGTTAGCTAACATAGATGTAAATCCAATAAAGCTGACACTAAACAAACATGTCCACAAGCCTAAATAATATGATCAAATTACAAATACAAGTCTCAGTTAAAAGAAGTCCTGAACTACAATATTATATCAACAATCACTGTAAATACAATGGAGTTAACGTTAATACCAAAACAAAACATGTGCTACACACCCTAAAAGCTGATCAAATCCCAAATAAAATTCCCGTTATAATAGACGCATATACTACAACAATAAAAATGTAGAAAAGCTATATAAGATTACTCTAATCCACAAAACAAAATATTCCAGAAACCCACATCCAATCCAGCAAACTCTTCTCTTTAAGAAACAGGAAAAACAAAAACACAAATTGAACAGAAATAAGTGGGATAAGATAACCAAACCTCTTAAATCAATTGACAATCCAGTGGGAGTTCCATGTCCACTGGCAGAAGCATGAACCACAGTGGGATTTTTGCTAAACTTAACTGCTTCTGTCTTAATGCTCTTAGATAACTGTAGTATGGATGGAAAAAGAAAGGATGATTGCAATGGGACACTTTTAGAGAAAGGGGAAACAGCAAATTGAACTACTTTGGGTGCCAAGTTACAGGGTCTGGAGCGGGTGGTCACATGCACTGAACTGGTCAGGGTAGGGGTGCAGAATGCAGCCCTGGTTGATTGAAGTCCTGCTGCTGCTGCCGCCATGATTTTTGAGATACCTGCCAATTATATAACCTCAGTTCAATTTCTTTTCAGAGCAAGATAATAAATTAGTAGGCCTTATGGCTTTGCAACATACCTTTATTTTCCGTAAGGTCTAGAAACTAGCAATTGCCGCCATGCGCATATGGAGGTGCGATAATGTGAGGGAACGTAGTCTATCCAGCACTCGGGATGCACATTCGACAGTATTTATTAATTATTAATTAATTAAATTTTTTAATATAAGATGATTTTAAATTTTAATCAATTAATCAATATAGTTAAAGGTGCATTTTGAACGTTAGATAGACGGCGTTAGGGAAATGTTGTTCCAAGAGTCAAGTGCAAGGTATTTAAAATTAACATTTTGGTATAAGAAAAAAAGATGTTAGGATTGTCTAAAGTTGGTGTGTTAAGTTAAGGTTTTGATTAGGTTTGGTCTAATGACTATTCGTATATCTTCATTGTCTTTGTTACACTTGTGTCATACTATATTTTGAAGTAGGAGAAATTCTTATTTAATTTTTCTAGTTATTTCGTCTTTGAACATTTTTTTTACTTTTTATATGACGATTGATCTAAACAACCCCACATTTTATGTTGGAATTGCTTCAAGTTGGATGTGTGAGAAAATGGCTTCTAAATAACTATCCTATTTTTTTCTTATCTACTCATGATTTTGAAAATGCTTGTAAGTAGCTTGAAAATTGTACCCTTGTTAGATATCTTGTGGATCATATCCTCTCTAAAAGCATGTTGCATAGCTCAATTAACTCTACTTGGGTCTCAAATGGGATCCACCTAGAGGCCATACAGAATCTCACCAAGGGATTTTTCCTTTTGTTTTGTTGAACAAGTTTGCCAAGCCCATTTTCGAGCATGGCCTTGGTACATTCAATCTTCCTTGCTCATCTTCTCCTCTTGGACTCAAGGCTTTGTTGTCTTTGAAAAATGGTCTTTTCATTTTCTTATTTGGGTCAAATCTCCTAGTTTTCCCTTACCGTTATGGTCTTTCCTAAACCACATTGTTATGCCTTTAGGGTTGGTTGTTCATATTGAGCAAGAGTATTTTTTCTCTACATGTAGACATGTAAAATTGACCTAACACTTATCACACACCTTAAATGACATTTTCACATCATCGACATCATTATCATCGAAAAGCACTACATTTCACATCAAAAACATTAAAACCCCTAATTAATTGAATAATACAACATTATTTAATTAATTCATTTTTTCATCATTTTTGACCAATTAAATAAAATGCATTTTTATTTAATAAAGTCCTGAAACCCTGATTTTTGCTATTAATTGAATAATACGACATTATTTAATTAATTCACTTTTTCATCTATTTTGACAAATTAAATAAATTACATTTATTTAGTAGAGTCCTAATCTAACTTTATTCCTCCTGATTAATTAAATAACGTCAATTATTTAATTTGTCTCTAATTTGTTTTATTCCCCTGAGTCAATTAAATTATTAAAACATAATAATTTCATTATATCACTTTCCCTCAAATTTGAATAATTTGAATAAACTATTCAAAACATAATCAAAAAGGTCAAATCAAATAAACAACCTTGTTTGCAAAAGTCAAACTTGATTTGCACGTTCAACTCAAAAAGATTAATTAATTATTCTCACCCACTTTCCTAATTGAGAAAATTACAAACCACTGATTGCTCACTTTGATTGGTTGACTGATCAATCTATTTCCTAAAAGATCAATCTATTCTTCAATCCCATAGATTATTCAATCTATTTCTTGAATCACACAAATTACGTAATCAATTTGCACAGATTATGCCCATCTAAATCCTCTCAACATCTTTCGACCATCAATCAAGCTATTCTACTACGTGATATCAAGAGTTTATTCCAAATCATAAATTCTATATAACAAACCTCTTTCTTCACAAAAGAGGATTGGAGAATCAATACAGTTTATGCAATGAAGTAATGCCAAGATCTTAATTGACATTGACAAAGCTTCAAACCACATCATCGATCAACACACACGTGTTCTTCAAGCTCTCACGTGCACAATGGAGGCTTCGTATTGAATTGATCAAACCAACATACGTCAATACAGGTACACTTTGACACAGAATGGTAAAAGCTATTTCATTTTGAATTCATTGTTATTGCTTTTTGTCAATTTCATTCTTGAATTCTTGATTTTATAGCTACATTTTGTGAGTAATGGCAATAAATCAATTAGCATTTTGTTGTTTAGATTAGTTTCTAATTATTAATTTGATCTATCGCATCTTCCCAATTTCCCCCTTACACACTACCCATCCCTCAAAGAGGGTTTGTGTCTATGAATTGGTTTTTTCAAAGATCTCAAAGAGTTCATAGAAGTGCGAATGGGTACCCAAAGCTTCACCCAAATAACCTTATATCTCAACTTGCCAACACTTGTTATAGATACCAATCCTTAGATGATCAAATATATGATTTTCCCTTGGTCATCCATCTTGAAAAATCTCCTCCAAAGAAAACCTCAATGGTTATCCCACCCCAAAAAGACAGGGATGGTTGGAAACTATGAGTAACAAAAAAATTAGTATGGGACTAGTTTGAAAGGTATTGATCCCTAGCCTTTGACTACTAGTCCATAGATTTTAAATCCTTCTAAGGTGATTGAGGTAGGAGATTTTATCATCCCTCTAGGGAATCATCCTAAGTAGTTATCAAACTATGGTTCAATCAAACACCCATGGTAACTAATATTATCAATCCTCTCAATCTTAGAAGAGATCTCCATCTCCTTGGTCTCACACCATTCTTGCAGCCCAATCCATGAGCTTGATGAAGTTAAATTTATGCCAAATAATAAGAGGAATTCTTTGGTCTATGTGGTTCAAATTGGATCCCTAATTTTAGGGATACTTAATGAATACAAATTCCTATAAAATCATTATCTAGCTCTTAACAAGCTTACTAACAATGACATGACCCTTGATCCCCATTCTCCATGAATTTTATTTCACGAAATGTTAGGGGTCTCAAAGATCCTAGAAGAAAATACACCATGCAAGATGTTGGCCAACAATTTCCCAACATTGATGCTTTGTGTTTACAAGAGCTGAAAATTGTTGGTTTCATGCTTTTTATTGTTTGTCCTATAATCTAGCCAAAAAGTTACTTTCTACATGGTGACCATGAAGTGGGATGGGAAGGCCTTTCCACTTTCATTTTTCTTATGTGGGACTCACATATGGTAGCCCATGGATGTGATCCCACCAATTGCGCTTTGTGGGATTTATTTAATATTAACAACTACTTTTCTAGGGTTGTTAATATTTATAGTTCCAATGATGCTATCAAAAGATCTCTTCTCTAGTGATGGATTATGGAATCATTGCCCATTGCTTCTTGGATTATGTGTGAAAATTTCAATATGATTGAGTTAGTGTTTGATAATGTGGCCATTTGGGTATGTTTTGGACAACTAGTGAAATTGAGGCTTGGTATTATATGTACAAAAAATTATGTCTTTTCATACCTAACATCAATCATCACGACCCTACTTGTCCATGGTTTAAATTAAAAAAAATTCAAACTAGTAAAAGAAGAATTCATAAACACCTTGACAGAGCCATGATTTCCAAATAGCCCATCTTTTCTTTCACTAACTATCACAAGCTTCCAATTGATCCTTTATAAAAAAATTGTCCTTTCCAATAACTTTCCAATCTAGTTCTCTATTTAATGACAAATGGTGGGGCCTAAGGTACTTAAGACATAGTTCTTCTTAAAGCACATCACTACTGAATCATTAGCCCAAAATAGCACATACCTTGAACTTATGGAGCGTCGATCCATGCCCAACACCCAAGGCTAGTTGGATTCAATGGTGGACTAATGTAATTAAACACACAACTCATTTACTCTAAATCTATGGGTACCAAATGGCCCTTTTTGTGACTATTCATATGATGCCACCACCTTAGAACTGCATCATGCTTCCACCAAGCTATAGGTGTTGGCTCTCTCCTTCTTTGCAATTATGTTTTGCTCAACTTTGCCAATAGAAACAAATTATTGATATGTTTACAACTTAACCTACCCAAGTGAAGGATCACCTTCATTGGCTCAAAAATGGGGATAAAATTTCCAAGGAATTCTTTTAGTCCCTTTGAGTTTATCAATATTCCCAAAAGATCAAGCATATCAAAGAAGGGTACCAATTTCTCTCTAAACTTCACATCATTCTTCATTTTTTTGTTCACCATTACCAATAGGTTTTCCAAGCTCAAAATCCCTCCTTGACTTCAAAACAAGCTCTTCATCAATCTTTGATTATTGTTCCCACTATTCTCTCTACTTTACAACAAGCCTTTTTTGATCAACACATATTCTTAGTGGATCTTTGAGAGACAGTTTTCTCCATGACTAATGATAAGGCCCTTAGATGTGATGGCTTCCCCTATGAATTCTATAAAATTTAATGGGACACAATTTACCTTGACTTGTTATGTCTTTGTAATGAAGCTTATAATAATAACTCCTTGGGAGATTTCATAAACAAATGAAATATTAAATTAATGCCTAAGGCTTGCAATCTAGAGGATTTTGGCAATTGGTGATCATTCTAGCTAGTTGGACAGTGGGAAGATTCCCTAGTTAAACCTTAACATCTCACCTATGCATGATAATTCTCAACAAGATAAAGATAAATATTAGGATGATACCCTCATGGGTTGTAAGCCCATTGTTGACACCAGTACCACCCAAACATTTAGGGTCACCCACTCATTTGTGATCCCCCTCCTCCTACTAATATAGCCACAATGACTTAACAATTTGACCACTCATATTTTTATCTTTTCTCAGTTTCAACATAAAATTCTCAAGGTGTGATTCTATTCCATCTACCTTTTATATAAATGATGTATTATATTTTTGATATTTTAATATAAAATTATAGCACTATTCATCATTTAAAATTTACATTAATATATTGTTATAATGAAAAGAGATGTGAAGCTAATATGGTTAATATTTACAAGTAGGAGATAAGTTTTTAGCAATGTTTCAAATTGTGATGTTTTATTAGGATTCAACGATGTAGTTATTAAATCAAACTCATCAACCCATATTTCATGAGTCCATTGAGTTTGACTCAAAAACTACATATTTTAATCTTGATATAACATCATAATGGTTAATATTGTTCAATTCTATTTGGGCAAGTTGATGAGGTTTGTTAGTTGGGATTTTTTAGTTTTCACCAAGATAGAAATATATTGTTGAATTTATTTATAAATTATGGTGTGGGAATCCAACCTCTCTCTATTTAAATATTGGTAATAGTACCTAAAGGTATTTCCATTTAAGGGCTTATATTTAGTAAGGTAATAGGTATGTGCAAAATTTAGAACAAGTGGGCTCATCTACATCTAATTCTAGAAGGGAGAAATTGATCTCCAATAATATATTACAAATTTAATATTGATGGTTTATCTAAAGGAAATCCAAGAGAAATAAGATAAAATTTCATCATTTGAGATAAGAATGGTGATATGAAGATGGTGGAATTAAATCCTCTTAGCATAAAGACAAACAACAAGGTAAAAAGGGAGGCTCTTATGGTAGGGCTATATGCAACATATGTAGAAATATTTTCTCAATTAGATGTGGAAGGTGATTTTAATATATTAAATGAAGTTGTCAACAAGAAATATAGCCCTAATTGGAAGCTTAGAGATTACTTAGAGAAAGTCTTAACTATTTAAGGTAAACTCTCTTTTATCAAATGTAGTCATAAATGTAGAGAGAAAAGTGCTAGTGTAAATAGTGTATTTACATATCTAGCTAGAATATCTCCTTTTCATGATTGACCTATTCACACTTAGTGTAAATAGTGTATTTACATATCTAGTTAGAATATCTCCTTTTTATGATTGACCTATTCACACTTAGCTTAAGTTTGCTTAAAGTATTTTATATTTTTTTCTCTCTTCATATGGTTGACACATTTGTCCTTGTCACTTGAGACACCGATTGAATACATACTTGTTACTTGCTCACACACTCATCATTGCCTATATATGCAATGTTCAACATTGTATTTTACACACTCTCATTTTTTTATTTGATAGATATTTCTTTTGTGCTCATTTAGTTTCACTTGTAGAAGGTGATATTGTGTATTTTTATTCTAGTTAATCCTAACATGATATCAGACCTAAATTTGGTTGAAGTTGTTGGTTCAATGTTTGCATAAATATTACTTGAATTTCTTGGATTCTTGCATGCTAGTTATTTTTCCATGATTGCATGTTCCTTCCTACATCATAATGACTCCAACACATATCCCTATCATCAAAGTGTTGTAGATTCATTCTAGCATTTAGGTGTTGATTTTTTATTTTTTACATTATTCTTTCAAAACACTAGTGCATGCATAGTTTGGTAGTCTTTTTAGTTAAAGGTATTTTATTTTTGCATCAAATTCACATCTTCTATGCATCAAATAGAAAATTGATTTTCGGGTTTTGTTTGCAACAACAAAAAAACCATCTAGGTATTTATTAGTTTTTATAGATAGTAACCAAATCTTACAAAAAATGATGTCAAAATAACATGACATGACCAATTTCCCTACAAGTCAAAGTTTGTTTGTTTATCAAATTGCATCTTTAGTATGTTGGAAAGAAAAATGCTTGCTAGGTTTTGATTACTAAGTCAAAAAATTTGTGGGTATCTATGAGATTTTGCATACAAGTAGATTTTTCAAAAACTAAATCAGAAGTGTTCATTCCATTGTTGATGAAAAAATAAAATATTATAATAACTTTTGATCGATAACCCATTTTTTGAGTGTTGTTTTCTTCAAAAGTTCATATATATATTTTTTAATCTATTGGACTTACTTGCATTATGAAAAATCACTAAACTATAAAGTGCCAAAATTTTGTGGGGCTCTCAAATATTTGATCAAAGGGGTGCCTTGATTTGTTCCTTTGAGCACTTTCGTGAGTTATGCCTTGAGTTGCAGCATGCACTAAACTTAAAATTGATCATTTAACTGAATATAGAATAAAGTATTGAATTAGAAATCTCAAAGTAGCAATGAATTATGATATAAACTAAGAATACAAATTCAAAAATTCAATGCATAATCTAACTAATTAACTATTACATGGAATAAACAATACCTCAAGCGGCCCTTCCTTGAGTTTTGTGTTCCACAGTATCTTCTTCAATTAACTCAACAAATCATATATCAAGATAAATATTATTTATTATAATATATTAGACATCAAAAACATAATGTAGAAACTGTTATTCAATCTAGTCCTCTACAAAGATCTAGCATATGTTCTAACATCCTCTCGGTCTCTCAACAAAACACCTTAAATAGGGTATGTTAGAGTCTGATTATTATAAGATTATAAATGAAATATCAAACAAACACCAACTCTTCCAAGAAGATAGGAAGAGGACTTGAGTCTTTAAATCTTAACAGAAATAACTAATTGCTGGAAAAAAAAGTGTCAAAATAAAATAAGGATTCTTCATCTTTTAAGAAGGTTGTTATAACATAGGAATGTGTTGGATAGAGCATCCCTATCATAAATAATATTCCTTGTTAGAACATACTTCTTCCTCCTTCAGGTTTATTGAGAAAATGGAATACCACATGGGTAACTATGTCCATGTCCTACAATTGTCATCTTCATCCTATTCTGGAAAGCATGCTAATGATGTAATCAATTGACTCTTTTGTTGTACTGAAGCATCACCCCTTTGTTGTGGGTTGACAAGTCTTTGTGTTGTAGGGGTTAGTCTTATTTTTAAAGGAACATTTCATAGTTAATTAGTATAATTAATCAAGAAATTCTACTAAACTTATATGCATTTGAAACTCATGCATACATTAATTAATACCACATACATAACCTTTAAATTCTTTGAAATACTTTAAGGTATATAAAGGTTTTAATTTAATATCTTCAAAGCTTATCAAAAAATCAAATAGAAAACATAAAATTACAAGAAGAAACTAGTCAATTCCAAGGCTCATCATTTCCCCCTAACTTAACTTATTACTTGTCATCAAGAAAGTTTAGGGTCAAAGGTTGTATTGCAATGCAGTGTCTCTATAGTTAACTACTCTAGTTACCCTTGTCCTCTACTTCAATTAAAAGCCTTGTTGATCTAATATCTTTTCCCACCTAGCTTCCTCTACTACATCTATCTCTTATCTCCTTCATGTCCAATGTGGGATGGGAAATAGAAGAAGACGAGGATGAAAAGTGAGGGGAATCCAAGTGATTCCATTTTTTAGGGTGAATATTATGTACTTATGTGCCCTTTTGACTGTTGTTACATAATTGAATATGGAATGAGGTTCCTTCTTTTTAAGTTTTGGTGTAAGTTTTATCTATCTATTTTGAGAAAATTTGAGTGCCTCCCCAATTTTCTTTGTTGCAAGTTCCTGGAACCTCTTATAATCCTTATCCCTATAATAAAGTATTTTCTTTGCCCCTCCTCTCTATAAGATCTATCCATCGATCCACCACTATTTTTGGGTCTCTCAATTCTTCCCTCAATTTAAGAGGGGATGATTTTTCTCTTTCTTGATATTATTTATGCAACTATCCCCTTAGATGTTCAATTTGGATGTAAGAATATAATGCTTTGATATGAACATCTCCCAAAAACATAAGTGGGTTCCATGTAGTTTCATAGGGAAGGATCAGGTTGTGCAAATATAATTCACACAACTAATCTTGCATTTCTAATGTACACTACTAGAATACTTTGAAAAATAGTGTAGGTGTATTTAATGAGATAGTGAGGTCACTAATGTGTTGGTTGAACTAAAAAGTGAGAATTTTTTCTTGCAAAAATAGAGTATATACCTTAGTTGGAGGTCTACACCTCAATAATTAGACTGTCTTGTCCACAATTTCATCTATCCTTACCTCCACTTTCTTGATTTCCACCTCCTATTTATCAATTATTTTGGCATGAGATGACAATAACTCTAATTTTTCCTTCCCCCAATATTTTTTTTTTTGGAGAATTATTTTGTTCTGTTCTATAACTCAATACCTAGTATCACCATAGTAGGGGAATTAGGTGTCTTTAGTTATTCAATTGGGTTCATAGGTTGTTGAGTCCATTTTTTTATTTCAACTATAGCCAATTGTGCTAATCTTTCTAACCTCGACCCTTGTTGCTCAAATTTATGCAGTTTCTTCTCCAATTCTTGAATATTGGTGTCCATTTCACTTTCCCTTTGTTGATGTATTTGAGTTATTCTTCTAAGTCCTTTATTCTTTTCAAAGCTACCTTTAACTCCTTGTTATCATCTTTCTCTTCTATAAACAACTCTTCTTCATTTTCCAAAAGAAATTCCCCATCAACCTCATTAGGTGAAACAAACCCTTCCTCAGAGACAAGGCTATCCTGAGGTCTTTTCTTCTTTCTAGCCATAAATAGGTCCTCAGAGTCATAATTTGTACTACTACTTAAATATAGGGGTTGCAATGTCTTTGGTTGCTTCTCTTCATTGGGCACCTTCTCCCATTTAGTTTTGTCTCAGTTTCAATCTCAACAATTTTCTCTTTATTAGTATTGGCCTTATCCTTTTTAGAGCCCTTCTTTTTGAGGTGATGTGATCACGTCTCTAGCTATGTTGAATTCCTTTTCCTTTTCTTAGATGCAGAAGTGGAGGTTGCACTCTTTCTTTGTTGCTGCCTAGACTTAGAGAGGCTCTTGGTAGAAGTAAGATTTTTAGGTGCATCTTTTGCTACGGGTTGACCCATGGAAGCTATAGGTTGTGCTTCCTATGTTTCTAGTTCTTCCTACCCACCAGTGTTGTGAGCAAGTGAAGCGATGGGTGAGGCAGAGGATTCATATCCTTTCGTTATAATCGTAGAAGGCTCATTTGCTTCATTTTCCCTGTTTAATTATTCTACATTTGGCCTTATAATTATAGACACTTTAAAATGTCCTAAATGGTATTACACACTTGAATTTGATCATTAACATCATTTTTTCCTAAAACCCATCTTCTTTTCACTTGTTTGATTAAATTAACCTAGTTATTTAATCAAATGCCTCATTTTCACCTATTAATCTAATTGACCTAATTGGGTTAATTCACCCCCTCTCGCACTAACATTGCACACTATTTAATTGAATAAATAAAATTATTTAATTTAAACCTTGTTTCCTCTCATTTCATTAAATAATCTTTATTATTTAATTAAATGTCATTTTGAACTCCTTTTTTATTAAATAAGTTGATTATTTAATGAATATCATATTATTCTCCATCTTGCACATTCAAATTTAGCTTTAATTACTAAATTGCTAATTTTCCCTCCAATCCACTTGCTTGGGGAATATTCTCCTATTTGGCTCCAAAAAGGAATTTAAAAAAAAAAAATTTGTAACAAACTTTGAAAGTTGTTACAATGTGTTTTTGTTTGAGTCATTCTTATCCCTTGATCCTTCCTTGATCCATGTGATCATTGATTCTCATTCATTGATGAGAATCCTTGATCCATGTTTCTCCCTCCTTTCATTATTGACTATTGATTGATCAAATCAATCTCATCCATTGATTTTTCATTTGCTTTCCTATAAATACATCACTATTTGGAGAGAAATGGATCCATATTTTGATAGCAAAGTTATTTTGTTGAAATTCATACTCACTTGCATCCATATTGAACACTTTTAGCATTTTAATTTAGTATTCATCCATATTTAGCATAAGCATCCATTAATGGCTTCCATTTTAGATTAGCTTGCATACATTTTAGCATGGTTTGCATCCATGGCTTATATCTTTGAATTTTGTTTCCATTTAGCATAGATTGCATCCATTTTATAAGGAATTTTAACATTTAGCATTCATCTTATCATGTTAAACTAGTTTCATACCATGTTTCATTCATATCTCATTGGTTTCGTCAGTTTTCTTCAATAAAATCGATTGAAACAAGCTCATATTATCCAAGGGATTGGGAAAGGGTTGCCATTCCAAATCAATGCAACACCACTCCCCCAATAGGATAAGATTTGAGGTCTTAGAATAGATTTACCTATCATTTCATGTTAATTTCATGTTATTTAAATGGGTTCTTGTTCTTTGAAATTTCAAATATCTTATTGGGATCATTGCTTAGGGGATTAAATAGGGTATAAATTCATTTGGATCTATCGCATTTAGTTCACACTATGACTTTGGTCACATTTTGGTGCTAGGAGGGCTATACTAACTAAATCTGATGAATTTCTCTTTAGATTCATGTGTTCTTGTGTTTGCAAATACATCGACACTCTTGATGGATTCAACAATTCACCTGCTATGCGTTGCTATACAATGACACACTTTGGTTTAAATTTAGAGACGCATAATTAATTCAATGATGCATATTTTAGTTTTGTCAACACATATTTAATATAGCGACACTAAAGTGGTTTTCACCAACATCATTATTTTTATTATAGCGACGCATGCATTATAGTGACACAATTGATGTCACTATTTTACTATAGAGCGACGCACGTGATTTTCACCAGAGTGACACACCTCTAATATGGTGACACATTTGATAAATTCAGTGACACAATTGATTTCAGCGAAGCTTTTTATTGGTAAACAAAACAAAGAGCTAATTTTGACATGTGATTTAAATTTTTTATTTCATATGCTCTCTAACATGTCACTGACATCTGGTTTTTGTTTTTGAGGCTAACTGGCTTTGCAAATTTGAAAGTGAAGAAGCATACTACCATTCATCCATGCATTGTAAAAAAATGGTTTTACACTTATGGGACAATTATAACCCATTATATGTTGCTTTGTTTTATGTTCTAGGACTAACTAAACTTCCATTGGGTTTAAAATTAACTTTCAAATTTGGTTAAAATTGGACCCCTACATCCTCATTTTGCAATGTTGGCTTAAAATTGAACAAAATAATCAAACACTTCCATTGGTGCTTAAAATGAAGTCATTTAGCTTTAGGGGGTTAAAATGAATGAGTGTTTGTTTTGCCTGTGTATATAGTTGAAGTGTGTATCCACTCCCCTTTCTCTTCATGAGATCATGGTTGAGGAGAAACACTCAAGTATACTTTTTGTTGCTTGTGTACACTTGTGGTACATATCCACTCCCCTCACGCCTTGTGCGATCTTGGGTGAAGAGAAATAGGCAAGTGTACTTTCATGATTTGAGTCACCCTTAAGAGAGGGATTACTATGAGATACATTTTGTAGCAAAAAGCTCATAGGCAAGTTCTTGAAGCATGTTTACCAACAGGCTATATCAAAGGTTGGGAAATCATGAGAAAGTACCTTCAATCCTAAGGTGTCAACGTGTTGCACCTAATCCATCTCCTTAATTGGAAGGGAATGGTTGAAGATCCTTAAGTGGCCAACAAACAGTAGTGAAATGACAGGTGTTCTCAAATTTTTGTCATTAAAACCTTGTTTAAATAGTGGTCAACTTTTTCCATCCAAAGAGTTCTTTAAAGTGGTGCATTGGAATTTACTTCCAAGAAGTTACTTGCCATGTTCAATTTTGGTTGAAGTGTAGAGGTTAAAACTTCATTCTTAACATAACTTTACACTTTGTCCTAAATTTCACGTAAAATCATCTCTTATACTACAAAGGGCATGAGGCAAGCCTACCAAGAAGAATGTTCCCACTTGAGCTAAGAATGTTATTGCTTGTGAATCATGTTTGACACATTGTTTGATTCCAAAACAACTTAAACACACATAAACAAGTTTATCAAATTTCAAACCATTTGGATCAAGTATGGATACCTTTTGAAAAGTTCTAATATTGATGCTAGTCCTAAGGATTTTATCCTTAGAGACTTTTAAATATGTAGGCTTATATCTAAATCCACACTTTCCAAAGTTAACATAGGGAACTATGGCCTTAGCTTCATGATTTTCACATAATGGACTTTGTGAAATGAAGGTTGCTTTGACATAGAAATTTTAGTTTGAAATTTAAATAAGACTTTCTTGATGTGGTAATGAAACAACCTCACTTAAGCAAAGATTAAATCAAATCAACACCTCACATTGATGTATGTTCAAATGTTGACTCTCCAAAACAAGCAAATTGAGACAAGGAAAGTATTGCAAAACATTGAGTCCAATATCATTGAGTTCTATTCTCCAATAATTGAGGTTCTATTTCCAAAATCATTGAGTTCTATTTTACCAAAATCATTGGGTTCTCAGGGTTTTATCACTTTAGAGGTATAGCATGTTTCTCACTATCTTGGTCTTGCAAAACAAAGGTTCATTTTAGGTTAACATTTTGGGTCAAAACATTTCACTCACCTTCATCATATTTGACATCTAATTTTCACCAAACAATTTTAGGAACTTTTGGACACACCAACACTTTTTAGACTTAGACATCCTCAAATCAATCACCTAGCTTAGCTATGTTGTGTGTGAAATGGATCCTTTTCCATGAACTTAGTTGACTTGGTTATCACATTACTGGACTAGTTTATTTTTAAGGTCACAAGTCTACCTTGAAGATTTACATGTTCATTAACACCTTTATCCATAAACATCAAAGCACCCAACCTCTTACATCATTGGTCCAAAATAACTTAGAGGGACCCTTTTAAATTTGATTCAACTAGAGATTTTCAACATTATAAATCTCAACATACCTCTCCCATAGGTGACCCACAATTTATGGTTACAACAAGATCACGACATAAGAGAATCATGGAACAAACCAAAGTAACATCCACCACAAGTGATCCAAACCCAAAATAATTTGATCCAAGGAGCCATTCTACCCCCTCACAACAAACACAAGATCCATTGGGACCATATGAGGTAGAAGATGTCACAAACAACCCACTTGAGCTCACCAAGGAAGAACTCCTTGAGTATAAACAAGATCATCAAACCTTAGATAATGTGGCTTCAACTTTTCTTGCACAAAACTTGACACAAGGATTAACCCAATTTATGAATCAACTAACTCCATCCTTTGTGCCAAGTCAAACATTGACTCCTAGCCTTGCAACTAGGATTGCCACTAATATTGGTCACACTCTCCCTTTAGGGAGAAACACACTTTTGGGTATCCAAAACTCCAATCTTCCCCAAGACACAACTTGGACACCAACCTTTGGGGCCCCATCTTATTCTTTTTCCACCATTCCAGAACACCCTCTACATCCACACAAACCACTTACATTCCATAACATCACAATGGCCTCAACATTTTGAGTGCAACCATCTTAATCTATCATCACAAATAGCCAAAGTATGCCCAACATTACTCAAGGTAATGTGAACCAAGTGCCTCACATAGGACAAATAAGGGCAAGTTAACACCCTCACACAAGTGCAACCCTTAGCAAGTGATTCCAACAATCCCATTGACACATCAAAACAAGTGGTTACCCAAACCACTCAAGTCAATCCACCATCCACATTGGCCCAATACAACATCAATCCCAATCAAAGCAACACATTGATCACAAACCCCATCAACTAAGGTAATTCCTTGGTCGCACATCAAACTCAACAACAAAACCCTTAACACATTTTTTAAGGGAACCCTTCAAATCTATTGGATTAAGGTCAGAATGTGAAATATTCCCCATTAATTTTTTCCCAAAATTAACATTCAAATCAGCAACCAAACACTGATTAGCGTTAGCTCCAAAATGTAAACTAGCAAAGAAGATAACTCTAACCAAGAATGTTCACCAAGATCCCAATGTGGGCGAGGTGATAGCATATGGTCAGAGGATCATTAGGCATAAACAAGAGCTGAAAGTACAATTCATCTGCTGGTGCAGGCATCCACAAGCGGTGGGAATACTCCACTTATTCAGTGGGTGAGTTTACAACAATTATTAGGCGGCAAGCCAGCCTTTAAATCCACTCTTCCACTTATTAACGTGGGGGGAATACTGTCCACACAACCACTTATAACATGGGGGGAAATTACAAACAAGATATATGTTTATTCTAAAACTCAACCACTCAATTGTGGGAGTGTAAAACAGATATAAAATTTGCAGCAAGTAAAGGAAGAGCTGTTAGTACTACTAACTAGCTTTACAAAGAATAAGAACAGCCGCAAATAGAATAGATAAGCTTTTAGAATGTTCTTTATCCACACTGGCGGTAAACCATCCAGGGGTACTTAATGTAAGAAATGGAAAATAATTGCAGCAATAAAGGACTGGAACAGTACTACTGTTTACAGTCTTACAATATAGAAAGAGAGCTGCAAATTACATCAATATTACAATGTTTTCAAAGCACCAAGATTCTGAATGATTCCATGATTATTAGTAGCAATTATTGATGAAGAAAGGACTGGAAATTCAAACTGAAACAAGTCTGATATAAATCTGCAATTCTGGAAATGAATAACCAGCAACTATAAGAATTAATTAAATGCTCATAACTTCACCAAAATACCTCCGAATGGCGTGAAACGAAGTGCAATGAACCTCTGGAGGATAGGCGCCCATGACAAGATGAAGAAACAGCCTCAAAAGTCATCCATTAATTTATGGCACAATTCTCAATGCTCTACAGATGGTATGGCTCTTGAAAAGGGCAATTTAGCAATAAAAAATCAAAGACTTGGAAATAAATTCCAATCTCTTGTGGAAGGGGTCGCCTTGGGTCTAGAACCACTTTGCAAACATACCCAGAATGATATTTAATTTGCCTCAAAAAAGTTCGATAGGGTACACTCTCAATCCACCATCTAGGGAACCATAGTTCCAGGCCCGAAGAATGGAGTGGAATTGCTAAGCTTTCCCTTAGCCGGATTCTGGATTTCAAACTAGTAGCATAACTTTACAATATTTCCAAAGATCATCAGCTCTACAAACAGCAGCAATATATAAGCTTCAATTGGCAAATGAAGCAACAAGAGACTCTTCAAATTCCAAGAAGTTGAATCACTTCAACTCCCAAAAGGAATGCCACTTTAAGCATTTCACTTTTTGAAATAATGAAATATTAATCAACCTCTTTTAGGCATCCAACTTCACTTTGCAACAATAAAGCATTTAATAATTCATTAAATGCACCATTGACCCCTTAATGACCCCCTTTTAAAAACAACATGAAGTGATCATTCCTAGGCGGGGGGGTACAACTGAGAAACATAAAAATGACTAAGTATAAAACTTAATCCATGGAGATAACCAAAGCCAAACTGAGACTGAAGGATAGCAAAATGACTTGAGCTGAATTGCTGATGATGCTACTGCCAAAATTAGACTTACTAAAAATAGCCAACTGCTATAAATAGTAAGTTCACATCAAAACAACAGAAAGCCAAACTGAACATTGAATTGCAAAGGATTGAACTGCTGCTAGACAGATACTGCCAAAAGATAGACTTGCTAAAATAGTGAACTGCTATAAATAGTAAGTCTGCACAACAACCTCAGAATGCCAACTGAGCAGTATCTGAAAGAGGAAACCCTAATTTTCCACCTCAACTTAGCCTACGGATTTCCGGAAATAGGCTAAATCCAAATGAAGAGTGTAGGGCCAAAATGGGAACATTACAGTCCGCCCTTCCCAAAATTGCTTGTCCTCAAGCAATGCCATCACACTCCAAAGAAACAATTTGATTTTTATCATGCCAAATAGGATCCCAGGGTCCCAAATCATCCTAGGAGAAGGATAGCACCAACTGATGTAAGCACTGCACTGCTGGATGCCAACACAAGAAATCACTAGATTAAAATTAAAGTGAAACATCATGGGAATAAATTCTAGAAGACCATCATTGGCTTCATCATCTTCAACTGTGGAATAGAAAACCCAAGTGATACCAGGATTCCAAATCTTTCTCAGGAACACTGTTCCTCTAATCCGTTGTGCTACTCTGATTAAAACAATTGAATACTCAAAGTGGATCAACATGTCACAATCCACAAAAGACAATGCACCAAACATGTTAGTGCTCGGGTCCCATATCAGTCTGTAGGACCTCCAAATCTTGTTGTCATAATTCTGATCAGCAACAAAAATATTTTCAAACATGCTTCTAAACCAATGCCAAAACAAGAGCAACACTCCACACACCATCCCTATCCAAGAGGATGCACAATGCTTCCTTTGAAGCAAACTAATTTCACTGAAAGAACTCCAAGAAATATTCACATGTCTCACATCAAGAGTCTCAATTTGACAAATCAAATCAGCTAATAACTCGCTGTCCCAAAAAGTAATTAATGACTTGGTACCACAAAATTCATTGTCAACCATCAATGAACAACCCATACTTGAACTTTGACCATACTGAAACATTCCCTTGCTCATTTGTGACAGAAATTCAATCCAAATAGGAGGTGGAGAGGCCTGGAAATGAAATAACCAGCTTTCTAAGAGGTCTGAAATAATCATCTTGAGATCTGATTTTTGGAAAATCAGCATCCAAGAAGACAAACAGCAGCTGCAACACAAGAATTTTTTATCAAAATGAGCATAACTGCTCATGAACCACACTGGTGGCACCTTTAGCAAGAGACCCCATGCCACCACAAACCAACTTCTGATCATATTTTCTTCCCAGAACACCAATGTATGATCAGAAATAAAGAGGCAATGACATAGAAAGAAGGGAGCAGCAAACATAAAACATAATTTTTGACACTTATCTCTCCATCCAACCTTCTTTTTATGCATTCCATTCTTCAAAAGAAAATGCTTGAGATCCCAAACACTGCTTTTCAATTGAAGACATTTTCCAACACATAAGCAAATGGTCACAACTACACTCTGAATATTATATGCTGGTCTATCTATTTTGAAATTACCTTCTTCCCAAGTAATGCCAGGATCCCAAACTAACAACCATGAAGAACCACTTCTCAAACTGATAATTGCTCTCACACGAATCCTTTGATTCACTCGTTCCATCTGCAATGCCACTTCTTGAAATTCCAAGAAGTATTCAACCAACCTTTGTTCATTGAAGAAATCAAATCTAGAATCTTGTGATATGACTTGCCGGAAAGATTCCATGAATCCTTCATCAAATACAATTCTGAAATCTATCACTCTAAGAGAAGATGGTGATGAACTAAAATCTGATATGAGTCTCACAAGCATCCTCATCAAAAAATAAATTAAACCTTCATCAACAAACCCATCAACTCTTTGTTGATGAACAATAAGAATGCCTTCATTTCTTTGTGTTTCAAGAGTTACCAATTCTTGCTGAATGGTTGCACTAGGAGCAGCAGTAGATTCAACTTCGTGCAACTCACGTATTAACTCTCCAATGCTGGAAGACAAACTCAAATCCCCTTCTTCAGTAATCTCTGAAGCAATTTCTTCGTCATTTTCAAAAAGAGGATTTACATAAACCTTACTAGAACCTTCTTCATACAAGAGATTGTCAAAAGCTTGATAAGCTTGAGAATTTGAATGCTTTGGTCTCTTAGGACAGCATTCCAAATCATATGTTTCTTGTATGAGATCAAACTCATCAAGAATTTCTTGAAGCTCCTCTACTCTTCTTCTATTTTCTTGCTCCCATGAATATTGAACAGCAGAAATCTGATTCTCTGCTTCAATTAGAGTCTCATGCACTTCTTGCAACTTTGTTTTGGTAAGCTCATGCCACTCCAATGCCTTGTCAGCAATATTGGCCACTAAGTCTTTGTCATGAAAGATGTGCAAAAGACTAGATTTAATTTCCTCCAAGGCAAATTTAATGGACTTCATGTCATCAATAGAAATGCAACATACAACTTCTCCCCTAGGCACATCATAAATCATCTGTTCTACATGTCTATGAATTCTATCAAGATTTGACAAAATTTGAATTCCATTATCAGCAATGTGTGAACTTGAGCTGCAATCATTGTATACTGGCTTAGATGATGTAGAACAACTTTGATGGATAAAGATTTCAAAAATGGTTTGAGTTGTACTCCTCAACTTGTCTCGCATGTGGTGAACACTCTTCATCATTCCATCCATAGTGCCTTCCAATTCCTTAGCTTTTTTCCTTAGCTTGATTTCTGGTGAAGAAAAATCTGCCTTATAACTACCAGAAACTTCACCTTCCATGTTGTCTCCTACACATGATTCAAAAGAATTGATCAAATCAACTTTGAAGTGGGAAGAAACTTCATCTTCCTCTTTCTTCTTCTCCTCCTTGACTTGACTTTCAAACCAACATTCTCTAGAATTGTGAAGAAGCAAATTGCTGATTGAACACATATCTTCTACTAATCGAACTTCTCTTTCATTTGGATCTACACTTATGGCCTCTTCATGCATCTTTGTTTCAACTTTTGTTTCCAAAAGTTTTTTCTTTGAATCTTCAACATGAGGCTTCTTAACACAAGTCAACTCACTGTTCTCCTCTGTAGAAAACAAGAGTACCTCACTAGTCTTCAAGGCTTCCACTGACACATTACATTCTTTTACAGAATGCTTGGATGAGTGCAAATCCGTAGATACCCCTTGAACTTTTGCAATGTCTTCAAAGGGATTCCAACTTTCATCCTCCTCTTCAACTTCGCAAATCTCCTCTTTGTTCACAAGAGTCTTCTTCAAAAATGGTTTCAACTTATCTTCACATTGAATGAAAATTTCTTTAACTAACAAATCAGCAGTGTGAGAAATCTGCTCTTCACGTTTATAAGCATCCAAGAGAAGAGTTTGGACACTTTCAGGAAGACTATCAGCTTCTTTAATTGTAGAGATTAGAACATTCATGACAGCTGCAAGCATACTCTCTTCTTGCTCACTCCAGGTCGAGCTGAAAAGATAATTAAACAAGTGATAAATCTGATTCTCCATCTCAAATTCTATCAATAAGATGCAAGCACCAACTTCAGAAAATGTTTTTAAAACAGCAGCTCTTCTTGAAAACAAGCTACTACAAGTTTCATCCAAATCTTGAAAACATTCCACTATCATATTTAATATGATCTTTGTGGTTTCAACATCATAAGGCAAATGGGGATTTACAATTCTTATTATCTCCATGAAACAAGAAGAAATCAGCAACTTGGTCTCTTCATCAGGATGCCCCAACCAATAGGGCTGATTCAAAGAATTCACTGCAGGAGCTAGTGCCAACTCCATTATCTCTGAAGGTGATGGCTTTACTTGTCTCAAACATTGTTCTAACAAATGAAGAATATTCTTTTCATTTTCTCTTGATTGAAATTCTTTACCAAGTCTCTTTCCAACCATATACAATGCCTCTGCCAATTTCATCTCTTCTTCATTAGCCATGCCTAATTTCCAACTTTTGGATACCACAAGGAGCTGAACTAGAATCTGCTCTAACTTTCGATGTAGTACCGGAGATATCTATCACTCAACTGCCTAAACATGAAGCACTGATCCACAGGATGGCAGGATCTTCTGCTCTGATACCACTGAAATATTCCCCATTAATTTTTTCCCAAAATTAACATTCAAATCAGCAACCAAACACTGATTAGCGTTAGTTCCAAAATGTAAACCAGCAAAGAAGATAACTCCAACCAAGAATGTTCACCAAGATCCCAATGTGGGCGAGGTGATAGCATATGGTCAGAGGATCATTAGGCATAAACAGAGCTGAAAGTACAATTCATCTGCTGGTGCAGGCATCCACAAGCGGTGGGAATACTCCACTTATTCAGTGGGTGAGTTTACAACAATTATTAGGCGGCAAGCCAGCCTTTAAATCCACTCTTCCACTTATTAACGTGGGGGGAATACTGCCCACACAACCACTTATAACGTGGGGGGAAATTACAAACAAGATATATGTTTATTCTAAAACTCAACCACTCAATTGTGGGAGTGTAAAACAGATATAAAATTGCAGCAAGTAAAGGAAGAGTTGTTAGTACTACTAACTAGCTTTACAAAGGATAAGAACAGCTGCAAATAGAATAGATAAGCTTTTAGAATGTTCTTTATCCACACTGGCGGTAAACCATCCAGGGGTACTTAAAGTGAGAAATAGAAAATAATTGCAGCAATAAAGGACTGGAACAGTACTACTGTTTACAGTCTTACAATATAGAAAGAGAGCTGCAAATTACATCAATATTACAATGTTTTCAAAGCACCAAGATTCTGAATGATTCCATGATTATTAGTAGCAATTATTGATGAAGAAAGGACTGGAAATTCAAACTGAAACAAGTCTGATATAAATCTGCAATTCTGGAAATGAATAACCAGCAACTATAAGAATTAATTAAATGCTCATAACTTCACCAAAATACCTCCGAATGGCGTGAAACAAAGTGCAATGAACCTCTGGAGGATAGGCGCCCATGACAAGATGAAGAAACAGCCTCAAAAGTCATCCATTAATTTATGGCACAATTCTCAATTCTCTACAGATGGTACGACTCTTGAAAAGGGCGATTTAGCAATAAAAAATCAAAGACTTTGAAATAAATTCCAATCTCTTGTGGAAGGGGTCGCCTTGGGTCTAGAACCACTTTGCAAACATACCCAGAATGATATTTAATTTGCTCAAAAAGCTGTCAACAAAAAACACTTTCAGCCATGATAAACCAGCAACATAAAAATTGGAAATATCTCACCAAAACTCCACAATAATGCTCAATATGTACTTCTGGATGAAGCACACTCTCAGTCCACCACCTAGGGAACCATAGTTTCAGGCCCGAAGAGTGGAGTAGATTTGCTAAGCTAACCCTTAGCCGGATTCTGGATTTCAAACCAGCAGCATAACGTTATATTTTTCCCCAAAGATAATCAGCTCTTCGAACAGCAGCAATATATAAGTTTCAATTGGCAAATGAAGCAACAAGAGACTCTTCAAATTCCAAGAAGTTGAATCACTTCAACTCCCAAAAGGAATGCCACTTTAAGCATTTCACTTTTTGAAATAATAAAATATTAATCAACCTCTTTTAGGCATCCAACTTCACTTTGCAACAATAAAGCATTTAATAATTCATTAAATGCACCATTGACCCCTTAATGACCCCCTTTTAAAAACAACATGAAGTGATCATTCCTAGGCGTGGGGGTACAACTGAGAAACATAAAAATGACTAAGTATAAAACTTAATCCATGGAGATAACCAAAGCCAAACTGAAACTGAAGGATAGCAAAATGACTTGAGCTGAATTGCGATGATGCTACTGCCAAAATTAGACTTACTAAAAAATAGCCAATTGCTATAAATAGTAAGTTCACATCAAAACAACAGAAAGCCAAACTGAACATTGAACTGCAAAGGATTGAACTGCTGTTAGACAGATACTGCCAAAAGATAGACTTGCTAAAAATAGTGAACTGCTATAAATAGTAAGTCTGCACAACAACCTCAGAATGCCAACTGAGCAGTATCTGAAAGAGGAAACCCTAATTTTCCACCTTAGCTTAGCCTATGGATTTCCGGAAATAGGCTAAATCCAAATGAAGAGTGTAGGGCCAAAATGGGAACATTACAGTCCGCCCTTCCCAAAATTGCTTGTCCTCAAGCAATGCCATCACACTCCAAAGAAACAATTTGATTTTTACCATGCCAAATAGGATCCCAGGGTCCCAAATCATCCTAGGAGAAGGATAGCACCAACTGATGTAAGCACTGCACTGCTGGATGCCAACACAAGAAATCACTAGATTAAAATTAAAGTGAAACATCATGGGAATAAATTCTAGAAGACCATCATTGGCTTCATCATCTTCAACTGTGGAATAGAAAACCCAAGTGATACCAGGATTCCAAATCTTTCTCAGGAACACCGTTCCTCTAATCCGTTGTGCTACTCTGATTAAAACAATTGAATACTCAAAGTGGATCAACATGTCACAATCCACAAAAGACAATGCACCAAACATGTTAGTGCCCGGGTCCCATATCAGTCTGTAGGACCTCCAAATCTTGTTGTCATAATTCTGATCAGCAACAAAAATATTTTCAAACATGCTTCTAAACCAATGCCAAAACAAGAGCAACACTCCACACTCCATCCCTATCCAAGAGGATGCACAATGCTTCCTTTGAAGCAAACTAATTTCACTGAAAGAACTCCAAGAAATATTCACATGTCTCACATCAAGAGTCTCAATTTGACAAATCAAATCAGCTAATAACTCGCTGTCCCAAAAAGTAATTAATGACTTGGTACCACAAAATTCATTGTCAACCATCAATGAACAACCCATACTTGAACTTTGACCATACTGAAACATTCCCTTGCTCATTTGTGACAGAAATTCAATCCAAATAGGAGGTGGAGAGGCCTGGAAATGAAATAACCAGCTTTCTAAGAGGTCTGAAATAATCATCTTGAGATCCAATTTTTGGAAAATCAGCATCCAAGAAGACAAACAGCAGCTGCAACACAAGAATTTTTTATCAAAATGAGCATAACTGCTCATGAACCACACTGGTGGCACCTTTAGCAAGAGACCCCATGCCACCACAAACCAACTTCTGATCATATTTTCTTCCCAGAACACCAATGTATGATCAGAAATAAAGAGGCAATGACATAGAAAGAAGGGAGCAGCAAACATAAAACAGAATTTTTGACACTTATCTCTCCATCCAACCTTCTTTTTATGCATTCCATTCTTCAAAAGAAAATGCTTGAGATCCCAAACACTGCTTTTCAATTGAAGACATTTTCCAACACATAAGCAAATGGTCACAACTACACTCTGAATATTATATGCTGGTCTATCTATTTTGAAATTACCTTCTTCCCAAGTAATGCCAGGATCCCAAACTAACAACCATGAAGAACCACTTCTCAAACTGATAATTGCTCACACGAATCCTTTGATTCACTCGTTCCATCTGCAATGCCACTTCTTGAAATTCCAAGAAGTATTCAACCAACCTTTGTTCATTGAAGAAATCAAATCTAGAATCTTGTGATATGACTTGCCGGAAAGATTCCATGAATCCTTCATCAAATACAATTCTGAAATCTATCACTCTAAGAGAAGATGGTGATGAACTAAAATCTGATATGAGTCTCACAAGCATCCTCATCAAAAAATAAATTAAACCTTCATCAACAAACCCATCAACTCTTTGTTGATGAACAATAAGAATGCCTTCATTTCTTTGTGTTTCAAGAGTTACCAATTCTTGCTGAATGGTTGCACTAGGAGCAGCAGTAGATTCAACTTCGTGCAACTCACGTATTAACTCTCCAATGCTGGAAGACAAACTCAAATCCCCTTCTTCAGTAATCTCTGAAGCAATTTCTTCGTCATTTTCAAAAAGAGGATTTACATAAACCTTACTAGAACCTTCTTCATACAAGAGATTGTCAAAAGCTTGATAAGCTTGAGAATTTGAATGCTTTGGTCTCTTAGGACAGCATTCCAAATCATATGTTTCTTGTATGAGATCAAACTCATCAAGAATTTCTTGAAGCTCCTCTGCTCTTCTTCTATTTTCTTGCTCCCATGAATATTGAACAGCAGAAATCTGATTCTCTGCTTCAATTAGAGTCTCATGCACTTCTTGCAACTTTGTTTTGGTAAGCTCATGCCACTCCAATGCCTTGTCAGCAATATTGGCCACTAAGTCTTTGTCACGAATGATGTGCAAAAGACTAGATTTAATTTCCTCCAAGGCAAATTTAATGGACTTCATGTCATCAATAGAAATGCAACATACAACTTCTCCCCTAGGCACATCATAAATCATCTGTTCTACATGTCTATGAATTCTATCAAGATTTGACAAAATTTGAATTCCATTATCAGCAATGTGTGAACTTGAGCTGCAATCATTGTATACTGGCTGAGATGATGTAGAACAACTTTGATGGATAAAGATTTCAAAAATGGTTTGAGTTGTACTCCTCAACTTGTCTCGCATGTGGTGAACACTCTTCATCATTCCATCCATAGTGCCTTCCAATTCCTTAGCTTTTTTCCTTAGCTTGATTTCCGGTGAAGAAAAATCTGCCTTATAACTACTAGAAACTTCACCTTCCATGTTGTCTCCTACACATGATTCAAAAGAATTGATCAAATCAACTTTGAAGTGGGAAGAAACTTCATCTTCCTCTTTCTTCTTCTCCTCCTTGACTTGACTTTCAAACCAACATTCTCTAGAATTGTGAAGAAGCAAATTGTTGATTGAACACATATCTTCTACTAATCGAACTTCTCTTTCATTTGGATCTACACTTATGGCCTCTTCATGCATCTTTGTTTCAACTTTTGTTTCCAAAAGTTTTTTCTTTGAATCTTCAACATGAGGCTTCTTAACACAAGTCAACTCACTGTTCTCCTCTGTAGAAAACAAGAGTACCTCACTAGTCTTCAAGGCTTCCACTGACACATTACATTCTTTTACAGAATGCTTGGATGAGTGCAAATCCGTAGATACCCCTTGAACTTTTGCAATGTCTTCAAAGGGATTCCAACTTTCATCCTCCTCTTCAACTTCGGAAATCTCCTCTTTGTTCACAACAGTCTTCTTCAAAAATGGTTTCAACTTATCTTCACATTGACTGAAAATTTCTTTAACTAACAAATCAGCAGTGGGAGAAATCTGCTCTTCACGTTTATAAGCATCCAAGAGAAGAGTTTGGACACTTTCAGGAAGACTATCAGCTTCTTTAATTGTAGAGATTAGAACATTCATGACAGCTGCAAGCATACTCTCTTCTTGCTCACTCCAGGTCGAGCTGAAAAGATAATTAAACAAGTGATAAATCTGATTCTCCATCTCAAATTCTATCAATAAGATGCAAGCACCAACTTCAGAAAATGTTTTTAAAACAGCAGCTCTTCTTGAAAACAAGCTACTACAAGTTTCATCCAAATCTTGAAAACATTCCACTATCATATTTAATATGATCTTTGTGGTTTCAACATCATAAGGCAAATGGGGATTTACAATTCTTATTATCTCCATGAAACAAGAAGAAATCAGCAACTTGGTCTCTTCATCAGGATGCCCCAACCAATAGGGCTGATTCAAAGAATTCACTGCAGGAGCTAGTGCCAACTCCATTATCTCTGAAGGTGATGGCTTTACTTGTCTCAAACATTGTTCTAACAAATGAAGAATATTCTTTTCATTTTCTCTTGACTGAAATTCTTTACCAAGTCTCTTTCCAACCATATACAATGCCTCTGCCAATTTCATCTCTTCTTCATTAGCCATGCCTAATTTCCAACTTTTGGATACCACAAGGAGCTGAACTAGAATCTGCTCTAACTTTCGATGTAGTACCGGAGATATCTGTCACTCAACTGCCTAAACATGAAGCACTGATCCACAGGATGGCAGGATCTTCTGCTCTGATACCACTGAAATATTCCCCATTAATTTTTTTCCAAAATTAACATTCAAATCAGCAACCAAACACTGATTAGCGTTAGCTCCAAAATGTAAACCAGCAAAGAAGATAACTCTAACCAAGAATGTTCACCAAGATCCCAATGTGGGCGAGGTGATAGCATATGGTCAGAGGATCATTAGGCATAAACAGAGCTGAAAGTACAATTCATCTGCTGGTGCAGGCATCCACAAGCGGTGGGAATACTCCACTTATTCAGTGGGTGAGTTTACAACAATTATTAGGCGGCAAGCCAGCTTTTAAATCCACTCTTCCACTTATTAACGTGGGGGGAATACTGTCCACACAACCACTTATAACGTGGGGGGAAATTACAAACAAGATATATGTTTATTCTAAAACTCAACCACTCAATTGTGGGAGTGTAAAACAGATATAAAATTGCAGCAAGTAAAGGAAGAGCTGTTAGTACTACTAACTAGCTTTACAAAGGATAAGAACAGCTGCAAATAGAATAGATAAGCTTTTAGAATGTTCTTTATCCACACTGGCGGTAAACCATCCAGGGGTACTTAAAGTGAGAAATAGAAAATAATTGCAGCAATAAAGGACTGGAACAGTACTACTGTTTACAGTCTTACAATATAGAAAGAGAGCTGCAAATTACATCAATATTACAATGTTTTCAAAGCACCAAGATTCTGAATGATTCCATGATTATTAGTAGCAATTATTGATGAAGAAAGGACTGGAAATTCAAACTGAAACAAGTCTGATATAAATCTGCAATTCTGGAAATGAATAACCAGCAACTATAAGAATTAATTAAATGCTCATAACTTCACCAAAATACCTCCGAATGGCGTGAAACGAAGTGCAATGAACCTCTGGAGGATAGGCGCCCATGACAAGATGAAGAAACAGCCTCAAAAGTCATCCATTAATTTATGGCACAATTCTCAATTCTCTACAGATGGTACGACTCTTGAAAAGGGCGATTTAGCAATAAAAAATCAAAGACTTGGAAATAAATTCCAATCTCTTGTGGAAGGGGTCGCCTTGGGTCTAGAACCACTTTGCAAACATACCCAGAATGATATTTAATTTGCTCAAAAAGCTGTCAACAAAAAACACTTTCAGCCATGATAAACCAGCAACATAAAAATTGGAAATATCTCACCAAAACTCCACAATAATGCTCAATATGTACTTCTGGATGAAGCACACTCTCAGTCCACCACCTAGGGAACCATAGTTTCAGGCCCGAAGAGTGGAGTAGATTTGCTAAGCTAACCCTTAGCCGGATTCTGGATTTCAAACCAGCAGCATAACGTTATATTTTTCCCCAAAGATCATCAGCTCTTCAAACAGCAGCAATATATAAGCTTCAATTGGCAAATGAAGCAACAAGAGACTCTTCAAATTCCAAGAAGTTGAATCACTTCAACTTCCAAAAGGAATGCCACTTTAAGCATTTCACTTTTTGAAATAATAAAATATTAATCAACCTCTTTTAGGCATCCAACTTCACTTTGCAACAATAAAGCATTTAATAATTCATTAAATGCACCATTGACCCCTTAATGACCCCCTTTTAAAAACAACATGAAGTGATCATTCCTAGGCGTGGGGGTACAACTGAGAAACATAAAAATGACTAAGTATAAAACTTAATCCATGGAGATAACCAAAGCCAAACTGAAACTGAAGGATAGCAAAATGACTTGAGCTGAATTGCTGATGATGCTACTGCCAAAATTAGACTTACTAAAAATAGCCAATTGCTATGAATAGTAAGTTCACATCAAAACAATAGAAAGCCAAACTGAACATTGAACTGCAAAGGATTGAACTGCTGTTAGACAGATACTGCCAAAAGATAGACTTGCTAAAAATAGTGAACTGCTATAAATAGTAAGTCTGCACAACAACCTCAGAATGCCAACTGAGCAGTATCTGAAAGAGGAAACCCTAATTTTCCACCTCAGCTTAGCCTACGGATTTCCGGAAATAGGCTAAATCCAAATGAAGAGTGTAGGGCCAAAATGGGAACATTACAACCATGAAGACTACAGAAAACTATCATAGTTCCAACCCCATGAGTCTCAGAATGGTGAACCAAAGCATGTGAGAGACCGCTGTACTGAATCAACACTGAGAGTAAACTATCAAAGTTTACATCGCAAACCATCATAAGATGAATTTGGAGAGTAGGAAAGGTGTGAAGGAACAAATAATTACTGCTGATCATGGCTAGGATCAGCGTAGTGCAATCTGATTCTAGAGTCCTACACAAAGGAAAACAACAACACCACTCGAATTCCCAAGTGTGAGCATGTGAGATGACCATCGAGCTGCAAGGTGACACCTCCAAAGGGGTTGGAAAACGCGCAAGATCCATCTCCATGAGAAAACTACCACTTCTTTGATCAGGAGTGATGAACCAACTCTCCTGAATGAGAGAAACGCATCATGTAAGGTGGCTGGTCTGCCTCAAACCGGCAAGGTCGAGTCTCAAAATCTGTCCTGGTCTTAGCCAAGAATCACTCTCAAGAGCAACCAATCGTTTATTTCTCCAACCCATACTCAAAATTCCTCTCCAACCCATTTGTTGATGAACAAATAAACCCATCAAGTGGTGGACAAAGAAAGGAATAACATCAACAAATTTGGAAATTTGATCCTTATTCCTCCAATAGCCCTTTCCAAATGTAATAAGCTTTATCAAGCCAAGTTGAGAATCCCAATCATGGATACCCAACTGAAAATGATGTTCAACACAATGCAAGGTAATCTCAATGCATCCCCAAGAGCTAGTAAGGATCAAGTGTATACTGAAGAGATTGATGCCTCCTCTATTGAACCCTTGAGGCCTATCCATGAAAGTTTCAACAACAATGGAACATGAAATATTAAATGACCTCAAATCCAACTCCAAAAATGGACTAATAAATGCCAAAGCATCATTCAACCAAAGGGATGGATTGACAAGCATACAAACACCAAGTTCTAGTCCATCTTTCTTCCCTACTTCATGAGTAACAAAACTAAAATCTTTGCTCCTTGCTGCTGTAATGAAGTTACCAGCAGCTACCAAGTCTTGCTTTGTTAACACCTTGGTGTCGGAGATGTTGAAATCTCCTCGAATCAACACTTCCCATGTAGAGACTCCATCCTCAAACCCACTTATGCATTCATTACTAATCAACATACGTGGCACATCCTCATAGAGTGATATCAAAGCATCCTTAGATTGGAGTTCATGCTTGACCTCATGCTTGGTCACTTCACTACTTGACTCATTTTTCAAAACAAAGAGAGGATTGTCATAAGTTGCTTCAGCACCCACTTCAAAGAAGGGATTGTCAAAGACCTGGAAGCCATTCCTTTCGTCTCGCTGCCCCAAATCTGTACATGCAACTTCTGATTTTCTTGAAATGCTTTCAAGATCAAACTCCTCTTGAAGACAGTCAAGATCTCCAATCACTTGATTGATTTTTTCAGCTCTTTGTGCATCCTCTTGCTCCTTGAAAAGTTTGAAATCTGCAAACTGGTCTTCAACCTCTGTTAGATCCAACTGAGTTTCTTTCAACTCGTCCTTTATTGATTTAAGCTCCAGAGTGAGCTCATCAATCGTACTCTCCTTTTCATGAAAAGCACAAATGGCCTTCTTTGCAACTTCAATGACATGATCCCGTTCTCCAATAGAGTGTACGTACTCGGACTTCAAGGTCTCCAAGGAATCTCTGATAAGTTGCAAATTAGGAAGAGTAACTTCATCGGTCACTCCTCTACGTCTCTCTTCAAGCTGAGCCTTCCAGTAAAGCTCTTCAACCAAGCTATGTGCGTAGTCAAACAGGGATAGAGCTTGCACTTCCTTGTCAACGAACACGTTGAATTGTCCTTCCCACTCATAAGAATGCGAAGATGGTGAATTGCTGGTTGGCTGCTTTTCAAAATCAGAACTTTGTTTTGTGACATTGCTGTCCTCAGAGCTGCTCCAACCTTCTTGTCTTTCATCCTCAACTAACGGAGAATGTTCAGTGTCATGGAGAGGGACATACTCCACAGTTTCTTCGTCCTCAAGCTTGCAATCAGCTTCTTGCCTTGGTAGATCAGCCTTGTGATCTAAAACCACATTGAACCTTTCTTCTTCAAAAGCCGTAAGGTCTTCAAGCTCTTCATCCACCTCACTGCCATCTTGATCAAAGGCTATGGCAGCCCCTGACTCAAATGAACAATCATTGAATGCTGGTTTGAAAGTTTCGGAAGTAACAACATCCTCCTTGGTGGCTGCAATCAACTTGAAGGGATCACCATGGAGCTCTTCAGAGTAAGCTTCTTCATCAAAAACAACTTCTCCTTCGGCCTCCTCATAGCTTGCAAGGCAGACAATATTTTGGTCTTCATCAGGATCAAAGGGAAATTCATCCCACAAAGGTTCTTTGTTATACCTCGGTGCCAACACACCTGGATCCCAAATGCCAAGGGGTTGACTGAGATGATCAACAGGAAGAGGTTTTTCATGCTTCACTGGAAGTATTGACTCAATGAATAAGTCAGATCCTGAATCTCTTAAGCTGATATCTTCAAAAACATTTTCTTCCAATGGTTTGGTTTGCTGGTCAAACCCAAATCCAACAATGTCACCACCGAAATGAAGTGAAGATTCTTCGATGCTGCTTGTTTCGAAAACTTCACCTTCATTATCTTTTATGGAACCATCATGAGAAAGTATGTCGCTGATTTCCTCATGTGGAACTTCTTGGGGAGTTGAGACAGCAACAAGAGTAAAACTATCCACCACCAATTCTTCAACACGAGGTGGTACAGTCATGTTGGAATCATTACCAACTTCATCACTTTGGCAATGCTCATAGGCTGATTCAACGGGACCATAAGTATTTCCTTCTACTTGCTCTTCATCAGCAAACTCATCCCATACAACAGTACTACTAAAATCTTCAGTGAAGCCCTTAGCTTCAAGACCTTCATAGGTTGAATCCTTATTAGGATTCAAGACTGTCGTTCTGTTCTTTTCACCAAGCTGATCTTCATCACTTACTATTACATGCAAGTCAAGGGAAGTATTATGGGGTTCTACTCTTAACTCTTCACTTGCCACGGTATCTTCATCAAGCTCACGATCATTCTGATGTGGCATGTGCACCTTTCTATCCCGACTTTCAGACTTAGCATAAATCTTTCTGACTCCCCATTTTATGTCAGGATCCTTCATTAGTGTACACAGTTCATGCATTAACTCAAGTAGTGACTTCTCTGTAGTCATCGCTATCTGTACGTAGTGTCTGGTGTCTCTGTCACTCATCTGTCAAATGAACTTTGTTGGGCACAGGATGGCAGGATCTTGGCTCTGATACCACTGAAATAATCCGAGCCAAATTTTTTCAACTTTTTCAATTGCAAGTTACAACCAATGCACCCGTTAAGGTTAGCAGCTAAACCAAAACGATGCTGAAGTAACTCTAACCAGAATGTACACCAGGATCCCGATGAGGGCAAGGTGTGAGCATTGGTCAGAGGATCTGAATGCAGAAACAAACTGGAAGGAACTCTAACCAAGAATGGCGCCGATGATGGGAGCATATGGTCAGAGGATCTTCTACACTACAAGTACTGAAAAGGAACTCAACACCAAGTATGTGCTACCCAATCCAGTATGGAGTTGAGGCGACCATATGGCGGAGTGCTAAGAATTACAATGCTTGAAGAGAAATAAGCAAAATGCTGAAAGTAACTCGACACCCAGAATGTGCTTTCTGACCCGGAATGGGAAAGGAGCTACCATAGGGCGGAGATGTAAGATATTACAAGCAATTACAGAATGTAAAGATGAGTATTACAAATCATGATAATGCAATATTAAAGAACTACTGGTCAGTACTACTGCCAGCTTACAATAGATATTATTGCCTGCAAGATCAAGTATTAGATGCTCTTCAAAATGGTTGCAACAACAAGGAATCTTTCACGTAGACTTTAAGGATCTCTTAACACCAATCCAATAAGGATGATGCAGATTTCTCAAATTTGTTATGACAGACCTGCACTTTTAAACATATAACCAGCAACACAGATCCTTGTCAAAATGCTCATAACTCTCTCATTTCTCACCCAAATGATCTCAAATCTGTTGCAAAGTTTTACTATGAATGATGAGACCAAAATGCAATCAAGAAACCACTCTTAAATCCCACACAAAACTTGACTGTAATAAATTTGATGTGACAGTCCAGAAATCAGAAATACAAACCAGCATGCCTGTAACCCACTAAATTGCCCATATATCACTCAAAACTGACCCAAATGACTTCAAGTTTGATGCAATGGACCTATAAAAAGATGGCGCCTAGTTTAGTAATAAGAAAAGGCAGCTAAAAGTGGCTATTAATTAATGGCACGGATCCCAAGGCACTCCAGAAAGTGCGCCCTACAAGGAATGACGAATTTGCTTTATAAAATCATACGCTTCATATTAAAATCTGCAAATATTCATGAAGGGTCGCTTCCAACAGAGAAAACCAATGAGACAATACCCAGAACAACTCTTTTTGTATTTTTTGACTTATGAATGAAAAAGACAATCTGCTGTAATAAAAATGCAATTTCTAGAAACTCTCTAATATGCATAAATCTGATCTATAAAAGCCACACACTGACTGCAATGCACAAATCCCAATACAATGCTCTCAAACTACACTATCTCACCACTAGTCGCTATCTTTCAAGCGAGAAGCAATGCCAAGCTAGGAGGCCTTCATTCCTCGAAGCAATCCCAAAGCCAATCCGGCAGCATAACATTCCTGTAGATAAAAGATACTGAAATGAGAACCAAAGGCTTCCTTTTATAATTTGCCGTTGACCTTCTCAAAACCCTAATCTTCTTTTCAGAGTCAAACCCTAATCCTTCAAAAGATGGCGTCCCTTTCTCCAAAGCTTCAATTTTGACTTTTAATTATAATTTTATTCCTTCCTTGAAGTTGGCGTCCAAACTCACTTTAGCAATATTTGACTTTAGAGATATTAAAATATTTCCTCCATGTAGAAAATACCCTTCAAGGTCCCTTCATTAAAACAATATTAATTTATGATGCTAGGACAAGGGATTATAATGTTAAATTATAACATTATGATATAAAATAGCTTATATCTCCATAAAGATGCATCAGGAGCCAAATTCAATCACATCATCTGAACTGATTGAAATAGAAGTCAACTGACCTGAAGTCAACTTGCCAACTTGCCAAAAATAGAATTTACTAAAAATAGTAAATTCATTAACTTGCTCAGAATGTCGTGCAGAAACCACCAATGCGAAGCTCTCTGAAAACCCAGAAAGAATCCGCAATCCAAAATCAACAATTCCAAATGCAGATTTAGCAAAAAGACGAAAACATCCTCCAAGAAGTTTGGAAACCCTGATTCAAGCTTCTGCTAGCCGACAGCTCATCGGGAATAGGCCATCAATCACTGAAAGGTGCAGTGCTGAAAAACAGGGACATTACACATGTATACATGTATATAGTATATACACGTATCCGTAGGTATATTCATGTCGATACAAACGTATGAGGGCAAATGGATATGCTCGTACGAGTACATCGATATAATATACTTATGTATACGTGTACATAGAGGAAAATATACAAATGTATATACATGTATATATACCCACAACCAACCTGATATATTTGGATGTTAATAATATTATTTTAATAGTACCTTAGAATTTACATATATAAATATATACACATATACATAGATATGTATATTTAAAGTATGCTTACTGGCTTGCAATATACGTATTTGTCAATCAATATGTAAATATGTATATATTTATATGTGTAAAAGTAAATATATATATTTAATATTATATAAATATATATATATACTATAGTATTTACCAAAATATATATATGTATATATAAACATATTTAAATTGTAAAATTTAAATATATATATACATACATATATATTTAGGTAAAATCAAACTATAGTAAAAATATATAATTATATAATTAAAATATATATACTTATAATTTAAAATTGGTTTGATTTTGATTTAAAGTATGAAATCGAAACTTAGTAATAAAAGACTTTATTTTGGAAGTCAATGTTAAATATTTATTGCAAAACTATGGAAATCGATTATGTCATTGAAAGGAAATAATAAGTCTATTATTTGAATCGATTTTCTTTGGAAAATCACGCCAAAAAGGGAAATATTTCATTTTAACTTTGTGAAACTTTAGAAAAGGAAATAAAATGAAATGAAGAAAATTGCCATGAAGAACAAGTCGCGCGACCTGGAACTCTCACGCCATGACTAGGTCAAGAGAACTTTGCTGAAGCTGGATATTTGGCACTCAAACCCTGTTTAATGGCAACATGTATTGTAGGCTAACTTGACCATTTCTTCTTTGTAGATTCATCAAAACAAATTGCTGAGTTTCTGTGCCAAAATCTGAAAACGCCTGTAGGTGTCAGGTTTATGAGTTTTATCTGTGCAATGTTGAATTTTTCTTCATTTGTTGTCACCAAAGAAAGTCGAATCACCTCTTTGATCCACCACATTTCATGTTTGAAGCAATCTGAGCCTTGTCTAGCATTTTACATGCCATTTTTGAAGGGAAATGATTGAGCAGGGGCTCTATATAAAGCCGCCCTGCTCACTCTTTTTCTTCACCATTCTCAATCCGAGTTTAGGCTTTTTCTAGAAAGAAAAACATATTTTCTTAAGAGCATTCTGTATTATTTTTGAGAATCATTGGCTGAGAATTATTCCTTGTTTATTATCTTCACATTATTTGAGATCACAGTAAGAAGCTGAGTTCACCTTCAGCTGCATAACTTTAGAAAGAATTCAATTTCTGAGGAGGGTTATAGTCTAGTCTAAGAGTTGCTAGAGGTCTTTTGCTGAAGGCCTGAAGTGCTGCAAACACAATCAAGTTCATCATCTTTGGAAAGGCATAAACCAGGCATGCTGTCTCTTCTCTCTTGTTCTAGAACATAATTCTAAAATCTGAAAGTGTAGTTACTGAGTGTGCAAAGATAAGGAATTGCAATTAGTTCAATACTTTAGTTAGATGAACAAAGAAGTGGTTCAATGTTGCACCAAGTAATAATTATGCTTTAAAGGATGGTATTGCATGTTTTCTGATATGTACATTTGGTTGCATTAGTGTGTGAATTACACTAAGATCATAGATGCATTAACGTTTGAATTGCATTATATGTATGAACTCCGTATAGGGAGTATATGTTTTTAAAGTAGTTACTAAATACTAGGATGGAATTGAGGGCATTAAATTAAGTATTGATCACAACAAGTTATTAGATTAACTTAGTTAAGCTAATAAAACTCCTAGGATGAAGATATCCAGTATAGGAGGGAAAATTGTGAGTACTTGTTATGCTTTCCTTTCTAGTAGTTAGCTTGATGTAGGACATCTAGGGTACGTACTACCCCGGATAGTCCAACCTACGCGTAGAGTAAGGAAGCCTTAAGTCAAATCAACCTTGGCTAGTGCATGTGATAGATGACCTACGTTCTTTATTGAATGGAAATACTTTGGCCAAAGTAGTGTTAGGAACAACTTGCACTTAGTTGTGAAACTACACTGACAGTTCACCGTGATCCCGAAATACATACTAGTTCAAGAGTTTCCGTATGCACAGGACCTAGTTATGTAGGAACACAACACTATGCTCAGTTGGTAATCGTTAAAGGATACCTTACCAATCTCTTCTTCGAAGGGAGGGCCATCTATCTAACAATAAGTGTGCGGGGGACCACATTATAAGTCTGTGGTTGGTGGAAAAGCGCCCAAGTGATGTTTCTCCTCCACACCAAGCGGCCGATGTATCAAGATTTGAAAGGACGGACTCCTGGACCTTCTTACTTCTATTTGTGCAAAAGCTTACGAGCTATGTATGTAATTGTATTACTTTTGTATTTTGACTTATATTTGCAATGAAAACGGAATTCATGTGGAAATATATTGTAACTTGTATACATTTATCAATGAAGAAAGGAAATTTTTTTATTGCCTTTGTTACTTGTTGTCTTTATATGTTTGGAGTGAAATTGGAAATTTTTTAATTTACGCAAAGGATAGGTCGTTTCACTGAAGGCATATTCTCATAACGAGGGGGGGTTCCCAATGGGGGTGGTTGTTCCTTGACCATTGCACCCATTCTCAGTGAAATCTATATAGATGAAGTGGATATGAGGTTACTAGTACAAATCATAGATTCTATTTGTTTCCATCATAGTTAGGATTTGCATAGCATATGTGATATCAATATAAAAAGCTATATGTTATACTGTATTTTCATTATTCTTTGTGTGATTTTGTGACTCTATACAATGTGTGTGGGGCATTCTTATGAGATAATATGTGTATGTGTGAGGTTATAATCCTACAAGAGGCTTCCAACTAAGATTTATTCAATTCAAAGGGTTTAAGGTGTTTGTTATATGCTATAAGATGAATCTTTTATGTGGAGATTAGTTGTATAATTCATAAGGTTTGAATTTTTACAAGGTAGAAAAATTAATTGTATCAACACTTGATAAAACCTTGCAATCATGAATAAGAGTGATTTTAGTTTCAAGTTCATTTTTTATTCAACATATTTTCTTTAAAACTATGCAAATAGCATTTTTTGACTTTTAAGTTCACTTATTGGCAGTAAATAAATACTATGACGATTCATTTCTTTAAAAAGAGCATCCTCTAGCTACTAAAAGCAGAAACTAGATTAGTTACTTATGAAAGTAATATTCACTTATCAGAAAGACAATAAGGACGGATTCTTTTACATGTATGATAAGTTTATGGATTTATTATTATAGGACATTTTCAATGATTATTGTAACCTTCTTCATTGATGGAAATTGTATAAATTCTAATATTTGGTATGCGTGGTTTTACGAGGAAAATTCCAATATCAGTCCATTGCCAGCAGCATTTGATCGTGTTTTACAGGTATTTTAATCTTCCTATAGTTCAATAGTTGTTTAATTTGCAGTGAAGAAAATTATTTCTGGATTTCTTGAATTATACATTCAACACAAAATACATAATAAATATTCATGAGGAAACAAGTCTCATGAAATTTTTTGTAGTTTGCATGGTATTGTCTAATGATTATTACATAAAGGTAAATGAAAGAAATAATATGAATAGAAATACCATACTAATTCAAGTGGTTGATTTGATCACATCGAGTTTCTGCCGTCATTGCTTGTTTATGGAAATAATTTCCATACAATAAATTGCCTTGAGTCATCATGTATATTGACAACCTTTAATAGAAGTTAGGTTTTCTATATTCTTCGATATTATAGGCTTCACATACTCTTTCTCTCTAATGTTTTATTTTTTTCCATTTTCTAACTTGGAATTGAAGCTACTAAAATAAATATTTATTTGTGCTATCCTCTATTTTTTTACGTTAAGGTATGCTGAATGCATGTGTGCTAATGTTGGACTGAAATTCTGAACATGTAATTTCATGATCAGAAATGCCTTGCCATATTTATCTGCAAAATAAGGAAATACACCGAAAGCTTCTCATCTGCTTGGCATCCCAGAATGCTGTAGGCTATACCACTCATCACTAATAAATTTATAATTTTAAATAGCAGGAGATTTTAGTGTAAAAATCAATTCTTCAAAAGACCTGGGTATCCTCAATCTTTGGATTTCCATAATGCCATCACTTTTCAATTGCCTGGGAAAATATTATCCATCAAAACAAGTCTTGTATATTTGTAAATGTTTGTATGTTTCATAGTTTGCAAATTCTCCAAGTACTTACCAAGTTGCCGAGTACTCTCAGGTTTTTTTTGCTGGGCGAGTTTTTAAAAGTTTAACTCGCGAGTTCTTTTACTGTGGGATTTTTTATATGTTTAACATGTTGAATGGCCAAAAATTGCCAAAAATATTATCCCAAATTTTCTTTATTAAGTTGTATAAACAAAACTGACTCCAAATACCAACACAACTTCAAATTGTTATATGGTAGAGGAGGATTCATTGCCTTCTACCAGCAGGGTGGAGCCATCTAGTGGATTCATTGCCAAGCAGGGAGCCACAATTGAGTGCGAGGACCATAACCTCTACCCCACAATTTTTCACTAGGTCAGGAGAAAGGAAATTGTAAAAACTTGTAATTTTTTACTTGCCTAAATATGAGATTTATGATGATGATTTTTAAAGACAATCATGATAAATTCATAATAGCTATCAATTAGCAACTAGCTAGTGTATCCACTATCCAGCTTCACACGATGATGTGATTTTGTTTTCCATTTGTATTCAAGAATCAAATTTAATAGAAAACACTTTCTCATAGTTTTTTAGACTCATTTGATACATTTTGTAATTGAATTTTGCAAAACAAGGTGTTTTTTTAAGAATTTTTAGTATTTTTTAAGTTGTCAAGTTTTTCCCAAGTTTTTACCGAGATTTTTCCGAGTCAAAATTTTTGGGCTTGCCGAACTCTCTGAGTCTGAGTTTGCAAACTATGGTGTATTTAGTTCCTAAACAGTCCATGTAAATAGAATTTTATATTATGCAACCACCAAATATGTAATTATCAGTTTAATGATATATAGTGATGCCTGAATTATAATGTATGAGTAGATAATGTAATCAGGCCAATCATTATATTATCAGGTTATAGGTTGTTGATGAGCAGCCACTCCAACAATTGTATCCAGCTTGGTGTCGGTATAACCTGATATAAAAAATAGAAAGGCTTCTTTGAATTTCTTTGATTTGTTTGCTAGATTCTAAATGAGACATAATTTCCCATGCTTTTATGTTTCCCCATCCTTTTATAAGTGGCACTGAAACTTCAATCTGATTTATCATCCGACATTCTTTTACAAACTACCAGGTAGTGATCATCACATATCAGTTTTAGCTCTTCACCAAAAAGGATCCGGTATTCACTCTCACCAAAATCATCAATTAAATGTGATTTTGGTTCTATGTTGATATTTTTTAGAAGACTATTTACAATGTTCCATTTTATTTGTAACCTTTCCATTTTCCGTTAAATTTTTGCCAATCCTTTCCCCAGTTTCATAAAATAATATCATCTTTCCAGTTTCATAAAAGAGTATCATCTTTCTTTTTTGGAAAAATATTACCTATTTTCTCATTTTTGTCATTTGTAAAAAAAATTCCCTGATTATTTCATTTGGGATCCTTACAGGATAGTTGTTGTTCACAATTTCGGCAACATTGGTCAATTGAGATTCTGTCAGAAATTTTGGTTGTAACTTCAGCTATTAGGACTGTTGCTTTGTTTGAAAATATCCCCGTATAGGTTTTTGGATATCCAGTTAACTCTCCTACTATTAATGAATCTTCATGTTTGAGATGCGAGATACAATTCTTGAGGTGGAGGAAATGTTTCACTTCTAATGGTTTGCATATATTGTAAAAAATGACTCTGGCAATAAAATTCCATTATCCTTTAGAAAGATCCAACAGAAAACATTACTTATTAGTTATTTGCACATTTCTTGGCCACCTCTTTAGATACCTTCAACAATAACAATTTTTTTGCTTGAATTGCTTTTCTTCTTCTACTACAGGTTGGCGATGGTAGTGGCATACAATCTCCTATTTCTTTTGGTGGATTTGGAAGCATTTCACGTCACCTTGGCAGATTATCAACTGGTATTACATTGTCTAGAAATCATTCATTAGATTTATTTTGGAGATAAAGTTTCTTTGCATGTCTAAACAGTGTGTGTATCCATATAAACATGCGTGACTTATAATTTATTCAATCATAAATGGAGATTAAGTGGTTCGCCCACACCCATTATCTAATAGTTGGGAGGCACTTTTATATTTGACTAGGACATCAGTGTAGGCAAGTGTCGAAATAATCTAATACTTGGCTGAGGTAGTTAGCAAAGCAGTGCAACATCTACCAACTGCCTCTGACTTTGTAAATCACAGAAATAAAATGAATTGAAGAGTCCCTCTCTAATTTATATCTCTGAAATTTAGTTTCCATGCATATTTTGTGTTCCAGTGGTGAATTGATCCTCTTTTAGATATTCATTTAAAAATAATAAATTGAAGCCTTATTGTTTGTATTTCCTCACGTCTTTTGTATATTGTGTTATTTGTGCATCGAGCATAGATATGTAGTTGTCACATATATTAGATGGGGCGGCTGCTGCATTTGTTATTGTGACCATATATTCATGCCTTTGGCATGACTTCATGATTCAGTTTTTTAGATCCAAAAGGGCATAATTTGGTGGTAAAAATTTCAGGATCTGACATATGATTAGATGATGCCTTCCTAGAATCAAGGAGTCAGTGGAAGGTCACCATACATCAAGCTGAGGATCTTTTAGTCAATATAACTGCCAGTATTTTTTGATAGTCAAGTTTCTATTCTCTTCATTTAACAGGTTGTGTTTGATTCTTTGATTTAAGGAGTCTATGGTCAGCCTGTTAAGTTACTTCATAGGAGAAAGATATCATTGAGGTAGCAATCAAAATTAACAGCAAACAATATGCAAGGATAACTAACTGTGTCTGATTCAATTCAAAATTTCATATACAAGAAACATTGTACATAAAAGGCAATAATATACACCATATAACTCATAAAAATAGAACTATGAAGAAAGTAGAAAGAAATGTCCCAAAATGCACCATCAAATTTATATTTTAGGGTTTTTGCATTTTACTCAATATGGTTATGAAATGATTCTCCAAGTGAATGTTGTGGTTATGGTCGTAAAATTTGTCAACGTGAGGACAAAAAGTAATTTTAATTTAGAATAGCCATCTAAGTACTGAAAACTATCTTTTGTGAGCCTAGGCAAGATCCTAGCCTCAATATTTTTGTTGTATTTTATAGACAAATGAGGAGTTTTATTAGGGATCTTTGCCCAAAACAAAAATATGAAAAAGTACAAAAAGAAAATGGAAAGGTTACAAATAAAATGGAACAAGATCAGGAACCATGACCATAGTTTGATGTTACACCTTAGGGGAGAAAAGGGACCCATGAGCACATTCCTAGTAGCAAAGGTGCCTGCATCACCATTTTTTACATATCCAATGCTTGTTAAACCAGTTGGTCTAGAGTTACCTCCATAATATTCTTCCCATAGAGGCATAAATCTGCAAAAATCCCGATTAATCGTGATTTTTAAAAAATCGGCAGGCTTTTTTCCCTGATTTTTTCCTGTTTCAAATTGCAAAATCACTAAAATGACACATTTAGAACCTGCAAAAAAATGCGAATAAAATCGCGCTGATTTTCGCACGAAGAAAAACCATGAGACCATAGCTTGTTGCTTACTATTATGCGTTGATAGATTTTTCCCAAGCATCCATAGCTTGTTTGAAAGCACCTGTTTTAGGCTTTTAGCCATAGCAGCAAGGCAGTGAACTGTTTAATAAAATGCTTTGGTAGACATGTATGAAAAATGTGGTAGTATAGACAAGGCAGTGAACTGTTTGAAAAAATGCCTCAAAGAAATGCGGTCTCATGGTGATGGAATGTCATGCCCCGGAATCGTAACAAGCATTGGAATAAGTAAATGAGATAAGAACAAATGCATATTTATAAACATTAGTAATTTAATTATAATTATCACACGATAATATTATAATTAAATTATCAAATATAATATTATAAATATTAAAATATGAATGCTAACAATTTAAATACTATAATATACCTTAAAGAAACATATAGTATAAAATATGATAATTGAAAGAAATGAATGGAGCGACTGATATAATGTAACATATGACAATAAACTCTATTGCCGCGCTGATATTATCACCATATGTGAGTACACTGTTTGGTGACTTATTCGTAGAGGGAGGGAGACAACTTCTACTCTATCGGGATTGTGCTAGCACTACTGTAATATGGAGTGAGCCTGCAAATTAGGAAGACGGGAAGTCAAATACAGTCATTCTCATGAATATTCAAATTACTACGATAACTATAAGGATGGTCAATACCTATGTTTTCGGTATTCATTCGATTGGTAAATAATTATTATCAATATCATATTCATTCCGTTCTTTCCATAAAGATCATTATGATGTTAGCGGTTGAGGAAAGGATGTTGCTTACATCCATTATACGCTAGTCAGTGACTACCATTAAGGGAATAATATTAATTACTAAATAAGTAACTCTTAGTGGCGATTCAACCCAAGCACGCCTACCTAATCAATATAATTAGAAGGGCCACAATTAATTAGAGGATATGTAATATCCCTTGCCCAATCTGATATGAATATGTGCTCAAGGAATATTGTCAAACACTTCTAATGCAAACTGAATGCTTGCTGGTCTGTGGTTTCATGTAGAAACCCTAGTTTCCCCCTTGTTTCCAATACTGTCTGTTTTTCTGAAAGTTTTCTGAAGTTTTGATTTTTTTTGTGGTTTTTGGATTTTTGCAAATAATTGAGAAATTGCGATTTTGATAATAAATAATATAAAATCTAGAGAAAATCATACATCTCCGGAAATACAAGAAACTATAGCCAATACTGATGCTTCATTTATATTTAAGCTTCGGAGACGATTACAATGAATACCCAGATACATGCAATTAGAAAAGCAATGACTATTTATTGTAAAAACCTGGAAAAATTGCAGCAAGCTGTAGGTGAATAAATCTGGTACGGCTGCAAGCAAGATGATCTTCTCCTCTCGCCAGATGTATGCTAACTGACCCAGAGATGAATGCACCTCCTGTGATGAAGATAAAAGACCAATATGGAAGGCGTTTCTCACAAGCTGAAGAATACGTCCTTCTGCTGCTGGTACGGCCTGCTGCAAACAGTACGGCCTTCCTGACAGCAATTAATGAAGTGTACGGCTTCCCAAAAAGTCTCCAGAGATCAATAGAAATAGGCGCCTGGATGAATATAGGTCTTCTGGATAAAGCCCTGAGCTAAACCTCTGAATAAAGAATGATTTGTGAAGTTCAATGATTTCCTCTGGATGAAGAAACCTTTGCTGGCAATAAATCAGGTCTTATTTCACACCCTCTGAACTGCTTCCAATGGAGATGGCTCGTTCCCCAAGGAATTCGAACTTGAAACCCTAAAGCTTCTTGCTCAGATCAAAGTTGATCAATTTCAATTCTCAATAATCACATAATGGCTCAAACCCAATGCAAATGCACTATATTGCTCAAAAGTGCGATTTCCTCAATAATAGGGTTTTATTAAAATATTCAACTTTTAATTCTTTTAATATTCCCATAGTCTCAGCCAAATTTTAATAATAAAATATAATCAACGAATTGGCCCCTTCCTAATGATGGGCGACCCCTCAGCTTAAATCACTTAAGTTATAATTTAATATTATAACTTTATATTATAATCTTCAAATAATTAATATTTAATTAATACAATTAAATATTAATATTTCTCTCGTTACTCATCCGATGACTGATCCGTCTGAAGCTGACGAACTCTGAAGTGATTCTGAACGCTGCCAAATCCATACTGCTAAAAATAGCAAGGGTCCCACGCTGACTGCCAGGAACTGCTAAAAATAGCAATTTCTGCAAGAAGTCTCCGATCGAGCCCAAACGAAAGCCTACTGATCAAACTCTACCAACTGAAGCTGAGCCAAGCTCCAAAGTGACCCTCTATCCAGTCCATTAGCCTACGAGGGTCGTATGATAGGCCAATCCTGTGCTCCGAGAGATGTCACTGAGAAGGGGACATGACATTTCAGTCTGATGTATTTGCTTGAAGATGATATCAAAGTACTCTAAATGCTTGAAAATCAATACTACAATGTCTAAACAATAATCTAAATGCATATATGACTTATTTTCATCTTTTACAATGCACATATATGACTTCTATATGCAAACTAATCACCTACAGCCAAGTGACATTTCGTCATACAATTGGCATGCATACAATTATAAAGATATGAATATGCTATTACAAAATAATCTGCAACTTATGACTCTTATTGAAATGTGTCCATTACAATGCTGATATGAGAAAGCCAAGACTCTTGGCAATACAATGAGAACCCAGCAATAACATCAAATCTGATATAAATGTCTACCTACAGCAGCAACTAATAACAGTGCCAAATCTGATTGCAAAAGAGCTCCTACAGCAACAACTTAATGCAATTATATGCAACTATAGACGACTGAAATTACAATGCTTCAATGACTGAATTTGCAATACAAAATATGCTGATTAAAGGCCAACAACTTGAGATACAATGTCTGAAGGAAACCTGGAAATGATGGCTTCCTTGATAGATTAATTTGTTTCTCCTTGAGCTTGATGAATTGGCCTCTTATAGAGCAGCACCTGGCCTTCTAATCCCTCAACGATGCCTCTTGAATTTATTTAGATTTTTTTAAGCCCTCCTTCAAGAAATCGACCCTCCTTGCTTAGCCGCCCCTGCCTCTTGGAAATCAAACTTCTAAATAAATTGTAGATGCTGCAAATCTCCTTCAAAATGCATGAAACATCATCTCCATTCACCATAGAATGTAGTGCTGCAACCTTCTTGGAGAATCGATGCCAAATGAAGAAGATATATGCAAAATCGTGGCTCCAACTAGCTGGTATGATTGACTGTAAATTTATATCAGACTCTTATTTACCTCCAATCTGCAAATGCAAACCTCCTATGAACTCTATAACTGAATGCAAGCTATCTCCAGAAAAACCCAATCGAACTAATCACCAAAATTGGCCCTTGGCCACACTTTGAGCACCAATGAAAAGTCTGAAGTAACTCCTTCAATCTGCTGCAATAATTCAGATGATATTTCACACCCTTAAAATTGCATAACCAATAAAAGTTTTTGTTCCCAATGGCTGGAAATGGCAGAAACCCTAGCTGGCTCCTTCACCAAACAAGTTCTTCAAATCAAATAACAATTCCTGGATGCTTCACAAATGAGCCCTTAAGATCCTTTTATACTTTTCTTGTGAGGGCTCAAACACTTTCTTTGCTAATGTGGGATAAAAGATATATTTCCCTTTTAATTTAATATTTGCACTTTATTATAATATTAGAATATAACTTCATAAAGTGCAAACAATTGGTTTCCCAACATCCGGATAACACATTATGTTTTCCAACAATATGTTTTCCAACACATTATATTTTCAAACAGTATGTTATCAAACAGTGTGTTATCCAACATCCATGATATCAAACAATGTGTTATCAAATAGTATGTTATCCAACATCCAACAAATCAGAAGAAACCTCCGATTAACTCCAAAATCAATGAGTAGAAGCCAACAGCTGACTGGGTAACTGCCTGAAGAAGACCCCCTAACCACACTCCTTAGCCTACGAGGGTCAAGAATAGGCTAAATCCTCTTAATAGTGACACTCATGAAAATGGGGACATTATAGGATAGCAATCAACATAAGACAAAGAGACGTGTCCTTGGAGAAGAGTCGTGTCCTTTGACAAATTGTGGGGTATTTAAAGGGTACTCATGAATTTCCATGGGCATCATGGTGGATAAGACAATACGCAAAATACTCAGAAATATTAAGAGCATCGGGTAATATTAGAAAATCGGAGCATTACGGTAATGTTACTCTTAATTATGAATGAGATAATATTAGGAGCATAATATCATTTAGGATATCATTACGGTAGTGTTTTGTTTTATTGTGAATAAGGTAATTCTTTATTTTGAATAAAATAATATTAGATGCATAATATTATCATTATGGTAATGTCATTCATTATTATTAATAAGATAATGTTAGGATGCATATCTATAATAAACAGTGATGTTGATGTTCTTACTAATGTTGTTTAGGAGTGAATACATTTTATGAGTACTAATTATAGGAATGATAATTATATGTTATATGTATATATTCTTGTCACTCATATATGCCAGTGGTTGATATGCAGAGGTTGATTGGTATTCCATTGTGGGTGCTTGGGGTCGAATGGGCTACATTAGAATGGTTGTGTACGCGATTGACTCTGAGTGTGTTTATGCTTTGCGAGTTGCTTGGATTTCTATAAGTGAACATTGTGCCACTTAGGTAGAGTGAGCCATGTGTGGTACTATTAGTCCTTATTTGCTGATATATTTATTTGAGAGTTACATCACTTTGTTTATGCCTTAACCATGGTGGGAAAAAGGGAAATTGCCAAGAAGGTAGATAAAGGGGTCCTCTTGTAGATACACCACCCAAATGAGGGGACAATATGAGTCCCATGGGCCAAAGGGGTACTACCGTTGTCTCAATGGGTATTGCCTTTGGGTCTAGGGGAGTTGAGCCGCCAAGACACTTCCTCGTAATTCCTAATCACCCCTCATGGTGTAATGATGTTTTAATACATATCTACACTAGGGATAAGGGAAGGAAGATTGTCGAGGGAGTACAACGAGAGAGCACCTTCTAGATACGCCTCCCGGGAGGGGACAAGATGAGCCCACATGGGCCAAGGGGGTACTTGTCGTTGCCTCAACGGGCACTACCCTTGGGTCTAGAAGAGTTGGCTACTAAGGCACCTGCTGCAACTTCACATACCCTACGAGGATTGCTGAGGGAGTAAAGCGAGGGGGCATCTTCTAGATATGCCACTCGAGAGGGGACAAGATGAGCCCACATGGGCCAAGGGGGTACTTGGCATTACCTCAATGGGTGCTGCCCTTGGGTCTAGAAGAGTTGGCTACCAAGACACCCGCTGCAGCGTCACTTACCCTACCATGTTGTCATGAGTTTGTTAATACTTAGAATATGATCATTGGCTAGTATTGCTATTGTGATAAATAATTATAATCTATTAACCAAAATGATTGTGGTGGTGATTTCCAACCTATGTGCAAGACTTCAATCAAGGTGAAAAGTATTCTCTAATCCATACTATTATTGGGAAATTAAGGATTTAGGGAAACCCAATTAGGGACATTACATGGAATGCCATGACAATCCATAGCACATTTCTTTGAGGTATTTTTTCAAACAGCTCACTGCCTTTTCTATACTTTTTCTTACTATTATGCTCTGATATATTTTTTCCAAGCATCCATAGCTTGTTCAAAAGCACCTGTTTTAGGCTTTTAGCCATAGCAGCAAGGCAATGAACTGTTTGATAAAAAGCTTTGGTAGACATGTATGAAAAATGTGGTAGCATAGACAAGGCAATGAACTATTTGAAAAAATGGCTCAAAGAAATGTGGTCTCATGGTGATGGAATGCCATGACAATCCATAGCATGCATTGCATCACCATGAGACCGCATTTCTTTGAGGCATTTTTTCGAACAATTCATTGCCTTGTCTATGCTATTGCTTACTATTATGCTTTGATAGATTTTTTCCAAGCATCTATAGCTTGTTTGAAAGCACCTGTTTTAGGCTTTTATCCATAGCAGCAAGGCAATGAACTGTTTGATAAAATGCTTTGGTAGACATGTATGAAAAATGTGATAGCATAGACAAGGCAATGAACTGTTTGAAAAAATGCCTCAAAGAAATGTGGTCTCATGGAATGCCATGACAAGAAAATGCAATTGGCAGCTGCTCCTAGTTATTAGTTATGCAATGTGAATTAATTGCATAACTGCTTAGGTTGACTTTGTAAAAAACTATACTTTAATTGAAATTTTGTCATCTATCAGCATCTATTTATTAGTTATGCAATGTGAAGTAATGCTTTGAGTTTGAAAGATGTGCAATGCAATGCAATCAGCGATATGAATATAAAGTACAAAAATCTATTTTTCACAATTCATTAGTTAAACTCTTTATTTTATTTTCTCTATATATCTCTATGCTATGGAAATGCCTTTCAATTTCAAAAAAAAAAGTTTTTATCTCTTGTTCTACAATTTTTTATGTTTTTTTTTAAATCTGATTTTTTCCTGATTTTTTCAAAAAATCTTATACTTTTGGTTTGCCGATTTTTTCCCCAAAAGATTTTTGCTGCTATGAATTTCTTACACATCCGTGGTGATCTCCATCACATACACCACATGAGTAGCCACCACACCCCTTCTAGATTTCCAATGATGCATACCTTAGCTAAATCAATAGCCACTAAAAACCCTCAACCATCTTGTTAGTATTTTATTTTGTCTCTTTCAGAACAACACAAAACAAAACAGCATGTAAGGATAAACCTTATTTCAAATTCAAAGGGAAGCTCCCTTGTAATTAAAAACCAAACTAAACCCTAGAACTTACACAAATGACCTTTAGCTTACTGCAAAATGCACGAAGTATCCTCTAGGTTTTCAACATGCAATGTAAACAAACTAAAGAAATTACATGTCTTTTGGTTTTCAGGTATGGGCACAAGGCTGCAACAGATGTAATGTCCCCTTTCCAAGCCTGACATTTCCAGTGACCGTTAGCCTTTCGTTGGGAACCCGAAGGCTAGTCGGAAGATAAAATTAGGGTTTCCTAATTTTGAGGAGGTCATTGCTCAGAGATGGTGGATTAAATGGCAGATTCCTTCTGGGTTTTCAGAGGGCTTCGCAGTGGTGTGATCATCTCGGCATTCAGAGCACTTTTTGGAATTTACTATTTTTAGTAAATTCTATTTTTGGCAGCTTTCCAGATGAGCTCAGGTTGGTTGACTTCCGGCTTCAGAATGATCGGTTGACTTCTTCAATATTGGCTTCAGGGCACTGTCGGAGAAATAAGTTAAGTCATTTAAATTAAAAGTCACGTTTTAATTATTATAATTTAACGTGGACCCTTGGCTTAGAATTAATGACTTAATGTTGTTTTTAAAAGTGGGCCCTTAAGGGTGGCGCCCTCATTAAGTGATGATTTGATTATTCCCTAAGTCAAAGCAAGGGTATGAGGGGCGCATATTTCAAGAAGGATATTTAATTAAAATGTCAAACTAATGCCTTGAAGGAAAAGTACGCCCATGCTTGAAGGGACTGGGTTTTGACCTAAAAGCTCATTTTAGGGTTTTGTGAAGTCAACGGAAGAATTATAAAAGGGAGTCTTGGTGCATCATTTCTTCATCTTTGGACGACTATACTGTTATGCTGCCGGATTGGCTCTGGAATCGCTTCGAGGAATGAAGGCCTCCTAGCTCGGCATCGCTTCGTGTTTGCAAGACAACATCAAGTGGTGATTCTTAGTTTAGTTGTGAGTTATTGAATATTGTGCATTGTAATCTGCATTTCAAATCTCTAGATATGTGTTTAGCATTTTAGTGTTTCAGCTTTTAGCATCATTTTATGACAGCAGATTTCATGTTTTGATCATATCTCAAAAAAGACAAAAAAGATAGTTCTGGGTGTTGCATTTTTATCATTGTTTAGGGGAGGCGATTCTTTGTCTCAAATCTCAGATTTTAGTGTTGTGTATTTAATTTTTAAAGTCAAATCGAACTACTCAGCTGGGCCGTACCATTTGGTACTGTCTTGGAATTCGTGCAAATTGAAAAGGCTGCATTTTGTTCAGTTTAGGGGTTCCATATTGGTCGCCTAGGTTCTCAAGGTGCATTGCATTTTATGACATATAAATCCGATGTGTATTGAGGAAGTTATGAGCAATTCTTCCAGTTTGTAAGCTGCTGATCATATGTTTAAAGTGCAGATCTGTTTGTGACAGTCCTAGCAATCTGCATTATTCTGATTTGTAATTGGCAATGTGATTTCCTTTGAGATTGTAACAGAAATAACGTTGAGTACTCTATCTGGAAAGAGGCTAATATATTGGCATTGCAGGCAATAGTATTTGTTGTAATCTGGCAGTAGTACTGACCAGCATCCTTTAATATTGCTTTGTCATTATTTGTAATTCACGTTCTTGCTTTCTATACTAGTGAATTAGTTGTAACTCCGCCCTATGGTAGCTACTCCCCATTCTGGGTGAGCAAGCACATTCTGGGTGTTGAGTAGTTTCAGCTTTCAGCACTTTCATTTCAAGCTTTGTTTTGTATTCACTCCGTCATATGGTCGCCCCTCACTCCGCATTGGATTGGGTAGCACATACTTGGCGTCGAGTTCCTTTTCCAGCATAAGCAGTTTGTTTTAGATCCTCTGACCAATGCTCGCCATCATCGGCGCCATTCTGGTTAGAGTTGCTTTCTTGCACGTTTTGGGTTCTTTCTCTAACCTTAACGGGTGCACTGCTTCGTAATCTGTTATTTGAAAAACGAAAAAATTGGCTCGGAATATTTCAGTGGTATCAGAGCCACGTATCCTGCCATCCTATGAAATCAGCTTTCTATGAGTGACAGAGAACAGAGGTATTTGGCAAGAGTATACAAGAGAGGCACAGTTCAGACACAGTTGCATCAAGCCCCAGAAGGTCACACAGCTTCAGAGATTTTGAGGGCTAATTGGGAGCCTTCACAAGAAACAGAAATGGGGGATAGTGAAAGAAGTTCTGGCAACAGAGGTGACAGTGGGAAAGGTATAGACAATTCAGCCAATCTAGGTCAAGGACTAGATAAGAAGATGGATGCTTTGTTGGATATGTTTTCTCTCATGTTGGGGAGATTGGGTCCCAATACTCCACAAAACAATACAGGGCATGCCGGGGAGCACAGTGTTTCCAACCAGCACAATGGTCGTGTTGCCCAGCCTTCAGGGAGCAACACTTACATTTCTGCTAGACCACTCAAACCCACGTTTTTGGCACCAGCTAACCCACAGCCTGACCCCGAAGAAAATGTTTCGTCTTTGGAGAGGGTGAGGATAGGCCGTACGGAGTATGACACCCTTCCTGATGAGGTCAAACTTGACATGTCCTTCAATGATTACATGGAGTATAGGAGGAAGGATAGAGGCCAAGGGAGAAATTATGATCAAAGAAGAACCCCAGCACAAGGAGACTGGAATCAAGCTCTCAACAAGGTTACGCTTGCCCACTTTGATGGAAGCGATAATAATTCTGCTCGAGCTTGGTTACAAAAACTAGACAACTACTTGGCTCTTAGGCCAATGGCTGAAGAAGAAGCGATTAGATTCGCTACGCTACACCTAGATGGGGTGGCGCATGAGTGGTGGTACCATGGCCTAGTCACCTTAGGTCATGGGTCTATCACTAGCTACGATGAGTTCACCAATAGACTCATTGAGAGGTTCGAGAAGAAGGACCCAGAAGTGCATTTTAGGGAGTTGGCACAGCTGAGACAGTATGGCACTGTTGAAGCCTACATAGCTGAGTTTCAAAGACTTTCAGTTATGGTCACTGGAATCACAGAGAGAAGATTAGTGATTCTATTCACTGAAGGATTGATGGAGCCACTCAAGGGTTGGATCAAAGCTTTTGATCCACCGTCCTTACAAGAGGCAATGAAAAAAGCTAGAAACATGGAGTGGGCTGCTCCCAAAGCAAAGTTCCATTCCAAACCAGCTTTCCACAAAGGGGATAGAGGGAAAAAGTTTCATCAGAAGCCTCACCATAAGGAGTTTAAACCACAGAAACCTCATGGCTCAAGATTGGATCCAGATACTATCAATGAACTCCGAAGGAAGGGGTTATGTTTCCGTTGTTGGGAAAAATGGTCCCAAGATCATGTGTGCCCAAAGGGTGCTAAAATTCATCAAATTCAGTTCTATACAGCTGATGAAAGCAATTCTGATTTTTCTGATCAGCAAGCTGATTTTGAGGACAGCGATGAAGAAAATACTCCAGAAGAGTCTGAAGGTGAAAAAGAAAGTGGTGGTACATTGGCTCAACTTTCGAGCTTACAAAAGAATGAGTCCTTTAAAGTTCGTGGGATGATCAAAGGGCAACGTATTGTTGCTTTAATTGACACTGGTGCAACACATAACTTCATAGACAAAGTTGTGGTGGCAAAGAAAGGATTGCAAACAGAAGACTTTGAAGGGTTCAGAGTTATGGTTGCGGATGGGTTTCACATCTCATGCACCAAGAGGATTCCAAACATGTCAATGCAATTGAGCAATTACGAAGTCAAGGATGACTTCTACGTGGTCAATATTGGAGATACGGATGCTGTCCTTGGCATTCAATGGCTGCGATCTCTTGGAGAGATCTCTCTAAATCTGCAAACTATGGAGTTGAAGTTTCAATCCGATGGAAAGAAGGTGGTGTTGAGAGGGATGTCAAATGGTGGCCCTCGGATTGTGTCATTCAAGAGGATGGCGAAGTTGATACGTCATGATCAAGTGGAGTGGGCTGCGGAATGCATGATTCTTCCAGCTAGTCCAGCTGAAATGAAAATAGAGCATCCTCCAGATATTCAGTCTTTACTCACCAAGAAGAGTAAAGTGTTTGCTGATTTACCTCCTGGACCTCCTCCTGATCGAGGTTCAGAACACATCATAGAGCTCAAGGAAGGAGCTAAACCTGTGATCACAACTCCATATCGGTATCCGAAGAGGCAAAAGGATGAGATCGAGAAGAATATCCGAGAACTTTTGGAGATGGGTTTCATACGCCCAAGTAAGAGCCCCTTTGCATCTGCAGTGGTTCTTGTGAAAAAGAAGGATGGTACCATGCGCATGTGCGTGGACTATCGTGCTTTGAACCAAAGCACCATCAAGAATAGATACCCCATTCCCAGAATAGATGAGCTCATTGATGGGCTACATGGGGCTAAGTTCTTTTCGAAGATTGATCTGAGGTCGGGTTACCATCAGATACGAATGAGGGGGTCAGATGTGGAAAAAACAGCTTGCAGATGTCACTATGGCCATTTTGAATTCTTAGTCATGCCATTTGGGTTGACTAACGCTCCGGCAACCTTTCAGTCTTGCATGAACCGTGTCTTCCAGAATCAGTTACGAAGGTTTGTGCTGATATTTTTTGATGACATTATGATCTACAGCAAGACTTGGGAGGACCACCTCAAGCACTTGGAGGAAGTGCTTAGCATCATGGAATCTGAGAGCTTATTTGCCAAAGCTTCCAAATGTGAATTTGGCATGGTGGAGTTACTGTACCTTGGCCACATAATCAGTGCTGAGGGAGTGAAGGTTGATCCGGAAAAAATCAAAGCAGTAGTTGATTGGCCACCTCCTGAGAGTCTGACTCAGTTGAAAGGTTTTCTGGGTCTTTGTGGTTTTTATCGGAGATTCGTTAAGGGGTATTCACAGAATGCTGCTCCCCTTACTGATCTCACCAAAAAGGGAGCTTTTGCTTGGTCAGAAAAGGCTCAAATTTTTTTTGATAAATTCAAGATCATGAGTTCGTGCCCAGTCTTGGCTATTCCGGATTTCTCCAAGCCATTCGAGCTGCAATGTGATGCATCAGGTGAAGGAGTGGGGGCTGTCCTGATGCAAGACAAACACCCTATCGTGTTTGAAAGTAGGAAGTTACGGGGTGTTGAGAGGACATACTCAATCTATGATAAAGAAATGCTTGCTATTATGCATGCATTAGCCAAGTTCAGGCAGTACTTGGTGGGGAACAAATTCGTGGTTAAGACGGACCACAATAGCCTCAAGCATTTTATGCACCAGAAGGATTTAAATGAGAGGCAACAGAAATGGGTGAGTAAGCTTCAAGCTTACGACTTTGACATTGAATATGTCAAAGGGAAAAATAATGTCGTGGCCGATGCTCTCTCCAGAAGGCCTCATCTTAGCTCATTGTGTGAGCTTACTGCAGATTGGAGAGACATGTTGCTTGCTGATTATGCCAAAAATCAGTTTGCAACCAGCATTCTGGAAGGTACTTTCCATGATGAAAAGTACCAAGTGGTTGAGGGATTGATTCAGTATAAGGGAAGAATCTTTCTGGTGGCTGATTCTAAGCTCAAGAAGAAGATTCTTTTGAATTTTCATGACATTCCAGTTGCTGGTCACCAAGGGTTTTTCAAGACCTATAGGCAGATCCGAGAAAGGTTTTGTCAGAACCCAGGTGGTTCTCAAATTGAAACCCTAATTGATTTTTGTTTGTTTTTGCAAGTTTTTCGTTTTTTTTGTATTTTTTGAGGTTTTCAGGCAAATAATGTAAATTGCGATTTTACTGAGAAAATGCTAGAAAATTCTAAATAAATCCAAAATGCATAAAATTACTCAGATCTTGCTCAGAGACCTTAGGCGCTTCATTATATTTCACTTCCAGATGATTTACAAGAGCCAGATAAGAAGTATGAAGGAAATACAAATTATTTAAATAAGAAAAACCTGATTTCTTTAAATGGCGGCTGCAGCAATATGGAGATGGTACGGCCAAATAAATGAAGAATCTCTGAGCTCGAAAATTAATGCACAACCTCAGTAGGTCAAGGCGCCCAATGTCTAAACACCAGAAGCTGATGAAATAAGGCGTTGCTCCAGAGGAATAAAAGTACGGCCTTGCTGGTACGGCCTGACAGCAGCAGCAATAAAGGAAGTACGGCCCTTGGGAAATGTGCCAAATCTCAAAAGAATGATCTCTGAATAAGACGTCTCTACTGCCAGATGAAGTTCTCTGTAAATCTCTGTTAAAATCAATAGATAAGCTCAGTCTGTGACCTCTGGATGAAATCACCAAGTGCAAGCTTCAGCTGGTATTGCACAGCCTCAGTCTGCCTAATCTCTGAAGAGTTTTCGTTCTTCAGAAACGATCGTCTGCCAGAAACCCTAGGGTTTGCAAACTCCAATGCTCAGAGCAATAAAGACAAAATTGAATAATAATCCAGATAGTTCGATTTTGCCTTGAGAAGGTATATATTGCCTTGAAGAAAATTCGACCCAATCTTCATTTTAATAAATCATTTAAATTAATGATTTAATTTGCACTTTTGACTTAGGAGGAATAATTAATTATTGGCGTCCACTTTTAATGAGTATAAAATACTCATTAAGTCACCTTTTAATAATTTATTATAAAGTATAATAAATACTTTATAATTGAGCCAAATAATTAAATATTTAAATACTTCAATAAAGTGACTTTATTATAAAGTCAAAATATTAAATATTTAATAATCCATTAAATACTCCTTATTTCTCCGTCTAAACAACCAACTGCTGAACTGGGTCGATTCTGAGCTGAATGGCTGAACCAGGTGCCCTGCTCGAAATAGCAGCTTCCGCCTGACCTAACTTTCTAAAAATAGAAAGTTTCAAAACGCTCATCGGAAGATTCTGCGAAGGCCCAACCTCGACAACTGCAAACTGGAGCTACCAAACACCGAGTAACGGCCCTAATGATCCTTCGACACCCCGTCACCATTTAGATCGAAGGATAGGCTAACCTCGCTACCAACAGGCCTTACTAGGATGGGGGACATGGACAAATTACTTCTCCCCGAAATTGCTTGTCCTCAAGTAATCTCAACTCTGAATGCTGCAAAATCTCCTCACTCTCCCATGTAGCATCCTCAACTGGCAAATCTCTCCACTTGACCAGATATTCCCTGATCACACGCCTCCGTAGGTGTCTCTCTCTCATCTCGAGGATAGTCTCAGGTACTAGTATCAATTTCCCTTCATCATCAAGGGGTGGCAAAACTGGAGAAGGTATAACATGCTGACCCAAAGCCTTTTTCAGGCGAGAAACGTGAAATACATTATGGACCTTGCTATCAGCTGGCAAGTCCAACTCATAAGCAACCTCGCCCACTCGTCTGACAACACGAAATGGACCATAGTAGCGAGGTTTTAGTCTCTCTGCCCCACTCTTCCGCAGAGTAGACTGACGATACGGCTGCAACATGAGGCACACCATATCACCCACCTCAAAAGTACGCTCAACCCTCTTCTGATCAGCATACTGCTTATGCTGATTCTGTGCCCTCTGGATATTGTCTCGGAGAGACCTCAATATGTCCTGCTGACTCTGCATCATATCCCCTGCACTCGGCACTCTGCTATCGCTCAATATCAAATCCAGAAGGTTGGGCGCCTCATACCCGTACAAAGCCATAAAGGGGGTCATCTGTATCGTCATCTGGTGAGTCAAGTTATAACAATACTCGCACAAGTAGATCCATCTCACCCAAGCTCTCTGCTGACCAGCTATGTAATTACGCAAATAACCCTCCACCCACTTATTGACAATCTCTGTCTGTCCATCTGTCTGCGGATGGTAGCTGGTACTCGGTGTCAGTTCGGTTCCGCACAGCCTGAACAACTCCTGCCAAAAGTTGCTCATGAACCGACTGTCTCTATCGCCGACTATTGTCCGAGGCAATCCATGCAGCTGGAATACCTCTCTGAAAAACAACTCTGCAGTCTGCGATGCTGTGAAAGTAGTAGTAATCGGGAAAAAGTGTGCATATTTAGTCAACCGATCCACCACTACGTAGATGCAATCTTTACCCTGGGCTTTCGGCAAACCCGTGATAAAGTCCATAGATAAACACTCCCACTTCCTATCAGGTATCGGAAGTGGCTGGAGCAATCCAGCAGGATAAGTGTGCTCCTGCTTGTTCTGTTGGCACACAGAACACTCACGGACATACTGCAATACATCAGTTTTCAGCCCTTTCCAAGTAAACCGTTCCCGAACCATTTTGTAAGTCTTATAGTATCCAGGATGGCCCGCCATAGGAAGGTCGTGAAAGGCTCTCAAAACTGTAGTCCGTACCTCAGAGTCAGGAACCAAAAGAATCCGCCCCTTGTAAATGATCAAGTCATCTACAATAGTGTACCTGTCATCCTGCTCTGTCCTGTCAACGATGCTAGAAGCCCATGGGTCCTTAGCATACTCAGCAATAATCCGATGCCTCCAATCCTCTGTGATCTGTGCTAAGGCATTCAACTGGGGTCTGCGAGACAAGGCGTCAGCTACAACATTCTGCTTTCCCTTAATGAAAGTGATATCAAAGTCATAGGACTGCAGTTTACTGACCCATTTTTGCTGCCTCTCATTCAAGTCTCGCTGTCCTAGGAAATATTTCAGGCTGTTATGATCTGTGCGACACTGAATTTGCTGCCCACCAGGTACTGCCTGAACTTAGCCAATGCATGCATAATGGCTAACATCTCCTTATCATAGATATGAAAATCTCTCAGACCCCTGAGTTTCCTGCTCTCAAATGCAATCGGGTGTCGCTCCTGCATCAAAACGGCACCAATGCCCTCTCCTGAAGCATCACAGAATAAATCAAATGACTTCGTAAAGTCAGGCAATGCCAACACCGGACATGAAGTCATGATCACCTTAAACCTGTCAAAGCACTCCTGCGCCTGTGGTGACCAAAGAAAAGCCCCCTTCTTCGTCAAGTCAGTAAGGGGTGCGGCGTGACTTGAGAACCCGCTAACAAATCTCCTGTAGAATGCACACAACCCAATGAAACCTCTGAGCTGCGTAAGGTTCTCAGGTACCGGCCAGTCAACAATAGCTCGGACCTTTTCAGGGTCCATACTCACTCCCTTGGCACTGATGATGTGCCCCAGATATAACAACTCCTCCATGCCAAGCTCGCACTTGGATTCCTTAGCATAGAAAGACTCATCTGCTAAGATACCCAAGACTGTGTCCAAATGAGCCAGATGCTCATCCCATGACCTGCTATAAACCAAAATGTCGTCGAAAAAGACTAACACAAATCTCCTCAACTGAGCACTGAAAACCCTGTTCATAGTTGCCCCGAAGGTATAGTGTGCATTGGTTAACCCGAAGGGCATAACCAAGAACTCGAAGTGACCGCAATGACACCGGAAGGCGGTTTTCTCAATATCCTGCTCCCTCATCTGTATCTGATGGTACCCTAATCTCAAATCAATCTTCGTAAAGAAGACTGCTCCGTGCAACTCATCTATCAGCTCATCAATACGTGGAATAGGGTACCTGTTCTTGATTGTTCTTTGGTTGAGCTGCCTGTAATCGATACACATCCGAAGTGATCCGTCCTTCTTCTTCACCAATACAACCGATGAAGCAAAAGGGGACTTGCTAGGTCTGATATGACCCATAGCTAACAACTCATTAATGGTCTTCTCTATCTCATCCTTGAGTCATTTCGGATGTCGGTAGGGAGTGATCATCACGGGCTTTGCGCCCTCCTCTAACTCAATAATATGCTCCGTACCTCTGTCTGGAGGTCTACCAGGTGGGATGTCACAACCATATCATGACGAATGAGCCTCTCCATCCGTCTGAATGAAACCATCCTAAGATTACTGTCTCTGATAGCCTTGATGACATGTGGTCTCCCGTCAACCTTGAATTTCATCTCCATATCACGTAGGTTGAGTGTGAACTCACCTAGATCATGTAACCATGCCATCCCTAATACCACATCTGTATCTCCCATATTAACAACATAGAATTCAGTCTTGAATTCATAGTTGTTCAGTCTCATCGGAAGATCAGTAATCTTTCGGTCACACCTGAGAGTATATCCGTCAGCCACCTTGACTCGAATACCCTCGAAGGCCTCTGTCTGGATGCCACGCCTCTCCACTAAACGTGCATCAATAAAATTGTGTGTAGCACCAGTATCCAACAAGGTAATCACCTTCTGACCTGCTAAGAGCCCACGAAGTCAAAATGATCCATCTCTCTGAAGGCTGGTCAAATGGGCTTCCTGTAGCTTCCTTCCACCTTCATGTTCAACCTCACTTTCGGACCTCTCATCATCTGAATGCTCGGAATCAGCTTGCTGGTCTGACAGATCAGATTGCTCTTCGCCCTCGTAAAACCACTCCATTTGATTATTTTTGACCTTCGGACGAAGTGGGCATATATGTTTTTCATCATAGGGTGCCTTACACCAAAAACATAACTTTTTCTTACGCAATTCATTCAACGTTTCCCTGTCAAACGGTGGTGCATTCTGTCTCTTAGGATCCGGTTGATCCTTTCTTCTGTCAAAAGGCCTATTCCTGTCATTGTTTCTATCAAAAGGCCTGTTGGGTCTCGTGTATGGTGTTGACCCTGAATTGAACTTGCTGCGAGGTGCCGCAAGCTCCATGCTTCGCGCCTTCCGCATGGCCTCCTGAAGTGTAGTTGGGTCAAAAGCCTTAACCCAACCTCTCATGGGTTCTGTCAAACCCTCAACGAAAAGTATGATAAGCCTCCGCTCTGAAATTCCCGTGACCATGACTGCCACTCTCTGAAACTCACCAATGTATGAGTCCAAACTGCCTGTCTGTCTGAGCTGAGCCAACTCTCTGAAATACAGTTTCGGATCCTTCTTATCAAATCTCTCTATCAGTCTGCTGGTGAACTCCTGATAGGTATTGACCGCATGATGGCCCAGCGTGTACATGCCATGGTGCCACCAATCGTGTGCTACTCCGTCAAGATGTAAAGTAGCAAATTTAATTGCCTCATCCTCCTGCATAGGCCTAAGTGACAAGTAATTGTCCAGTTTTTGAACCCAAGACCTCGCTGATGTCTTTTCAGATCCATCAAAATATGGTAATGTAATCTTACTCACTGCATACTGCAAATCCCTATTCACCTGTGGCTGCGGCTGCTGATACTGAGGGGGTCTACGGTCAAATCTGCCTCCTCCTCTGGGTTTATAAACATCTATAAACTCATGAAATGTAAGTGCCTGTCGGATCTCAGGTGCTAGTGACATGTACTCACCGTGAAATCTCGTCAAGTCTGCCACTGACATGCCATTATGTGGCTGAAACTCCTGATGCTGCCCCTGATGCTCTGCCCCTGGAGTCTATGGTGGAGTCTCCCTAGGTAAGAAAGTAGGCTGGCCTGGCCTACGCTCCTGATAGATCGGAGACGGCTGTCGAGGTACGGATGCCAATGGCTGATCCACTGGTGCAGTCCCGCTCGTCTGTCCAATCTGAATGTAGTGTGGTTGTGTGGGCGTACACTGTCTAATGGTACCCATCAGCTGAGACATCATATCCATCATATTATCGTGCCTCCGTCTAAACTCCTCCTCGGTGATATCACCCTCTGCATGCGCCTTCCCTGGATCCCTGCGAGTCTCTGAGGAAGTCTCACGTTCTGCCATTAGGGTTGCAACACTGTTTTCACTACCGTCAGAACTAGATCTGTGAATACCAAGCACCCCTGACACTGTCTGACCTTCTGGGATAGGTGGACCTGTCCAATCCTCGTCTTTGCCTGTCCCTACGCCTCTAATATACTGAATAGGATCTCGGCTCATGAAAAAGCAACCAAAAAGCACACTGAATACTGAAAAAGCACAGGATGGCAGGATAACTGTGCTCTGATACCACTGTCAGAACCCAGGTGGTTCTCAAATTGAAACCCTAATTGATTTTTGTTTGTTTTTGCAAGTTTTTTGTTTTTTTTGTATTTTTTGAGGTTTTCAGGCAAATAATGTAAATTGCGATTTTAATGAGAAAATGCTAGAAAATTCTAAATAAATCCAAAATGCATAAAATTACTCAGATCTTGCTCAGAGACCTTAGGCGCTTCATTATATTTCACTTCCAGATGATTTACAAGAGCCAGATAAGAAGTATGAAGGAAATACAAATTATTTAAATAAGAAAAACCTGGTTTCTTTAAATGGCGGCTACAGCAATATGGAGATGGTACGGCCAAATAAATGAAGAATCTCTGAGCTCGAAAATTAATGCACAACCTCAGTAGGTCAAGGCGCCCAATGTCTAAACACCAGAAGCTGATGAAATAAGGCGTTGCTCCAGAGGAATAAAAGTACGGCCTTGCTGGTACGGCCTGACAGCAGCAGCAATAAAGGAAGTACGGCCCTTGGGAAATGTGCCAAATCTCAAAAGAATGATCTCTGAATAAGACGTCTCTACTGCCAGATGAAGTTCTCTGTAAATCTCTGTTAAAATCAATAGATAAGCTCAGTCTGTGACCTCTGGATGAAATCACCAAGTGCAAGCTTCAGCTGGTATTGCACAGCCTCAGTCTGCCTAATCTCTGAAGAGTTTTCGTTCTTCAGAAACGATCGTCTGCCAGAAACCCTAGGGTTTGCAAACTCCAATGCTCAGAGCAATAAAGACAAAATTGAATAATAATCAAGATAGTTCGATTTTTGCCTTGAGAAGGTATATATTGCCTTGAAGAAAATTCGACCCAATCTTCATTTTAATAAATCATTTAAATTAATGATTTAATTTGCACTTTTGACTTAGGAGGAATAATTAATTATTGGCGTCCACTTTTAATGAGTATAAAATACTCATTAAGTCACCTTTTAATAATTTATTATAAAGTATAATAAATACTTTATAATTGAGCCAAATAATTAAATATTTAAATACTTCAATAAAGTGACTTTATTATAAAGTCAAAATATTAAATATTTAATAATCCATTAAATACTCCTTATTTCTCCGTCTAAACATCAAACTGCTGAACTGGCCGACTGAAATGTATCGGTCAGTCTGTGTGCCCCCGCCTGAAGAAAGGGGCTCGCTGACCTAACTTTCTAAAATAGAAAGTTTCGAAAATACCGGGAAGATCTCGCCAAGGCCCAACTCGATACAACCGCAAACTGGAGCTACCAAACACCGAGCAACGGTGCCCCCAATGATCCTTCTTCCTCGCCGCACACTCCCCGCCGCCCCACGAGATCGAATGATAGGCTAACTTCACACAACAAGGTCACTAGGGATGGGGACATGATAAGTTTTCTTGGAAAGGTTTGAAGAGGGAGGTTCAACGCTACATTCAGGAATGTCCTGTTTGTCAAGCAAATAAAAATGAGCATACATTGCCAGTCGGGTTGCTGCAACCACTTCCAATTCCCAATCAAAAATGGGAAAGCATTTCAATGGATTTCATCACTGGATTGCCCAAGGCCCAAGGGAAGGATTGCATTTACGTGGTAGTTGACAGATTAACCAAGTTTGCTCATTTCTTTGCCATTACCAGCACTTTTCCTGCAGCCCAAGTTGCAGATTTGTTTTTTCGAGAAGTGTTTAGGCTTCATGGGTTGCCAAAGAATATTGTAAGTGATAGGGACAGCAAGTTCCTAAGTACCTTTTGGCAAGAAGTTTTCAGAATGAGTGGTACTGTGCTCACTCCAAGCACGAGTTATCACCCCCAAACTGATGGGCAGACAGAAGTGGTGAACAAGTGGTTGGAAGGCTACTTGAGAAATTATGTGTCAGAATAGCAGAAAGCTTGGGTTAAGTGGTTGCATATAGGCGAGTACTGCTACAACTCTACTTTTCATATGTCAATCAAAATGTCTCCTTTCTTGGCACTTTATGGGTATGAAGCACCCAGCTTTGCAGATTTGGTGTTTGGTGACAGCAAAGCACCTTTAGCCAAGGATTTGTTGCAGCATAGTCAAGACATAATGAGATCCTTGAAGCATAATTTGCAGATTGCACAAAATCAGCAGAAGTTGTATGCTGATCAGAAGCGTGTAGAGCGTTCTTTTGAGGTTGGGGATATGGTCTATCTCCGCTTACAACCTTATAGACAGTCTACTCTCAAGAAGATTGGAGCTGAGAAGCTCAAACCTCGCCTCCCAGGCCATTTAGGGTCATCAAAAGGGTTGGGGCTGTAGCTTATGAATTAGAGCTACCTTCAGATAGCAGAGTGCATAACGCCTTCCACGTGTCTCGCCTCAAGAAGGCACTTGGACACAATGTGGTTGCTTCTTCACAGTTGCCACCGTTGGACGAAGGACAGTTGGTTCTAGTTCCCGAGGAGATACTTGATGTCAGAGAACGTTCCTTGAGGAATAGAACTATCAGAGAATGTTTGGTAAAGTGGAAGAACCTGCCTATGGAGGATGCAACTTGGGAAAGTGATGAGATAATGCAGCATCCTAGTTTACAATTGCTTGAGGACAAGCAATCTTAGGGAGGGCGGACTGTAATGTCCCCTTTCCAAGCCCTCGACATTTCCAAAGGACTGCTAGTTAAACCCGGTTGTTTGAAGATAAAATTAGGGTTTCCAATTGAGGAGGTCATTGCCTGTAGATGGGGTGATTTCTAAAATGGCAGATTCTCCTGGTTTTCGTGAGGGTCTCGCAGCGGTGCATCATCTCGGTATTCAGAAAGGACTTTTTGGAATTTACTATTTTAGTAAATTTATTTTTGGAAATTTTCCAGATGAGTCCCGTGTTGGTTGATCGCCTAATGATCTATTGATTCTTCAATATTGGCTTCTGGCATCACGAGAAATAAGTTGTTAGTTTAGAAATTAAAAAAGTCACGCTTTTAATTATTATAAATTTAACGTGGACCCTCATTTAGAATTAATGACTTAATGTTGTTTTAAAAGTGGGCCCCAAGGGTGGTTTCATTATGATGATTTGATTTATTCTTAAGTCAAGTAAGAAGAAAGAGGCGCATATTTCAAGAAGGATATTTAATTAAAATGTCAAACTAATGCCTTGAAGGAAAAGTACGCCCATGCTTGAAGGGACTGGGTTTTGACCTAAAAGCTCATTTTAGGGTTTTGTGAAGTCAACGGAAGAATTATAAAAGGGAGTCTTGGTGCATCATTTCTTCATCTTTGGACGACTATACTGTTATGCTGCCGAATTGGCTCTGGAATCGCTTCGAGGAATGAAGGCCTCCTAGCTCGGCATCGCTTCGTGTTTGCAAGACAACATCAAGTGGTGATTCTTAGTTTAGTTGTGAGTTATTGAATATTGTGCATTGTAATCTGCATTTCAAATCTCTAGATATGTGTTTAGCATTTTAGTGTTTCAGCTTTTAGCATCATTTTATGACAGCAGATTTCATGTTTTGATCATATCTCAAAAAAGACAAAAAAGATAGTTCTGGGTGTTGCATTTTTATCATTGTTTAGGGGAGGCGATTCTTTGTCTCAAATCTCAGATTTTAGTGTTGTGTATTTAAATTTTAAAGTCAAATCGAACTACTCAGCTGGGCCGTACCATTTGGTACTGTCTGGGAATTCGTGCAAATTGAAAAGGCTGCATTTTGTTCAGTTTAGGGGTTCCATATTGGTCGCCTAGGTTCTCAAGGTGCATTGCATTTTATGACATATAAATCCGATGTGTATTGAGGAAGTTATGAGCAATTCTTCCAGTTTGTAAGCTGCTGATCATATGTTTAAAGTGCAGATCTGTTTGTGACAGTCCTAGCAATCTGCATTATTCTGATTTGTAATTGGCAATGTGATTTCCTTTGAGATTGTAACAGAAATAACGTTGAGTACTCTATCTGGAAAGAGGCTAATATATTGGCATTGCAGGCAATAGTATTTGTTGTAATCTGGCAGTAGTACTGACCAGCATCCTTTAATATTGCTTTGTCATTATTTGTAATTCACGTTCTTGCTTTCTATACTAGTGAATTAGTTGTAACTCCGCCCTATGGTAGCTACTCCCCATTCTGGGTGAGCAAGCACATTCTGGGTGTTGAGTAGTTTCAGCTTTCAGCACTTTCATTTCAAGCTTTGTTTTGTATTCACTCCGTCATATGGTCGCCCCTCACTCCGCATTGGATTGGGTAGCACATACTTGGCGTCGAGTTCCTTTTCCAGCATAAGCAGTTTGTTTTAGATCCTCTGACCAATGCTCGCCATCATCAGCGCCATTCTGGTTAGAGTTGCTTTCTTGCACGTTTTGGGTTCTTTCTCTAACCTTAACGGGTGCACTGCTTCGTAATCTGTTATTTGAAAAACGAAAAAATTGGCTCGGAATATTTCAACAGATCTTCTAAACACAATCTAGAGATTTTACAAGCTTATTACCAACACAAATGAGTTAAACTATGACAACTGAACATACACAATCTAGCTAAAAAGCAAACACCAAAAAGAGTGTCCAGACAATAATTGAATTAGAAACAAAGACAAAATCCTATAAATCGAATGATGAAAATTGTATACAAAGCTACAACATCAATATTAACGAAAACTACAACACCAAAGGCTATAATAGATCACTAATTTTTATTCAATCCAATAAACCAACACAGAAGATAACATAAAACAGTTTGAACAATAATTTCAGTCACAAATAGACATTAAATTACTATTGGAAAAAATTTACATGCATAAAGCACTTATTGTAACTGTCTACAAGATTTTGCATGCTCATGCAATGTAGCTTATGAAATATGCTAACCAATTTTTTCGAAGAAGTAACACAAAATAACCAGCAATAGATGATTGGATTAGCGTTAGCCTCAAATTAAAATCTGAACTTGAATGGAAGATACTGAACTTGAATTGAAGAACTACTCAACGTCAAGAATGTGCACTCAAGATCCCACTGAGGGCGAGGTGCTAACATATGACGGAGTCTAAGAAATTGAAATTATGAACTGTTAGGCAGATAACCAGCCATGAGAAACAATTCCACACTACCACCAAACAGTGGGGGGAAAAGATTACAAATAAAAGCAATTCATCCGCTGCGGCGGGCATCCACAATGCTGTGGGGATTCACCACTATGAGTGGGTATAAGATATTACAATCAATTTAACCTCACTGGCGGTAAACCATCCAGGGGACTTATGTGAGAAGAAACAGAAAGAAATTGCAGCAAATTAAACTGGAACAGTACTATTGTTTACAGTTTGTACAATGTGGAATAAGCTGCAAATTACATAGGAAATATAGTAATCTTCATACACAAGATTAATAGATGTTTTTCAATGATATTTTAACTTTCTAACAGCTGCTAATGAATCAGAAATCAGAACTTCAACAATCTGATATAAAAACAGTAAACTGGAAATTTCAATCTGCAACTGTGAGAATCAATGAAATTATCATAACTCACTCAATTCTTCTCCGAATGACGTGAAATAAGTTGCAAATGCTCCTTACAAGTCTGGCGCCCAAGTTAGAATCCAGAAACAGCCACCAAAGTCTCTAATTTATTTGGCACGAATCCCAATGCAGCTCTAAATGGTACGGCCCCTTGAGAAAATCGATTTTTCAAGATAAAATCAGCAACTTCAAATTAAATTCTGATTTTTGGTGGAAGATGGCGCCTCAAGTCAACAATTTGATTGCTCAAATACCCAGAACTAAATAAAAATCACTCCACAAGATATGAACAGAAAACAGCTTCAGCTGTAGCAAAACCAGGAAATTCAAAACTGTAGAATTCACCAAAATTCTCAACCTTTGTTGCTCAATCTGCTAGTCTGATGTGAGAAGCAGCAATGTTCCAACTAGGTGTTGTATTTCAAACACGAAATTGGGAAGGGGCTAGGAGGTAGCATCCTCGAAGCAATAGCAAAATGTCCATAGTCATTTTGACAGCATAACAGTAAGGTAATTGATGGATGTAATGCTGGAGCAAAGACCTTCAATAAATAAGAACTCATCAAGACTCTTCAATCGCCTGAGAAGCAGCTCAAAAGACACAAGAGACTCTTCCAATTCTCAAAGACCAGTCAACTTCTCAAGTGGCGTCCCAAAAAGCCTTCAAACATTACACTTTATTCAAAATAATAAAAGTGGCGTCCACTTTCAAGATAAGGAAATATTTGAATAAAGAATAATTAAACTTTTGATGAGGGCGTACCCTTCATGGCCCCACTTTAAAACAACTTAAGTTAACTCCTTAGGCCAAGGTGGGGGTCAACAGTGAAATAGAACAAAATGCCATTAATTTAATATTTTTGCCAACTGAAGACCAAACCAAAATATAACAACTGCTCCAACTGCTAAGGATTAAGAAAAGACAACTGCAACTGCCACAACTAGCATTTACTAAAAATAGTAAATAATATGAATGCCACAGAAATCCAAGCCCAAGAAACCCTAATTTTCACCTCATTCCAGTCTACGGGTTCCGGAATAGACTGATGAACTGCAAAGCTGATCACTGATGAGAAGGGGACATTACAGCTTATTAAAGATGAAATAAAAAATAAAAAATGTTGATTTTTTATGCAGAAAATATATTTCTTGCAAACAATGCAAGCTCTAAATACAAAACTATCTGAAATAGCATATCTTATTTAAAAGAAATCTACAATTAGATTTCAACCAAAAATATCAAGACTGCAAAAAAATCTCCTAGAAGGTTTTGTATCAACAGCAATCATTCAAAAATAGTCATAGCTACTCTGAGACATCAACTATATTCCTTGGCAATTCAAGTGCAGTATTGGTAGCTTTCTAGGCCTTCTAAAGATTCTTGAACAATCGGTGAAGACCCTTAAAAGTCTTCTTCAAACCAATGATCTAGAGTTCAGCTAATCCTCCTTATAAAGAGTGTTGAGTGATGTAACTAACATGAAGAGACAACTTCAGCAAAATGTTCTAGATTAGTAGTAGCAAGGACATCCCCACCGAAATGTTGGCTCTTCCACTAGAAATGATAGACTTAGGTTGTGTTGTACCCAAAATAATTTTTTTGGCATTCTGTATAAATTGAGCTAAATCTTGTTAAAATGCCATGTTAATTCAGTTTTAGGTCAAACCAATCATAGAATCTTTGTGGGTTTCTGTCAAGGAACACATGTGCAAAATTCTGAAAATTTGAAAATTAGGGTTTTTTGCCCCTATTTTCAGGGAAACCCCTGAAAATAGGACCTTCCCAGAAATGATTGAAAATGATTTTGATAGGATTAAAAGGCTTCACGATCACATTGGTCAAGTCAGAATCATCAAAAGACATGTTTTACTCTAGTGGGTCTATTTCTATTTTTCGGGAACAAAGTTTAGGAGCTCCCATAATGGCAGATTGGCCAATACCAGGTGCTGCTTAAGCTTCAAAAGTGTAGAAACCCCTTGTTTCCCCGGTTACTGAGTCTGATGTCTTTCTGATGATTTTTCTAAAATTTTGGTTTTTGGACTGTGTTTGTGGGTTTTTGTGCAACAATTGAAATTGCGATTTTTGCCAAGATTGAATAATAAATTCAAATAAAATAATATATCTCTGTAAACGAAAGATTCTATTGCTAATATGGTAGCCAAGCAATTTATTGATCTTCTGAAACAAGTACAATAATAATCCAGAGACATGCAAAGTAAAAGGCAACGTTTATTTGAAAACCTGATTTTGAAACAGCAATAAATAATCAGCCTGAGAAGGTACGGCTCCAATGGATATTGATTCCTCCTCCAGTCGGATGATCTCAAATGCCTCCAGCAACCCCAGCGCTCCCAGAGGATGAAGATTGCAAGTCAAGAGATAGGCGTTTCTTTTTATGTGGAGAAGTACGGCTCAAGGCAGTAGTACGGCCTGCTGTACTGACTGGTACGGCTGCAACATGCAATAGATAACTTTGTACGGCTCTTTTCCTAGCCTCCAGAATAACCAAGAATAGGCGCCTTGATGTATGGAATCTAACTGCAAGTGAATGAGATGTTTGCTCTGAAAACCCAAGTATGGCTCTCCTTGAACAGTACGGCCAGGTACAGAAAAGTACGGCCTTTTTAAAACAGCAGCAATAAATATGAAGTACGTCCTTCTGTCTTCACTGCCTAATCTCTGAGGTATGGTGCACCTATGTGAATGAATGTATTCTGAATGAATGAATATGCTGAAGCTCTGTAAAATAAATAATCTCTGAAGCTCTGTGATTCCTCCTGAATGAAGAAACCTCTGTGCTGGCAATAAATCAGATGTTATTTCACATCCTCTGAATCGCTCTCACTGGAGATGGCTCGTTCTCCAATGCCTTCGAGACTGAAACCCTAAAGCTTCCGTTCTCTGGCAAGACTGATCAATTTTCAATTCAACAAATGACATCCTGGCTCAAAACCCAAGGCAAATCCCTTTATCTCTTCAAAAGTGCGATTTCCACCATAATAGGGTTTAATTAAAATATTCACTTTTAATTCTTTTAATTTCTCCAAAGTCCTCAGCCAAATTATTATAATAAATTATAATCAATAACTGGCCCCTTTCTGATGATGGGCGCACCCCTCAAGAAGAATCACTTAAGTTATAATTTAAAATTATAACTTTATATTATAATCATTAAATAATTAATATTTAATTAATACAATTAAATATTAATATTTCTCTCGTTACTCATCCGATTACTGTTCCGTCTGAAGCTGACGAACCCTGAAGTGATTCTGAACGCTGCCAAAGTCATACTGCTAAAAATAGCAGGGGTCCCACACTGCCTGCCAGGAACTGCTAAAAATAGCAACTCTGCAAGAAGTCTCTGAATGAGCCCGAACGAAAGCCAATTGATCAAAACTGCCAATCTGACGCTGAGCCGAGCTCCGAAATGACCCCCTATCCGACCAATCAGCCTACGAGGATCGCATAATAGGCTAACTCTTACGAACTCTGATGCTCGCCAAAAAATGGGGACATGACAAAAAGCTTCAACGGCACAACCATGGCGGAAAAGGTCCAAAATGATGCTGTTTGATGAAGGAGATTCCTGAAAGAGAAAAAGGTCAAAATTTCACTAACTCTGGAAATGTTACGAAGGAGAGATTGTTCACATGTTGAAAAGAGCCTTTTTCAAGCAGGGGCGCCCATGATCTTTTAAGGCCAAATGAAGTCACCCAGATCATCCAAGGCATTCATTCTTGACATTTGCCTGCTGGCACGACAATGAAACAAACAGATAAATCATCTGAGGAATAGATCACAAGCAGTTGCTGACAAAGCAAAAAGAGGCAGTTGAGGAATTATCAGGAAACCACAGTTAACGACGAAGTTCTAAGAAAAAGAGCCTTTCCAAAAGAAAGGCGCACTTCTTTTCTGACCTCCAGATGCTGATAAATGACAAAAGGCTTCCCAAGATAATCTTCTCAGCCCAAGTAGATCTCGGAAACGCAACTGCAAGCACCAACATCTGACAGAGCATTCAACGGATAATCCAGATCAAAGTAGGCAACTTTTCAGATGAAGATGATTAGGCCAAAAGACAAAAGCGCCCTTTTCAAGGAGGGGCACCCTTGAATAAAGGAACCCTAAATTGAGATCCAAGTTTTCTAAAGTCAGTCATTTTTGGCAGAACAGAGCTGGGTACCTGATGAGACATCAAGCGAAATCATCTGACTCTCCGATCAACGAGAAATCCAGGTCAAAGCACGAGAGGTCATTTTGTAATGAACCGGACCAATTTTTTTTTTGATTTTTCACAATGGATTACAATGCAACACGCACCCGTTAAGGTTAGCATAAACCAAAACGATGCGAAAAGTAACTCTAACCAGAATGTACACCAGGATCCCGATGTGGGCAAGGTGTGAGCATTGGTCAGAGGATCTCAAAGGAAAATGCTGAATAAGAACTCTAACCACGAGATGCGCCGGTGAACGACGAGCATTCGGTCAGAGGATCCCTATCTAATGCAATACTGAAAATTAGCTCAACACCAAGTATGTGCTACTCAATCCGTGATGGATAGGAGGCGACCATATGGCGGAGACTTAGGAAATTACAATGCAAAACAGTAAATAGGCGGCAAGCCAGCCTCTTCCACTTATTCAGTGGGAAGTACATGTAAATCAAATGAAAGGAGAGAATTGCTGACAGTACTACTGTTCAGCTTACAATCAAATTAGAGAGTTTGCCAATATCATAAGAATAAGAACTTCCAAAGCTATAGCAAGATAAGCACCCTTTCTAAACTCACTAACTCTTTGAATATCAACTCCTCACACCAATAATGAACTTCCTCAAATCTGGTATGACTGTTTTTGACAGATTTAATACAGAACAGCAGCATGATAACCCATTAAAATGCACATAACTCACTCTAAACACATCCTATTGACGAAAGATCAAATGCAGATTACTATACTAATGTAGGCGCCCAAGATGCAATCCCTAAACCACCCAAAACAAGCCTTATTTATTTTTGCACAAACTCCAATGTACTTCAAGATGGTACGGCCCAGCTGCAAGGGCGAATTTCCTTAATAAAATCAAAGAGACAATAAAAATCTGGAAACTGGCAAGAATGGTCGCCCCTCATAAACAAATTGATAGATTCAATACCCAGAATGATAGCATTTTTATTTCATGAGCTATGAGCAAATCTTACACTCCTCAATGACATTCAGCAACATCAAAATATGACAGAAAATGTAAACTAGAACTCCAAAATGCAATTACTCAACTGGAAATGCAATTCAAACCTAATACAAGCTAACCTCTCAACTAGTTGCTATCTTTCAAGCAAGAAGATGAGCCCATGCTAGGAGGTGTGCTTTCCTCGAAGCGAGTGCCTGAAGACAATTCAGCAGCGTAACGGTGTAGTAGACAAAAGATCCCAAATGAAGAGCTGAGGCCTGATTATATAGACAAGAGAGAAACATCTAGAAGCTTCCAGAGGGCGCCCAAAACCCTAATTTCAAATTCACCTTTTCCCTCCAAAAGATGGCGTCCATTTTCACTTTTGCTTATTTCACATTTTAAAATAAAGTCAAACCTTCATATAGGCGTCCTTTTTCAAAAGCTTAATATTTGACTTTATAAAATATAACTTATTCCTCCATGGCGCCTAGACCCTTTAAGTCCCTCTTTTTAAAACAACTTAAGTTGTGCTTGCTATGCAAAAGGGTCATATAATATTATAAGGAAAATACTTATCTCTCCAAGAATAATGCACCCAAGGCCAAAACTGAAGTGCCAGCTGAAACAACCGAAGAAGAAGACCAACTGAACTGAACCCAAACTGTCCACTGCCAAAAATAGAATTTACTAAAAATATTAAATTCGCGAAGTTGCCCGGAATGCCAAACTGAACACACCACTGCGAAGCTCTCTGAAAACCCAGAAAGAATCCACAATCAGAATCCCAAACTCCAAGCAACAACCTCCTCAAAACTAGGAAACCCTAATTTCACCATGCGCATAGCCTACGGGTCTCTGGAATAGGCCAACGGTCAATGAAACGATCAATGCTGAGAAGGGGACATTACACTTCAAAAGGCTGAAGAACGAAGTTTGAAAATTCACCAAGGCATTAGCAAAAGAGCCTTTTCTTGGAAAAGGCGCCCATTCTTTTGAAGCCCTAAACTCAGCTTTTCATCATCATATCTCCCAGGCACTTCTTTTCAGTTTGGATCCAGCTCCGCAGTGAATGTGTCCGCAACATCTCAGGATCAACAGATAACGCTAGATTCAAGATCAAACAGAGGGCTTTCAGGAGAGAAAATATTTAAAAGCTTGCAAGAAACCAAAAGGGACGCCTAAAAGAAGTCAAGGGTCAATTTGTTGACTAAAGTCAAGAGCTTTTGAGTTAAAGTTGGCTAAAACACTCCACGATCAGTGGAAATCACCTTTTTAACTTTAGATCAAGCCAAAATCACTTTTTGAGCTTGAGTTAGGTCCCCAAACTTGTGGATCTAAGGCTTAAACATATATATTCAAGGTGAAGGCGTCCCATTTCATTATTTCATTGTAGGATAAAAGATCAAGAACAGCCACAAGCTCTCAAGGACGCCATTGATAGATTTGAACAAGGTTTTCATCCGTTCTTCAATTTTTCTTGCAGATCTGAAGCAGAAGAGGATTGCTATTTTGAGGATTGGACCCAGAGATAGATTTTTTTTCAGGGAATCAGATAAAACTTCCAATCCATCTTCTGTCTACTTCCTCTCTTCTGGTCTTAGGTTTTCTTGCATTTGACAGAAAAAGCAACAGGCTACATCAGATCAGATCAACTGGGTAGATTCAGCATTATTTTCCAGAGAAACCCATCTCGACAAATTTTCCAAAATCAGCAAACTTGCTGCCCCTATTTTTGGGGGTTTTTCTGAAAAAGTTTCAGAATCCAAATTCTGAGGAACTGGGTTTGTTCAGCATTGAAGCACGAACAAAACCCATGTGCCAGATTTTTTCCGGAAAAATACTTCTCGGCAGGGCGCTATTTTCAAGGGTTTCCGAAAATCATCTGAACAAGGTCAAGATTACAGTCAATCTTTAAGTTTTTCAAGATGCAGTACTCCCAGGTACAATACGAGACCAAGACGGTCTTACTCCATGATTACTTGAAAACAGTTGACACAAATTTACACCAAGTAAATCCAGTGGTTGATTTGGAGCAGCTAGAAGGCATGAATCAAATCACATTGCAGAATATTGAAGAATCCGGGTTGCTGCAGGCCGCATCAATTCCCATCACACTACAAAGCGTAGAGCTTGTAATCGCTTGTATCAAGCATTACAATCCTACCACCAGAGAAATCAGAGCAGCGGATGGAAGAATTGTTTGTAGTCTAAAGCCTCAAGATATCGAAAGGTTTTTGATATTCCATCATGTCCTAACAGCAAAGTCATATCAGTGACGGAATTTGAGAAGGCATTTGAGACAGCTAAGGACAAATGTCAAAAGGTAATGGCTGAAAAATGGTTAAAAGTGACAAAGGCAAGCTTGCCTAAGTCGTTGGGACGAGGAGAATGTAAAGACGAGTACGTAGTGTTAATCACTCTACTCAATAGAATCACTGGAGAAGAAGATGGTCGTCAATTCCAGCCATGGATGTACTATATCATTGCTAAAATCATTGGCAAGAGGGAATATTATGACTGGGCCACTTTGATTAGTGACACACTCCACCGACAAATCACTGGGTATCTGGAAGCTCATAGGTTCCACATGTGCTCTTACCTGGTATACTTGATAGCCTTCCAAGGCGATTTCAGGTTATTGAACAATGTGGGAACCTTAGGTGTGCAGAAGGTTCACGAACATTTCACACGTCTTGAGTTTACTCAAGCGGAAAGACACTTCAAGAAAACAAGTGATCTCTTCACTATGCACACAGTACGTGAGCTTAACCATGAGATGCACGTGCGTATTTCACAGACAGCCAGAGAGGCAATGGCGGATTGGGCAGATTGGTTCATCCAATTTCCTACGTTCTCCTACATACGCGTGTATGGCTACATTGGCCACCCCGCCATGCTACCAAGATACCCTTCAGATAGGGTAGTCTTCATGGAATTCCTGAGACAGTTGTCCGAGGTTCATGTCTACTTGCGCTTGAAGAGGAAGACAGCTGTTAACTTTCCCGTTGGAATGGGACTATATAGATGTGGATTCGCGGTAGATGCTAAGATGATGAGTCAGGAAACGGTGAGGTTTAATCTCAAGTATCTCATTGAGAGAAGATCCTATGATCCCAGAGGACTCTATGCAGCACACCTCGAGCAACACTCGTCACATAAGTCTTCTATGGAAGATTATTGGGTAAATTGTAAAGACGAGTATGAAGTGCGAAGAAGGAACTACAGCAGATTTCAGACTCCCACAAATTGCTGATTTTATGTCAGCAGACATTGAGGGCCTGTCCGATGATGAAGGGGAAGTCATTCTCCCCTCATTCTTCGCAGATTCAGTTGACTCCCAACCGCTCCCGAGAGTGGATTGGTATGCCAAGGAGAACACGTCTATAGAAGAAAGAACGAGTAGAGTGGTTAGAAATAGCCAACTCTATCTCGATAGCAAGAAATCAAGGAAGGTGACACCTCACAGAACAGAGCCGCCACAGGTTCAGTCTCCACCACCTTCCACTTCAAAAAGGAAACCTAGGCAGAAGCAATGGTGCAATCCTCCCCGAGGGATGAGGATGTCAAAGCCTACAAAGCCTAGAACACAGAGGACACCTGTGGAGAAAGCCACACATAGTCCTGAAATAATCACGGGTATTGCTGCCCCAGAACAAAGAGTAGAGACTGCTACCCCTGATTCAGCAGAACTATCACGGAGGAACCAGCAGCAGTAGTTGCTGAAGAACCAGTGGCAGCCAATGGCAGAAGCAACAACAATAGAAGCAGCAGCAGAAACGGTGCCTGTTATGGAAGCAGAGCCACCAATATCACCAGTATCACAGCGGACACAAGTCCTCATCGACTTGGATTCGCCACCGAGAGACATTGCTCCAGCACAGTCTCACACATCTAGCATTCAAGGGCCTCACGTCCCTCCTAGCGAAGTTCGCCGAGATTCTATTTGGCTTGAAGGCTTCCTAGGAAGAAAGAGGGAAAAACCCTCCTATGAACTTGACTTTACCGAATTCGACCACGTCCCACAAGACACGTCGGCGAAAAGGTTGAAGAAGCAAGTTCACATAGAAAGGAATGCAGAGTGTGAGATCATCATAGAGACTGCCGCCCCACCAGTAGAGAAAAGCATACACGAGGTCCAAGTAGAAGACTACTCTTTGTCTCAACTTAACCTCGGGAAGACTACACGACAGGTGGAGGCAGACCTTCTTGGAATAGCTTCGGTGAGGGCACAAGAAAGAATGGCTAAGGATGGTAAAGAAAAGGCAGCCTTAAAGGCTGAAAACCAGAAACTGAGGTCATACATAACCAGCTTGATACATGGCACACCAAACGTCTCAGCCCTACCAGCAGGACTACTAGATCTCCCCGCCGAACAAAATCATCGGCAATTGATAACATTCGGCAAACACTTGAGAGATCAAGTGGAAGAGTTTGTTCTCAAGGGTAGATGTATACTGGCAAACCTATACCAGTTACGGGATAGAGCACATGGACTTCGTGCAAAGATCCAGCAATCAGAACAAAGGATTGCAGAAAAGAGGCTTGAAGACGAAAGCACAATTGCAGATTTGCAATTGGCATATCAATCAGTATACTCTGAGGAAAACAAGCAACATCTCTTTGCTTGGAAGGAACAATTGGCGTACAAGGTGAAAGCCTATGACGCTCATTCAGTAGAGTTGATTGATTACAGACGGGTGGTTGCCACTATTATCAACTTCGCAAGAATGTTGGTGATATCCTTCCCTTGCATGGAATATCAGCGTGAGGGAGGAGAATACATCGAGATGGTCGTTGTACAGAACCAGTTCAGGGATGTCATCCGCAGTACCTTTCTTGATGATCCAAGATGGTTGCAAGCTGGCTAAGGTAGCAGCTTTATCAACCAAGTTTGAAGAGGCAGCATCTCAGTGTATTGACTTCGGAAATCAACTCACAATGGGTGAGATCATGCTACGACGCCACGTCATCATCCTACAGAGCATTAACTCCCCAGAAGCTGATGAAGTCAATCAATGGATAGAGACACTGCTGATTAATGGCGAACTATAAATGCACCAAAGAAGGACGCCATACACCCTCCAAGTGGCATTTATGAGACTTGAGTTTGACTTGATGCTTCTTTCCAAGTCAACTCAAGATGATATTAAATGTAGTTGGAGTTAACTTGATGCTTCTTTCCAAGTTTAACTCCACTTTCCTTAAATCATGCATTGTCGATCCCACCGATTAAGGATGTCTAATTGGCTTCCATGATTTGTGGATCTTAGATCTCCACTAAATGTGGATGTCTATTTTGAGGGATACTTTCATTAAAGTTCACCTTTTTACTTTTCACCAATCAAGTAGTTTCCAGCTGACTCTTTGTTGACTTTCGCTAATCAAGTAGTTTTCCGCTTAATCGCTTGTTCCCTTTTAGAATAAATCTTGCTAATTGATTGGCAAGAACTCATTGTTAACTCAAGGAGATTTTGGGGTTGCCCACCTTTGAATTCTATAAATAAGAGCCTTGGGCTCATTGTTTGTTTAACTTTTACTTGCTATGCAAAATTGTTGCGCCAACTTTGAAAGCGGATATTTGTTCACTCTTGGATGAGAGTTCGTTGGTCGATCGTAATTGTGCATGATTTCGTGCCTTTGCTTTCCCAACCTTTGTAATTCGTTGATGAAGCTTTGAAGGAGAATATCAGAAGGCGCTTGCATTTTGGTCAATCTTTTTGAGTTGTGTCTACATCTTGTATCTAATAGCTCGTTGTTTCATTTCCCTCCTCGGATAGGAGTCCCTCCTCCTTGGATATTTGTTATTAACAAGTTATCGTTCGTTGTTGTTTAATGTATTGACTTCCAAGCTATACTTCGGATAGGAGTCCCTCCTCCTTAGCAAGCTCGCTGGCCAAGGCATCGTAATTTGTTGTTTCTCGTAAACTATTTCCTAGCCCATACCTCGGATAGGAGTCCTTCCTCCTTGGTAGGTCTCAGATCTAGTTTACCGTAAAGAGTGTTTGCTTGTACCAACCTTATCCCGGTGTATACCCGAGAGTTCAGAGCCTCGGTCATATTCTTAGGAGACGGCGAATTCAGGTGATCCAACCAACCCATTCCCGCTCCTTTACCCTCATGCTCTGTTTACCTTGAAGGTATTGGATAGATAAAAGCTAGAATAGTCGTAGTTAAGATCTGCAGAAACCAGAGAAAAAGCTTAGCTACGGCGCATTGTGTTTGTGCACCCTTGTGTCCTACCACTGAAGCATAAAAAGATAGGAACTTTAGTTTACATTTCCCTTCCTTACGCATTGCTCCCAGCAGAGAGGGACTTCTCCTCTTTAAATAACGAAGAAGTGTTGCAAAACATTTGAAATAGCTGAACGTTTACAATCAGCACTCCAGAGGTGCTAATTTAAACGCCAACAGGTTGCCACCTTTACTTGCAAAGCTTTCTTTAGAGGTACCACTTGATGATCACATGAATAATTTTTCCTCTTTCCATAAGACAAGATTTTTCAAACCTCGAGGGTTTGTTGAACCATGTTTCAATAAGTGTAGATAATGAAATAGAAGTGTTGCCCACTCAAGCTTCATAGACAACATCCATTATAGACTTGGAGAGTCAAATGCAAGTGATTGAGATCGTTCTTCAACACCTCTAGCCAATTTTGAAGAATAATGTTTCATTTGAGTTTATGGTTGAGTATGCGAAGGTGAATGTGAAGAGGATTGAATGTGTAATGTCCCCATTTTTAACACTACACTTTCCAGTGTCTGTTAGCATATTTTTAGATGCCCGTAGGCTAGTTAGAGGAAAAATTAGGGTTTCCTATTTTCAAGGAGGCTTCTTTTGTGGATTCAAGGGTTTGCATGCAGGAGTTTGACAGTGTGTTTTTTGGATCTTTCTGGGTTTTCAGAAAGCTTCGGAGAGATGTAACATGCATTTAATGAAAGTGGCATGCATTTCAATCAGGAGTTTGCATGCAGAATTGGTTTTTGGATTCTTTCTGTGTTTTCAAAGAGCTTCGGAATGGTATGACATGCATCTACATGTAACAACCTTTTCTGGACTTACTATTTTTAGTAAGTTGCAATTGTTGCCCGGTTTGTCCTCAAAATGCGTTTGGAATCACTTACTATTTTTAGCAGTATGCTATTTTTAGTAAGTGCTATTTTTGGTAGTGGTTCTAGTAGTAGTTCTGCACTAGGTTACTATTTTTGGCAATGGTGGAGTTTAGTGTTGTGGTTTCCGGAGGGGTTTCTATTTATAGCAATGGCCAGTTTATGAAGCTATTTTCAGTTGGTCACAGTGTTCTTCAATGGTCTTCAGTTTCGCTCAATTGTGGCGTTTGGTATATACTTACTATTTTTAGCAGTGCTATTTATAGTAAGTCATCTTTGGGGGACTTGGTCCCAGGCCAATATGTACGCAGCAGTATTATTTCTTAGTTTGTTTTTGGAGAGCCTAAGGTTGCAATGTTTAATAATTGATTAATTCAGTCACTTAAGTTGCTTTATAAAGTTATTTTATAAACTTAAGTTGAGGGGTTAAAAGGGTCATTCAAAAAGCTACAACTTAAAAGTTGTTTTAAAAGGCTTTTTAAATATTTTATTTGCTCCATGTGAGGGACGCCTAGAGGAGAGAAGATGGATTAAAATGTTTTTAAATTTTTAGAAGGCTCAAGAAAGGCATTGGTTTTTAGGGAGAATTTGAGAAGCTTTTGGAGTCTAGTCACCCTAGCTTCTTTATATTTTCATTTTGGCTCTCATTTTCACATCTCTGCTTTGGCTACATAACGAAATGTTGCCGGATTTCTTCCAAGTTGCTTGGGCTGCAAATTGAGGAAGAAAAACCTCTTCGTATGGGCTGGTTTTGGTGGTGAAATATCCACCCTGATTAGATTGTGAGTGTTTCAACAGCTGGGATCACAAAGAGCTTCACAGAGTTCGATTTTAGTGATTGAAAAATGAAGATTTATCAGTACTTTTGAGAAGTTTTTGGTGTGTTTTGCTTGCTTTTAGTTTGGAGTGGCTTTATGAAGATTTTGGTGTGTTTTTATTCAATTTTTGGGTGCTTTAGATAATGGACCTGAACCTGGTTTTTGGCTCATAGCTCTGTTATCCTGAATTTTTGACTTGTTTTAAAATTTGGATAACCACTTAAAATTTTCATAAAATTTGAAGATTTACTTCTCTAAGGCACGCATTATGAGGTGCAAAGAGTGGCAAATCTCAGTTTTAGGTTTATAAATCTTTGGGCTACTCTTTCTCTCTTTCTTTTCCGTTTTTATCAATTTCTGAGTCTTTTTCAGTGTGTTTTTGGTCAAAATCGGGTTTTTGGAGCAACTCAGCAAGTAGGGAAATTTTGGCTTAAGAACAAAATTGCTAAAGCTCTAAAAAGTTCCAAAATTGCTTAAGTGAGTCAAAAAGTCCGAATTTGTTAAGAATGCTCATTTTTGACAAAAGTAAAATTGCTTATATGATCAAAAAGGCCCGATTTACTTCAAGTCAATTGCTTATATGATCAAAAAGGCCCGATTTTATTCAAAAATCACTTGCAAAAGCTTCAAAAGGTCCAAATTTGTTTTAAATGAAATTGCTAAGTGATCTTAAAAGCCCGATTTTACAAAAAGAACTTGCGTTGGTTTCTTAAAACCCCGATTTCAGTTTTGAATGACATTTTAAGTTGCCAAATTCCAGAAAATCCGATGCCATTCCAGATTCGAGCTGTTTGAGTCCTTTTTCGTTTTGTCTTCCTTATTTCATGGAGATTTTATCGATCTTGAAGCTTGAAGATCGGATTTTCATCTGTAAATAGCTGGGTCTCTTTCATTTTCTGAACGCGCCTAGGGTTATTTCATTATTATTTTCATTTACACACTTATTTTCAGGTATGTTCTTCATTCCCTTATTTCTTTATAAACATTTTCTGTTACTTATCATTTTGTATTCCAAGCCGAGCACATTATAGAAGAGTTCAAGATGCTTTCTTTGGTTACTTTATGTGTTTATTTGACAAAGCATTAGTAAACAACAGGGTATCTGAGGCAGCTTGGAATAAAGTAAATGAATATGGCTGCTTGTTTCTTCAATTCCCTACCTTCACTTATATGAGAGTCGGTTGCTTTGAAGACCAACCTTATATGCTTCCAAGGTATCCGACTGATAAGATTATTCTGATGGAGCTAGGAAGGCAATTGATGGCAGTGCATGCACGTCAAGTTACACAACACAAGACTGGAGTCAGTATTTCATCACATAATCCATTGGTAATTGGGAGGTATTCTTTGACAACTTCTTCAAGAGCCAAAGCAATGGAGACTGAACTTCAGGAAATAACATTGAAAAGATTTCAGGCCAGAATAGATTTTGATTATAGAAGGATGAAAGACAAAATTAAAAGAGCTTTCACTCATGTGCACCGTATTGAAGATATTTGGGCAGACCTCCGGACAGAAAAAGATATATACAGAATGGATTATTGTAGGCTTACATTGGAGCAAATTATTGATCTGAACCTGACCTTAATTCCAGAGGGTGTAATTGATGGTAGAAAAATTTTAGATCCTGAATATGAAGAACAAGGAGTTGCTAATGCCCCCATTCCTGCAATCCAGTGGTCTCAAAAGGAATCTGTCTCTATCTTTGATAGGTTTCAGTCAGTTTTAGCAAACACCAATGCTTGGCTCAAAAGCATAGGTGTTAAGACTATTAAAATCAAAGTTAGGGCTGAAGATGATCCAGCTGGTCCTAAAGGATTGAAGTCAGAAATTAGAGAGAAATCAAAAGAAGGAGCTTCATCTTCAGGTACTAGAATTAAGTTGAAGGTAAGCCAAGCTGCAGAACAACCATTGGAAAAAGAAACACTAAAGGGAAAGGAAGTTAATCAAATGCAAATTCAGGTTTTGGATCAGCAAGAAGAGGATGAAGTTCTTCAAACCTCTACCATTCTAAGTGAGATAACTCCTCACATTGAAGCTCCAATACCAGATTCAGTCATATCTCCTATGTCCCCTATCGACAGTGATGTTGATTCCTTCTCCACAGTATTTGTCCCTTCTATTCCACCTCAAGAGACTAGTCATTAGTCTTTATCAATAGTGAATACTCCCGTAAGAAGCTTGCCCAATAACTTGGAAAATATCTTTGATGCAAATCCAATCTTTTCAACCATGTCAGAAATAACTCTCCCAGAGATTGATACATCAGTAACAAGCTTTGATTGTTTCATGGCTGATCCTAGTCGTAATTTATCTTCTGAACAAAACATAGTTGCTGTACAAACTGAGGCACCATCTAGAATTTCAGTTGTAACACAAAGTGAGACTACAGTTACCATTCCAGATGTGACAACCTTGGATCTTCCTCCATGGTTGAATTCAATTGCTCCAAAAAGAAAGAAACAAGCAGTGTCTCCTGATATTTTTGATTTCCAAAAATTGAAAAAATCAAAACCAATGGTTGCAAAGAAGGCAAAAACAGTCTCACAAGTGTTTGTTGACAGCAATAAAATGAAATATGCTGAGATTGCAGAACCTCTTGTTGACAAACCACATGAAGAGATGCAGGTATCAAATTACAGATTCACTAGGGTGGAATTGGGCAAGCAGACTCATGCTAACCTAATGCAAGATGCTCAGAGTTCAGTGACGATTTTGGCACAAAGCTATAATGAACTTTTAGCCAAAAAAGAAAAGCTCAAAGAGGACAATGATCAGCTAGTTTCAGTTATTCAAAGAATTACCGGATCATCAGAAGCAATTGATTCTCTATCTTCAATTCCTCCTAATCAATCAGTCAAACAATTAGAGAAAATTGCACAAAAGGCCAAAGCAGTTGATTCATGGATAACTCAGCTGATTGATCAAAGCATTCCAATGATTGAAAAGACGTTGCAAGTTCTCAAAAATGTCAGAATAGCCAAAATAAAGCTAAATCAGACTTTGGAAGCCTTCAAGCAGAGTTTGGAATCGCTTGAAAAGAATTTAAAAATCTGGCATGAGATAGATCAAATCAAGTTACAAATTCTATGCAGCAACTCAATTCTACCAAACAGAGAAAAATACATAGAATTTGAAGAACTTATGACAAACAAGTCATTGGTTATTCAAGATCTCATCAAAGATATCTAGGCTACTCTAGAAATGAATGATGAAGTTCAGCAGGATATTCTTTCAAGTTTTGAGAAAATCTCTTGTACAGTTTTGGATCATGAAGGTGAATTACTTGCAGCTGATTTAGTTACTACAGAAATGGCAGCCAATCTTCGTCAACAATTGGAATCAGAGCATTTTACCATGGATTCGATTCACAAATTTATTAATCATCAGATAATCCTTGAGAAAATGCAAACTACTTATGAAGAACATAGACTGGCAACAATCAGATATTTTGATGTAATCTTGAAGACAGTTGCAGTAGCCAAGAACACACTGGGTCCTGATCCGAATGAATTGCAGACAATCATCAGCAAATTCTTATCTTTCAAAGATAGGAATGAAACAAATTAAAATATTAGTTATTTTATGTATTTTACTTTCGACAAAATATATGTAAAAACAAATTTTGCAAATTGCAAGTGTTCTTTCCTTGCAATTTTGAAAAATGTAATTACATGTAAAATCTTACAAAACAAATCACAATTTGGATTGTAATTTTGAATAAGTCAATTGCAATTAGTTATCGGTTGAGAGATTTTCTCAAGTTTGTTGAGATCCTCCCACCTTTTTCTCCAGACCTTCCTCCTATAAATACTTGAGGGGTCTATTGTAATTTCATATCTTTTTAGCAAGCAAGAAAACTCTGCAGAATTTTATACTCATAAAGTCTTTGAGCTTTATAGTTGATAATTGTGAATTTTCAAGTAATAACAAGAAGTTAGAATTTCAGACTTTGAACTGAATTCTCATTTTGCATCCTTCATGTTCTTATGTCATTTTGGAGCATCATTTTGTGACTACTAGAGAATTGTGGAATATTGCTGAAGAGAGATTCAATTTAAATATCTGCAGTCTTTGTGTTGTAAATGTGAAGATTGAATTTATAGTTAGTATTAGAAATTGAGAAGAATTATAAGACTTTGTGCTCGTAGTATTTCTCATTTAGAGTAATCAAAAGATACATCGTAGTTACAGACTTTGAGCTGTTTTGTGTTGTATGTTTTCATTAAGTAATTATTCTGAAAAGGGTAGATAGGATCTCATTCCTCAAGACTTTGTGCTTATTGTTTGTTTTCCCGTCCCGGAGGAAGTAACGGAAGTCTTTGTGCTTTCAGGAAACTTTATTTCCTCTTTCTTAATTTCACTGCATAGCTGCTGTAATAAGTTTCATCCACATATACTGTTTCTTTTCTGTGAAGAGAGAAGAACGTAATCTTTCCTGAAATAAGAGGAACGATTGCTGTCCTACCCATATCAGTTTTATTTAGTTAAAGGGGGAGCCTTCCCTTAATTAGGAGAGTTTAATCTCACGTGCTGTGGTTGAAATCACTATTTTGTATACTTTCACAAGAATACAAAATTTCCAACCAACACAGTTAACTTTGCTTACAATAAGGACGTGCATGCTTGCACATTGTCCATTTAGGTTAGATGTACCGGTTAACTGATGGTAGTTTTCTAGTTAACTGTATAGTTTGCTTTATTAGGGTTTTAGTAATAAATCTTGCATGCATTGCAAGACTGTAGTTGACTCAAGGTGATTTTAGGGTTCCCTACACCTTTTGATGTCTATAAATAAGAGTTTTGCTCATTTGTACATAACTTTTGCACGAGAGAGAAATATATGCTGTGCCTACCTTGCCCTCAATATTGCTCGTTCTATATCTGTTCATGTGTTTTTGCTGTTATAATGAATTGTTATGCCACATAGGGTTTCATGCAATTATAATGGTGAATTCTTTCCTTAGATAAAATCTGTTTTGTGTTCAATAAACTTGTTCAGATTGAGATGATAGTTGTGCCACCTTGCCTTCAAGTAGAGAATCTGCACTTGGTTATCGTGTATTGTTGTAAACAATAAACTTATTCGGATTGAGCTAATAGTCGTGCCACCTTGCCTTCAAGTTGAGAATCCGTACTTAGTTTATCGTGTGATGTTGTTTCCAATAAACTTGTCTAGATTGAGCTGATAGATGTGCCACCTTGCCTTCAAGTTGAGAATCTACACTTGTTTATCGTCAGATAGTCAACCTTGCTCCATTTCCTCATGCTCTGTTTTCTTGAGGAAACTGGATAGATTTAAAGTAGTTAGCTTAGTTGTAGTTAATTATCTGCGAAACCAGAAAATCCTTAGCTGCAACGTTCTTGGTTTTCTTAACCTTGTGCCTCTTCCAGCTAAGAACAAAAAGATAGGACTTAGATTACTTTTCTTTTCCACGCATTCCAGCACTACGAGGGAGCTTCCCCTCCTAATTTGAAGAGCACTCATTACGCAGTGTGCATAGCTGTCCGTACAAACCTACACTCCAAAGGTGTTAGTTTTTACGCCAACAACTTTATTATTTGATGTTATTAATATTAAATGCATAGGACCAATATTAACCAATATTAACCAATATAACTCCAAAATATAATTATGCCACCATGCCAGATTTAAAAACTCTGTCAGCTAACCATACCAGTGACTTACTATACATAGTAAGTATGAGCAACACATCCGAATGACTTACTAAAAATAGTAAGTGTGTAAACAAAGTCTCCTGAATGGCTTCCGAAAGGTGCACCACAAATAAACTGGAATACTAAGCTAAAGAATATTGAAATAAGCACCAAAGGGTTTGCTAAAGAGCCAAAGATTACCCACAAAAGGGTCCTCTGAACACCCTGTTAGCCGACGGGGACCAATTGGTAGACTAACCATTGCATTTGACCACTACCTAGGAAAAGGGGACATTACAGTCTTTCGAAGGCAGTTCAAGGCTCATCGTTCGTATTTTCTATTTATAGCAAGTCATGCCAGATTTAGTGGTTTCACGCCAGTTGTGGGGGATTTGTATCAGAGGCACTCTCAGGGGAGTATTATCAGTTCGTTGTAGAGAGTGGGCGTTATAATTAAATTATTAAAGTCACTTTACTTTGATAATGTTATATTATTAAAATGAATTATTTATTATATTATGGTGTTACAAGGTGATAAAGTAACTTTATTTAAAATGTTATATTTTAAAGTTATTTTATGATTTTAATTAAATGGCACTACTTTCAAAAAAAAAATTATTAATTTATTATGCAAAGGAAAAGTTGGTGTGGGTTTTTGAGAGAGCAATATTAAAAGAGAGCAAAACCCTAACTTGGGCATTTGGATTTGGAGAAGGTTAAAAGGTGAAAAAGAACTTCATTTGATCATCCAAGTTTACTATTCACAATTATGAGAGTTGAGCAACAGGTTTGTAGGTATGAAGTTTCAAGCTGATTAGAGGATGAAAATGAAATAAACCCCTTAGTTTTTGTTTAATTTTTCACATACAATAATGCACCCGTTAAGGTTAGCCCAATAATCAAAACCAGCTGAAAGGGAACCCTTCACTTTCTGATCACCAAGATTCCGATGTGGGCGAGGTGAAAGCATACGATGCGAGGGGATCATTAGATATAAACTGGAAATGAAATTACAAAGCTATAGGCGGCTAGCCGGCCTATATATTATGAAAGTAAATGCTGGAAAGTAAAGTACGTGGATAACCGACCATGAAAGCTCGACCACTTATTCAACGGGAGCGATGACTACAACTAAATACTGAAAAATGAAGAACAACTCAACCACTTATTCAGCGGGAGTGAGAAATACAGAAAGTAAAGGCTGATCAGTACTACTGAAATTAGCATTACAATATGCTCTCTCATACAATGATATTATGATGATTTTTCTTTATCTTCAATACAAATGTTTTACAATAGTCCTCATTACAAATATGAGTGATAACACTAAGGAAATATTGCATAAGACTGAAATGACCAGGTCTGATTGGCAAATACAGCAAATTGAAACACAAACCAGCAAGCTAAGGTAACACAAAAATGCTCATATCTTCACCCAAATAGCTCCGATCAAACTCAAACTAAAAGCGAATGAACAACAGAGGCTAGGCATCCCAAATACATGAGAAAGACAACTCCAAAATCGCCACAAATTGATAGGCACGAATCCCAAGGCAAGCCACAAGATGGGGCGGCCTCCTAGAGGGGTCAACCTTGTCTAATAAATTCAAATTTGCATTATAAAATCTGAAAACTTAAGAAATGAAGTGCCTAGAGTTAGGAGGTACATTGAGCAAATACCCAGAATCAAATAAAAATCTCACTAAGAGCTTCAAACAAAAACATGTTTCAGCCGAGCACAACCAGCAACATCAAATTGAATCTCTGTGAAGCTCAATATGCAACCTCTGGATGAAGTAGTCTCAATCAGTTAGGTGTTATCTTTCAAACACGAAACCGATAATAGTTAGGAGGTATGTATTCCTCGAAGCAAGGGGTCTGAAATCATTTTAGCATCACTTCAACGTAATAAGCAATGGATAACAAATGAATGAGCAAAGCCTTTCTTAAATAGACTTCTGGGGTGACTTTTCAAATTCTACCTTTTCCCTCCAAAAGGGACGCACAAGCATGATTGAAATATTCAATTTTAAAATACACTTATTTCTCCATCTTCCTAGGCGTCCAACATCACCTTGGAAAATATTAACTTTTTTTAAATATTAAAATACTTCACATGAGGTGTCCACCTCAAGGTCCACCTTTTAAAACAACCTTAAGTCATTTTACTAGGCCAAGAGACCCAAAATGAAGTTAAATATTAAAATGACTTAAGTAAATCAATTTTCCAAAATAAGCCCAGAAGTGCTAAAAGCCAAAATACCAAAACTGCTCTGTCCAAAATAGAACTGCACTGAAATGTTGAACTATTGCCAAATATAGCACTGCCAGAAATAGCACTTAGTAAAAATAGCATACGGCTAATGACCCTGTAATGACCCTGCTCAAATCTGACCTCAAAATGCTGATAAAGAGCTCAAGGAATATCGTCAAACAATTCACTTGCAACCTCCCAGCTTGCTGGTTTATGTGATCAGACTGTTATATTCTTTGAAAATTGACTATTGAATGCTTCCAATGCTTGAAAAACAACTCTACTATGCATAACAATCACTTAGATGCATTTACAACTTCCTTTTATCATTTACAATCCACTCAATGCTTTCTATTTGCAAATTATTCATCTTCAGCCACTTGACATTATGTTAAACAGTTGGCATACAAGGGATATATGACTCTTATAAATTTCAGTTTGCTTCAATAACTTTTATCAACACTTGTGATTGCAAGAATTACTTGAAGTTCACTTCTAAATGATTCTATCAAACACCTAGGATGGATATGCAAGTCTTTTATATCTTTTCTATGCATAAAAATGAATTCTAACATCAAACTAACCACCTACAGCCAAGTAACATTTCATCATACAATTGGCATGCAACCATCATGAATCAAGAAGACTATGAATAATGTTAACAATCTAAAACTAAACTCCAGCACTTGTTTAAAAACCAAAATGCAAAGCATTGCCAAGACTCTTGGCAATTTACAACTTTTCTGAAGTTTGCTAATTTCTGAGTACAAAACCAGACTTCAAACATATACAAATATGACATGTAAATGAGCTCCAAACAATGCAAAGAAACCTGAAATGAAATCGCCCTTGATGCTTGATGAAATAGCAAACAACTCCCAATCGTATGGCTGACTAAATGTATCACAATCAAGCTTCTTCCAAAATCGCCCTTGTTCTGGTCTAATATTAAAAATAAAATAAGATGCAACATATACCAGCCGCCTCAAGCTCCAAAATTCATTGCCATGCTCCAAGGATGAGGGCGCACCAAGCCTTGATAGAATTCGATGCAAATATGAGGTTCTACAAGAAAAATCGAGCCTCCCAAGGTGTCCTAGATATGACTAGTAATATCTGATTTTTATTATCAGATTTCTTCACCAATGCAATCTGCTCTTCAAACCAAGACTCCCATATGCAAAATGTCTTCAACTCTAACCTCCAATCGAACTATGCCAAAAACTTGGCCAAAGGCCACTAAGTTTTTACAATGAAGCACAAATAGAAAGTCTGAAGTAACTTTCTCCCAGCTGCAATAATTCAAGTGATATTTCACACCCTCAAAATTGCTTACCAATTGAGAGTTTTCGTTCTCAATGGCCAAAGACAACTGCAGAAACCCTAGGCTCCACAACTGAAAACATCAATCATCAACAACAACAAATTTGGATGCTAGGAAATGAGCCCTCAATGTCTATTTATTCTTTTTTCCTCAATAGGTCGGCCTCCTTCTAGAACTTTTCCAAGTTGGCTTCTAGAGGAAATATTATAATATTATTTTATTTTATTATTTATTATTGCACTTTATAATAATACAAAATATTAATCAACTCCTAAAGTGCAATATAATATTATAATATAAAATAAAGGTTTCCATAAATAGAAATATCCATGATGATACTAGGAAAACCTTCATGAAGTCACGAAATGAGTCAACCAATCAACTGGGTATCTGCCAAATGACCCTCTGATCAAGCCCTATTAGCCTACGAGGATCAGGAATAGGCTAATTCCTCCAAACTCCATTACTCATGAAAAAGGGGACATTACACTCAAGGTCCACCTTTTAAAACAACCTTAAGTCATTTTACTAGGCCAAGAAACCCAAAATGAAGTTAAATATTAAAATGACTTAAGTAAATCAATTTTCCAAAATAAGCCCAGGAGTGCTGAAAGCCAAAATACCAAAACTGTTCTGTCCAAAATAGAACTGCACTGAAATGCTGAACTATTGCCAAATATAGCACTGCCAGAAATAGCACTTAGTAAAAATAGTAAGTGGTTCCAAACTCATTTTAACCACAATCTGAGCAGTCGTTGAAACTTACTAAAAATAGTAAGTCCAAAAAAGTCCTCAAATGCATACGCATGTTACATCATTCTGAAGCTCTCTAAAAACCCAGAAAGACCCAGAAACCACTATGCAAAACAACTGTATGCAAACCCTCGAAAACACAAAAGAAACCTCCAAGCAACTGGGAACCCTAATTTCACCTCTGACAAGCCTACAGGCATCTGAAATAGGCTGACAGGTATCAAAACTAACTACTACTGAGAAGGGGACATTACAGAAAACCCTCAGTTAGGACAGGATCTATAGGCATGAAAAACTATCCAAGGATTCTACATTGAATGGTTTCAATCAGCGGGCATTATCAGAGCATCTCACATATTTTAGAAGTAGATTTAATTAGCATTTTCAATGTTTCCATCAACAACTTTGAAATAAGGGTTTGAGTTTAATAAATTGTAGATCATAGCTTCCAGTACTTGGCACGTGAGAATTACTAGCAGGCCGTACTTCTTTCTTGAAGCTTGTAAAGGGTTTGTATTGTAGATTTTAATTGTTTGAGCACCTAGATCTGGCCGTACAGATATGCAGGTGAAGAAGGTTCCCAAAACAGCAGAAAAGACCATTTTCTTGTGGCACGTGGGAGTAGTGTCGGCCGTACAGCTCAAGGAAAAAGCACATGGGGTTTCTAGCAGCAGATCGGCTCCTTTTTGGCATTGGATTGGTCATGAATTGAGGCATCCAAGTCAAACTGGCAGACCAGCAACTTTACAAGGTGAAATTTGTCAAAAACTAATGTTGGCACCTAGGGTTTTGAACCTTCAATCAGCTGTAACAGGAAATCAGACCTGTAGCATTGTTAATCAGCAAATGGGTATGTTTTGATTGTGTTTCAAATCAATAAAGATTTACCGGGTTTTCATTTATTTATGTAATTTCCTTTCCATTATTGTATTTTTGTAATTTCTTCAATTTTTGGCACCATTTCCGGCACTAAAACCAAAAAAATCAGAATTCAAACAAAAACAAAAAAATCAGTTTTGAAAACCCAAGGGGACATCATAGTGGTATCAAAGCACAAAATATCCTGCCATCCTATGTGGTTAATTCATGAGTGAGAAAGAACAAACTTATCACCGAGGTTCACAACTGTGGCAACCTCCATAGCTGCGGAAGGGTGAAACCATTTTAGGGGTTTTAGGTATTCATAAGTCTCCAAAAATACCAAGGAGTCTATCCAGTGACAGTGAACGCGTTGCAGGTGCAATGGCAGAAAGAAACAAAGGGCATGTTGGTTCCATTAGCCTAGATGCCAGGAGAGCGAAAATTTGATACTATGATGGATATGTTGGCCCAATTCTTGCACAAGATGAACTAGGTTCCTACTCCTGGTCATATAGCACATCCTAACAATCCCGGTAGTTCTAATACACAGCATGAGGATAGGCCAAGGATTTTGCTCAACTCCACATCTAGGCCCCTACAGCCTACCTTTTCACGTAGGGTTGAGGCTCAAGTATGTCAGGAATAGCCTCCAAAGCAGCTGATGACCATGGTCGATGAAGTTAGGGCCAACTATGCAGAATATATTTCACTTCCTCTCGATATCAGGAACATGTTGACTTTTGACTAGTTTCTAAACCAGAGGAGACAGAGAGCAATGGCAGTTGGCAGGTTAGAGACTAGAGCGCCACAGGGTACCAAGGATCTCCAACAGGTTGTGAGCAAAATTACTTTGGAGCATTTTGATGGTGGCCATCGTTGTACAGCGCGTACTTGGGTCCAGAAGTTAGACAACTTCTTATCCTTGAAGCCCATTCCTGAGGAAGAGGCAATCAGGTTTGCCACACTACATCTGGATGGCATAGCTCACAAGTGGTGCTACCACGGATTAGTGACATTGGGACACAGGTCAATCACATTTTACGATGAGTTCACTAACAAACTCATCGAACAATTTGACAGAAGAGATCCAAAGGTTTTCTTCGGGAAACTTGCACAACTTAAGCAAGTTGGATCACTAGAGGCCTATATCTCAGAGTTCCAGTGGTTATCAATGATGGTCACTAGTATATCAGAGAGGAGATCAATGGTACTTTTTAGTGAGGGTCTTTTAGAACCCTTATGTGGATGGATCAAGGCTTTTGATCCACCTTCATTGTAGGACGCGATGAAGAAGGCACGAGACATGGAGCTTGCTGCCCAAAATAAGTAGTTTCCACCTAAAACAATTACTCCTCCAAAGGATGAGAGTCATCATCAAGTTGCAAATCCGCAAAGGAAACCACCACAAAAATTTAATGATGATACCATAAACAACTTGAGGAGGTGGAAATCATGCTTCAAATGCAAAGGGCCTTGGGATCGGGATCATAAGTGTTCTGTGCAGGGTCATGCAAATCAGATGGAATATTTTTATGCTGATGAAATCAATTCTGAAAATTCTGAACAGCGATCTGATTTGGAGGACAATGAGATAGGAAGAGCATCCGAAGAGTCAGAAACAAACTTAGCAAAGTTATCCCCTATGGCACAACTCTCTAGCATCCAAAGAGAGGGGTTATTCAAAATCAAAGGAGTCTTGAGCGAGCAGTGTGTGATCACTTTGCTTGATACAGGAACCACTCATAACTTCATCGATGAGGGATTAGCTGCCAAGCGCGAACTTCAAATAGAGGATTTTGAGGGGTTCAGGGTGAGAGTAGTAGATAGTTTCACTCTCACTTGTACAAGGAGGATTCTTAAATCTCACCTTGTAGTTGAATGATTACGAATTCCAAGCTGATTATTATGTCGTCAACATGGGTGAGATGGATGTGGTCTTAGGCATGAAGTGGCTTCATGCAATTGGAGAGTTTTCCCTCAACTTGTGCACAATGAAAATGAAATTTGCAGTTGATGGCAGGAAATATGTGTTGAGGGGAATGTCTGAAGGTAGTCTACGTCTCATCTCCTTCAGTGGGAAGAAGAGTAGAGGGAAAGGAAAAGAGATTGAATAGGTGATGGAGGAGCGAGACCACTTTTAGGAGTATGATTCCATTCATTGCCCCAAAAATTCAGAGAGAGGTAATTCAAATCAGCAAGAAGACAGTGTACAATTTGTTATTAATCCATTGTTTGAGGATAACGTTGATTTGACTTATAATAATCCACTCTTTGAGTTGGATGATGGCACTCTTTTTGTTCCTTGTGTGGAATTGGGTGACAATCACAAAACTTGGGATCCTAGTTGTGGATCGGGACTACAGTCAGGGCTTACAGATGTATTTCACAGTGTGTGTATTGTGCAATGTGCATATAGCTTTACTTTTAGCCCACTCGCATTTGATTTGACTACAATGTATAAGGCACACACACATGAGATGGACAATTGGTATGAGGTCTCTTTCTACAGATGAAGAGGACAAACCTTGTAGGTATTCAGGGCTACTTCTACAGACTAGTCATGTTTATAAGACACATGATATAGGGGTGATCCCACAATACTAGTTTACAATTTTTGACCAAACTAGACATTGAACTGAATTTTTTAAACTAAATCTTCACTTTCGAGAACCTATAGCAGCTAAACCGTGAGGAATTTGAAGATGATGCAAACTAGTGATTTGTGAAATTTTGTCTATAGATTCTAAATACTATTTTTTTCAAAATTTAATGGAATCAGATTGCACTTCTTTTTCCATCTCCTTCAAAAACTAGTTTTTCACAGTAAACACCATTTTTAAAGAGTGACGTTACTGGCTAACACAATTTTTTTTCTATGAAGGATAAAATTCTAATTTTTTTTGAATTTAGATTTGTAACTACGATATCTAGTGCATGGAATTGGTTTCATAGCATTTCATTGAATATATTTTTCTTAATTAAGTTTCAAAGTCAAACTAGTTATAATTTAGACATGATTTACTGGCTAAAACATAACTTTTTTTGTATGTATCGAAATTCAATTTTACTTTTTTTGTTGGATCAAGGACATCAATATCTAATTTATTCAAGGGGTAAACGCTTTTGACCGGAGCTATGAACCGAAATACAACCATTCAACAATACCACCCCAACGGGGTTTGAACCTTGGTGGCAAGAACAACAATGCCACCTGTAAACCATCACACCATGCCAATATCGGCAAGGACATCAATATCTAGTGCATAAATATTTTTCAGATTTTTTTTTGATAATCTGCTATTTTTCCACATGTGAAGAATAGAGAGTTTGATTTTCGGTGAAAAACCTACATTCACAAGAAATAAAAAATTAATATATAAATCAAATTAAATTTATTTAAAATTATACTTTTTGGGAAGCTTATAATAAGGACTACATACAAAAAATAAATTTTAAATGAATTCATTTGATCCCCCAAAAGGTAAATCAAAAGTGGTTTCTTATCAACATTTTGATGGTGTAAAGGAGACTCCGTTATAGGTATGGTTTAAAACTAGTGGGGTTCTATCCAAGGGGGTTTGATCTAAGGTAGTTTGATCAAACCATCTTCAATTGGAATCCTTTAAATAGAACTTTTCAAGGCTTAAATCATTATATTTTCTAAAAATATGTGATTTCAGCAAAAATCAAAATCTCCCAGAAAGTGTACACCACTATTGTGGGATCACCATATAGGGGCTGATCTTGGACGATGTGGCATACCTAGTGAGGTTAGATTGGTGCAGCAAGAGTCATCTGGAGGCAAGGAGTACAAATTCCACTTTTGTCCCTGGGATCCAAGTGATGTACACCCACATAGGGGTGTGATACAAGAAGGCTGTCATGGGGAGTTGCTTCACACTCTTCAGTTGGGTGAAGATTATATCGAAGTCATGCAGTGGAGGTCAGCAAGTGTTGAGGATGGCGGGATTCCAGTTGGGTTGTGGGTCTTACGATCTACCTTACTTGGCAGTATGCTCTTTCTTCAAACAGTGGTTGATAAGGTTGTTCAGTTTAGCACTATTGTTCGCCAATGGTTGTCGTGGAGTTTCGGTAGAGTGTGGTACCATTTGGTTTGGGGTCCAAACATTCAGGGCAAGCCTGAGTGTGCAGATGAGGATTGCTTGAGGACAAGCAATCTTGGGGAGGGCGGACTGTAATGACCCCTTTTTTTAGGACCTGTATCTTTGCAATGGTTAGCCTATTATCTGGTTCCCGTAGGTTAATGAGATGTTCAAGGGACCCTTTTGAGGGGATTCAGGATTTTCAGCAGGCTAGTGTTTTCATTCCTACACATTCAGTTCAATTCAGTGGTTCGGTAGGCCTTTTGAAGGCAATTCAAGGCTCATCATTCGTATTTGCTATTTATAGCAAGTCATGCTAGATTCAATGGTTTCACTCCAGCTATGGGGGATTTGTATCAAAGGCACTCTCAGGGGAATATTATCAGTTCACTGTCGAGAGTGGGCATTTTAATTAAATTATTAAAGTCACTTTACTTTAATAATGTTATATTATTAAAGGGACTTAATTATTTAATGTTATAAAGTACTTTTAATAAAGTATTTTATATTATGGCGTTACAAGGTAATAAAGTAACTTCATTTAAAATGTTATATTTTAAAGTTACTTTATGATTTTAATTAAATAGCACAATTTTCAAAAAAAGTAAAATTATTAATTTATTGTGCAAAGCCAAAGTTGGTGTGGGTTTTTGAGAGAGCAATATTAATATTTTATTATTAAAAGAGAGCAAAACCCTAACTTAGGCGTTGGGATTTGGAGAAGGTTAAAAGGTGAAAAAGAACTTCATTTGATCATCCAAGTTTATTATTCACAATTATGAGAGTTGAGCAACAAGTTTGCAGGTATGAAATTTCAAGCTGATCAAAGGATGAAAACCCTCGATTAGGACAATATCTACAGCTGTGAAAGACCGTCCAAGGATTCTAGATTGAATGGTCTCAATCAAAAGGCATTATCAAAGCATCTCACAGATTTTAGAAGTAGATTTAATCAGCATTTTTAGTGTTTTCATCAGCAACTTTGAAATAAGGGTTTGAGTTTAATAAATTGCAGATCATAGCTTCCAGTACTTGGCACGTGAGAATTACTAGCAGGCCATACTTCTTTCTTGAAGCTTGTGAACGGTTTGCATTGCAGATTTTAATTGTTTGAGCACCCAGAACTGGCCATACAGATCTGCAGGAGAAGAAGGTTCCCAAAACAGTAGAGAAGACCATTTTCTTGTGGCATGTGGGACTAGTGCTGGCCGTACAACTCAGGGAAAAAGCACATGGGGTTTCTAGCAGCAGATCGGCTCCTTTTTGGCATTGGATTGGTCATGAACTGAGGCGTCCAGGTCAAACCAGCAGACCAACAACTTTACAAGGTGAAATTTGTCAAAAACTAATGTTGGTGCCTAGGGTTTTGAACCTTCAATCAGCTGTAACAGGAAATCAGACCTATAGCATTTTTAATTAGCAAATGGGTATGTTTTGATTGTGTTTCAAATCAATAAAGATTACTATGTTTTCATTTATTTATGGAATTTCCTTTCCGTTATTGTATTTTTGCAATTTCTTTAATTTCCGGCACCATTTCCAGCACTAAAACCAAAAAAAGCGAATTCAAACAAAAACAAAAAAATCAGTTTTGAAACCCCAAGGGGACATCATATATTTTTGTCATAATCATGTTTGTTAATCTTATTTAGATTGCACTTTGATAAATGTTCCTCAAAAAAGTACATGTCTTTGAGCCGAAGTTGACTATATTCCATTTAATCAAATACTTTTTGTTCATTTTATGTTACTTGTCTATCCTTGTAAATATAGAACGATCAACCCCACATCTTTTAAATAAATTACAATGACAAACAAAAATTCTAGATCATCCCACATGTGTGTGATTTGGAGGGCCTTGTATGTAAACATCTAGCTGAATGATTGCTAGGAGCATTCCATAACAGGCATGCATTGACCTTTCATCAACTGTTACTCTGCCAACAGTCTGCTTCATAGAGTGATGTTGGAATGCATCAGAACTACTGTATGCTAATTGAAGGATGAGATTCAATAAACATCCTTTTGAAACTATAAGGATTTCATATTTAGTTGTGTGCTTGAATTGTCATGTTTGAATATCCTCTTGTCCTGGTAAATTATTTGTTAAGAATTTGTTCCTAATTAATGAAAAGCTTTGGATTACTTTTGGAAGATTTCAAATGAACTCCTATATTTTCCCCATTTATCTCGTTGGAAAACTTAGGCTATTCATTTTTATTTAGTGTTTACTGCTCTAAAAAAGCTATAAAAAAATTCAGAGCAATAACCAGGCAGACAACATAATTTAGTGGAGTTTGGAATGGCGGCATCTTTCTCTACATCATTATTGATATCTAATTTTTGTTTTTCTAAAATTCTTTCAGGAATTCACGAAGCAATCTCGTCAAATTCACTTGATTCGTACAGTTTATCTCTGCTTAACCCCTACATGGTTGAATACTTTTCCATTTCTGAAGCTAAAGTTTTTCGAATTGAACAGTAGGACTTGATATTGGTGTCATTTTATTGGACCTATAAACTGAACCTCATTGTAGTGTTGTCCAATCTAATTGTCGATCTCCATACCAGCCCAACCTTAGTGCAGCATGGCTCTTTCAGAAAGCAATGTCAGGCCAGCCAAGTGAAAAAGTTTCTCCAGATTTCATTAATGAGCTTCTTTCAATTAACTTTCAATGCATGAAGGTATGTTCTGCGGCATAACTTGAAAGTATTATATTTGAATCAGTAATCTGTGTTTACACTTAAAATAATCCATTATGACAGAACTGATTGATATGATCTGTGTTCCATCCAGAGATTGAAGGATCCTGTTCTACGCCCATTTCTTCAGGTCCTTTCTCAAAGTTCTCCCTTAGATGGCATAATCGGTGGAGTTTGCATGGGGTTGTTTATATCTTTTCTTTTTGTTTTCAGATTCTGTCAGATTTCATTTAGCTGTTAATTTCTTACTTTGAGCTTTACATGTGAATTCAGGATGTGATACAATTTGAACCATTAGCAAAGACTCTTGGACTGATTCTGCTAACACATCCAGGAATCTTACCTTCTATATTTAATCAGGTTTGTAATCTTGTGTCCTTCAAAACTACTTGTCGGGTTGCTCACTTTAATACTTGATGTTGCAGCTTAGTTTTTCTAAACCACAGTACTTATATCAACTACTGTCAATTAAAAAAGTACTTTATAAATGAATGGTATAGATATTCCTATCCAGCTTGCAGACTTATTTTTTACCATATCTCATGTACTGTATCAAGGATAGTGGTCATATTCCAGCTAATAACCATTAAATGAGGAATATGTATGATGATATTTTCCATGACGTCGTCTAGAATAATCCAATCCACCCTCTATGGGCATGCTTATGCACTCAGTATAGGAAAGGTGCACATTTTCATAGGTAGGATAATTCCTTTCAAATTGAAATAAATAATGATTTCAATAAACATAGATATAAAAACCTCATTATTTATTTCTTTAGGTGGCTATGATCTGGTTGGAATGATCAGTTTACTGTTATGAATCATGATATGCTTCACCTTATTATGCTTAGGAATATATATTATTAGTATCATAACATATACATCTATAAACATCATATTTTAGAAAAAATAAAACATCCATTTGTACTTGAAATCACAAGGAGGGTAGTTCGTGTCAAATTCAAGTAAATTATTAGTTATATCAATATTACATCATATCGCATGTCTTCTAAATATTAAATCGTTTTAAAAATAAAAAATTTAGTGAAATTCGAAGTAGTTTTGAATAAAGCTTATCCTCTACAAATAAATTCAGACTATATCAAAAATTAATTCTAGAAATATCCAAAAAAAAAAAAAAACTTTTCTCTAAAATAAGTTGATTCAATTTTTAGACATCATCCAAAAATAGCAATCTACACACTTTCCAAAAGTAGCAAGCACTATGTGGATTGCATTAGTTTCTGTGATGGCGGGGTGAACTCCTCCTAATTAGATTTTTTTCTTCAATCTGACCCATAAGAACACCTACACCCAAAGTTGTCGGATATGCCACTCCCACTCCCTTGGCACACATACTGGTGTACCTAGTACAAATATGGTACGGCATGGATACAGCTCAGATACAATGCTCAACTATATCCAAAATTAGAGCAAACTGGAAGCCATGGGAGACATGTCTAGATTCAGTGACCTAGTTGATTGTCTCGTGTCTAGGTCAACAATTAAAATACCCTTTTTTTTTTGCATGAATCTAATCACATCTAGAAAGTAGAGCACAATGGCGTTAGCCGACGTCAAAATAAATTATAATCATATCATGTTCACTGTTGTGTGTTCACTACCATGTGATTTGTCATCATCTCAATGGAATTGTTTTGCTTTGATTTTTTTTAAATGTATTTTTAATTTATTGCAATACGGAACTGCAGAATCGCTGCCATTTTATTGCAATAAAAGAAAATATTTACTCTATTGATCTATTATATTTTTATTTTTTTGCTTAGTAAACTTGGCTTAAGGGGGCCATAGCCATATATTATAACATTCAAAAATTACATAGCTAAGGCAGCCCCATTAATGGAGGGCCCATTTACAAAACCAGGGGAATATAACTAAACCACTCTAAAACTACACAGTAGTTAGATTATATACATAATATTAACAATTATAACATGAACAAACTGCTATCCCTACAACCTTGGGCCAGTATCATCATCACTATTAGATGAGGCATCATTAATTGCAAATTCCCAGTCATTCTTTGCAGATGACACCATACTTGTAGTAAATTTCAAAAAAGGCTAAGCCCACTTCGCCTGGTGTTTGTGGGGGACATCGTTGTGACCTACAATAGAGAAAAAGAAGGAATCCATGGACCCGAGGTATAAATGCTGAGAGCAATCCAATGGCAACTTCCATGAGGGAAACCCGCACCAAACACCACATCATCCAACTCCCTATCAAACCCCTTCCCCAATGCGGTTTGATCAAAGGCACTGCAACCACCCTAACCATCTTGTTTAGCTCACCAACCTCCAACAACACGACAATGAACATAGAAGAGATATCAGTATTGACATAATATCTATGCACTGTGATGAGAAACAAATCACCTACCACATCCTGATAGCATGCACCATGATCGCTGCATTAACTTTAGTTAATTCTTCAACCATGAAAAAAAATTGTCTTTTCTTGGCCAGCAACCTTACAAAAGATACCATGAATGAGTGTCGAGATAGCCATCGAAAATGGCAGCAGGGTATGAATCTTAACACAAATGAACCCCATGTATTCTAATGATTTTTCACCCTATTAGAACCGCCTCCCTAAAGTGGCTATTTACTTCATGACAAACCATGTTGCCAGCTATTATTGCCACCATTGCGTGTGAGCTGAGTCCAAGAAGTAACGAGACCATTATAGCAAAAGTTGGCATTCACCTTAACCATAGATTGACATCCCTGCTACATATCAACCCTATGTCAATATCAAGTGCGAAGTTGGCAACAGACTCTGCATGAAGGTTAGCCTTCCTATATATGTGGCAAACACTATAGTCTTCCAACTTGTTTAAAAAAGGCCAAGCCTGATTTTAAATGCTAATTATTTTTCAATTTTGGGCCCTTTTTTCTTGAAGTATAAACTATAACCATTGAATCATCTTTAATTTACACTTTGTCCAAGCCAAATTTGATACACATTTTTAGACCCAATAGAAAAGACTAGGCTTTGGCTTCATTATTTATTCTATGTCTATGACCCTTATATGCAATGCCAATTAGAAATCACTCATGATCTCTTCTGATGTAGCAGGCACTTGAGATGCCAGGATTACCCTGTATGGTCTATCAAAATTGAGCTTATACCAACCTCTAGGAGGAGGCAACCAGCTACACTCTTGTGTGGGATTTGACTATGGATGATCTTGACCAACCCCATGAATATGATATTACATTTTTATTTAATTATTGATAATTTTATTTCATTATTTTCTAACTTTATTATTATTTATTATTAATTTCATTTTTTACTATGTAATCCGAGGATGTGTCCCCAGCCAAAATAGGGATGTCCCCAATAGGAAACGTTTTTGAGGACGTGGGGACGGGTCAGAAATATCCAGTGTTCCACAGAAACACATTTCCCCCCCCTATTTGGCCGCGCTTCAGAAACGGAAACGTTTCAGAGACGGGGAAACGGGTACTTGGCGTTTCCCACCGTCCCGCCACCGCCACTGGAGCTCCGCTGGAGATGGGGAAACGTCTCTACGTCTCCCAAGGAGACTTGGAGACGTGGAGACGTCTTCAAGTTTCCTTGAGAGATGTCTCCAAGTCTCCAAGACTCCTTGGGAGACGCCCAGGCGTTTCTCAGGAGGCTGGGAGACGCCTAGCCGTCTCGCATCAAGCCCCACGTCAATGGGTCGACTTAACTTAAAAATTAAAAATAAATTTTGACTATTAGTATCTCTATTTAGTTTATTGTTTTACTATTTGCCATTTGGCATTTGCTACTCATTGTAATGATGAATCATGTAATCATCTTTATAGACTTTGTGATATCTCATATGACATCAGATATTCATATTTTCAATATAATAGAAATCTCCAATTTGACAATTTCATTTGTCAAATTTTATTTAGCAATTAGCATTCAAGATATCTTCGTATTTAGATTTAGTCTTTCAAATTTTGCTATGTTATAATTTTACTAATTTCCTATAGTTTCATTTGAAATGTAATTCTTATACTATTATACTGTTATACATCTTTTCAAAACTAGTTTTTCAAGTACTATAAGTATATGTATAACTATATCAGCACCACCACCCCGCCACCCCCCCGCCGCCGTCCCCCCGCCATCTCCCCGCCATCCCCAAACTTAGGCCCTTTGTCCCCTCGTCTCCGAAACGCGTCCCGGACGTCCCCTCGTTTCCCCATCCCCCAGGCCCGTGGAACACTGGAAATATCCCCCAGCCATCCCCATTTTTTTAAAAAAACCAGAAATATCCCGAGGATGTCTATAAAATTCTTGGAAACGTCAGGGGATGGCTCCCGGTACAAACAAAGAACATCTAGAGGTCCCCCAATCGTCCCGAGGACATAAAATATTCCCCTTAAATTTTTTTTCCAAAATTTAACACACAAATCAGCAACCAATCATTGATTAGCATTAGCTCCAAATGCAAATCAGCATGGAAAGTAACTCTAACCAAGAATGTTCACCAAGATCCCAGTGTGGGCGAGGTGATAGCATATGGTCAGAGGATCATTACGAATAAACTGAACTGAAATTACAATTCATCTGCTGATGCAGGCATCCACAAGCAGTGGGGATACTCCACTTATTCAGTGGGTAAGATTATTACATTATTAAAGGCGGCAAGCCAGCCATTTATATCCTCACTTCCACTTATTAACGTGGGGGGAATACAATCCACACAACCACTTATTTAGTGGGGGGAAACTTACAATTAAATAAAGATGATTATTTAAACTCAACCACTCAATCGTGGGAGTATGAAATTTAAACTAATTGCAGCAAATAAAATAAATAGCTGTTAGTACTACTAATCAGCTTTACAATGAATTAAACAGCTGCAAATAAGAAAGATATGTTTCCAAATCCATCAAAGGTTAGAGTAACACTTCCTCTAACTCTTACAATACAATAATGATATAAAAATGAAGCTCAAACCAACATTATATCAAAAACTAACAAGTCTGATATAAAAATCTGCAATCTGGAAATGTCTATCAGCAAACAGCAAACTCATAAAAATGTTCACAACTCCTTCTAAATACCTCCGAATAAGCTGGAATGTTTTGCAAAGACCTTCTAGGAGGATGGCGCCCAAACTCAAACTACAAAACTGCATCAAAACTCAAGATATTATTCTTGCACGAATCCCAAAGCACTCATGAGATGGTACGGCCCTGTAGAGGGGCGATTTCTCTTGGAAAAATCAGAAACTTGGAATTAAAATCTGAAAACCTCCAAATATGGTCGCCATTATCATAGAAATGCAATGATCAAATACCCATAACCAAAATAAATTCATACCAAAAGCTGTAAATGAAAACCACCTTCAGCTGTGTATACACCAGCAACATAAAAACTGAAGTTCTCACCAAATTCACCAATTTTGAAGCACAATCTGCTAGTCTGATTGAGAAGCAGCAATAATACCAACTAGGTGTTATCTTTCAAACACGAAATTGGATTGGAACTAGGAGGTAAGCATCCCTCGAAGTAAAAAACAAGTTGTCATTCCGACAGCATAACATTAGCATAAACATTCGATAATCAGCTCTTCAAACAGCAGCAATATATAAGCTTTAGTTGGCAAATGAAGCAACAAGAACTCTTCAAATTCCAAGAAGTTGAATCACTTCAACTTCCAAAAGGGACGCCACCTTTTTGCCTTTTACTTTTTGAAATAATAAAATATCATTCAACTTCCCTTGTAGGCATCCATTTCATATTGCAACAATAAAGCATTTATTAAATAATTAAATGCTCACTTGACCCCTTTATGTCCCCTTCTTTAAAACAACTTGAAGTCATCAAGCCTAGGCGTGGGGTACAACTTCAAGACATGAAAATTGACTAAGTCTGAAACTCAGTCCAAGGAGATAACCAAATACAATGCCCAAGCTGCAACTAATGAATTGCTAAAAATAGCAAACTGACAAATGCCAAACTGAACCAAGTTGATGATGATGCTTCTGCCAAAAATGAACTTACTAAAAATAGTAAATGCCAAAAATAGTAAGTTAACTTCAAAACCATCAGAAAGCCAAACTGAACACTGAACTGCAAAGGATTGAATTGCTGCTAGATAGATACTGCCAAAAGATAGACTTGCTAAAAATAGCAAACTGCTATAAATAGTAAGTTTGCACAACATCCTGTGAACGCCAACTGAGCAGTATCTGAAAGAGGAAACCCTAGTTTTATACTTCAGCTTAGCCTATGGATTTCCGGAAATAGGCTAAATCCAAAAGAAGAGTGTATGGCCAAAATGGGGACATTACAGGACAGCTAGTCATCCTTTATGGCCCAACAAGTTTTTTAAATGTTTCAAATGTCTAAATAAGCAATTTTTTGGCTATTATTTCTAGACTTTTATGAGTTTCAGATTTGAAGAGTTTATATCTGTGTTACACAGGGACGCGTCCCCTCCCCCAAACCATACGTCCCCGTCTCCTGTGGCGTTTCTGGGACGGGGGGACGGCAGGGGACGTCCCCCAGGTGCCCCCCCTGATTTTTGAAAACTAGGAAACAACAGGAAACGCGTTCCCAAAAAAGGGGACGCCTAGGCGTCCCCAAAACGGCCAAGGGACGGAAAGGAGTCCCCCAACCGTATCGGGGATGCCCAAGCGTCCCCTTTTCGTCAAAGTAAAAAATGTTTTGAGTTTTGGCAAATTAAATAAAAATTGCTTGATAAATATTAAATATTTCATTAAATAAAAATTGTTTGATAAATATTTCATTATATTTGATAAAACATTTAATTTTTAAACAAACTATTTAATTTTATTGTCAAATTAAATAAAAATTGCTTGATAATTGATAAATATTAAATGTTTTATCAAATATTAAATATTAAATATTAAATTTTTTATAATGATATTTCATTATATTTGATAAAAATGTTTTATCCCCATTCGAATGGCATTGACTAAAATAATAGTTAAGTTATTGGCATTGCTGTTAGTATTTACCTTTATCTTTATATTGCTGTTATATCTCTGTTATACTGCTGTTATACTCTTTATCTATGTACATATTGTCATATTGATAATGTTGCACATATTTGATATTTCAAATTGCTCTCTTTCTCTCTATATATATAATATATTTTTAAAAATTCATACATATATATGTAATTGTATATATATATATATACTTTTTGAAAAATTCCCATATCGCCGTCCCCCCACCGTCCCCAAAAATCTGCCCTCAGACTGCCGTCCCTGAAACGCATCCCCTGCCGTCCCCCCGTCCCCGTCCCCGTCCCCGAAACGCCATGGAACATAGGTTTATATTCATTACTCAAGTTGACTAGCTTAGGGTTTGATATCATCCAAATCAGATAGCAGCTATCCCAAGTGTGGCATTGTCATTCGACAAGATTTTGTGTATAGTTTGAAGAAGCTTGTTTAGTGAGAATAGAACAGATTTAGGAGTGGCAGTTTGGAATCTGGATAGATTCTGGGCAATTTATAGTGCATTTTCAGACAGAATAATACTCTCATTCCTTTCCGAATACCTGCAACAGCAGCATTAGTCACTGCAGATACAAGAAGTATTATTATTTTTCCAGCTGTGTTAATTTTATTCTGTAAGCAACTAATATAGTCAAGGGTTAGTATAATTTTCATCATTCCAAATTGATATTAGAAGACTATACTTGTATTGCTTCAGTTCAGAGCTGAGTTATTTGGATTTTCAAGCAATGATATTATTATAAGCATTTTCAGATTTATCTTTATGTTGCCCAAAGTTGCAGTTGTGTATAACATAAATTTTAGTTCATTTATGCTTTGAACATACTACAATTGTGTGGCTTATTATTTGGCAGAAATAAATCAGATCATTGCAAACTTTACTTCATGGTTATTTTGTCAAACATCTATTAAAATACACATGGTGAAATACAACTTGGTGAAAAACACATAATATCCAGTTGGGATACTTCAGTGGTATTAGAGTTGGTTTTCTTACCAGCCTGTGGGAAGTTCAATTAAAACCAGTAAGGTAGCCTCTTATGCAGCCAAAGGTTTCATAGTGTTAAGGTTATATGATGTATATGATGATTGGCCTCTCAATGTTATCATCTGAATATTTGAAAAAATATATATTTTTTAAAATTTCCCTATTTTTTTAATAGTCATCCCCTAAAAAATGGCTTCCCTGCCGTCCCTGTCATTGAAATGTGTTCCCCCATCCCCTACCATCCCTGTCCCAGAAACTTGGGAGTAACATAGATTTTTTATAATTATTATTTTTATTAATATTTAAATTTTAATACATTTTAATTTATAAAGTTATAATATATAAACTTAAAAAACCAAGATTTAAGTTCTAATTTTATAATTATTTTATCTTAATTTTTAATTTAGATTTAAAATTGGAAAGTTAATTTGATAATGAATATGTTCATTATTGTGAAATTACAATAATTAATATAAATGATTAGATTAAATTGTTAATTCAATCTATATAATTATTTGTCATATTAAAATTTTAATTCCATTTCAATCTTTGTTTCTTGTTGCATTCCTCCATATAGTATAGGAAGAGACCTACTAGCAGTGGAATCTCCTCTAATAACTTATAAAATTGTTATATATGTGTGTTTTTTATGAATGTTTTCTTTAGCTGTATCCAAATTAAAGGGCCTTGAAAAATATCCCTATCCATATTAGGGGGATTTGAAAAATAACCTTATCTGTATATGTATTGTATCTGTGTACATGCAACTTTCACTTCATCTAGGTTTGGCAATGCAATGCTTTAATTTTTTGTCATTTTCAACAATTAATTTTTCATATTTCTGCTGCCTTTGCTCTTCAAAATTCAATAATCTTCATTAGTTCCATAAGCTCACTTGTCTTTTCATTACTGAAATCCGTGGGGCCTGACAAATCTTTCTTCACATGCCTTGTGAAGTCCTTTTCCAACTCACCTTTCTCTCTCCTGATGTCTTATGTATCCTTTCGAGAGCAAGAGAGTCTAGGAACAAAATAATCTCATACTTCATAGTTCATTGATCCAACTTATTTATTGTCTTTTTTAAAAGTAGTAATGGCAACCTACGCAATTTCTACAAAGAATCTAGCAACTCGTGATAGTCAAACTTGAATGGTTGACTTGGCAAGTGATAAAAATACCAACTATGAAAATTTCAGATTCAGCTTCAGCCATGTTTTTCATTTCAAGAATAACCTCTGCCCATTCTTAATACTCTTTCTCCATTTCTTTCCCTGATTGCCTGATCATTTCCTTCCGAGTGTCAAACCTGTTACATAGCTTTGTTGAATTGTCTATTAACTTCAGCCCCCTCAATAACAACTTTTCTACCCATGATTTCGATGTCTACCATAGGTTGCAATCTTATTGAGTTTTGGCCCCCCCACTATGGTTTTAAAAAGTAAACATAAAGATTGTTTTGCACTTTTCCAGATGGAAAGGCAAAGTTCTTTTTCTATTTTTAAAAAATTTCAACATTTTTTAGTTTCTTGATGAAATCTCGAGTAATTTAATTCCATTTATACTCAGTTTGCTGAGTCAATCTTGATTCTGAATAATGTTAGTATGATTAAAATAAAATTGTGTGTTCTACACCTTCATTCTTCATGTGTCTCATGCATTATTTAAGTTTATTTAGTGTGTTTATGTAATTCTTTTATTTGCCAATATTTTTCTAAGTCTTGGGTCCAAGCCAAAATTGTGGGTTACCAAACTTTTGTTGAATTATTTTCCAAGTCTAGAATCCAATTCAAAGTTTTGGGCTGCCGAGATTTCACTGTATCCGAGTTTTCTAATTATGGTAAGGTCTATCACCGAGAACTTCTATTCCTGATTGGATGATTATATTTTGTGTGATCCTCTCTATCTTAGGTTCCTCCCTCTCCTTATCACCCCTCTTCTTCCTCCCTGCCACTTAAATTAAGTGGTTAGTCTAACCTTCTTTCTTATATACTTTGTCAAACCTTCCATGTTGAGTTGTTTTTTCCTTCGCCTCTTCCCTGCTCTCTCAAGTTTCTTCAGAGGCCTTTGAAGATGGACGAAATCGTGTTTGTCTTTCAGCTGATAGGTGAGGATCCAATATGGAGAGAAAATCAGACACCAATCTTGCCAAATAATCATCATTCAAGATGTTCTAAACTTATCCAACAAAGTGGTATACCAGTTATTTTAATTCACACCGTAGATCTTGAACAATAAAAATATGTCCCCCAATTTGCAAAAAATTGTGTAGACCTTTCATGTCCTTGTACACTTATCTGGATTTTTAGTTGTGAAGATAAATACTTGAGATCAATTATTTTTCCCAGTTCAAGTGCAGTGGACAAAGGGAGCATGGGTATGGTAAAAATTACAGTCATTTATAAATATTTAGGCAATCATGATGCATAGATCACATGAGGCATAATGGATGCACAGTATAGATTCGCAGGGGTCACCTTGTAGACTTGGAGGCTACCATACAGTCACAATAGACAAGCGTTGGGAGCAACAACTCACCAACAAACGTACTTTTTGTACTTGCATATGCTTAAGTCGTTGCATTGCATAATTCACCATTGAATCTTACATATTATTAAGATTAAACTTAACTAGGTCATAAATAATTAGTATCATCTGAAAATAGAGATGACAAATCTTCAATTTTTATGTCTTATAAAGAAGGATATTTGCATGCAATGACAGTTTACCTAGACGGTAAATTCACGCACTAAGATGACCTACATGATACATCCATTTATGTACACAGTTGTACCAAAGGATAAACTCTTGAAAAAAAAAAAGACACCAAAACCTTGATCTTTTCTGTACATGTTATTAATCATTCAGTCTTGTTGTAACCATGAAATGACGCTTGTTGTTCATTTAGTACTACTTAATTGTTGAGTTGTTTTGGTTTACAGGTGGGATTCCTAATGGTCCTAGAATGGATGGTCCACTTTGCTTCACTTGGTTCATACACATTTCTCTCTACTTTTGCATCCCCCTTTTTAAGGTAGCTTTTGCTTCATTTTTTAAAATCTGAAGAGAATTGCAAACAGTCAACATAAACATTCATTGTATGATCTCTTTGTTACTTAGGTCATGGGTGAAGAACCTTCCTGAGAAGGAGAAATATAAGTGGAACAGGTACCTTGAAGCTTGGGAGTATGGTTCGGGATTAGACTACAAGCTTTAGCAATCAAATGTGCCACAAGATTTAAGTTTCACTTACATCTTGAGTTCCTTCTATCTTTTATATTATTGACATGGATTTAGCATTATCCAGTTGCCGGCCATTAATGATCGTCAATCGTGATGATAATTCGTTGAGAGTCAGATTTGTGTCTGTAGCTTTTGAGACAAACATTGCATATTATAGTACCTTATCTAATTAGCTTACTCAATATTAATATTGGATGTTTTTAGAGATCAAATGTATTATGTGGTACGGATTTTAGTGAATCAACAAATATGAAGTGCTTATAGATATGTTGGAAATTAGTTGCTACTTATATCGTGTATTTTTGTTGTAGCTTTCACAATCAACATTGTTGAAAGCATGGTAGTCTAAAAAGACCATGTATCTGTTCTAAAATGTTAATTAAAATCTAATTTTTGGGATATTAGATTGGTCTATTTGGTTATTAAAGAACAAAATGAATAGATTTTACAATATTGAAAATAATACGCATTCACATTATGAAATATCAACAATTAAGAAGTTTCCTAAACATTAAGAAATATATGTGATGAGATGTGTATTATTTGTGGAGGCAAAGAGCTTTAACTGTTTGCGTGAGCTAGATAGTATACTTATGAAGTTGGTCGTTTTGATTTGTCTAATCCATCTCCTGATCATCTTTCAAGGACACTTCATCACATTCCTCGTTGTCACTAGTTATATAAGCCATGCCATATGTTTTAGGTAAATTTAAGCTAAACTACAATCAAACCACACTTCATATTGTAAATAAATCATCTTTGTTGGTGCTCATATCTACAACCCCCTTGAAATTGCAAATTTTGGCTAAGTATTAGTACTTGCCCCTTCGTTTCCTTTGCCCTGTTATGGCCATCACTTATATTTGATCGGATGGATCTTCCATTGCCCTTGTGTTAGGTTTTCTCTGTGAGTTATGTCATTTCCCCCTTCTACTTAGAGTATTCAGCCAATCGTCAAAATCAAAATTTGTCTAAGTACGAATGTTTTTCCTAAGAGTTCAAGTCCAAGTGGTCGGGAAGTTCGCAAGTTCGCAAATCCCCAAATCCTCGACAAGGATAACAAGTTGTGTTGCAAGGATTGTGAGTTCACAAACTTTGCAAAGTAGCAATACAGTTCACCAAGTCTCAAAATGTGTGACATAATGAATAAAGAGGAAAGAGCAAAGAATTTTCACATCCCCATGTCCACCGCTTCCACAGTGGATGACTGGAAGAAAATAAATAAATAAAAAGGGCATTCAATAGAATAGGACAGATGGGACAAGAAGGGGTATGGGTCTCCATAAAAGTTTGCAGAACCGTAGTTAGCAAGGTAAGGCGTAGGCATGGGTATCCATCGCCATTAATTTGAGAAGGATTGGCTATAGGTGGATGGTGTGGGCATGCGTAATCCATAAAAGGCTTTAGAAACTCCCAAAATAAGGCAGTCAGCATGTGTAAATGCCAAACTTCACAACCTTGGTTGCGTCCTTATCTACGCTATAAAGAGAGCTCATGTAGGAGGTATGGGCATCCATAAAATCATAAAGGATATGCAAATTTTGGGGAAGTAGAGTCGCGTGGGAGAGGGAATGAGTAATAAAATTATTTTCAAGTTTGAATAGGGGTTCGATTTTCCCCTCTAAAGCATTTTCAACTTCAAGTCAGCTTGTATTCTACACTACCTTTTGTGTAATAGATGAATTATTAAGTGTTGAACGTGGAGTCAAACGGTCTTGGACTGTTCCCCTTCCTATTGTCTCTCCATATTTTTGGAGATTTTTGAAATACCTTTTGATAATGTAATATATGTTGTACCCAAAATAAATTTTGGGCTTCATTAAGGCCTTTTGATAAAAATGAATAAAATCTTGTAAATTTGTCATCAAAAGTCAACAAAAGTCAAAGTCTCTGAAAATAGCAATTGTCTTTTCTTAGAAATTTTTGAACAACAAACGAAACATAAGGTTTTTGTGGGTTTATTGTCAAGAAGATACTTGCAAAATTTTGAAAATTTTGAGATTAGGGTTTCAGGTCCCCTATTTTTAGAAAATACCTGAAAATAGGATCTTTCCATAAATGACTCGAAATGATTTTGGTAGGTTAATTCTTCATCATGATCACACTGGTCAAGTTAGAATTATCAAAAAGTTAGTTATTTTTTGGTGGGTCTATTTCACTTTTTCAAGAGAAAAGTTAGGACCTTTGAGGTCGACAATGGCAGATGGCCAATACTAGATATCAAAATCTAAGCTTCAAACGCTGCACAGAAGAGTCTATGGCGAAAGATGCTCAACAACAAAGGGGAATTTCAAAAGTTAAAAAAATGCAAAAAAAAAAAAAACCAAGTCTGGAAAAAAGATGCCTTGTCACAGGGGAGATGCCTTTATAGTCAACGCCTTGGTCAACTTTTCAATGCCTGTGCACATGAAGTGATGAAAGAAATCACAACGATGAACATAGTCATGTTGTCGACAGCACGATCAACCCAGTCAAGCAACATGGTGAATGAAGCACAAGGAGAGTAAAATCATCAAAAAAATGATAACACTAGAGGGAAAATCAGCCCTGCAAGCCAGGGGTGCCCATAAAAGAAACCATTGAGAAGCCAGTCTTTGGATTAGTTATCTCCAAATGATCTTCCCAAATTCATCCCAACTCTACAACGAATCTATTCACCAATCCATGAGACCTATCAAACGGCAGTAGTTGTTGATCAAACGAGCACGCAAAACAGATGATAAATTGAAGTTCATTAGAGAAAAAGCACCCTTGCTAGCCAAGGGTGCCCAACATTTTGGGCAGTCAGATGAGGTTTTTTGCAGTTGTTTGCTCCAAGGCATCATCTCAGCATCTTTCCAGCTTCGCAGTGAATCCAATTGCCAGTCCACGAGACTTGTCAAACGATCGCAAACAAAGATCAAGCGTGAAATGTTGTAAGTCAAATGAAGTTGAAAACCATGAAAAATTGGCTAAGTATAGAGCAAAAAGCACCCTTCTAGCAAAAGGCGCCCAACTTTTTGGAGCATCAAATGCAGCTTTCGTGTTTCACAACTCCCAAGGAGACCTCCTCGGAGTTGATCAATCTTTGCAATGACTCTGTTAGCAGATACATCGGAGCAGTTAAACTCCCGGCAACAAAGACCAAACTAGAGCATTTTATCAAGGGTTACAAAGTGAAAATTGTGTCTCAGAAGCACAAAAATGCCCCTAGAGGCCAAGGGAACCTAGGAATTTGAACCCCCTGAATCTGTTTTTAGAGCTTGCACAACCAGTCGTCCTTTCTCGAATTCTTCTAGCTTCACGATGGATTAAACATCCAGTCCACGGGGATCATCAATCACCAATAGTTGTAGATTGAAGCACGGGAGGTCAAAATTGTAGAAAATGAAAACCATCTGAAAATTGGTTAACACTGGTAAGAGAAAGCACCTAATCTCAAAAAGGTGGCCAAGAATTCAAGCCACCAGAAGTCATTTCTAGGGTTTGCAACCTCCAGTAACATCTCCTTAGAGTTGATCCAGCTTTGTAGTGAATTTGTCAGTGAAACCTCAGGATCAATCAAATGACCAGAATCAAGGATCAAACGGAGGCAGTTTATCAAGAAAAAGTTGAAATTCTTCAAAAATATCCTAACACTGGCAAGGTGGCGTCCAAAGTCAACTCCCAGTTATGAATTTTGAAGACTTTCTCATGTCTAGGCATCCCAAAATTTGGGGAATACTTCCAATTTACTGTCAATCATGGAGATGACTCCTTCAATCAAGGTTTGGACGCCCTAACTGATGCTTCCACCTCCAAAGCCTATTTATCAAGCATCTAGGCGTCCTTTCTCATCATTCTTGCAGGTTGACTTCAAACGCCAAACACAAAAGCTTTCTTCTCTATGGCATTTGAAGGATCAAACGACAGGGGTTTTCAACATTCTTTGTATTTTTGAGATTAGGTTGCACAAAGGAACAGTTTTCTAGACTCCATTTTTCCAAGGTGTCCTTTTCAGAGACAAAAGATCTTTTTAGAATTTCATCAAATTGGGTCTTTCCATTTGGCGCTTTTCTTGAAGATTGGTGTTTTTTTGTGAAAGCTTCTTCTACTTCTATCTTAGGTTTTATTGCATGTCCAAGCAAAATCCATATTTTCACAAATCTGACCTTCTAGGTTCTTTCAGCACAACATTGACCACAAAACCCACGTGCCAATTTTTTTTGGAAAAGTTGCCTCGCTGCCCACATAAAATCATCTTTTTCAAAAAACTGGCATTCTAGGTCTACTCAACTCACAAGTGCCTACAAAACCCATGTGCCATAATTTTTCGAGAAAAAAAAGCTTTTGTAGCTTCTACTTCTGAGGGATTGTTGCATGTTCGTAAAAATGCCATCTTTTCAAAAATCTAACATTCTGGGTTTGTTCAAAAAGACATTCTCAACAAAACCCACATCTTATATTTTTTTCAAAAAACTGCCTCTTAGAGAAACTATTTTTAGCCTTTGCAGAAAAAGTTGTTCATACATAGCAGTGTGCCCAGTCATTCTTCTTGTTTTTCAGTATGCAATTCTCTCAAGTTGAATTCAAGACCAAATCGGTCTTGATTCATGATTTCATAAGGACAACTAACATCAATTTGCATCAAGTGCATCTAATGGCTAATTTGGACAAATTGACAGGGGTAGACACCATCACACTCCAGAACTTTGAACAATCTGGGTTGCTTGAAGTAGCCTCTTTCCCCATCCCGGCACAGAATATTGAAGTTGTAATCGCTTGTGTAAAGAATTACAACCCCACTTCACGGGAAATTTAGTCGATAGATGGGCGAGTAATTTGTAGCCTCAAGCCAAAGGACATAGAAAGGTGTCTTAATATTCCACCTTGTGCAAACAACTTGTTTGTGTCAGTTGAAGAATGTGAAAAGGCGTTTAACATGCAAAAGGAACAATATCATAAAAGAATGGCAGAAAGGTGGCTCAAGTAGAAATGAAACAATTTTCCAAAGAACGTCAGGCGTGGAGAATTCAAGGATGAGTACAATATTATGATTACTCTACTCAACCATGTCACGGGTCAAGCAGAAGCGCACAAGTTTTTGCCATGGATGTATTACATCATGTCTCAACTTGTCAACAACAAAGAACATTATGACTGGCCTGCTTTGATTAATGACAATCTTCATAGCCAGATGATAGGATTCTTCAAAGCCCACGAATTCCATATGGTTTTGTTGGCATTTTAATTCACACCTTTGGAATGCGGATTAGAAACGGACAGCTAATGTACAAATAAACTACTCGTCAAATTAGGAGGGGAAGCGCCGTCTTTGTTGATGATGCTTAAAGAAAGTAAACTAAAATATTTGTCAATCCTTTTGGTTCTCAGCTAAGAGCAGAAGGTTATAAAACTCTAGTGTCGTAGTTGAGGTTTTCTCTTTTAGAATTTCAACTACAACTAGGCCTACTCTAATGACGCTTCTAACAACTCAAGTAAACTCAAAGCATGAGAGTTAGAAGTAAACAAGGAATGATTCAACAAAGAAACTCACATAAACTCTCTTCCAACGCACACCCAAAGACTCATTGTACTTTTAGATGCAACCTGAAATAAATATTATATAAGTAGAACACATAAAACAAAATCTGAGATAGTAGATCAAAGTAGCAAAGCACGCATAATATTTCCTTTCTCAAATTTTTGATAACAATTGCACTTTTGGGATAATGGGTTTGTAGCAATAATAGGCTTATAGTTTAGCAATCAAACCATAATACACTAACACAAATTACACATGAACTAAACAATAACCTGTAGCAAAAAGGCAAGCATGCAAGCTTGCTCTTACACAAAGTGAACATAAACGGAATAACAAAGTTGCAGGAAAAAGTAGGCTCAGCAATTTGTTATCACAATAACGGTTAAAGAAAAATGGGCAAGGCTACCCTTATTTATACACAAATGAAGGAGTAGGGAACCCTAAAATCTCCTTGCTTTTACAACAAAACTTTCCAACATGCAAGCTTTATTTCTAAAACTAAAACAAGATAACTATCTAACAACCTGCTGAAAGCAAAAAACAAGGAAAGTGCCAACTATTACAACTTGATATTTCTCTCACAAAGAATATATGAGACAAGAATAGCAAGAAAACTCAAAAAAAGCATCGAGTTAATTGTTGCTTTAAATCTATCTCTAGAGATCTTTGTTGTTTTGATAAGATAATTCATCCATTGGTATTTTGGGAAACTAAATCCACTAGAAAGCTGGAAACTGCCTCTTTGTTGGGAGCATTGATACTATCTAGAGCAAATTTTCGCTTTTCCAAGATTTCCTCGCCTTCTACAATTGAACTTAGAAAATCTTTGACATCTTCAGCTGCTTTATCAAATCTTGCTAATTTCAGCAGTTCTACAACTGGAGTGATGACCTTTTATAAATATATCATCTTGCTTCAACATTTTTTTATTACCCTATGTGTAACAATTTTTCGACATTCATCTGTTTCTTCTGGAGCTTTTATACTTCTAACACTTATCCTAATTTTTCAATGGAAGAATATTGTATGATGAAAATTTTGAATTTTAACTGTGAACATGTCTTTGTCCAGAAATTTTTTGCGTAAACTGTTGAAAACAAGTTGCTAAATTTTCTTGAAAAAGTAGATTCCTGAGGTTTGGGTTTTGTAGAGATTGTTGTTCTAAAGAGACCTAGATCAATGAAAACTAGAAAAACTGATTTTTTCAAGAACATGCAAGATGTTTGATTTTTGGCCGAAAAAAAGCTAAAAAGCTAAGATATGGGTTTTGAAGATAACTATATTCTGAAGCAACCCAGATTGTCAGCTTTTTGAAAAAGTTGATCTTTCCTCAACATGCAGAGCTTCGAAAAATAGCTAGAAAACTAGGATTTGGGTTTTGTAAACAATTTCATACTGAATAGACCCAGATTATTAGATTTTAAGAAAACTGAGGTTTTCTCAAAAAAGCATATGGAAAAAGTAGATTCTTTAAAATATAAAATTTTCCAAACTTGAAGAGGATGAAAAACCACGTGAACCTAGATTGATGGAATTTGAAAAAGATGACCCCCTTCTTCTGCAATGTGATGCTCTGGAAAAATAAAGCATGAAAAAGTGAGCCTCTTGCAACCTGGTCTCAAAACCATGAAGAAAATTGAAAAAGCACCACGTTTTGGCATTCAAATCTTGATGTGAAGAAAATTGTACGTTTCCTCCTCTAGATGCTAACCTGCAAAAAGTGAATAATGAATGCCAAAAGCCTTCTTAAATAGATTGAGGATAAAAACGCTTCATTCTCTAGCTTTAAATCTTTGAAGCCAATCTTGAGCCAAAAACATCGAACGTAGACGCCATTTTGAATTATGCATGACGAAATTCGGAAATTTCACTAAGGCATTGAACTTGGGCGCCTTTACTTGGTAGACTTGGCCATTTTTTTGAAATTTTCAACTTTTTGCTTTCAATAAAATACATCCCTTTGATCTTCAATTCCGGACACTAGATGAATCATGTGAACTGGTTGAGTGATTGATTGTGAAGCCTGATCAAATCAGAGAAGATTGTTTTGGAGACTACATTTGCTAAAAACATCATCTGAGCCTTCAAAATCTTGGGCGCCCCTAGCTAGATGGGGCGCCTTTACTCGGCAGAGTTTTAGAATATTTTTTGATGTTCTTCAATTTGCTTGTTTTCTAAACTTCAAGTGAGTTTTTTGTTGAATTTGCAATTCTAGATGTTTGACTGACCTAATGAATTGGATGTTGGATTCGTTGGACAGCTTGTCGAAATTGGAGATCTTCTTGGAAGTAACTTTTCCTAAAACCTTCATCTAGTGTCCTGAATTCCTAGGCGCCCCTGGCTACCTAGGGCGCCCAACCTTGCCAGAGTTACATTTTTTTTGTATTTTTCATTTCTTCTCTTCATTTTCTCTATCTATTTAATCTGCAATATCTGACGACTGGCAATTTTTTTGAGTTCACCATTGAATTCGTTGGAGAGACTTCTAGAATCTGAAGGAATGTTATGAAGATTGCTAACCCTAAATCCACCTTCTGTGCCCTCAAAATCTTGGGCGCCCCTGGCTAGTTGGGGCACCCAAACTCTCCAGACTTAGTCATGTTTTGGTGAATTTCACCTTTTCAACTTTAGACCTTCCATGCCTTGTCCTCTATTTGATCTGAAACTGCAGGTGACTTAAGAATCTGGTGATTTGGCTAAGACATTCAGTGGATAGCCTGAGAAATTCTAAAGAAAATGATCATATTTGCAAACCCTAACAGGTGGATTAGGCCTTACAAAACCCTAGGTGCCCCTAGCTAGCTGGGGCACCCAAGAATCCCAAAGATAGTTTATTTTTTGATGATTTTCATAATTTGCACTTTGCTTCTAGTTTATTTTTTGATGATTTTCATAATTTGCACTTTGCTTCTCTATCAAAACTTCTCTATTCGATTTGAGATTCCGGTTGATTGATTGATCAGATGGGCCTGCTAATGAATTCATTGCAAAGTTTGAAGAAAACTTAGAAGAATCCCTAGAATGGAAAACCCTAAATATTGCTTTTGGTGGTCTTAAAAGTTGGGCGCCCCTATTTAGCTGGGGCGCCCAACTCTTCTAGAGTTAGTTTATTTTCTATGTTTTACAAATTTTCCTTCATTCCTCATTCTCTCTCCATGCTCAGTGTTGCATGCATTCACCTCTCAAAGATTGAAAAATATTCTAAGGCAAAGTCAGCAAGGTGCCTAGCATCCCCAGTGTTAAACAAAATTTCATCATTTTCAAGATTTTCCAGCTTCCCTCCTTCATTCACTGTTTCACGAACATCTTTTTCCATTTCCCAATCTGTGCAATGCTTGAGACCTCAAATTTGACACCTGGCAATTGAGCAACCTCCATTGATGACCTTAGAGCTCTCATTTTAGCTTCTGAAAAATCAGAATAGACCCACCAGAGAAAAATTGATCTTTTGATGATTCTGACTAGACCAGCTTGATGAGGAAGTATTTTCAACCAATCAAAATCAGTTTGAACTTGGAAGTTGAGATTCTATTTTTAGAAAAAAATTCTAGCATCCATTTGGGAAGAAACCCAAAAAGGTCTATTTTTAGAAAATTTCGTAAAATTTAGAGCTAAAAAAATGAGATCTGGGTTTTGTAGATAACTTCGCTCTGAGTAGACCCAGAACCTTGGATTTTGAAAATTTTAAGTTTTTGAACAACATGCATGACATGCAAAATCCCATTTTCTGACCTTTTGACAATTTTTTATAAGACTCCTACTGACTCTTTCAAAATGCCTAAGTGTAGCAAAAAAAATAATTTCGGGTACAACATTTGGCTCTATTTGGGGACCATGTCGGGTACTTATGGCATAGGAGAACCAGGAATCTTTGGATTTTTAAGCTTAGACCAATGCCTTATCTGTTGAGAATCGGAGTTAGGAACATTTCCTAATCACCTAAAACAAGACTTTTTCCCTAAATCACCTAGGACAAGACGACCTAAGTCACCTATAAGTTGGAACTTCCCTAAAATCACCTAAAACAAGATCCTTAATCACCTAGAACACGACAAAACTTTTACGAAAAGGGGAAACACATCACGAAAATAGAATGGAAAATTATTTACAAAAAATTTACTCCACCCCCGAAGGGATGAAGTGCTTTAGATATTGGCCACTGTGTGGTGGTGGGAGGATCTTTCCATCCAAGTGCGAGAGAATATAAGTATTCTCCCCAACGAGTTTGTGGATCTTGAACAACCCCAACCACAAGGAGTCAAATTCGTTGTGTATTCCCTTAGGCTCATGTCTCTTGTCCCATAGTAGGACTTGATCTCCACCCTCGAAATCTTGTTGGCGAGCTTTCTTATCAAAAAAATTCTTCACTCATTCCTGATGTTGAGTGATTCTGTCAACAACCTCCACTCTTTCTTCTTACAGCTTCGTCAAGTACATGATACGCTTTTCAGTTGGATTTGTGAACTCCCCATCTTCTATTGTGGATGTCAGTTGCAAAGAAGACAACTCCAGTGTGATAGGCAACATAGCCTTCATACCATACATGATGATGAAGGGTGAAGTACCTGATGAGAGCTATTTGTGTCTCATTTTATGCTACATTTTATGCCATTTTCACATACATTCATATCCATTTCTATATTCCATTTCCATTCCATTTTCATAGCATTCTAACATTTACGTTGCATATGATTAAATATATCTAAGAGGTATTTAATATAGTTTTGAGATTAAATTATGGAAAATAATTATTGGTTGAGTTTACTAATGAGCATTCTAATTTCTAGCCTTGGAAAATATAGCTAGCTCGTAGCATACATCTTCTGTGTAGGAACCATCTTGTCTTCCATCATTTCTACGTGGACTCTTGCCACATCATCTCAGTGCATTCTTTCTTCCAATGACCATATTTACCAACACATTCATGAGGCGTCAAATCTGTCATACATGGTTGTGTACACATCAACATTTGATTGGATATTCCAAACATGGATTTTCACCTTAATATCTGTAGTTAATAAGAGACACGTCCTATATTTATTTTGTATCGTTTATGCTAGTTCAAGGCATAGACATGACTTCCAATTGCCTCATTATTGCCACGTTAAAAGAGGTTTTCATCTACCAAAACTAATTGGGTAGAATAACATGTGATAGAGACGTGCTTGGAGGAAACCAATAATATACCCGTTTTCTATTTTCAATTGTTGTAACAGAGTCATTTTAATATATGGCTAGCAAACACATGAACCAGTCAGCTCCAATTTGTTGGTTCCAAGCCAAACAAACTATCTATTATTGTACGTAGAAGTTTTAGATTGGAGTTGTATATATATCAACTCAAAAGGCAGATTTTCAGTACACGCAAAATATTGTAAAGAGATTTTTGTATGCAGAATTTGTAGTGATTTTCTGATAAATAAAATGATAGTGTTTCTTTTGATCGCGTAGGACATCCTCATTCTCTTCACCTGTGAGCCATGGAGCAAGGGCCCACTCCCTGGTGATGCATGGTGAAAATTATTTCTTTTTATTGTTAATATGTCTGTGTGTTATTTCCTGTCAACTTGGTTCAATTACAATAGATTTAAAAGTTTAATAGTTGAGTTGTTGTTCCTGTCGCCAGGAAGTGACAGTTCATGTTGCTAGAATCAATCTTCATTTTGATTTTTTGTAGGTTTATTTCCATAGTTGCATTCATAACCACTCATCTCACGGCTTTCACCCTTCGATTGGCATACAACCACGACACCTCTTGCAAGTCTACGCCCTCAGATTGACACGTATAGACCAAACTAAAATTTGTTAAATCTTTCCTATTATTTGTACCCAGTGTTGGCCTATCAGTACCAATAGCTCTCTTGGGAGTAATTTTTTCATCCATGAGAGCGTCATAGAGTTTCTTATGCCAAGTCCGTTGATTGGAATCAACTAACTTGCATATTATTGTGACTATGTTCTTGTTTGATGACTCGGCTTGTCCATTACCCTAAGGGTAATAATCTGATGAATGTGATAAAGTAATGTCGTGATCAAAATAGAACTCTAGTAGCTCCTTAGATGAGAAACATGTTGCATTATCAATCAAAATTTTGTGTGGCACCCCGAAGCGTGTAATAATATTCTCCTTCAAAAAGTCATGACTTTGGAAGTAGCCTGCTTGGTTGGAATGGCCTCAACCCATTTCGTGAAATAGTCTATGGTTGTCAGGACATAATATGCCCCTTACTAGAACGTGGGTTGATAGGACCTACAAAATCCAAACCCCATTGATTAAATGGAGTATCTATGACAACTGGTTTGAGAGGAATGGCTGCCAACTTAAGCTTGCCAACAAACTGCTGGCACATTTGACATATGTGCACCCATTCATACACATCATGAAACATAGTTGGCCAAAAAAATTGTGCTTGTAGGATTTTGAATGTTGTAACCCTTGATGAAAAGTGGCCACTGCATGCCTCACTGTGAAAAGCTTCCAACAACCTTCATTGTTGATCCTTGTTAGCACATAACAAAATTGTTCCATCCAACCCTTTCTTATATAGAATGTCATTCCAAAGCACAAAGTTTTGCGCTTTCAACTTAAGTGTTCTCTTCTATTGTTTGTCCATGTGGGTTGGACATTCACCATAAGTCAAGTAGCATCGTATATTCACATACCATTTGTCTGCAAAATCAAGTAGTAGGACCATAGGAATATCCTCTATAACTTTAGGTTCAGGTTCAGGTTCACCCTCAACCTAGTGCTTCTTATCACCATCTTCTGCTATCAATTGACAAAGACCTCTCCGGTGAACAAGTTTAGTAGGCTTGATCTTGAAGTCATACTCTTGAACTCTTGTGACCTAGTTTCCTCTCTTTATGCCCATCTCATGTTGAGTTACACACTTTTAACCGCTAGATCAGTGTCATAAGATATAAAATATGAAATTATTTATAGCTCTAACCACTGCATATGCATTCTTTTCAATTTGAGAGTATCGTGACCCATTGTCCTTGAAACTACTACTCATGAAAGCAATTGGAGACTCAGTTTCTTTATTCAGCTTTTGTGTCAATATGGCAGACATAGTGTGCTCTGATGCATAACAGTAAAGGATAAAATCCTTGTCAAAATTAGAACGAACCAACACCGATGCTCGGTTGATAGCTTATTTTATTGCAACGAATGTCTTCTTGCCTTCTTTTTTCCACTTGAAAATAGACTTCTTTTTCATCATAGCAGTTATATCTTTTGTTAGCTCTGAGAATTTCGGCACAAACCTTCGTATGAAATTCACCTTACCGAAGGAGTGTACCCTTGTTCTGCTTGTTGGAAGAGACAAGTTTCTGATAGACTCAACCCAACTAGGGTCAATTCAAGTTCCCTCCCTGGAGACAATATGGCCAAGAAGCTTGCCCTCTGTCACCGCAAAGATGGAATTTTTAGGATTCAATGAAATTTTGTGGTTCCTGCATCTCTTGAACACTTTCCCTAATTGTGAAAAATGATCTTCCCGTATCTTTGAGAAAACAATGAGGTCGTCAAGATAGATGACAATTATTTTATTCCTTGAGTCTTCAAACGCCAAGTCCATGGCTCTCTGAAATGTAGCATTGGCATTGATGAGGCCAAAGGGAATCCTTTCATAGGCGAACGTACCCACGGGGTAGTGAATGTCATTTTGTACTAATCTTGTTTAGCCACTACAATCTAATTGTAACCAGAAAAACCGTCTAGTAAAGACAACATCTCTGAACCGGTAACCATCTGCAAGGTATCCTCCATAGCTGGCAATGGATAATTATCCTTGAGGGAGGATTGATTCAAGTTCCTGAAAACTACACAAATTCATATTTCCCCATTTTTCTTATGTACAAGAACTATATTTGACAACCAGGTGGAATGATGTATTGGAAAAATGATTTTGGCATCCACCATCTTCTAAATTTCTACTTAGATGGTATCTTGAATTCACAGATTGTAGTGCCTTTTTTTTTTCTTGAAAGGCTTTGCTTCGGGTTTAAGAGGAATTGTATGAGACAATTCTCTTGGTGTGAAAACTTTCAAGTCTTCATAGGACTAGGAGAAGACATCTTGGTATTGCTTGAACAGACAGATAAACCTCTCACTCTCCTCTGCAGTGCAACACTTGCCCAAATTAACAAGTCAGGGCTTGTCTTCTGTAACAATATTTATTTGATGATACTCAATAGAGGTCTTATCTCTTGATTTCTTCTGATCTTGAATGTATATGTCATGCCTATCAAATATATTCTCCAAGGAAACTAGGCCCTTGGGAATCTTATTACCCTTCAACTAGATAATGCTAGAATTTGTCTCCTCTGAATTTTCTACATCTCTTGCAACTTCTAGCACATCGGAAACCTTTGTTATTGATTCTCTGAAAGAAGATGAGCTTCCCTCAAAGAATAACCCTTTAAAATTGTCTTCCATGCCAAGAAATTATTTTATATGGTCATCGTCATTGAAGACTTGCTAGTTATCATAGTTGTCAAAGACAACCAACCTATATATAAGCTCAATAGCAAATGCATTCTAATGAAAGTAGGATTTATGGCATAAAAAGTGAAGTTGATACCGCAAGGGCATCTGCTTTGCTATTGTCTAGGCGAGGAATGAATTTGATGGCAAATGCTTTGAACCAATCGATTGCATTCCACACCCTGTTTCTATAATGTTGAAGGCGATCTGCTCTTACTCAAAATTGATCTCTTACCTACTTCACAACCAACTCTGCATCACCTTCAACCTTGATTTATTTAATACCCATATCCTTTGCATTCCTGAGACCTAATAAAAGTGCCTCGTATTTCGCCATATTATTTGTACATCTAAACTGCAAGTGGTATGCAAATGGATATAAGTGTCCTTCAGGAGAGATTATCACAACTACCACTCCTGAACTAGCAATGGAACAACTCCCATCAAACTGCATAGTCCACAGCTTAGAATATTTTGTTGATTTATCTACAGAACACGCAACCTCCTGACTTTCTTCAGGTATTTCTAACAACATAACATAAGTACCAAGCCTCGTTTCTTGATATAGAATTTGAGCTTGAGGATCTTGGGACTTCACCACTATAAATTGAGATGTGGCCTCTGGCTCCAGTTTGAAAGTACCTTTCTTTAATGGAATAGTAGTCGAAGAACAATCCATTTGTATCTCCCCACCAAGATCCTTGTAGAAGCTTCTACTCAATAACATCTTGTCTCTAGCTAGGATGTCAGCCACCAGGATGGTCATCATTATCTTTTTCTCTGGGCAAGCCGCCAGCCTTACTTGAGCATCTTTCAACTATTCGACCAACGACACCAACTTAGACTCAAGTGAATAACATTTTTCTTTTGTCTTAGTGCACGAAAGTCCTAGTGCATTCATTACTTGCAAAGGCATGACATTGTTTGGGGCTCTTGAATCAATGATACAATTGCTTAGCTTGAATCCTCCTATATACAAAGATATATAGAAGGGCTTAGGTTTGTCTTTCGCTGAAACAGATGATTTGAGCAATGTGGGTTGAATGACAGGTTCCTTTTTCACATACTTAAGAATCTTCTCTAGTTGTTCCGGATGATCTTGGAGATATTCTAGCTAACAAATCTACACCTTCGTCTTCATCAAGGAGTTGACAATATCAAAATTTGTTGAAGATGTGTCTTGAGATACTACTTTAATGTTCTCCTGAGAAGGCTTAGGATTAGAAGCGGAAGCCACTTCTTTTCCTTTTTTTCTTTATGCGCTTTCAGTCTCTCTTCTTCTTTCTATGCTTTCAGATGTTGAGTTCATGTAAACACAGGTGTTGTAAAATTTTCAGGATTCACTACAAGAGAATACTGGCAGGGATCTTCTTCTTCTTCAATAGTGGGTTCACTTTCAAAGTATTTTGTTGTGGAGTCGCCATCAAAATTTCTCCGACTGTGGTAAGACAACATTCAAACTAGGTGTTGGTACAAATATTGAACTTGGCGCAGTTTGAGTAAAGCTCGTGATCGGATCCATCCTAAAGTTTTCAAGACATGTAGAGTGAGTATGTGCATCGATCTCATGGGAGGAGCAAAATACTACATTTTGTGTATTTTCAGCCATTTTCTTTGGTGGAGCTAGCCCTCATGGCCTATAATTATTGTAAGGCTGAAAATTATTTCTCCTCGGTTGGTATGGCTATTGAGGTTGATATGGTTATTGAGGTTGATATGGTTGTAGTGCAGGCAATGCAAGCGGTGCAGGCCAAGTAGGTAGTATAGGCTGAGTAGGAAACTACCTCTTGAGGATAGTCATCTCATTGGCCACCTTTTGTCGCAGTGGGTCTACAAAACTCTAAATCAAAGGCCTGATAGCATTTGTCATCATCTTTCCAGAAGTAATCATGTTGTCTTCAATCTCTATGGCACACTAGTGTGCATTCTCTAATTATGTTTCATTAGCCGATCTAAGGAAGAAGGCTATCTCAAATGGAAGAGCATTTATGAAACTGCTCAATAGAATTTCAGGTGATGGATTGTGTATGGGAAAGACGTGTGACTAGGTGATTAAACCTTGCCATAAATTCTCTCATAAGTTCATTGACCTCCATCTTTGAGTTTGAAAGCTAGGTGAACAACCGATGATTGTCTTTAGCAGGATTGAATCTTGTTAGGAACTTTTCTCTCATAGTTTCCCAATTTCTAATACAGCTAGGCTCTAGGTGATTGAACCATTCGGTAGTATTTCCCTTAAGGGTCTCAACAAAGAGACACACTGCAATGTCTTCATGTGCCACGTGCAAAACGATGAAAGTCATTGAGAAGGCAGAAATATGATCATCAGGATGTTGAGTTCCATCGTTGTGAAACTGTGGAAAGTGCTTTCTCAACCCTTTAGGTAACTCGTGGTTTGCCTCCAAAGCCAAATGTCGAATTTGATTGCCCCAAGGTAATGGGGTTGCTCATCTTCGATTGTGGTTATTAGGATCATTGTTGTTGTTATCACCCATTGCTACTAGTTGGATCACAGGTTCTTCTTCCTTGGCTTTAGGAACTACATTGGATGACTCTCCAACTTTTCCTTCTTGAAAGAGAGGATTTTTCTCCTTGTATAAACTTTGTAAGCCAGGATTTTCTAATTCCACATGAGAGGTGGTAATATAGGTCTTTTGGATGCAAGGTCAGCCTTCCTTTCTTCTTCGTCTAGGATGGTAGCACTATTTCTCCACTGAGCAGGGGTTTCCTTCTCAAATATGAAACTCCTTAGGCTACTGATGATGTCTATTTTCTCACCTTCAATTAGCTTGAAATTTTTTTGAATGATAGCAAGTGTAAGATCATGCTGTTGAACTGGAGTAGTAGGATTCCAAAGAGTCATTCCCGTGACATAAAGTGTAAGCTTTCTTGAAGTTTTATGCCTCGTGCCCCAAAGTGAGCGCCATAAAACTATTTGCATTTCAATTTGCACCTTTGAAATGTGGATTAGAAACAGACAAAGATGTACATAAATAATGTGCTCTTCAAATTAGGAGGGGAAGCTCCCTCTTCGCTGATGATGCTTAAAAAAAGTAAACTAAACTATTTGCCTATCTTTTTGGTTCTCAACTAAGAGCACAAGGTTATAAAACTCTAGTGTCGTAGCTGAGGTTTTCTCTTTTAGAATTTCCACTACAACTAGGCCTACTCTAATGACACTTCTAACAACTCAAGTAAACTCAAAGCATGAGCGTTAGAAGTAAACAAAGAATGATTCAACATAGAAACTCACATAAACTCTCTTCCAACACACACTCGAAGACTCATTGTACTTTTAGATGCAAGATAAAATAAAGATTATATAAGCATGACACATAAAACAAAATCTGAGATAGTAGATTAGAGCAATAAGGCAGGCATAAGATTTTCTTTCTCAAATTTTTGATAACGATTACACTTTTGGGACAACAAGTTTGTAGCAATAACAGGCTTACAGTTTACCAATCAAACCAAAATACACATAACACAAATTACACATGAATTGAACAATAACTTGAATAAAAAAGGCAGACATGCAAGCTTTCTCTTACACAAAGTGAACAGACACTGAATAACAAAGTTGTAGGAAAAAGTAGGCTCAACAACTTGTTATCACAATAACGGTTAAAGAAAAATGGACAAGGATGCCCTTATTTATACACAAGTGAAGGATTGGGGAACCCTAAAATCTCCTTGCTTTGACAACAAGACTTGCCAACATGCAAGCTTTATTTCTAAAACTAAAACAAGATAACTATCTAACAACCTACTGAAAGCAAAAAAAAGGGAAAGTGCCAACTATTACAACTTGATATTTCTCTCTCACAAAGAATATATTAGACAAGAACAACAAGAAAACTCAAAAAAAGCATTGAGTTAACTGTTGCTTTAAATCTATCTTTGGAGATCTTTGTTGTCTTAATAAGATAATTCATCCATTGGTATTTTGGGAAACTAAATCTGCCAAAAAGCTAGAAACTGCCTCTTTGTTGGGAGCATCAATACTATCTAGAGAAAAATTTCGCTTTTTCAGGATTTCCTCGCCTTCTACAATCGAACTTAGAAAATCTTTGACATCTTCATTTTTTTATCAAATCTTGCTAATTTTGGCGACTCTGCAACTAGAGTGATGACCTTTTATAAATATATCATCTTGCTTCAACATATCTTTTTTACCCTTTGTGTGACCATCTTTTGACATTCCTTTGTTTCTTCTTCGGCTTTTATACTTCTGACACTTCTAATTTTTCAATGGAAGAATATTGTACGATGAAATTTTTGAATTTGGACTATGAACATGTCTAAGTCCAAAAAAAATTTGCGCAAACTGCTAAAAACAAGTTGTTGAATTTTCTTGAAAAAGTAGATTCTCGAAAAAATTTGAGGTCTGGGTTTTGTAGAGAATGTCTTTCTAAAGAGACCCAAATTGATGAAAACTAGAAAAACTGATTTTTTCAAGAACATGCAAGATGTTCAATTTTTGGCCAAAAAAAGCTTAAAAACTAAGATATGGGTTTTTAAGATAACTTTATTCTGAAGCAACCTAGATTGTCAGGTTTTTGAAAAAATTAATCTTTCCTCAACATGTAGAGCTTCGAAAAATAGCTGAAAACCTAGGATCTAGGTTTTGTAAACAATTTCATACTAAATAGACCCAAATTATTAGAATTTGAGAAAACTGAGGTTTTCTCAAAAAAGTGTGGAAAAAGGAGATTCTTGAAAATATAAAATTTTCCAAACTTGAAGAGGATGAAAAACCAAGCGGACCTAGATTGATGGAATTTGAAAAAAATGACCCCCTTCTTTTGAAATGTGATGCTCTGGAAAAATAAAGCATGAAAAAGCAAGCCTCTTGCAACCTAATCTCAAAACCACAAAGAACACTAAAAAAGCACCACATTTTGGCCTTCAAATCTTGATGTGAAGAAAATTGTATGTTTCCTCCTCTGGATGCTAACCTGCAAAAAGTGAATAATGAATGCCAAAATCCTTCTTATATAGGATTTTAGGATAAAAAATGTTTTATTCTCTAGCTTTAAATCTTTGAAGCCAATCCTGAGCCAGAAACATTGAATGTAGACACTGTTTTGAATGGTCCATGATGGAATTTGGAAATTTCACTAAGGCGTTGAACTTGGGCATCTTTACTTGGAAAACTTAGCCATTTTTTTGAAACTTTCAACTTTTTTCTTGATAAAATACATCCATTTCATCGTCAATTTTGGACACTAGATGAATCCTATGAACTGGCTAACTAATTGATTGTGAAGCTTGATCAAATCAAAGAAGATTGTTCTAGAGACTGCATTTTCTAAAAACATCATTTGAGCCTTCAAAATCTTGGGCACCCCTGGCTAGCTGGGGCACCTTTACTCAGTAGAGTTAGAATATGTTTTTATGTTCTTCAATTTTCTTGTTTTTTGAACTTCAGGTGAGTTTTATGTTGAATTCACAATTCTGGATGTTTGACTGACGTGATGAACTAGATGCTAGATTCGTTGGACAACTTGTCGAAACTGGAGAAGATCTTCCTGGAGGTAACTTGTCCTAAAAACTTCATCTGGTGTCCTGAATTCCTAGGCGCCCTTGGCTACTTTGGGCACCCAACCTTGCTAAAGTTAGATTTTTTTCTATGTTTTTCATTTCTTCTCTTCATTTTCTCTGTCTGTTTGATCTGCAATATATGTTGAATGGAAAATCTTCTGAGTTCACCGTTGAATTCATTGGAGAGCCTAATGGAATTTGAAGGAATGTTATGAAGACTACTAACCCTAAATCCACCTTTTGTGCTCTCAAAATATTGGGCGCCCTTGGCTAGCTGGGGCGCCCAAACTCTGCAGACTTAGTCATTTTTTGGTGAATTTCAACTTTTCAACTTTAGACCTTCCATGCCTTGTCCTCCATTTGATCTAAAACTACGAGTGACTGAAGAATCTGACAATCTGGCTGAGGCATTCACTGGATAGCCTGAGAAATTCTAAAGATAATGATCATATTTACAAGCCCTAACAACTATATTAGGCCTTTCAAAAATCTAGGCACCCTTGGCTAGCTAGGGTGCCCAAGAATCCCAGAGATAGTTTATTTTCTAATGATTTTGTTAATTTGCACTTTGCTTCTCTATCAAAACTTCTCTGTTTGATCTGAGAGTCTAGCTAACTGATTGATCGGATGGACCTACTGATGAATTCATTGTGGAGCTTGAAGAAACCTGAGAGGAATCCCTATAATGGAAAACCCTAAATATTGTTGTTGGTGGTCTTAAAGGTTGGGCGCCCCTAGCTAGTTGGGGTGCCCAACTCTTCCAAAGTTAGTGTATTTTTTGTGTTTTAAAAAATTTCCTTCATTCCCCATTCCTCGCTCCGTGCTCAAAGTTGCATGCATTCACCTCATGTCGGAGATTGAAAAATATTCTAAGGAAAAGTCAGCTAGGCGCCTTGACTGGACAATGGCGTCTAGCATCTCCAGTGTTAAGACAAAATTTCATCATTTTCAAGAGTTTTCAATTTCCCTCCTTAATTCACCATTTCACAAACATCTTGTTCCATTTCTTGATCTATGCAATGCTTTAGACCTCAAATTTGACCCCTGGAAGTTGAGTAACCTCTGTTGATGACCTTGGAGCTCCCATTTTAGCTTCTAAAAAAGCAAAATATACCCACCAGAGAAAAAATGATCTTTTTATGATTCTAATTAGACCAGCCTGATGAGGAAGTATTTTCAATCAATCAAAATTAGTTTGAACACTAGAAGTTGAGATTCTATTTTTTAGAATTTTTTGTCAGCATCCATTTGAAAAGAAACCTAGAAAAACCCAAAAAAGGTATATTTTTAGAAACTTTATATTTTAGAAAATTTCCTAAAATTTAGGGCCAAAAAAATTAGATCTAGGTTTTGTAGATAACTTGACTCTGAGCAGACCTTAATCCTCATATTTTGAAAATTTTAAGTTTTTGACCAACATGCATGACATGCAAAATCTTATTTTCCAACTTTTTGACAGTTTTTTGACAAGACTTTTACCGACTCTTTCAAAATGCCTAAGTGTAGCAAAAATTTTAATTTGGGGTACAATATGTTTCATATCTCATATATCTGATATTCTTTCAAGGCCAGTTTAGAGGGTTGAATACCGTTGGAACATTGCATGTGCAGCTAGTTCATGAGCATTTCTCGCAACTTGAATTGTCATAGTTAGAACTACACTTCAAGCGAGTAAATGATATGCTCCTAATGCAAATAGTGAGGGACCTTGATCACAAGTTACATATACACATTTAACTAGAAGTTGGAGTAGTAGATTGGGCCGATTGGTTCATCCAATTCCCCACATTTACCTACATTTGTGTATATGGTTTCTCAGGCAGTCAAGCCATGTTACCCTGTTATCCATAATATAAGGTGGTATTCATAGAGTTCCTATGGAAGTTGCATGAGGTACACTCTTTTCTGTGTGGCAAACACAATTTTTCTACCAACTTTCCTTTTGAGATGGGGATATAAAGGTGCAAAACAATAGCTGACATCAAGATAATGTGCAATGAGATGATGAAGCTTAATCTTAAATCTCAGCAAAAGATGCTCATATGACCCTTGGGGTCTTTTGGTGGCTCGCCTTGGTGGTAATTCTTCACATAAACCTACTGTGGAGGATTCTTGGTTTAGCTGTGAAGATGAGTTTAAAGTGTGTAAGCACAATTACAGTAGATTCAATTTTCCACAGATCGTTGATTTCTTATCAAAGGATGTGGAAGGTTTATCAAATGATAATGGGGAGGTCATACTTCCCACATATTTTAGAGATCAAATTTACTTGTAGACACTTTGATATGTTGATTGGTATGCCAAGGAGAGAATCTCCATTGAGGAAAGGACAAGCAAGGTTGTAAGGAACAATAGGCTATTCCCAGATAGCAAGAGGACGTGTAAGGTAGTTACTCCAATTGCAGAGCCGCCACCAGTTACCACCACACTACCTTCCACTTCAAAGTGGAAACCCAAGGTTAAGGTAATGAGTAACCCTCTTGAAGGAAGTAGAATGCCAAGACATACAAAGGAAAAGATGAAAGTTGCTGATATAAATCAGCAAGTATAACAAAGGGAGACAACCACAGATACAGTGGAAGCAGTGCCAGAAGTAGAAACAGGGCCTCCCATTCCATCACCACTACAGTCGTCTCCAATTCATATTGACTTGGATCTTGATTCACCGATTCATGACATCTCTACACCAACTCACTCATCAGGAGTTGATGAGATGAGAACTAATCCTTCCAGCGAAGTTAGTCAAGACTCATCGTCTTGGCTTGAGAACATCCTCAGTAGGAAGAGAAGAAATCCTTCTTACTAGTTGGATTTTGTTGAGTTTGACAATGTCTACCATGACACATCTAACAAGAAACTCAAGAAGCAATTCCACATGGAGAAGAATGTTGAAAATGAGGTAGTCATTGAAATTTCCACACCACCAGTTGACAAGAATGCCAATGAGGTTGAGGCTAATGATTTCACGTTGGTCAAAGCCAACCTTGGTAGAAGCACATGAGAAACTAATGTAAGTTTCTTTGAGGTTGCATTAGTTAGCTTGAAAGAAAGAGTGCTCAAAGATGGTGAAGACAAGGAGTCTCTTTGAGGTTGCAGCAGTTGGCTTGAAAGAATGAGTTCTCAAAGATGGTGAAGAAAAGGCAGCCCTCAAGGCTGAAAATCAGTAGTTGCGGCAATACATCTCCAACCTCCTTCATGGTACTTCACATATCACCACCTTGCTTCTACAAATGTTGGAATTACCTATAGAATAAAATCAACTAAGTCAGTTGGTTGTTTATGGAAAACACATGAGATATTGGGTGGAAGGGTTCATCACCAGGGGCAGGTTCATACTTGCAGAGTTGGACCAATTGAGGTACAATTCCCACAACCTTTGCTCAAAAATCTAGGAATCAAAGCAAAGCATAATAGAGAGGAATCCTCGAGATGAGATCACCATTTCAAACTTCAGAATGGCGTATGATTCAATCACTGTAGAGGAGAGCAATTAGAATATTTTCACTTGGAAAGAACAACTCGTCTACAAGGTAAAATCTTACGATACAATCTTTGTAGAATTGATTGAGTGCAAACAAAAGGTGGCAAGTGCTCTCAAGTCCATAAGAACTTTCATTTCACAAGTCCCTTGCCAATACTAGTGTGAAGATGGTGAGCACATTTAGCTCACTATAGTACAAACAAAATTCAAGACCTCATCCATAGTAGTTTCAATGGTGACCCTGTTGACTGCAAGATGAGTCAAATTGCAGCCATGTCAGTGAGGTTTGATGATGTAGCTATAAGGAGAATTGATTTTTAGAATCAATTTACGGATGGTGAAGTGATGTTGTGAAGGAATGACATCATTCAGGGGAATATCAATTGTCCAGATGCAGAAGCAATTAACAGCTTCTTGGAGGACTTGATTGCTCAAGTTGCTGACGAAGAGTGAACTATCAGTTGGGATGTCCTACCTTTTCCAAAAATAGCAGTTAAACTTGATGCCTTTTCTGGGTTAACTCATTGTCCCACCATTCATACATGTCTATTTTTGGAGACACCTTTGTACAGTGGAGTCTTTTTTAGTTTTAGACCAGTTAACTAATGTTGTCTTTCCAGTTATCTGTTAGTTACATTTTTTTAGAAATAGGAATAAATATTGTTGATTAGCAAGACTGATTGTTGACTGAAGGAAATTTTAGGGTTCCCTACTCCTTTGAATGTCTATAAATAAGAGAAACCTTTCTCATTGTATTTTAACCGTTATAACTATACAAAATTGATGCATCCTTGTGCCTTCAAGCTTTTCTAGTCAGTATATGTTCACTTTGTTCAAGTGTATTTTGGTTGATCGTTTGTTGTAAGTTTGTCTTCTTCATACAATTTGTTGTCCCAAACGCGTATTTGTTGTTGGAAAGTTTTAAGGAAATAAATCATATGCCCACTCTTGCTTTGATCTAAAGTATCAATATCTTTTCATGATATTATTGATTTCATAATCTTCATTTTGATCTACACCTCAAAAGAGCAATGAGCCTTCTAGGGAATTTTGAGATCAAGTTTATCGTTTAATGTTCTATTCTTGTACTCTTTATTTCAGCCTACACCTCGAAAGAGAAATGAGCCTTCAAGGGAATCCTGAGATCTAGTTTATCGTTTGATGTTTTAGTTTCATAAACTTCATTTCAGCGTACATCTGAAAGAACAATGAGCCTTTGGATTGGTTCTAAGATCAAGTTTGTCTAAGTTAGCCAAAATTATTCCCCGTGACTTCTAAATCCTCTTGCTCTGAACTTACTTGAGGAGATAGAAGCTTTATAAGTTTATGCCTAGTTGTAGTTGAAGTTACAAAATCAAAGAAAACCTCAACTACGACGCAAAGAAATTTTATAAACCTTGTACTCTTAGTTGAGATAAAAAGATAGGAATTTAGTTTACTTTACTTTTTACGCATAATTAGCAAAAGAGGGAGCTTCCCCCTAATTTGAAGAGTAGTCTAACTACGCATAGCTGTCCATTTCTAATACGCACACCAGAGGTGCGACTTGAAACACCAATATTTTTTTGGCACCCACTGTGGGGCACGAGGCATAGAACTTCAAGAAAGCTAATCCTTTATGACATAGGAATGACCATTTGGCTTCCCTACTACTCCAGTCCAACAACCAGTTCTTACTCCGGCTATCATACAATCGAATTTCATACTTATTCAAGGTGAGCGAATAGACATCATTAGTAGCTTGAGGAGTTTCATATTTGAGAAAAGAGAAGATCATGCTCAGTGGAGAAATGTGGCTACTACTCTAGACCAAGAAGAATAAAAGGTTGATATTGCAGCCGAAAGGCCAGTTTTACCACCTCCTACGTGGCAATAAACCATCCTGGCTTACCAAGTTTATACAAGGAGGAGAAAAAATCATCTCTTTCAAGAAGCGAACAATGGATAAGCATCCAACATAAATACATTCTTTCACAAGGTACCCAAACATTTCCAAGAAGACCCTGAAGAAGAACCTCCAACCCAACCAAAAGCAATGGGCGATAACAACAACAATCATAATGGCAATGGCCAAAATGGTAGAAATCCAAGACGTCCACCCCCATTGCCTTGGAGTGATAACATTGGGCCATTGGCCTTGCAAGGACATCATGAACTGCCTAAAGGTTCAAGAAAGCATTTCCCTAGATTTCACGGCAACGAGGCTCAGCACCCTAGTGAGCATATCTTTGCATTCACTTTGGCTTGTTCTGTTTTGCATGTACCGCATGAAGATATCATCGTTCATCTCTTTGTTGAGACTCTTGAGGAAAATGATACTGACTGGTTTCATCATCTGGAACTAGGCATCATTACAATCTGGGCAGTCATGAGTGAAAGGTTCTTGGCTAGATTCAATCCTACAAAAGACAGCCATTGGCTATTTTCTCAACTCTCTAATTCAAAGATAGAGTCAAACGAACCTATGAGAGATTTTGTGGCAAGGTTTAACCACCTAGTCACATGTCTTTCTCATAAGCTCGATCCATCACTAAACATTTTGTTGAGCAGCTTCATCAACACTCTCCCATAAGAGATAGCCTTTTTTTTAAATCATCTCATGAAACAGAATTACCAACTGCACAAGAAAGAGCTATTGAGATCGAGGACAACATGATCACATTCGGGAATATGAAGACTGATGCTATCAGGCCTCTTGTTCAAGCATCTACAGATCCATTGCTATAAAAGGTAGCCAACGAGGTGACTATCCTCAAAAGACATCCACCTAATCAAGGGAAACAAGCACTACCCGCACCACCACCATATCAACCTCAGCAACCATACCAACCAAAGAGGAACAAATTTCAACCTTTCAACAACTAAAAGCCAATATTTCCAAGACCTCCACCAAGATAATCAACAGAGGATGAGAAATTTACAATGTTTTTCTCCTTCCATGAGACCGATGCACACACCAGTTCTACATGTCTCAAGAATTTGAGGATGAATCAAATCATGGGATACACTAAAGCTGCACCAAGTTCTAGTTTTGTACCTTCACCAAGTTCAAACGTTGGCTTACCACAAACAAACAACTTCGATGGCAACTCCGCAATGAGCTACTTTGATAGTGAACTCATAAATCAAGAAGAAGAAGAAGAATTTGTTGAGAAGATGTTGAAGATGTTTTAGCATTGTTTTCATTGATGTCATAACCTTGGATCTGGAAGGATGTGCTCTAGATGATGAACAGACTCAATTTATCCTATCATATGCTATGATATCACACAATGTGGATATTATCCTTGATCCAGATATGGAAGTACTTCTTTTTGGGACATCTATTGAATTAAGTTAATGTAGTACAATAAAGTCTAATCTTTTGATGTTGGTTGTTGTGCTCAAACCTTACTCTGGGTAACCTTGCTACCCATAACTTCATATAGCATGTTACAAGTTTTTGTATGTCAAATTGTGGTTCTTCGATTGACACTGAAATTGATGATAATCAAGATTTGGTCTTGGTTGTGGCATTCTCATCGGCTCTGGAATATATTTCATGTAATTCATATTTTGCTATCTCTTGGAAATCATGTTATCTTATGTTTGACCCATTTTTAGTCCCTTGGTAACGTGGTAAGAAGATCTTTATGTGCAACCTATCTTTTGGGTCCAGTGTTAACGTGCAAGGTCTTATTGAATATCTTAAGGTTGTTCTTCATGCCGACATGCCTTGTGGTGATCTAAATTCAAATGGTTTTTGGCCGAATTAGAAGACTATGAAGATATTGTGTGGTCGACTTATTTATGTTCTAGGGGTATACATATATATAGAGAGAGAGAACATCTTTTTAATTGAAGATATAGAAGTGTGGAAGAGTATAATGTGTGTGAGCCGATAAAAGAGTGCAAGTGTGTGAACAAAAAAAAGAGTGTGAAGGAAGGAGTTATCTATTTTGGTAGAAGGTTGTGTGAAGGATATGGAAGGAAGATGTGTAGAAGATTCTTAACCAGATCTACTACAGACAAAAATTGTGCTCTTAACCAAAACTGAACTCATGCATATGTAGATGCAACTTTCTCAGTTCACTTTTGTCAATGAGACTATTTTGTATTCTATTGTTTTGTATTTGGGAAATGAGTCCACCAACAGTGAGCCACCCTGCAGTGAGCAACTTAGCAGTGAGCCCTTGTAAAAATCACCTTAACCGGTGTCACCTTAACCTGTGCTTTATAATTGAGAATTATTATTCTTCGTGGTTTTTCCCTTCTTGGGTTTCCACGTAAATTTTGGTGTTCATTGTGCTTGGTGTTGTTGTGTGCATTCATGTTCATATCTGTTTGATTAATTTCTAATTGGTATAAGTCTGCTCCATATTAATTAAAGAAAATAAAAGTATTGTTGGATAAATGATTCACCCCCCTCTCAGTTATCCGGACTGTTCAACAAAAGCATACCATCAATATTTGCTTGTTGTAAATCATGAAAAAATTTCAACACCTGTGTTCACACGTGCTCAGTACTTCAAGGCACAAAAAGAAGAAGTGGATAGATATAAATCAAAAGAAAAGGATAAAGAAGTTCCTTCCACTTCTAATCCAAAGCCTTCACATGAAAATCCTAAAGCAACTGCTCAAGATCTGTCTTCAGAAAACTTTGACATTATGGATTCCATGATGAAGATGAAGGTACAAATATCTCAACTGGAATATATTCAGGACCATCCAGAACAGCTGGATTGGATTCTCAAGGTTGTAAAGAAGCAAGTTGGCATTCAACCCACATTGTTCGAGTCATCTGTACCAATGGAAGAAAAGCCAAAGTCTTTCTATATATCTTTATAAATAGGAGGATTTAAACTCAACAGTTGTATCATAGACTTAGGAGATTTTAACAATGCCATGCCCTTGCAAGTAATGAATGCATTGGGACTTTGTGTGCACTAAGACTCACAACAAGTTCTATTCACTTGAATCTAAGTCAATGTCATTGGTCATCCAATTGAAGGATTCACAAGTAAGGCTAACATCTTTTCCAAAGAAAAAAATCATGATGACCATCCTAGTGGCTGATATCCCAACCAGTTATGGGATGTTACTGAGTAGAATATTTTTTAAGGATCTCAAAGGAGAAATTCAATTGGATTGGTTGTTTGTGACAATTCCATTGAAGAAAGGAAGTTTGAAATTAGAGCCAGAGGAAAAGTCAAGATTCACGGCGGTGAAATCCCAAGACCCCCAAGCACAAGTGCTCTATCAAGAAACAGGTCCTGGAACTTATGCCATGTTGTTTGAAGTAAATGAAGAAAGGAAAAGAGTTGCATGTTCTACAAGCACATCAAAAGAAGATCTTAAGATGTGGACCATGCAATTTGATGAAAGTTACTCAAAAATAGGTTTAGGAGCGACAATTATCATAATCTCTCCCGAGGGTCATTTATATCTATTTGCATACCACCTACAATTTGAATGCACAAATAATACGATGGAGTATGAGGTGCTTATCCTAGGTCTCAAGAATGCAAAGGATATGGGTATTAAATAACTTAGCGTTGAAGGTCATGCAGAGCTAATCGTCAAGCAGATCAAAGATCGTTTCCAAGTGAAAAAAGATCGCCTTCAACATTATAGACAAAGGGTGTGGAATGCAATCGTCTGGTTCAAAGCATTTGAAATCAAGTTCATTCCACATGAGCACAATAGCAGAGAGGATGCCCTTGCGGTATCGACCACTCTCTTCATGCCACATTTTGAATTTTGTTAGAATGCTTTCGCTATTGAGCTCATATACAGGCCAACCATCCCTGACAATTGTGACAAATGGAAAGTCTTTGATGATGATGATCACATCAAAGAATTCATCAGCATGGAGGAAAATTACAAAGAGATATTCTTTGAAGGTAGTGCTTCTCCCTTCAAAGAATCCATAGCAGATAATTCTGAAGCAGCAAATTCAGGAATCATTCAATTGAGAGGCAATAATATTCCCAAGGGTGTAGTATCCTTGGAGGATATATTTTATAGACATGACAGACACGTCCAGGATCAAATAAACTTAGCTAATAAGACCTTCGTTGAATATTGTCAAGTGAACATTGGTACTGAAGATAAGCCTCAACTTGTTAATTTAGGAAATGTTGTACTATAGAGGAAAACGAGAGTTTCATCTCTTTATTCAAGCAGTATAGAGATGTTTTTTCCTGGTCATATGAAGATCTAAAAGTCTTCAAGCCTAGAGAATTTTCTCACACAATTTCGCTAAAGCTTGATACCAAGCCCTTCAAACAAAAGCAAAGACACTACAATCCGTGCATCAAAGATACAATCTACCAAGAGGTTTAGAAGATGGTGGATGCCAAGATTATCTTTCCAATCCATCATTCTACTTGGGTGTCAAATATAGTTCCTGTGCGCAAGAAGAACAAAGAAATCCAAATCTGTGTTGATTTCAGGAACCTCAATCAATCATCCCTTAAGGATAATTATCCTTTGCCCATCATGGAGCATAAATTGCAAACGGTCACCATTTTGGAGATGTTGTCATTACTTGACAATTTTTCTGGATACAATCAAATTGTAGTAGCTGAGGAGGATCAAATTAAGACTACATTCACCACCCCATGGGGTACGTTTTCCTATGAACGGATGCCCTTAGGCCTCATCAACACCAGTGTCACTTTTCAAAGATCCATGGATTTGGTGTTTGGGGATCTAAAGAACAAGCTAATTGTCGTCTACCTTGACGACCTTACCGCTTTCTCAAAGAAGCGAGAAGACCATTTTCAACACTTAGTGAAAGTGTTTGAGAGATGCAGGTACCACCACATTTCATTAAATCCCAAGAAGTCCATCTTTACAATGACGGAAGGGAAATTTCTTGGTCGTATCATCTCCAAAGAAGGAACTCGGATTAACCCTAGTTGGGTTGATTCAAGAACCTGTCTCTCCCATCAAGCAAAACCGAGGTACATTATCTCTTCGGCAAAGTCAATTTCATACGAAGATTTGTACCCGACTTCTCCGAGCTAACCAAGGATATATCAGCTATGATGAAGAAAACGTCCACCTTCAAATGGACTGAAGAAGGAAAGAAGGTGTTCGTCCAAATAAAAGAAGCCATTAGTCAAGCACCAGTGTTGGTTTGACTCGATTTTGATAAGGAATTCATTCTTTATTGTTACGCATCAGAACACACGATTTATACCATATTGACACAAAAGTTGAATGGGGAAATTGTATATCTAATTTCTTTCATGAGCAGTAGTTTCAGAGACAAGGTCTTCTAATGTTGGCATGGTGTAAAATGATGTTGATTGGATTAAAGAGATGATGATGATTAGGATATGATGTAGAATGAAAAGATTGGATGATTTGGATGAAGTTTTGGGAAGGTTATGGATGGTTGGAATGATATGTTTATGTGTTGGTGTTTATAGCTTGATATGGAAATTTGCAAACAAATGATTACACATGTACACACATGAATCACACACTCAAGACACAAGCAAGTTTGAATTTAAAATTATAAATGTGATGATTAAGCACACACTTGAAGAAGACACATCAACAAGTCCTAGAACTAGTTAAGTGGGGTATGGCCAATTAGGTCTCAAGCTAGTCTACACAAGGTTGACTAAGGAATGATTTGAAAGCAAAATCCTACCACACAGCCGAGAGAAAGGGGTAACCCACCCTTCACCTTCACTTCCCAAAGGTATAAAGTTCTTTGGGGCTTAGCCAAGAGTGAAAAGATTTTAACTCCCAAACAAGCGTGTCTTTCAATTCACACTTCGATTGAGGTCGTCCTCAGGGGTGATGAAATCCCCTAGCAGGCCTCCTATGAAGGGTTTGACAAAAGCAAACCAAGTGAGGTGTTTGTGATCACACACACACTTGATTCACACTCGCAGTTGTTAATTGACCTTAGAAATGAAATGTGTGTGCAAACAATGGAAGAACTTGTTCTTTTTAACCCAAAACCAAATGTGTAGGAAGACAGTGGTTAATTTTAGATCCGATTTTTGATATGTGATTGAAGACAATATTCGTTTTAAGAGCCCAAATCCAAATGTGTGACAAACAAGATTAAGAGATGAAAGATTAAATGAGTGCACCCAGAAATTTTTGCTTTCCAATCTGCTATCTATGACTGATATTTCTGCTACTATAGCTCCTTATGATCACCTACAAGATCAAAAAATGATATTATAATGCAGCCATAAAAAAAATAAGCTCATTAGAAAATTGCAATTTCAGATACATGTGTTTGACATAGCCGAATTAAATTTCATTATTTGAAGATTTTATTTATCTGAAAAATAAAAAATTAAAGAAGAGATCCCTGCTAATTTTCTGAGAGCTTTCCAGAAATGTAAAGAAGTCAAAAAAAATCTTTGTTTTGCACCCAGAAACACGGATTTGTGAAAACCATACAAAAAATGAATATTAGATGTTTTCGCATTGTATTTGACCTCCAAATTAAATCTATAAAATAAAAACCCCCATTATAATTTCAAGATCTTTCCAAAAATGTAAAAAATTCTTAAAAATTCACCGATTTGTGTCCAAAAAATCAATTTTATGAAAAAACATAAAATCACAATAACTCCTACAAAAATGACGATAAACCCTGAATTTTTTTACTATAGCCTCTTGGGATGATGCACAAGATTCTTTGAAAATATTGTAGAAAAATTCTTAGCTTTGTAGAAGATATGAAGAAATTTGTAAAACCAAGGGTTTTGTCCAAAAAATGGCAGATCTGCAACAAAAAGTCAATAAAACCTGCAAAAAACAAGCTAGATCAAAGGATTCATGTTGGTTTCACCAATGTAATTAGGATAATATTAGATACAAAACAAAAATAGAAATATATCAAATCCTAACTAGCACAATAGAGTACGAGCAAGCATGAAAATCACAATAACAAATGAATGCAAACCCAAATCCACGCTAAACTCAATTTATCTCCATTGCTCTTCTCCACCTACATAAGAATGCAAGATTTTGAAGATTGATTGTTGGAGGAATGTTGGTTGTTCAATTCAGCAGCATAACGACCTGATGAAAAATGACAAATGGAGAATGATTGAAGATCGAAGAATAATTTTGATAGAGTGAGGATATTTAAGAATCAACTCTCCAAATAGATTGTGAGAGGCTGTATTTATAGAGCCTTGATGTGGATAGAGATAAGATTTGATAAGATTTGATAAGGATTTGATTTTTGACAAAAGAGGAAATACAACAAGGTGAGATAAGATTTTAAAAAGATAGAAAGATTTTGATTTATTGTTTTAAAGGAAATAAATCCTAAAAAGATGGGAAGAATAATGAAATGATAAAATTATTAAATAATGATAAAACATTATCTAATAAAGGATAGGGATGATGCAGAAAGATAATTAAATAATGTAAAATCATTATTTAATTATAGACTACGGTGAAAAGGATAATTAAATAAATACAAATTTATTTAATTATAGGAGAATGGATAAATGACTAATTAAACAATTAAAATAATTATTTAATTAGAGAGGATAAATGGTCATGAATAATTAAATAAATAAATATTTACTCAATTATAAAAGTATAGATTAATGACTAATTAAACAATTAAAATAATTATTTAATTAGAGAGGATAAATGGTCATGAATAATTAATTAAATAAATATTTATTTAATTTTAGAAAAAAGGATTATGGATAAATAGGGAATAAATGAAATTAGTCAAATAACTAAGATTTATTTAACTAATTAAATGATGACATGGGTACCTAGGGAAAAAGATGCTACAAGATGTCTAAATGATGTGATGCCGGGACAAGGTATTGTAAGAGGACATTTTTGGGTGTCTACACACGACATCACATTGTCGCATTCATCAAACTATTACCCTCAAGGTAATGGACAAGCCAAATCAACAAACAAAAACATTGTTACAATCTTACGCAAGCTGGTTGATTCCAATCAACGAGCTTGGAATAAAAAGTTGTATGACACTCTCTGGGCAGATAGAATCACTCCCAAGAGAGCCATTAGAACTTCACCTTTCATAATCATGTATGGTACGGAGGCTATACTACCCATCACACTAGAGTTGTCCGCTTTGCAGTTGGAATCTGCAGTGGAAGATGGGAAATTCAAAGATCCACTAGAGAAGTGGGTTTTGTACCTGATGAAGCTAGAAGAAGAAAGGGTAGAAGTAGTTGATAGGATCACTTAGCATCAAGAGTGAGTGAAGAATATTTTCAACAAGAAGGCTTGTCAGCGAGACTTTGAAATTAGAGATGAAGTCCTATTATGGGACAAGAGACACGAGCCCAAGGGAATGCACAAAAAGTTTGATTCCTTGTGGCTAGGGCCCTTCAAGATCCATGAGTTCGCAAGGGAAATTTTATATATTCTCTCACACACAGATGGAAGGCTCTTCCCGCTACCATACAGCGGGCAGTATCTAAAACATTTCATCCCTTTAGGGGTGGAGTAAATTTTTGTAAATAATTTTCTTTTCGTTAAGTCTTAATGTATTTCCTCATTTCGTAAAGTTTTTTCATGTTCTAGGTGATTTCTTAGATAGTCTTGTTTAGGTGGTTTAGGAAAATTCCAACTGTTAGGTGAATTACGAAATAGTCCTGACTCCATGCCCAACTAATAAGACTCTAGTCTATGCTAAATATCCAGAGATTCTTGGTTCTCCTATGTTGTAAGTATCCAACATGGTCCCCAGACGGAGCCTAATGTTTTGCCCAAAATAATTTTTTTGCTTCATTAAGGAATTTTGATAAAAATGGATAAAATCTTGTAAATTTGTCATCAAAAGTCAACAAAAGTCAAAGTCTCTAAACATAGCAATTGTCTATTCTTAGAAATTTTTGAATGACAAATGAAGCATAAGGTTTTTGTGGGTTTATTGTCAAGAAGATACTTGCAAAATTTTGAAAATTTTGAAAATAGGGTTTCAAGCCCCTTTTTTAGAAAAACCCTAAAAATGGGATCTTTCCATAAATGACTCAAAATGATTTTAATAGGTTAATTCTTCATCATGATCACACTGGTCAAGTCAGAATCATCAAAAAATTAGTTTTTCTCTAGTGGGTCTATTTCACTTTTTCAAGAGAAAAGTTAGGACCTCTGAGGTCAACAATGGTAGATGACCAATATTAGGTATCAAAATGTAAGCTTCAGACACTGCACAAAAGAGTCTATGGTGAAAGATGCTCAACAATGGAGGGGAATTTCAAAAGTTTAAAAGTGCAAAAAAAAACTAACTCTAGAAAAAGGATGCCTTGTCACAAGGGAGATGCCTTTGCAGTCAATGCCTTGTTCAACTTTCAATGCCCGTGCACATGAAGTGAAGAAAGCAATCACAATGGTCAATGTGGTCACATCGTCGACAACACCATCAATCCAGTCAAGCAACATGGTGAACATGAAGCACAAGAAGAGTAAAATCATTAGAAAATTGATAACACTAGAGGGGAAAGCGCCCATATAGGCCAAGGGTGCCCAGAAAAGAAACCATTCAGAAATCAGTCTTTGGATTAGTTATCTCTAGATGATCTTCTCAGATTCAACCCAGCTCTGCAACAAATCTATTCTCCAATCCATGAGACCTATCAAACAGAAGTAGCTATTGATCAAACGAGCATCTGAAATAGAGGATAAATTGAAGTTCATCGGAGCAAAAGTGCCCTTGCTGGCCAGGGGCGCTCAACATTTTGGGCAGCCAAATGAGGTTTTTTAGCAGTTATTTTCTCCAAGACATCATCTCAGAATCTTTCCAACTTGTGGTGAATCTAGTTGCTAATCCATGGGACTTTTCAAATGCTCGCAAATGAAGATCACACACGAAATGTTGAGAGTCAAATGAAGTTGAAAACCGTGAAAAATTGGCTAAGTATAGAGCAAAAAGCACCCTTCTAGCAAAAGGTGCCCAACTTTTTAGAGCATCAGATGCAGCTTCCGTGTGTCACAACTCCCAATGATACCTCCTTAGAGTTGATTAATCTTCAAAACAAGTTCGTCAATAGATACATCAGAGCAGTCAAGCTCCCAGCAACGAAGACAAAACTGGAGCATTTCATCAATGGTTACAAAGTGGAAATTGTGTCTCAGAAGCACAAAATTGCACCTGCAGCCCAAGGGAACTTAGGAATTTGAATTCCCTAAATCAGTTTTCAGAGCTTGCACAACCAGTCACCCTTTCCAAGATTCTTCCAGCTTCGTGATGGATTCAACATCTAGTCCACAAGGATCATCAATCACCGACAGTTGCAGATTGAAGCATGAGAGGTTAAAATTGTAGAAATTGAAAACCATATAAAAATTGGTTAACACTAGCAAGAGAAAGCAACTAAACTCAAAAATGCACCCAAGAATTCAAGCCACCAGAAGTCATTTTTAGGGTTTTTGGCCTCCAGTAACATCTTTTCAGACTTGATCCAACTCCACAGTGAATCTGTTAGCGAAACCTCAAGATCAATCAGACAACCAGAATCAAGGATCAAACGGAGGTAATTTATCAAGAAAAAGTTGAAATTCTTCAAACATATCCTAAAATTGGCAAGGTGGCATCCAAAGTCAACTCCCAATTATGAATTTTGAAGACTTTCTCATGTCTAGGTGTCCCAAAATTTGGGGAATACTTCCAGTTAATTGCCAATCACGGAGATGACTCCTTCAATTAAGGTTTGGACACCCTAACTAATGCTTCCACCTCCAAAACCTATTTATCAAGAATCTAGGCATCATTTCTCATCATTCTTTCAGGTTTACTTCAAACGCCAAACACATAAGCTTTCTTCTCCATGGGATTTGAAGGATCAAACGACATCGGTTTTCAACATTCTTTGTATTTCCAAGATCTTGTTGCAGAGAGGAATAGTTTTCTAGACTCCATTTTTCCAGGGCATCCTTTTCAAAGATAGAAGATCTTCTTTTTAGAATTTCATCAAATTGGGTCTTTCCATTTGGTATTTTTCTTGAAGATTGGCATTTTTTTGTAAAAGATTATTCTTCTTCTATCTTAGGTTTTCTTGCATGTCCAAGAAGAAACCATATTTTCACAAATCTAACCTTTTGGGCTCTTTTAGCACAACATTGGCCACAAAACACACGTGCCAATTTTTGGAAAAGTTGCCCCACTACTCCCATTTTTTAGGGTTTTTGAAAAAAAATATATTTTTCAAAAAATTGACATTCTGGGTCTACTCAGCTCACAGGCGCCTACAAAACCCATATGCTAGAATTTTCTGAGAAAAAATAGCTTTTGTAGCTTCTACTTTTGAGGGGTTGTTGCATGTTCATAAAAAAAATCTTTTCAAAAATTTGATGTTTTGGGTTTGTTCAAAAAGACATTCTCAACAAAACCCATGTCTTAGATTCTTTTCAAAAAATTGCCTCTCAGAGAAGTTATTTTTAGCCTCTATAGAAAAATTTGTTCAAACATAGCAATGTGCCCAATCATTCTTCCTATTTTTCAATATGCAATTCTCTCAAGTTGAATTTAGTACCAAATCAGTCTTGATTCATGATTTCATAAGGACAGTTGACACCAATTTGCATCAAGTGCATCCAATGGCTGATTTGGACAAATTGACAGCCATAGACACCATCAAACTCCAAAACTTTGAACAATTTGGGTTGCTTGAAGCAACCACTTTCCCCATCTTAGCACAAAATATCGAATTTGTAATCACTTGTGTATAGCATTACAACCCCACTTCATGAAAAATTTAGTTGGTAGATGGGTGAGTAATTGGCAGCGTCAAGCCAAAGGACATAGAAAGGTGTCTTGTTATTCCACCATGTGCAAACAACTTGTTTGTGTCAATTGAAGAATGTGAAAATGCGTTTAACACACGAAAGGAACAATGTCAAAAAAGAATGGAAGAAAGGTGGCTCAAGTAGAAACAAAACAATTTGACAAAGAACATCGGACATGCAAAATTCAGGGATGAGTATGCTATTATGATTACTCTACTCAACCGTGTCACAGGTCAAGCAGAAGCACACAAGTTTCAACCATGGATGTATTACATCATGTCTCAACTTGTCAACAACAAAAAACGTTATGACTAGCCTGCTTTGATCAATGATAATCTTCAAAGCCCACAAATTCCATATGGTTTCATATCTCGTATATTTGATAACCTTTCAAGGCTAGTTTAGATGGTTGAATACCGTTGGAACTCTGGGTGTGTAGCCAGTTCATGAGCATTTCTCACAGCTTGAATTTTCATAGTCAGAACAACACTTCAATCGGGTAAATGATATGTTCCTGATGCACATAGTGAGGGACCTTGATCATGAGTTACATATGCGCATTTCACCAAAAGCCAGATTGGAAATGGTAGATTAGGTCAATTGGTTCATCCAATTCCCCATATTTACCTACATTCACGTATATGGTTTCTCAAGCAGTCCAGCCGCTATCCATTAGATAAGGTGGTATTCATGGAGTTCCTACGATAGTTGCATGAGGTACAATCTTTTCTACATGGAAAATGCAAGTTTTCTTCCAACTTTCCTTTTGAGATGGGGATATATAGGTGCAAAACAATAGTTGACGCTAAGTCAATGGGAAATGAGATGGTGAAGCTTAATCTTAAGTTTCTCATCGAAAGATGCTCATATGACCCTTGGGATCTTTTGGTAGCTCGCCTTGTTGGCAATTCCTCACATAAACATACCATGGAGGATTATTGGTTTAGTTGTGAAGATGAGTTCAAAGTGTGCAAGCACAATTACAATAGATTCACTCTTCCACATATTGTGGATTTCTTATCAAAGGATGTGGAAGGTTTATCATATGATGATGGGGAATTCATACTTCCCACATATTTCATAGATCAAATTGACTCACAACCACTTCAATCTGTTGATTGGTATGCCAAGGAGAGCATCTCCATTGAGGAAAGAACAAGCAGGGTTGTAAGGAAGAGAAAGCTATTCCTAGATAACAAGAGGACGTGGAAGGTAGTTACTCCAATGAAAAATTCGCTACTAGTTACCACCACACTACCTTCCACTTCAAAGTGGAAACCTAGGATTAAGGTAATGAGTAACCCTCTTCAAGGAAGAAGAATTTCAAGACATATAAAGGAAAATATGCAAGTTGTTGATATAAATCAGCAAGTACAACAAATGGAGACAACCACAGATACAGTGGAAGTAGTGCCAAAAGTAGAAGCAAAGCCTCCCATTCTATCACCACCACAACCATCTCCAATTCATATCTTGATTCACCGATTCATGACATCTCTACACCATCACTCATCAGGAGTTGATGATATGAGAACTAATCCTTCCAGCGAAGTTAGTCACGACTCATCGTCTTGGCTTGAGAACATTCTAGGTAGGAAGAGAAGAAATCCTTCTTACTAGTTGGATTTTGCTAAGTTTTACAATGTCTACCAAGACATGTCTAACAAGAAACTCAAGAAGTAAGTCTACGTGGAGAAGAATGTTGAAAACTAGGTAGTCATTGAAATTGCCACACCACCAGTTGACAAGAATGCTAATGAGGTTGACGCTGATGATTTCACATTGGTCAAAGCCAACCTTGGTAGAAGCACATGAGAAACTGATGTAAGTTTCTTTGAGGTTGTATTAGTTAGCTTGAAAGAAAGAGTGCTCAAAGATGGTGAAGACAAGGTAGCCCTCAAGGCTGGAAATCAATAGTTGTGGCAATACATCTCCAACCTCCTTCATAGTACTTCACATATGACCACCTTGCTTCCATAAATGCTAGAATTACCTGAAGAAAAAAATCAACGAAGTCAGTTGGTTTTTTATGGAAAACACCTAAGATACTGGGTGGAAGAGTTCGTCACCAAGGGTTGGTTCATACTTGAAAAGTTGTACCAATTGAGGTAGAATGCCCACAACCTTCGCTCAGAAATCTAGGAATCAAAGCAGAGCATAGCATAGAAGAAGCCTCGAGATGAGATCACCATTTCAAACTTGAGAATGGCATATGATTTAGTCACTGTAGAGGAGAGCAAGCAGAAGCTTTTCACTTGGAAAAAACAACTTGTCTACAAGGTAAAAGCTTATGATACAATCTCGATAGAATTGAATGAGTGCAGAAAAAAGGTGGCAAGTGCTCTCAAATTCATAAGAAATTTTGTGTCACAAGGTCCTTTCCAATACCAGAGTGAAGATGGTGAGTACATTGAGCTCGCTGCAGTACAAAAGAATTTTAGGACCTCATCCATAGTAGTTTCAACAATGACCCTATTGAATGCAAGATGAGTCAAGTTTCAGCCATGTTAGCAAGGTTTGATGATGCAGTTGTAAGGAGAATTGATTTTCAGAACTAGGTTACGGATGGAAAAGTGATGTTGCACAAGCATGAAATCATTCAAGGGAGTATCAGTTGTCTAGATGCAGAAGCAATTAACAACTTCTTGATGGACTTGATTACTCAAGTTGTTGAAAAAGAGTGAACTATTAGTTGGGACGTCCTACCTTTTCCAAAAATAGCATTTAAAATAGTAGTTAAACTTGATGCCTTTTCCAAGTTAATTCGATGTCTCACCATTCATGCATGTCTATTTTTGGAGACACCTTTGTAGAGTGGATTTATTTTTAGTTTTAGACTAGTTAACTAATGTAGTCTTTCTAGTTAATTGTTAGTTACATTTGTTTAGACATAGGAATAAGTCTTGTTGATTGGCAATACTAATTGTTAACTCAAGGAGATTTTAGGGTTCCCTACTCCTTTGAGTGTCTATAAATAAGAGCAACCTTTCTCATTGTATTTTAACCGCTATTACTATACAAAATTGTTGTGCCCTTATGCCTTCAAGCTTTTCTAGTCAATATATGTTCACTTTGTTCAAGTGTATTTTGGTTGATCGTTTGTTGTATGTTTTTCTTCTTCATACAATTTGTTGTCCCAAACGTGTATTTTTTGTTGGAAATTTTTGAGGAAATAAATCATATTCCCACTCTTGCTTTGATCTAAAGTATCAAGATCTTTTTGTGATATTGTTGTTTTCATAATCTTTACTTTAATCTACACCTCAAAAGAGCAATGAGCCTTTCAGGGACTTTTGAGATCAAGTTTATCATTTTATGTTTTTTTCTTATAATCTTTATTTCATCCTACACCTTGAAAGAGAAATGAGCCTTCAAGTGAATCCTGAGATATAGTTTATCATTTGATGTTTTACTTTCATAAACTTCATTTCAACATACATCTAAAAGAGAAATGAGCCTTCGATGCATTCTAAGAACAAGTTTGTCTAAGTTAGCCAAAATCATTCCCTATTACTTCTAAATCCTCTTGCTCTGAATTTACTTGAAGAGATAGAAGCGTTATAATTTCAGGCATAGTTGTAGTTGAATTTATGAAACCAAAGTAAACCTCAACTACAACACAAAGAGTTTTGTAAACCTTGTGATCTCAACTGAGATAAAAAGATAGGAATTTACTTTACTTTACTTTTTATGCATAATCAGCAAAAGAGGGAGCTTCCCCTCCTAATTTGAAGAGCAGTCTAATTGTGCATAGCTGTCTATTTCCAATACATGCACCAGAGGCACGAATTGAAACACCAATAATATATGTGTAATTGCAAGCTACTATACATGAAAAAATAATAAAAATAGAGATTTCCCTACTTTTCTAATGGATGTAGTCATTAACAGTGAACCACGTAATTACAGTGTTATGTATGTTTTTTCTCTGTGCAACTATTTTTCTTAAATCTGAATTATGTGTTTTTTTTATCTGCTCTTTACTATCAAGAAGTGGTATTAGAGGTGAGGCAATTGAAAAGAGATGGAGGAAGGAAAAATTGAAAAAAATTGGGCCAAAATGTGGGAAAATGCAAATGGAAGCGTTGCTAATTCAAAAAGACCTTGCATTTACGTTAGAAGAAAATTATAAGAAACCTATTGCTATGTCTAATGAGGATTGGGACAAATTGGACAAGAAAGCAAAGGAAACCATTATCCTCACTCTTTCAAGCAATTTTTTGTTCAACGTTGCAATGGAGAAGATAGCGAAGGGTTTATGGGACCGATTATCCAACATGTATGAGAGGGACTTCGCTTGTAATAAAGTCTTCTTAATGAAGAAATTGTTCAACTTGAAGATGAAATATGGTAGCAACATTTCCAACCTTTTGAATGATTTTAATACTCTAATTAGCCAATTAATTTATGTTGATATTAAATTTGAAGAAGAAATCAAATCCATCTTACTATTTTTTTCTCTTCCCAATAGTTGGGAAGGTGTTGTAATGGTGGTTAGTAACTTGGTATCCAAAGATAAAGGATCCAACATGAAAGGAAATTTTTTGAACTTTGATGGTGTGGCTACAATTCTTCTCAATAAAGACATGAGAAGAAAACATTAAAGTACTTCATCCGGAGAGGCTTTGTTTTTTAGCAATAGAGGGAGATCCCAAGAATGGGGAAAACATAATAATAGAAGATCTAAATCTCACACGAGATCTAAATCTAGGGGAAAAAGTACAAGTTGTTAGTTTTGTGGCAAGGAAGGCCACATAGAGAAGAATTATTGATCATTCAAGAAGGAGAAATTCAATCAAAAGAAATGAGGTAAGTTCAGCATATGCAGAGGATGCAGGTGCACTTGTGTTATCTTTAGGTGAAACTACAGTAGATGTTTGGGTGTTGGATTATGGTGCTTCTTTTCATGCCTCTTCGTATTGGGAAGTTTTCAAAAATTATCAAGAAGGAAACTTTGGTAAGGTCTATCTTGGTGAAAATGAACCTTGTGTTATTATCGGTAAAGGATATGTATTATTGAAATTAAAAAATGGAAATAATTGGTTGTTGTAAGATGTGAGACATGTCCTGCAACTTAAAAGAAAGCTGATTTCTATGGGATAGCTAGATGCTCAAGCTTGTAGCATCACTTTTGAGTCCAACACTTGGAAGGTGATCAAAGGAGCCTTAGTGATTGCAAGAGGTGGAAAATTTGGCACTTTGTATGTGCTAGAGAGTCTCACTAATGTGGGAGCTACAATGGTGGTTGTGGATGGCAAGATAGAGCTTTGGCACAAGAGGCTCGAGCATATGAGCAAGGACCTTGAAATTTTGCTCAAAAGGGATCAACTTCTCGGTTTGAAATATATTGATTTAAAGTTATATGAGCATTGTATCTACGGAAAACAAAGGAGGATTAGTTTTTCTATTCAACGAGGTGACAAGAAGACACAACCATTGGAACTAGTGCATTCAGATGTCTTTTTTCCCACAGAGGTAACTTCTATTGGTGGGTCTAATTATTTTGTTTCCTTTCTTGAAAATTGCACTAGAAAGGTTTGTGTTTATATGTTAAATAGGAAGTTTGAAGTATTTTAAAAATTTAAAAATTTCAAAGCAATTTATGAAAACCAAACCAGTAACAAAATCAAGTGCTTGAAAATTGATAATGGTGGAGAGTTTTGTTCCTTGGAGTTTGATAACTTTTTTGCAAATAATGGTATACAGCGGATCAAGATTGTCCCTTTCACCCCTCAAGAAAATGGTGCAACTGAGAGGTTGAATCAAACAATCTTGAAGAAAGCTCACAACATGCTCACAAATGTAGGATTAGGTAAAGAGTTTTGGGTAGTAGTAATACAATGGTGTACCTAATTAATCGACGTCCATCTTCTCAGTTGGAATTTTAGATTTTAGAGAAGTGGTTGGGAAGAAGAATTTCTTATAGTCACTTGTAGGTGTTCGAGTGTGAGGCCTTTGTTCACATCCCACAAGAAAAATGTATGAAGTTGGATGTAAAATAAAAATAATGTATATTTGTTGGATACAATAATGAGAAGTATGGTTACCGGTTGTGGGATCTAGCCACCAAATAGGTAACTCACAATCAAGATGTGATTTTTAACAAAAGAGTAATGCCATGTTCATTAGAACAAGGGAAGTTAGAAAAAGAATATGTTCCAATCAATGATGTTGGAAATGGAAGTGATGTGTTTAAATCACTGCAAAATCCTCAATCACAACATACACATCTGCAGCCCCATACTCTAACTAATACCTCTATGCAGGATATACATAATCAAGTTTTAATGTAGCCAAATCAAGAAGACATCTCCATTGGATGTGGTCCTTTTGAATCATAATGACTAGCATCAATACTAGTTTAAATCAATGAGCTAATACAAATTATCAATCGCCTAGTTCAATGGTTTTACCTCACATCTCTACATCAAATGCAAGTTTTGTGTCTAATAATTTGTTGCCTCATATTTCTCCAACTATACCTCAACAACAACATCAAATTGGAAAATCTTAAGAAGGAAATTCATAGGAGTCAATTCCTCAGTGGAGGAGGTCCACCAGGGAGCATCGACCTCCTGCTAAATATGATTATTTTGAGCATCATCTATTAATCTTTGATCAAGCAGAGCTAACTACATTCAAAGATGCTTGTAATGAAAAAGATAGTGAGAAATGGATGGATTCCATGAAAAAAGAAATGGATTTGTTGGTGAAAAATCACACATGGGGCTTGGCACATCTTCCACCAAATCGGAGAGCCTTGAAAAATAGGTGGGTTTACAAATTGAAAGAAGATGGTGGAATGAAACGATATTGTTGATGGTGTTTTCTGCACAACAACAACTCAGACAGAATATGGAGATCCTATCTCTCTTGAAAGGTAAATCTCTATCAGCAAGCCTCAAGAGATAACCCCAAGGTTTCTAATGTCAGGTCTTGACAATGCATAAACAACTCAATGATAAATGTGAAAATGTTGGTAATCACAATGGGACCTTACTACAAGCAAATACTGAATCTTTGATTTATCAGATCTAGCAATATGATGATACTTCAATCCTAAATCTAACCCAAATAATAAAAAAATAGCAAAAGAGATAAGGTTTCAAGAGACTTCTAAAATTAAATATACTTCTAAGATTAACAATGCAAATGATGAAATACTTGAAATGGACCAATCCCTCATAAACTAATTCCTGCTTAACCTAGATAAATTTGCAATCTTATAGAAATAGTGCAATCTTCTAAGGCATTAAAGATTTTCAAATCATGAACATTCATTCAAAACAACCCTATTGCAATCGAAATGAATAAACCTCCACAATTGAACTAAGCACAATAAATGTAAGGTCCAAGATAACTTTTCAAAGCAACTAACAATCAGCTAGCTGCAAAAAGTATGGACCAGGGATTGTTGCAAACACTTCAAGCATCAAACCACAAACACCATTGAATCAGATCTAACTCTACAATCTAACATGTATCAAATAACCTTGAGCAATTTCAAAAGATGGAACAATAAGAACCATGCAAGATAAGTCAACACAAAGAGATCACCAGAAATCACAATGTCTTCAATTGTATTGAATCATCCAATATCAGCAACAATTCTAATGTTCTGTGTTACAACACTTGCTCCAAAATCGACTAACTTCTAACCCTAATTCTTACTTTACTACCCTAATTGCTTCTAATCCAAGAACTATCTCCAGTGACTTCTACTACCCTTACAAATGAGGAAAAATGCCATATTTATAGAAACCCCCAAGATATGTCAGCCTAATTAGGGTTTACAATAATAAATGGCCATAAAATAGGTTAGCCAAGAGGAATTCAAAATAGGATAAAATACACATTAAATGCTTGGGACTCATCTAGGTCGGCCTGGGATTTACAATGTAACTCGATCCAATGCATGTGAAGGACAGAAAAGGCCAGATAGAAAAGGCCCCAGATAAATAGGAAGCACAACTCCCAATGCAATCGATCATTAACTGGCCCCTTCGTCCCTGTCTCTATCCAATTTATCTAGCATCTTAAGAAAAATCCCCTCGAGGTCGGCCATAGGTAAATTAATAAATACTTTAAACCATCCATCAATCAAATTAATCTCCTCCAGAACTTCCTTGACGACCTTATTAAATTTAGCCTGCACTCAGCAAAAACCACCATCAATAATATCCATTATAACATGAGGATCAGAACTAGCCCATCACCAATAATATGTTCATCATTCAAATAAATCCAAACAAATATCAAAATCCCCCCGAAATATCGTTAACGCATTCTTTCTTCACAGTTCAGGATTTTCACCCCTTTGCGGAATCCAGACCAGAGAGGAATTTTGGAAAATTCCTAGCCAGGCAGATTCTAGCAAAATAAGCATAACAAGCACCCAATAATCATTCAATCAATCACAATCATATAAGAAACAACATGAAAGATCTTAATATTACTCAGATTAATCACATGATGCACAATCAGTAGCTAATAATTCATGCTATCTCACAATCCTTTATTTTCAACAAAGTTTCGAAGAATTCCGCCCAGGACGGAAATCCGCGAAAACAACAGTCTACAAATTTCAGAAAATTAAGAGACAACGAAAATTTCGAGAAAATCCAGAGGGAGCAGAAATCCGCGAAAAAGGAAAAACTCTAGATCACTGCGTATTTCGGGAAAACGCAGAGGACAAGGAAAATCGGGGAAATCCGCCAGCGAAGGAAAATCCCAAAACTGAAGGAAAACCCAAATGTCGACGTTCTCACACGACTTCACTCAAATTGATCAAACGATCACAAATTTGAGGAACTTGGGTTCGCAACTAGCTCAATTTGAACCTCTTACAGATCATCATTAAATTTGAGGCTCATCCAAAGGTAAATCAAGAGGAAATGGTGATGCCCTAAATCCGAAGCCCTAAAATTTCACCATGAACGTAGGGGAGTTAGCCCAGATTTTGATTGCCACCCCTATTAAGCCCAAGGATGGGTTACTCAAAAGAGACATAGGTGAGTTTCACTTAAATGAAATTGAAAACAAGCTCACAAACTCACTTAGGGCCGACAATCACACAAGCTCAAAAAACCCCAAAATCAACCAAAACAAAAATAACCATGCACACAGGATCAAGCTCAAAAATGCAATCATGAGAATACTAGGCACCATTGAACTCATCAATCGAAAAACCCCAAAATCAACCAAACGAAAATGACCATGCACACAGGATTGAGCTCGAAAATGCAATCATGAGAATGTTAGGCACCATTGAACTCATCAATCGAAAAACCCCAAAATCAACCAAATGAAAATGACCGTGCACACATAATTGAGCTCGAGAATGCAATCATGAGAATGCTAGGTGCCATTGAACTCATCAATCAACAGGAGAATACTGCGGCTGGGCCATCAACATTCATAAAGACGATAGACCAAAACCCCAATCCGGGAATTTGACAAGGAGACGGAATGTCGGGAAAATCCGATCCATGTGGAATTCCGTGAAGGACCAAAATCTCTAGAAAATAGTGTAAAACATTAGCCGCTGGGTTTTCAAAGCATCCGGGGAAATCCAGAAGAAGTGGAAAATCCTGAGAGCAGTGAAAAACCTGAAATGAGATCAGAACATTAGATTTCAAAGTACTTCCCAGAAGGGGGGCATATGCACAAATAAGATAATCATTCAAACACGCGCTAAGGCAACAAAACCTCAAAATCCAAGGGCTAAAGCATTAAAAACTAGAGCAAAAGAGGGTCCCTACTTTCAGTGGGGCATGTGTGCGAAAACTGCACAACAAATGGTGACTCAGTTGGGGAAATGCTCCAAAGCATTTGATGACGAACAGGAATCAGGAACCCAGAATCTCTGGTTTTGATCTCCAAATTAGGCAAACAAATAAAAAATGCAAGACTAAAGAAAATTAGAATCAAAGGTAGACTGAATCTTCCATAAACTAAAAATCCGAGTGTGTGCAAGTGAGTTCATTTCCCTCCTTGAGCCACCACAAAAACCAAGCTTGGTCAAGTTAGGCTATGTAAAGATTCGAGCTCCAAAATCAACCTAGATAGAGCCTTGCTGCCAGTCAGGCATCCATAGCCCCGACGAGGTTATCGTCGTGATTCTCCCGAACATAGCTCTACTACCAGCCAGGCGTCCATAGCCCCGGTAGAGATATTTGGATACCCTTGATAGGTTGAATCCATTCTTTTGATTTTCAATATTTTCTCTTTTCCTTTCTTTTCTGATATTCTTTTCTTTTCACTTTTTCTTTTCAACTTGTGAACAATGAAGTTCACACTCAATGCTGAGAACCATAGTGGCACTGAAGCAGAAATAGGATTTTCACCTAACATGACCTCACAAAGATCTCACAACAACCTCTGGATTCTTAAAATATAAGGAAGATATAGGATTTCAGAATTCTTCAAGTTCAAATCAAACCAGTGACCCATCTTCTTTAGATCAAACATTCAAACCGCTTGACACTAACAAAAGATCTCGACCATCCATTCAAGACACATGATTAAAGTCCATCAATGAAATACCCAGAACAGTCCCAGATAATGAATAAGATTGCCATGCAGATGCAACACACCCAAAAGAAAAAAAGAAAACCCCCAAAGCAAGAGCAAAGGAAAAACAAACCAAACCAAAAGCAAACCCTAAACTAATGCAACCTAATCTAAAGAAAAAAAGAGCAGAAAAGAAAACTTAAAGAAAGCAGAGCAAGCCGCATTTATTCAAAATCAAACTATATACAAAGAAACACCAAAATTACCCATGACCAGACATGATAAATTGAGACCTACACCTACTTGACTTTTCAGTGCATGGACAAGCAATAAGGTGAAAGTAACAGTCCTTAAGAATGCAAACTTATCCTTATACTCAGCAAAGTAAATCACCAAATTGCAGCATTCAAACTTAACCTTATTGATAGGAATAATTAACAATTGAGGCAACTCATTGAAGACATGATCAATCCATATGCAAGTTGTCTTCCCTAAAATTTCATAGTCAAATTGACAAGCTTTAGAATTCACAGTAAAGAAAGAAACAACCTAATTTTATACTTTTGTGGAATGAATGTTGTGTTCCTTATCCTACACTTGTGAAGAGTTGATGCCCTTGTCTTTTGGTGGTCTCAACTGATGATACAATATCCCTCTTGCATTCGAAACATGCAAAAAGTAATTAGATTCTTCAATGAATAATTCAGGGTGAAAATCATATTGAACAGGTTCAGAAATGTAAACATGGAACTTTTCACCTGTTTGAATGTCTTTGCGAAGGGTCAATGATGAAAATGTAGAAACCCCATCATGTATAGTAACTTCCCCATCATGGTGTTCGTTAGGAGGCCTCACAGACTAATCCTTAAGCATGTGTTCACATACTGCAATGTGATTAAGCCCATCAAATATGACTACAACAGTGCTATTCTGAGCATCATTCAGATTTTTCTGCACATTTGTATGAATCACATCAGCTATCTCATCCTTAATACATAAAATCTGTGAATTTTCAATATTTAGTCCACCAACAGATAGAGAAAAAATAGAATTAGATGAAGAAGAAAACTCCCTGAATTCTTTTATTGGAACTGGTTCAGGTTTGTGACTGTAACTCTCAGGAACATCAACTTCTTTATTAGCAACATCAGCTCCTACAGTTTGCTTCATGGGACATTCATTGGCAACTTGTTGAGGCTCCTCATCTGAAAGCTCAACCTCCTCCAAGGCTGCCTCAACATTTACTACTATGACTCTCTCAAAGCCAATGCCAATTGAATTTTCTACTAGACATTCACCAGTAGCTTGTTGAAATTCTTTTATTGGAATCTCATCCTTCGTAATTTGATGCACATTCTTTGTATAATATGACAACCATGCTTTCTCCTCCACTTCTTCTATTGATTCTACCGATGCTTCAGCACTGTCAAATTTATGAATAGGAATATCATGTAACATGAGGATTTCCTCAACCTTCCATCCTTGAGGTTCAACTGCCAGTACATAATTTCCCAAGCTTGTTTTAGATAGGAGTACCTCCTTTAAAGTATTTGTATCAGCATGGCTTGAAGCACCCTTTTGTTCAGAAAGCATATCTCTTTCAAGAGACCTTAGTACTGCACCCCTGATTGCAGGATCCCCTAACAACTCATGAGCAGAGAGACTTAATTTGACTTTCTTGAGTTCTTCTACCACACATTCACCTATTTTCTCTGCAGTCACGGTAGAACAGTTGTCTTCAGAGCTAACCACAAATTTATCCCTGTTGCTTTCAACATTTCCTCCTTTATCAAATTGTCCTCCACTTATGAAATACTAAGTTGGCACATGATGGAATGCTTGAACCTCTTCAGTTGTAGACTCTTCTTCATCTAGTGGACCATTGACATTATCCTCATTACCTCCAAAAGGTTGAACTATTGATTCTTCACTGTATGCATACCTTGTTTCAACACTCTTGTCTTGTCCTTCTTCTAGTCCACTCTCTTCACTTCTTGGAAATGGGACATGATTCACCACCATGACTGATATGTCATAAGGATTAGATGGTACTATCTTCTGCCCACTTGAACTGTTGATGAAATGTTGGGACTTCCTACTGGAAAATAGACACAATAGTCTGGAATTCTTGACAATCCAACTCAGAGTGTTGATTAGTGTTATGAAGCCTACACCATCCTGAAAGAGCTGCTTCAGCTAGGTAAATTCCACTAGATTTTTTATGATTGTTTGGTTGATCCACAAATGCTAAGGCTCCTCCATTATTCCAATGTGGTGGTTTCCTTTCATGATCTTTATCAAGATGTTGTCCCCTATCAAAGTTCTACCCCTGAGCTTGCATTATATCCCTGTTGCTTTGATCATAGTTGGACTGAATCCCCCTTTGGGCTACATGGGATTGACTATTTTGGTGCCTTAGGTAGGTGACTTCGATGTTCAGCTTCTCAACTAGCTCTGTGAGTGCATCCAACCTCTCCTTGTCTACACTGTTTGATGGAGGAACAATACCAACTGAATTCTGCATATAAACATTATGGAGCCCATGGTTCAAGGATTGATTAAATATCTTAGAGCTTTGCAAGTAACCAAGTATATTAGCTTCCTGAGGAGGAAATGAATGTTGGTTCACATTTAGAGGGTAATTTGGCATGGGTGGAGTTTGATTCAAGGGATGACCTAGGTGTGAAACCAAGGGTAATTGAGGGACCAGACTCAAATTAGGTGTTTGGTTAGCTAATGAAAAAGGTTCAGACAAGTGTTGTCTCAAATCTGTACTCACTTTAACAACCACATCATAAGCTTCAAATAGGCTATCAGGAGGGTTTTCTTTCCATTTGATGAAAGTAGATGTTAAACTATCCAAAGCCTCATAATAAACCTCCCTGGCAAAGGAATCGTCTACAACATAAGGGGGTTGCAGCCTAGCATAAGCCCTATGAAATCTATTATTGAAAGCCACTATTGGTTCATTTCCCTCGCTCTTGACTCTAATAAACTGCAGAAGTAACTCATTGGCACTGATTGGGGTCTAAAATTTCTGTAAAAACATAGTCTCCAGCTATAGCCAAGTAGTGATAGACCCAACAGGAAGATGGTTATACCAATGAAATGCCTCATCCCCAAGGGAATATGGGAAAATTCTGCATGCAACATCCTCATGATTAATTCCCCTATCCTTAAGGGTAGTTTTAAAAATCCTAATATGCTCCTCTACAGTCCTTTTGGGATCATTAATGTGAAACTTAGAGAAGAAAAGCTTAGTATTTTTAGGCATAGGATTGTAATGGTTGAAAGATAAGGGAGATGGGTTGTTCTCCAAGAAAGCCATTGACGGAGGTGGAGGTGGTAAAGGCTGATTTATGGTTGGTTGAAGCTGTTGAATGAGAATGGCTTTAGAATTAGATGAAGATGGACCTATTGAAGATGAGGATGATGGAGATGATGGAAGTGGCTGGGTGGATGATGATTCTCCCCCTCTGTTGGTCCTTCTTGACCTAGTAGGGGCTGGTAATTCTTGAAATTCCTCTTCTCCTGGAGTAGATCTGGTTCTTCTTTTGAATCTTTCAGGAGAGATGGTAGACAGAAATTGATCCAGCTTGCTTATTCAGGCCCTCCTTCTAGCACCAATCTATTGATGGTGTTTTCTGCACAGCAACAACTCAGACAGAATATGGAAATCCTATCTCTCTTGAAAGGTAAATCTCTATCAGCAAGCCTCAAGAGATAACCCCAAGGTCTCTAATGTCAAGTATTGACGATGCATAAACAACTCAGTGATAAATGTGAAAATGTTGGTAATCACAATGGGACCTTACTACAAGCAAATACTGAATCTTCGATTTATCAGATGTAGCGATATGATGATACTTCTATCCTAAATCTAACCCAGATAATAAATAAATAGAAAAAGAGATAAGGTTTCAAGAGACTTCTAAAATTAAATCTACTTCTAAGATTAACAATGCAAATGATGAAATACTTGAAATGGACCAATCCCTCATAAACTAATTCCTGCTTAACCCAAATAAATTTGCAATCTTATAGAAATAGTGCAATCTTCTAAGGCATTAAATATTTTTAGATCACGAACATTCATTCAAAACAACCCTATTGCAATCGAAATGAATAAACCTCCACAATTGAACTAAGCACAATAAATGTAAGGTTCAGGCTAACTTTGCAAAGCAACTAACAATCAGCGAGTTGCAAAAAGTATGGACCAAGGATTGCTGTAAAAACTTCAAGCATCAAACCATAAACACCATTGAATCATATCTAACTCTACAATCTAACATGTATCAAATAACCTTGAGCAATTTCAAAAGATGGAATAGCAAGAACCATGCAAGATAAGTCAACACAAAGAGATCACTAGGAATCACAATGTCTTCAATTGTATTGAATCATCTAATATCAGCAACAATTCTAATGTTTTGTGTTACAACACTTGCTCCAAAATCGACTGACTTCTAACCCTAATTCTTACTTTACTACCCTAATTGCTTCTAAGCCAAGGACTCCAATGACTTCTACTACCCTTACAAATGAGGAAAAATTCCATATTTATAGAAACCCCCAAGATATGTTGGCCTAATTAGGGTTTACAATAATAAATGGCCATAAAATAGGTCAGCCAAGAGGAATTCAAAATAGGATAAAATACGCATTAAATGCTTGGGACTCATCTAGGTCGGCTTGGGATTTACAATGTAACTCGATCCAATGCATGTGAAGGATGGAAAAGGCCACGTAGAAAAGGCCTCAGATAAATAAGAAGCACAACTCCCAATGCAATCGATCATTAACTGGCCCCTTCATCCCTGTCTCGATCCAATTTATCTGGTATCTTAAGAAAAATCCCCTCCAGGTCAGCCACAGGTGAATTAATAAATGCTTTAACCATCCATCAATCGAATTAATCTCCTCCAGAACTTCCTTGACGACCTTGTTAAATTTAGCCTACACTCAGCAAAAACCACCATCAATAATATCCATTATAACATGAGGATCAGAATTAGCCCATCACCAATAATATGTTCATCATTCAAATAAATCCAAAAAAATATCAAAATCCCCCCGAAATATCTTTAACACATTCTTTCTTCACAGTTCAGGATTTTCACCCCTTCGCGGAATCTAGACCAAAGAGGAATTTCAGAAAATTCCCAGCCAGGCGGATTCTGGCGAAATAAGCATAACAAGCACCCAATAATCATTCAATCAATCACAATCAGATAAGAACCAACATGAAAAATCTTAATATTACTCAGATTAATCACATGATGCACAATCAGTAGCTAATAATTCATGCTATCTCACAATCCTTCATTTTCAACAAAGTTTCCCAGGATGAAAATCCACGAAAACCACAACAGTCTACAAATTCCAGAAAATGAAGAGACAGCGGAAATTTTGGGAAAATCTAGAGGGAGTGAAAATCCACGGAAAAGGTGAAACTTCGGATCACTACGTATTTCGGGAAAATGCAGAGGACAAGGAAAATCGAGGAAATCCGCTAGCGAAGGAAAATCCTGAAACTGAAGGAAAACCCGAATGTCGACGTTCTCACACGACTTCACTCAAATTGATCGAACGATCACAAATTTGAGGAACTTGGGTTCGCAACCAACTCGATTTGAACCTCCTATAGATCATCATTAAATTTGAGGCTCATCCAAAGGTAAATCAAGAGGAAATGGTGATGCCCTAAATCCGAAACCCTAAAATTTCACCATGAACGCAGGGGAGTTAGCCCAAATTTCGATTGCCACCCCTATTAAGCCCGAGGATGGGTTACTCAAAGGAGACACAGGTGAGTTTCACTTAAATGAAATCGAAAACAAGCTCACAAACTCACTTAGGGCCGGCAATCACACAAGCTCGAAAAACCCCAAAATCAACCAAAACAAAAATAACCATACACATAGGATCAAGCTTGAAAATGCAATCATGAGAATGCTAGGCACCATTGAACTCATCAATCGAAAAACCCCAAAATCAACCAAACGAAAATGACCATGCACACAAGATTGAGCTCGAAAATGCAATCATGAGAATGTTAGGCACCATTAAACTCATCAATCAAAAAACCCCAAAATCAACCAAACGAAAATGACCATGCACACAGGATTGAGCTCGAAAATGAAATCATGAGAATGCTAGGTACCATTGAACTCATCAATCGAAAAACCGCAAAATCAACCAAACAAAAATGACCATGCACATAGGATTGAGCTCGAAAATGCAGTCATGAGAATGCTAGGCACCATTGAACTCATCAATCAATAGGAGAATACAACGGCTGGGCCATCAACATTCATAAAGATGACAGACCAAAACCCCAATCCGGGAATTCGACAAGGAGACGGAATGTCGAGAAAATACGATCCATGCGGAATTTCGCAAAGGACCAAAATCTCTGGAAAATAGTGCAAAACATCAGTTGTCGGGTTTTCAAAGCATCCGGGGAAATCTAGAAGAAATGGAAAATCTCGAGAGCAGTGAAAAACCCGAAATGAGCTCAGAACATTAGATTTTCAAAGTACTTCCCAGAAGGGGGGGAATATGCATGAATAAGATAATCATTCAAACACGCGCTAAGGAAACAAAACCTAAAAAATCCAAGGGCTAAAGCATCAAAAACCAGAGCAAAAGAGGGTCCCTACTTTCAGTGGGGTGTGTGTGTGAAAACTGCACAACAGATATATTGCCAGATTAGTGGTCAAATGATATGAACATTATATGGGTTTGGATTTCAATGAAAAAATTTCACCTGTTGTGAAAATGACTACCATCTAGTAAGTTTTTGGTTTAGTAGTAATATATGACCTTGAGTTGGAGCAACTTGATGTTAAGACAACATTTCTACATGGCAACTTGGACAAAGAATTATATATGCAACAACCAAAAGGTTTTGAAAAAGGACATGAAAATTTCATGTGCGCATTGAAAAGAATCACGTATGGGCTAAAACAAACCTTGATACAATGGTACTTCAAGTTTGATTCTTTATATTAGAACACGTTTTCCATTGCACTAAAAGATCGACCTATTAACGCCCAATAAAAACCAGAGATAAACGGATCCACGGGAGGCAATTAGTCCATGTCCCAAATTTGAAGGGAGACATTGGAAATTAGTCCAACAATCTCCCTTAAGCATCACCCAAGGGATTCAAACCTATGACCACGGCTCTAATACCACTTTTTGGAACATGCCTGTCATTGCGCCAAAAGATCGACGTACTAATGCCCAATACAAATGTTAGAGATAAACGGATCCATGGGAGGCAGTTAGTCCATGTCCCAAATCCAAATGGAGATGTTGGCGATTAGTCCAACACCTTCATGGTTGAGAAACGGGTTACCAAGCGTGAATTTGATATGTATGTGTACTACAAAGTTTTAGAGAATGGCGAGCTTGTTTTTTTATTGTTATATGTTGATGATATAATAGTAATCGACACTAGTATGAATGTTGTTAGCAAGATGAAAAAAAATATGGCTAACAAGTTTTTGATGAAGGATATGGGGGCAACGAAGAAGATTCTTGGCATGACAATAGTCAGGGATAGGTAGAAAAGAGAAATCAAATTTTCACAAGAAAAATGCATTGATAAGGTCTTGGATAGGTTTAATATGAAGGGTGCAAAGGTTGTAAACACGCCTCTTGTTGATCATTTTTGGCTATCCTCTGAGATGTGTCCCAAGACACAAGAAGAAAAAGAGTATATGAAAGGAATCCTTACTCATCTGTTGTTGGGAGCCTCATGTACATGATGGTATGCACACAACCGGACATTTCTCATGCAATGGGAGTAATCAGCCAATGCATGAGCAGTCTAGGTAAGGCTCATTGTGATGTAGTACGATGGATTATGAGATACCTCAAGGGAACTTTTGATTATGTTTTGAGTTTTGGAAGTAAAAATGCACAGTTGTAAGGTTTTGTTGATTTTAATATGGCTGGTGACTTTGACAAAAGGAAATCAACTATTGATTATTTTTTCACATTTGTTGGGGCAACAATTAGTTGGGTTTCTAGATTGCAACAAGTGATTGCACTCTACTACCGAATCAGAATTGTTTCCCTCATCAAAGGTACTAAGGAAATGTTATGGTTGCAACATTTATTGGGTGAATTAGGTTGCAAACATGTTTTCACTCTATCTAGTGACAACAATTACACTATTTATCTATCCAAAAATGCAACATTTCACAATTGAACAAAGCATATTGAGCCGAGATATCACTTCATTCAAAGTGTTCTTGAAGAGGGCAAGCTGAAATTGGAAAAGGTGCATACTAGTATGAATCTAGTTGATGCACTTATGAAAGTAGTCACAAAGGAGAAGCTAAAGTTTTGCAGAGCTTCTCTTGGCCTCATCAAGATGTAACAATAAGTCTAGAAAATTGGGGATATCTTTGTGTGATTACTTGCAACAATGGTTGGACTTCAAGTGGGAGATTGTTGAATGTGAAGTCCAATGGCCTTGGACTGTTCCCCTTCCTCTTGTCTCTTAATATTCTTGGAGACTTTTTAAATACCTTGTGATAATGTAATATATATGTAATTTCAAGTTGTTGTACATGACAGAATAATAAAAACAAAGATTTCCCTACTTTTCCCATGGGTGTAGCCATCAACGGTGAACCATGTAATTACAGTTATGTATGTTTTTTCTCTATGCAACTGTTTTGCTTAAACCTAAATTATTATTTTTGTTTATCTACTCTTTATTATCAATATTAAGAACTTTCTAAAGAGTGATGCTTGCTCTTTTGAATTCTTGGGAGAATATGAAGAAACCCTATGCAGTTGAAGGCCATTTTGGGTGCCATTAAGATGAGCAAGTGTCTATAACTAATGGATTTGTTGAGAATACTTTAGAAACTTTCAAACAAACATAGTGACAAGTAAAATCTAGACTCCATGACTTTGAAAACATTATCCTTCCCTGTATTGACAAGGAATCTTTTTGAACGATTCATTAATGTCCATCAAATCTTATGGAGGGAGAAAAACCATTAAAAGCATGAGAAAGAGGATTCAAACGAGATTGGAGGAGGAGGTCTAATCAAATATTGGTGTGATGGTTGGGAGAGTGGAAATATTGGATTTTTCCATCTTGCTTGGGGATCAAATGGGAGATTTATAATGAAAAATTAATCCAAGGAGACAAGAAGAAAAAGATAATCGGATGTGTAGAAGCATCTGATTTTTCTTACAAGTATTATTAGGAGAGATTGGGGAGTGATTTGTAAAGTTTTAAGTCACCATTGGAAATGGAGCTTTCGAGGCCCACAATTCTCAAAATTCAAATAAATGAAAAAGGAGAGGCAATAGTATATTCTAGCGCCTAGATTATAATATCTTCAACACCATTTTTAAAGCTAAGTATATTAATCTTTTACATAACATTGGGCTCTAAATATCTACTTTGTAACTATTGTTGTAATGATTTTATAAATACCAAGAATGGTACATAACGACTCTCCCTCATATGTCAAATATGTAATATATACATTGGTATATAGAAACACCACATAAGATTTGATATGTATAAATTAATATTATTTTTTTAGTTAGTGTTTGAAGTAAAACAAGTTGTATGTTCTTTTAAACTCTATACACAAATAGACTATAAGGAGAATAATTCACATAAGGATTCTAGTCCAAATGAATGTGCATCTATATATAATAATAATTGGTTATATTCATTATTAAATGTTCTTCTATAGTCAAGTATTTTTACTTATGAGGTGATTCATTTTAGATGCTTCACCTCATGAATGGATTGCTCCTTTGGTGGGATCATCAATCATAGTGGTTGTTGGCTCTTTGTTATTCATTGATTGTGGTGAATGATTACTAGTTTTGATGATTCAGTAATGATAGGATTTTCTATTAATCATTTGTGTGGTTATTATTTTTTGATAATTGATTACATGGTATGTTCAATTGATTTTTGAGTAAAGCGTGGATAGGAAAAATTCATTGTGGAAATATGAAGTAACATACTATTAACTATTAAGGTCATAATTAATATAAACTACAAGTGAAAACATTACCCAAGCCATGCTATCTTTATTTGATTATAGGATAATCCTTCAAGATTAAATTATTTTGTTTTTCAAAACCTTGAACCTTTGACTATACAAAAGGGGAGAGTGATGTATACTCTTACCTTAATATGTTACTTGGAATGAGGTGGGTTAAAAATATAATTGTATTGACCTCTTTATATATTATGAACTAGGAACATGATTACCTAATTTGAGTTTTGGATTATGGTTGCATAATAATGTGGGTAATGATGACTTGTTTAGTCACACTAGAACCACATTGTACTAAACATGCTTTTAATGTTGCAAGTTGATACTCTTGGTAACCAACTTTGGATTTGAGGATAAATGTTTAATATGATTACTTGATTTCTATAAACCTCTTAATATGAGAACTTTAATAGGGTAATTATTTTTTGATTTAGGAAAAGATATTAAAGTTGTAGTGAGCTGTAATATGGATGCATGCTAAGTGGAAGGCAACTACCATTTAATTTGATTTTGTTGTTGAGATTGAGTTAAGAGATGAACCCTATGTGGTCATGTTATGCATCATCTCTTGAGACCTTACTATTGACCATCAAGGTCATATTTAGTATAAATGGAAAGTATGAATAAACTATCCAGTCTATGAACTATACTATTATATGAATATGGAGTTTCACCATAGGATAAAGGAAATCAAAAGATCAAGAATATTATTAGTAATATTTTTATTGGATGTACATCTTTGAATGTTGATCCAACGGATAAAGTGTTTCTAGTTGTCTATCAACTTTTCTTAGAGAAAATTTATAAGTATTTTGTTATGACTTTCAAAGTCTTAATAATGTGTGTATGGCCTTATAGAGGCATGGCGTGTTCTAATTGAGATTGATGTCATAAAATTAATATGATCGTGATGCTTGACCATATTAGTAGAATATCATGTTGTGAATAGATCTTGAGTATTTCTACCCTTATTACTAGGAAATTTATCCTAATGGTGACATTTATTATATTGGGCTATTCTCATACACGAATGTTTAAGGGGTTTCAATAACTAATACACTTGTGATATCTAAGATTACTAAATCACATTATATGTTATCTCATTTTAATCCTAAATAAAACTATGATATATATATATATATATAAATTATATGGTGTTAACACTAGGGTACCAAATTTTGCATGGTATCCTGGATAGGTAATTGTAAGGGTTGTGGGATGATCAAGTGGAGAGCTAGATGTTCTTGCTGGAAGTTCCTCAGTATAAGATTACTACATTGTGAGCTTAGTTAAATGCCTTTGTACTTACTATTAAGAATTAATAATGGAAGCACATTAACAAAACCTTGATTATGGGGAAACATGTGCATATGCATCCCTTGAGAGACCTTGTGAGGAGAACTACATGTGACTTTAATCACATTTGGAAGTGGGTATGTAGGAAGACCTTGCGAAAAGGATGTCCCTGTGACCTCAAGTTCGAAGGGGGAGGGTTTAGGTGGGGTAACTCAAAGGTCAGGGTTGTTCCTAACTTGTTTGACCTTTCCTCTTTAGTAAGCTTCAGTTTGAGGTTGAAACTAGTATTAGATGGTGATGAAAGAGTTAAGGAAATCGGATAACTAATATCTAATAATTTAGCTAAAAAAATCTAATGAGGTGAACAACATGGATGTTTTCATTTGCTAGGGATGGTTTCCTCACCTTTAAGATACAGTTATTTTTATGTTGAACTTAGGATTTGGTTCAGTATGGTGACCCTTATCAACTACAAGTGTAAGTATTACCAATATGGTATGACATTTTATTTACTATTATATTTATGGACTAATCATGTCTATTAAAATTTGTTTCCAAATAATAATTAGTTAAAGTGATGGACTTTGATTCCTTATGAGTTATATGGGTTTATTTATGTATGTGTTTGAACAGTGGCCATCTTCAAGGATTCAATGTGTTACTTGTGTGTAGGAAAAATTATTCCCCAACCTATAAGATAATCAAATATTATATGGAATCCTTTCTAGGTAGTGTGCCCAAATTAAATAGCCATGATAAAAATCTTCCCATAATGTGTTTTGATCCATGTCTTGGTACTTTCAATTGTCTCAATGTTGAACCAAGATAAAGACAGGGATAAATTTTAAGGAAACACAGGACGAATGGAGTAAGGACCCTACAAGGGCATAGGTAGAGGTTGTATACCTCTAAGAAATACACTAATCCTCTCCATATAAGGTGATCACTGATGGATAAATCCTACGAACCACCCAAGCTAAGCTTATTGAAACCCCAACTTGGAAGTAGTCAGGGAGTGTTCTCTACTTGTAGATTGTTTAACCATATCACATGGATAGAGGGATGGTCTCTTCCAGTGGCATGCAGACCTTAGGGCCAATAGCATGCAAGTGATGGATTCCCAGTGTTACTCTAGAAGCCTGGATGATTTCTATAAATGGCATGCAAACCTTAGGTCCAATAGCATGCAAGTGATGGTGCCCAGTGCTACACTAGAGGGCTGGTTTGTTTTTGCTAATGACATGTGGGCCTTAATTCCAACGATATCTAGGCGATGACTACCAAGATATACTCATCTTAGGAGTTAAACATAAGCATTAGTGTATCAAGGGAGTTTGTGTGTTAGTTGTGATGTGTTTTTTTAAATTATGCTTTACCCGATGATGATTGCAAGTAGTATGGGATGTTTGTAATTATTATGATTGGTGTAGAAGATTGAGGAAAAGAACAGGAGCCACAGTGTAATAAATAATGCATCAAAATTCCTTTTCTATTTGGGATGCACTAAAAGAGTAAGTGTTAGTCACTCATTGTGGATGTGTTAGTCACTCATTCCATACATGTTAGTCACTCCTTGTATACTTATGTAATTAGCCTAAGGTTTGTGCACATTGATATATTGGTAACCTTGCTAGTGACGACATCAAGTAGTATGGGATGCTTGATTGTTGTTATAGCGCAATTATGTGATTGTGAATCAAGTAGTGAGTTGATGAATGCAGTAGTTTTCATCCATTTCTACTTTACCATATGCTCTTTATGTAAATGTGTGATTTGTGTCGGGATTGGTCACATTGGATATATGCTTGATGTAGTCATTTTTGTAATTGTGATGTGCATATGAACCAATCACTATTGTACTTGTGATGTGTATGAGCTAGTCACCTTGTGTATATGTGATGTATGCTTGAGATAGTCACTATGTATGATCTTGGGATTATGAAATGATATGACCCCTATGTGTAATTGTGTGAATTTGTACACTAATGATTGGTAATGTTTGGTATAGAACTAACACTTTATGGTAAATTGTTATATCATACTATTGGACTAAGTTGATAGTTAATGCTTAATGAATAGTCATGGTTTAAAGGTGAGATCAAAGATCTCATACAAGAGGAAAGAATGAGTTGGCACTAACAGTGGCATACAAACTATGAGGCCTTTGATTTCCAAAATGGGATACATAGGCAAGGTCATCACAAATGAACCCTCGAGGTTTAGGTTTGGATCTAGGGATGACCCTTTCCTTGTGAGCTTGCCACTTTGTGTGTAAGAATATAGATAGTGATGTTGAGTTGTCACCACCATAGTGAATAAATAAGTTATGATGTTAGTGATGGGCTAAATGTTTGTCTTGTTTTCCATTGATTTTAGCCTATACTTTAGTCCTTTTTACCTGAATTACCATAATAATTTTATAAGATTAAAAGTGATTAATATAAATTAGAGGATAAATGTACCTTAGGAAGTAACTAGTTTAATTTTAGTGGTTATGTATGGAAACAGGGTTCTTGTGGCTGCGAGAAGTGATGAAAAAGATTGTCTTCATCCTTTTTGTTGCTAACTTTGAATCAACACTGTTGATGTCTTTTGCATAATAATAGCCAATCGGCTTATAGTCTTTAGATGGAGTTAGGTAGTTAATGTATTTTTGTGTAGTGTTAGTAAATCGATTTTTGGATTTTAAGAAAGAATGGTTGTAGGCCACTTCATTCTTTCCTTAACCAATCTGGATCTTGTTGAACTTTAAAATTGCATGTATTATTTAGGTGATTCAGTTTTCATGTAAAAGACTATAAAAGTCTCCTTTGTGTATCAAACATTTCTAAATTTCTAAATCAAACAATATAATACTAAAAAACATTACCAGGTCTAAGTTAAACTTAAGAGCTTCTCGATTATTTCTAACTTTAGGTTGTTTTGTGAGTATGATTTATGTTCAGTGATTGTTATTTATCTTGTGAGCTTAATTTAAGTATAATTCAGTAATTGGTATTTTTTTATGAGTGTGGTTTATATGTCAAGTTGTTTACTACATTCTATTTAAGCATTTGGAGTTAACAATTGTATTTTCTGGAATTTATATTCGTTGCATAGTTCCTATCGCCAAGTTCCACAAGTCCTATCGCCATAATTAACAAGTCCTATCACTAGAATTTTGTCAATGCAAACTATTACAAATTCAAGAGTCTTTTAATCTTAAATAGAACCAATAATTTTTAATCAGAGCTAAATTGGATATAGCCAGATCTTATATACATTATTATTTTATTTGAGTTGTTAATTTAAAGCAATTGATAGTTTCAAAAGGTTTGCTTTAGGAGTACAATTTAAGAGTGTTCTTTTATGTTATTCCTTCAAAGCATTTAGATTTGATTGTTTTACATTTCATCCCCACTCAACTTGCTACTTTCACCCCTTTGGTATATAACCACAATGCCTTTCAAGAGCTTATGATCCTCAAGTTGACATCTAGGAACAAACTAAGGAAGCCAACACAAAGGATTGACTCAACCAATTTGATAGAATTACAAGGATAGTTTTGATCCACAGCTTTGTCCAAACATTTTGGCATTGTGGCTGAGGAAAGGCGTTAAAGGAATGAATACCTAGTAAGTTAAGTTAGGACCAGTGTGCTAAGGAAAAATTCTATGCGACAATCAACTTCATTTGGATAATTACCCTTAGTTTGTTATGTTATAAATCATATAGGTGCATGAATCGTAATAGAGATAGTAAATGGAGATTTATTAAAAAGGATAAGCGAATTAGTTCACAACAAGAAAAATTGAAAAAAAAATTAAAACCATTAGTTGTGAACACATCATCTAAGAAAAATTTAGTCAAACCAAATATCGAAAAATTTGTCATTGAGTCTACCATTGTTGAGACCCCTTCTAGTATCCATCAAGAGTCTTTTGAAGAACTCTATAAAAGGGTTGATACGTTATTTTGAGAATCTTACAAGCTCTGAAGCCAAACCCAAAGAGATTCTAAACCATTCACAACTTTCTACACTCCTTGGGCATTCATGGATAATGACAACAACAAAAACAATAACAACAACAATGTAAGACTCAACAACAATGAAAAAGCATTGGCCAACAACAACCCAATTACTTTTGAGTTTCCCATTGCACATCCAGAGGAGGATTCCCCTATGAAGAACATTTTGCACTCAACTTTTCCAATCTTTTGAGGTCTTTCTATGGAAGACCCTAATATGTTCCTTTCTGAATTTGACATTTTATGTCACAGTTACAATTATCATACTGAAGCACAAAAGTTGAAATTGTTTGTAGCTACTCTAAAGGATGCAGCATTGAGGTGGTTTATGGGACTAGGATGAGAAACTTTTCATAGTCGGTATGATATGAAGAACAAGTTCTTGGAAAAATACCAAGAATACTATAGGACTAAGGAAACACGAGATGAGATATTTTACATCATGCAACGTGAGGAAGAAACTTTAGAATATTATTTGGAACGTTTCCTATTTAGCCTACAAAGAGCCATTCACATAGGGTTCACTCATGACACTGTAAAAATGCTCTTCCTTAGGGGGATTAGAGATGAATGTTTGGATAATTTAAATCTTATGGGTGGAGGTGATATTTCTAAAATGAGGTTTGATGATATATGTGATGTGTGTAGGAACTATTCAAAGTCCATCAACTCAGCTAGGGGGTACATCGAGAAACATGTCTCTCCCAGAGGAACATTGGGAGTTAAAAAATGAGAATTGGGTACATTACTCAAGGACCTCAAGACCAACCTCCTAAGTCATATGGGTAAGCAAATAGATACTTTGTATACACAAAGGAAGCAAGAGGAGGCTGAAAAATCCTTAGCTCTCTTTTATCCCGTTTGTCACAAAAGGCATAATGTGAAGAATGTCCATACAACAGAAAAAAAAATCTATTCTTTAGAATAATCCAATAGATACATTATTCTAAAACCTCTTCTTGTAGGTATGACTGAGGTATAATACATAGATGAGCCAGTTTACTTTATGGCCCAAAGGAGACCTTGGAAACCACGAAGAATGCCCCCAAGTAATTATTAGGCAGTACCCCAAAGTCCTTTTCAACAAAATTCTTTCCCAAACCAACTTGGATGGTTTGGAGGTTGGAAAAAACCTCCATACTACCCCCAGTGGACACAACAATATCCACATGCTCCACAATTGTGGCAAGCATGGTGAGCGCCACCACCAACATACCCACAATATCAATCATTCCCTCCATATCCATCACCTCTAGCAATAAATCCCTATGAGAAATCCCAACAACTCTTGCCACTTGTTCCATCATCATTAATCAATCGTCTAGTTTAGCTCAACCTTTGAAAGCAACACCTATTCCTACACAACCATCACCCAATCCGAATAATAAGGTGGCTCAACCGGTTTATAATAATGAGGTGGCAAGATACCCGACTTATCCTATCAATGCATTAAAAATTGATGGTGTACAACTAAGATTACAAAAGAATCTTCAAGGGCCAACTATTACAGAGGTAGAGGATCCCTCAACCAAACTGGAAGAAGAATAATCAAGGCCCCCATTTCCTGAGAGGTTGCAATAACAACCAAAACAACAGGAAACATCTCAATTAGATTTTGATTTTATGAATGAGTTGTGTAATGTTAACATTAAAATTCATTTGTTGTAGGCCATTTGAGATGTTCTAGTGTACACCAAAGTAGCCAAGGAACTATGTGGGGGAAAACAACAGAAGAAACAAAACCCCAAGAAATTCCAAGTCATTGTCCCTAAGTATGCAAATCTTGGGAGCCCAATGATAAAGGTACGTATTGGTTATATAGTTATTTTGAATACACTTGTGGATTTAAGGGCAGCCATAAATGTAATGACCAATGAGACTAAGGAGAAATTAGCCCTTCAAGGACTAAGACCTACTCCAATGGTCTTGCAAATGGCATATCGTTCCCTTGTAAAGCTAGAAGGTATGATTGAAGACATTATTATTTCTATTGAGGCTTGGGAATATCCCACAAATTTTATGATTTTACAACCAAAGATTAAGCTGGGGGGTACCCCTTAATTTTAGGTAGACCTTGGTTAGCCGCAACTAATGCTTTTATTAATTGCAAGTCTGACATCATGGTGATTTCAAATGGAGAGAAAATGAAGCAACTAACGTTGTACCCTCCAACACAACCATTGTTGGAAACTGGGGATCCAATAAGCATCGATAGTGATTTAGAAGTCTTTAGCTATTTTGACAATTGATCAAAGTAGGGAATTTGAGGACATATCCAAAGACACTATTATTAATAATTTCTTGCAGAATTATTATTTGGTTGATAATGTTTTAGAAACAATGATTTTTCCTTCGAGTATAAGTGGAAATTTCCCATTTGGAAATTTTCCATTAGTTAGTAATTTGTAGTCTATTCAGCATTTTATTACTTTGCATCAGTTATTACCACATACTTGTATATATAGTCCATTTTTAATAGCTGGAAGTTTTGATCCATCCTCATCTACTTCACAATTGCTTGCTATAAATACTCCTATCCAATCTTAGGCTATGGAAATCTTATCTAGAAAAATTCTTAACATAAATCCCAATTTGAGTGCCTCATAGTTAGAAGACCTTATTACTATGTTATGTTCTCATAAAGTTTCCTTTGCTTGGGATTATCAGGATATGAGGGGTATACATCCTGCTACTTGCACACATCATATCTACATAGAGGAAGGAATTAGACCTGTAAGGAAACCTCAGAGAAGATTGAACCATGTCTTACGCAAAATCATTAAGGATGAACTTCAAAAGCTACTTAATGTAGGATTTATCTATCCTATCTTAGATAGCCAATGGGTGTCCCCACTTATGGTAGTTCCTAAAAAGAATGGAAAATGGCGAATATGTGTTGAATATAGGGCCCTTAATAAGGCTACTAAGAAATACCATTTCCCACTCCCCTTTATTGATCAGGTCTTAGACACCCTTGTTGGAAAGTTCTTTTCCTTCCTTGATGGATTTAGTGGTTATAATCAAATCCATATAGCATCGAAAGATCAAGACAAGACAACTTTCACTTGCACATGGGGTACATTTTCCTATAATGTCTTATCTTTTGGGTTGTGTAATGCACTTGATACCTTTCAGTGGGTTGTTCTAAGTATTTTACTAGATTTAATTCATGATTGTGTGGAAGTGTACATTGATGCTTTTACTGTTTATGGTGATATGTATTATGAAGCAAAGGAAAACCTAGAAAAAGTTCTGAAATGATGTATTGATACTAATCTATCTTTAAGTCATGAAAAATGTCATATTTTAATGACTGAAGGTATTGTTTTGGGATGTATTTCTGCAAAAGGAATTGAGGTGGATCCTAAAAAGGTAAAAATTATTCAAGACTTACCTATGCCTACCTCTCCAAAGGATGTACGTAGTTTTTGGGACATGCTGGTTATTATAGATGATTTATCCAAAATCTCAATAATATTGCCTCACCTCTCTTTGTTTTGCTAGGTAAATATGTTGATTTCTCATGGACACCCGAATGCCAACAAGCCTTCGAAGAAATCAAAGGTAAACTTATAACTACACCTGTGATGTGAGGACCCAATTGAGAGCTGCCATTTCACATCCATATCGATGCATCATACAATTCCATGGGAGCGATACTTGGTCAAAAGGAAGATTCTCTCTTTTACTCCATCTATTATATCAATAAGAATTTTACTGTTGCAAAGGTAAATTATATTATATTGAAAAGGAATTCTTGGTTGTAGTCTAAGCGATAAACAAATTTCGACACTATATAACTGGGTACAAAGTCTTTGTACATACGGATCACTCTGTTATTATATTTTTGATGAATAAGCCAGTTGTTATAGGATGAGTGATTTTGCGGTTGCTTCTCTTGCAGGAATTTGACATTACTATTCTTGACAAACCAAGATGGGAGAATGCAGTGGCTGATTTTTTGTCTAGATTGCAGCATGATGATGAACCAATCCTCGTGGATGATACTTTTTCAAATGAACATCGTTTTCCTTTTTTTTTCAAAAGCCCATGGTTTGCTAATATTGCTAACTATCTTGTTACCTACAGATTTTCACCCCACTTTTCTCTAAGAGAATGTCAGAAGCTTATAGGGCTTAGTGGGAAATATAGTTGGATCAATGGTTTACTTTTTCATATTGGAATCAATAATGTTATGTGTTAATGTGTTGCAAAAGAGGATTTTTTTGATATACTCCACACCTATCATTCTAAGCCTTGTGGAGGCCATTACGCAGCACAACGAATTGCTAACAAAATTTTAACTGTAGGATATTATTGGCCAACGATCTACAAGGATTGTAAAATGTTTGTTCAACATTGTGATATGTGTCAACGTATGGTCGCCCTACACGTTTTGATGAAATGCCCTTGCATCCACAATTATCAATTGAACCCTTTAAAAAATAGGGTTTGGATTTTGTAGGACCCATTAATCCTCCTTCTAGAGATAAGGAGTATATTCTAGCTTGTACTGATTATGTGACTAAATTGGTAGAAGTAGTAGCTTTAAAACATGTTAGGGATACAAAAGTTGCTAAATTCTTATATTATGATATTTTTACCAAGTACGATGTGCCCAGAGAAATTGTTACAGATCAAGGACCTCAGTTCACCTCTAATTTAAATGCAACCTTGGTACACGAATATGAAATCAAGCATCGAAAGTCTTGTCCATACCATCCACAAGCCAATGGGAAAGTGGAAGTGACCAATCAAGAGTTGGAGAATATTCTCATGAAGACAGTGGCATTACAAAAGAAAGATTGGGAAGACCGGCTTCCTGAAGTAGTTTGGGCCTACTGAACAACCTAGAAGACAACCACTGGATTGACACCATATGAGCTCCTCTATGGTAAAAAGATTGTTTTTCCAATCGGATTTGAAGTGAAGACTCTCTACATTTCTCTCCAACTTGGGATGAGTCTCAGTGAGGCCCAGAAGGAAAAAATTGCTCAAATTCACTCCCTGGATGAGATGCGTCAGTAAGCTCTTCCTCATGTAGAAGTGGTGCGACAAAAATGATCTTGGTGGCATGATCGCTTCATTCATGAGCGCACGTTATAGCCCAGTGACTGGGCATTGCTTTACGACTCTCAGTTCTAGGATTTTAAAGGGAAATTTCATACTCATTGGATTGGTCCCTATGAGATCAAGACTGTCTATGATAGTAGCACAGTTGAATTGTGCATTGTCGACTTAGAGCGAATGGCTCTCATTGTTAATGGGCATCATTTAAAACTCTACAAACAACCCCTTTCCAAGGAAAATTTTTTATGTGATGTGGTGAAGGAACTCACTCTTGTTCCTATCACCTCTCCAAACTAAAATTTAAAAAAATGAGAGAAAAATGAAAAAATAAATAAATAAAAGAGAAAAAAAAGAAAAAAAATGCAATAATGATCCAACAATGAACACCCTTGGATGTTGTTGGTTGGTTAATATTTCAAAACTGGGTGACCGAAGGATATTAACCGAATAATATACTGGCAGGAAAAAACTAGCTTTTTCGGCACCTCTAGGCGATGTCAGTCCGAAAACTGAGTCATCAACGACCTGACATTGTCATTAAAAAAAGAAAAAATAAAGTGAAAAAATAAAAGCAAAAAGAAAGGAAAAAAACAAGAAAATACAGAAAAAATAATTCAAAAAATAATGCAAAAATAACCTCATGTCGCACTCTTGAAAAACCTCCCTATGTTGTAAATATTACATTTTATTTTCCATATCTGTAATTTTATCCCCCATTTTTTGGTCACTGCATTCTCTATACTGCCATTCATAACTACCATTTCCTTTTATGGTTATCCTACTGTTTATCTCTTGCTACCATTTTTCTAGTTGTCGATTGTGCATTTTTCACCCTGGGTGGCCCTCACATTCGATAGGATCCCACTAGTATGAAGAGTTTGTGAGCTAACAAACACAATTATAAGATTTTTAAAGCTGAAAACTAGCATATCTTCTTCAAGCAACTATGTGGATTTGATGATGATATAGCCTATGAGTTCGCCATAGCCTTTAATGAAAATGACAATTATGCAATGGTGCAAGGTCATTCTTTTCCAGTCACTGCCCAACTCATTTCCACGATCACTGGATTACCTCTTCAAGGGGAAGCTCATTTCCCTATAGTTGCAACCAGAATGAATTATTTGCAATGTATTATGACACACTTTCTACGAGGAAAGGAGACGTTAAAGACAGTTCCAGGGTAAGGTACATTGCACGGTTCACTTCCCAAACCATGGTTCGAAGTTTGCAAGGTTATAATTCAATATACCACTGGAGAGGGAAAGTATGCATACATCTTTTCCCAACATCTCAAGTCATTATGTCATTTATGGTATGGTGAACTAGTGAATCTACCACATTATTTCTTTCATTCTATAAAACGAATCTATTCATAAGTGCAAAAAGGACATTGCAATTCTTTAACACATCATGGCTTGATCAAATTAATTGTTCTGGAGGGTTTAAAACATATTATTCCCCCAATTAGTTGGCGTATCTTTGTAGGAGAAGAAATTCCTCCCCATGTCTTGGCTTCAAAATTTGAACCAAAGGGTCATGAAGCCAAGAGTAGCCAAAATGAAATAGAAGACCAGGATAATGAGGATGAAAATTCAAGTGATGATATACCAGATGAAGACCTTGAAAATTCCAATGAAACCCTAGGGAAGGACATGAAATTAGGTGCCCTTGATTCCACCCAAAAAGATATTGAAAACTAGGAGGGTAACCAACAAAATGATGAGCTGTAACATCCAAGCAAGACTGAGCAGATGAAATGGGCTAAGAATATGGTTCGAGCTACTAACAAAGGCAACCCCCAAAAATATGCCAAAGCCTCTCAAACTAAACTGAAACGCTCTTATGACACTCGACAAAAGAGGAAAGCAGAAGTAGAATACCATTCAACCTCTAGACTGTAAAAATTAGCTAAAGTTTCTAGTACCATGTGTCAAGAACAACCAAAGCCAGATGTGGAAGTGTTAGCCACTTACCTCTTGATAAATAGAGATAGGAAAATTAGGGAGTAGAGGAGGAAAAACCGCAAAAAGAAAAAGGAACAAATGCAACATGAGGCTTCTGAAGAGCAAGATTAACATGAAATTTAGGAAGAATATGATACTAGTACCCTCACTCCACATTTACAAAATGAAGAAGAAAACATATTTGAACACAGTAATGATGAGCTACACGCATCCTCTGATCTAGAAGATAAGGACATATCCAACCAGGAAAATACTGATGAAAAACCTGTGGCACAAGGTTTTCTACAGGAAGAAGGGAAACTTTTTGTGCTATAGGAAACCAGTACTCTACTCCCCCATATTGCTACTGGTAAGAAACCTCCTAGCCAAGAAGACATGAGTTTCAAAGGTGTAGTTGGTATTCCATCTACCATAGGCCAGTTTCAGGAAAGTGATCCCATGGTTAAGGTCACAGAGCAACTGTCACCAAAGGAGTCACATCTCAGAGGAATTTAGTGTAGATAAAATGTTTTCCAAACAACAGAAGGAAATTCATGGTTTGCAAGCAAAGGTACAACATTTGGAAGGACAAGTCTAGATCCTCCAAAGTCAGGTGCAATGAATTGAGGAGAATAGGAATAGATCAAAGAACCAATTGGGGTACTTGGCTCAAAATTAGGGATTAGACATGGTAGCCTACATATCTTTGGAGGAACACCATCAAATTGTGGCCAACCTAAGGAACACTATTGTAAAGGAAAGTATGGATGGTTACATAACTATAGCAGAGCATCAACAAATAGTTAACAACCTAAAAGCCTCATGGGAAGAAACCATTTTTGAAGAGTGTATGACTATAGAGTACCATAAAGCAAAGCTTAATGCATTGAGAATCTAAATGGAGCAGATGGTTTCCACTGGTTACATTCCCAGGACAAAGCAACAACAAATTGTTCAGAATTTGAAAGATAAGTGGGGAAAGGAGATCATGGCAATAGTGGAAAATTTGACTGATGAACAAGCTGAGTCTGTAAGTCATGCATGAGGACATGCAATTTCTTTAGCTAGGGGGAAAATGATGGGCTAAATGTTTGTCTTGTTTTCTATTGATTTTAGCCTATACTTTATCCTTTTTTCCCTGAATTGCCATAATAATTTTATAAGATTAAAAGTGGTTAATATGAATTAGAGGATAAATGTACCTTAGGAAGTAACCAGTTGATTAGCACTAATTTTATTGGTTATGTGTGGAAACAAGGTTCCTATGGTCTTGAGGAGAAGTGATGGAAAATATTGTCTTCATCCTTTTTGTTGCCAACTCTGAATCAACAATGTTGATGTCTTTTGCATAATAATATCCAATCAATTTATAGTCTATTGAGGGAGTTAGGTATTTAATGTCTTTTTTCATAGTGTTAGTAAATTGATTTTTTGATTTTAAGAAACAATGGTCATAGGCCACTTCATTCTTTCTTTAACCGATATGGATCTTGTTGAACTTTAAAACCGCATGTATGATTTAGGTGATTCGGTTTTCATGTAAAAGACTATAAAATTCTCATTTATGTATCGAACATTTTCAACTTTCTGAATCAAGCAATATAATATTGAAAACATTACTATCTGAGTTAAACTTAAGAGCTTCTTGATTATTCTCTTTAATCAGTCGACTGGGAGGAAGGGCCCACTCTTCAGCCACTGGTTGAACTTACTTTGGGTTGTTTTGTGAGTATGATTTATGTTCAGTGATTGTCATTTATCTTGTGAGATTAATTTAAGTATAATTCAGTAATTGGTACTTGTTTGGGAGCATGGTTTATATGTCAACTGTTTTACTACATTTTGTTTAAACATTTGGAGTTAACAATTGTATTTTTTGGAATTTATATTTGTTGCACAGTTCCTGTCGCCAGAATTAACAGGTCCTATCACCATAATTCTGTCAATGTAAACTATTGCAAATTCAAGAGTCTTTTAATCTTAAACAGAACCAGTAATGTTTAATCAGAGCTAAATTGGATATAGCAAAATCTTATATGCATTAAATGATTTTATTTGAGTTGTTAATTTAAAGCATTTGATGGTTTCAAAAGGTTTGTGTTAGGAGTACAATTTAAGAATGTTCTTTTATGTTATTCCTTCAAAGAATTTAGATTTGATTGTTTTACATTTCATCCCCACTCAACTTGCTACTTTCACCCTTTCGGTATATAACCACAATGCCTTTTAGGAGCTTACAATCCTCGGATTGACATCTAGGAACAAACTGAGGAAGCCAACACAAAGGATTGACTCAACCAATTTGATAGAATTACAAGGATAGTTTTGATCCATAGTTTTGTCCAAACAGTTAGCACTTCTAAGCTGGATGAAAGATGATTGGTCAATTAAGTTGGTAATTGTTCTAAAATGAATTAAAAAAAATGGTAGCAACCAAGGGGTGGTTGTTACAAGAACGCAGGGAAAAACATGATAAGGTTTTGTACATCACAAAGTTCACAAGCTCATAACCTTGTGAGGATGCAATAAAGGTTTGAAAGTTCATAGAATTTGTAGCATGGTTTGTCAAAATATAAAAATTGCAACAAAGAAACAAAGATTTTATAAGAAAAAGAGAAGGAAAGTTTCCAAGTTCTTAAGGTCACAAAGTTCATGAGTTCACAAACTTTACAAAAATGCAACTTAGTTCACACAAAGACAAAAGTTTCAATGACAGTACAACATAGTTCACATAAAGGAGAAAATATTAGCAAGTTCAAAGTCTTTATTGGGCTACAACTTGGTTTATTTCGAGGTCCAATTCTCAATCCTCATTATGTCCCACTTCTCAGGATCTAACCTTCTCTATTCCTTATCTTTTCCCTTCTTTCCTCATTGAGACTCAAGCCCATGAGGGATTTTTGGACCTTATTGATGAGTATATTTACTTATTATCCATTGACCCAACACTTTGTATGGAAGAGATGGTCGCATTCCTCTAAAGTATCAATTGTCATGTCACTTGGTTGAACAATATTAATCATAACCTAAATTACTTCAAATATTTTTTTCATTATTTCTACCTTGTCAGAATGAAGACACCTTGTTGAATCAATTTGACATGTTAAATTCACATATGGATAGAAATTGTTGATAGGTACAATTATAGTATGCAAAGATATACTTGAAGCATGTTTAGGTTCAACATGTTCAATCTAGATAGGGATAAATGTCGACAATAGATATAGTTATATTGTGAGTGGATTTTAGTTCTTGATTATACTTTGTATATCATGTCTTAGTTTAGAATATAGAATATATTTTTTATACTCATTATTTTATTAAAATACTTTGAAGGTGAATAATTTTGAAGTCCTTTGCAGATGTGGCGTGCTAAATATAGATGTGGATAGATGTTTTCAATAGATAAAATTCTAGTGTGCGAAGATATAGTTGAAGTGTGTGTTGATTTGACATGTTCAATTAGATATGAATAGACATCAGCAATATCTACAATTCCACCATGGGAAGATTTTGATTATTGATTGTACATTGTATATCCTATCATAATTAAGACACAAGATCAAGTTTAGAATAGATAAATTATATTCTTATTTTTTTAGATATGATGTGTTAAATTTAGATATGGGTAGACATTGTTGGTAGATACAATTCTAGCATTTGAACATAGTTGAAGCATATGTAGATTCTACATGTTCAATATGGATATGAATAGAAATTGGTAATATATTTAATTTTACCATGGGAAAATTATGATTATTGATTAAACTATATACCTTGTTAAAGTTAAGGTGAAATATCGTAGTTTAGACAAGATTTGTTGTAATCTAATTATTTTAGTCGAATGTACCTCATCAGGTTAGATAGACTTTTCATAATGGGTTTTAATGGACTTCTTGAAGTTTGAGCATGAATGGTTTGAGTAAATTTCAAGTTTGATATATACCTTGTTAAAGTTAAGATGCAATGTCATAGTTTAGACAAGATATATCGTAATCTATTTATTTTAGTAGAATGTGCCTCATCATGTTAAGAATTTTCATAATGGGTTTTAATGGACTTCTTGAAGTTTGAGCATGAATGGTTTGAGTAAATATTAAGTTTGACCATAATAATAATTGACTAGGAGTTCAAATTAACATGTATTTGAAGTTTTGACAAATGGTCACACTTTCTTGCATATTCTACATTCTCCTCAAAATACTTGACAATAAGTTTGTTCTAATATTACAACTCAATCCCATCAATTTGAAACTAGATAATGTATAGATAAAGTCATATTAATGGATTAATAGGTGGAGTCATCACAAGTTTTTGCATGTGATCACAAGCCAATTTCACAATGTGGCTTTATTAAATTCGGCTAATTTTAAATGTGTGATTAATTAAATCATTCAAATTGTGAAGGTGTGAATTTAATTTGCATCTACATAACTTTAAATTAGTGGATAATTTTTATGCTTACATGATCAAAATTTCGCCAGATTATAAATGTAAAAATGAAAATGTGATAGTATACAGACCGAAAATGATGAAATCCTTGCTTCCCAAATTCTCATAATATTTATATATAAAATATCAAAAAAATGAAAAGTAAGACTTTATATGAACTTTAGGAGATGCAAAGCACCTACACATCCCCACATCCCCATGATTCCCAAAATCTGGAAAATGTTTTAAAAAAATTCAAAAGAGCTCTTCAAGAGGGGCAAAGTTTACATACAAGGAGGTGCAAATATTTTCTCCACCCCTCCTTTACCCACACATACTAGACTTCTGCAAACTTGTGAATGTAAAGAAAATAAAGAGAAAAAAAGTAAAGCATATCGCATGGACTTGTGCCCTATGCACACAAGTATGGATGAACTCCCAAGCTTCCCTATGAGCTCCACATTTCCACACAAATTTAAAAACACTTCACAGGGAGATGTACAGTCATGATGCCATGGTTGCAGTGTTAACACAAATGAATTCATTGAAAAAACTTAAAAAATCTTACTTCCTTTCCAACAACCTACCTACCTGTGCAGAAATGGGTGATTTTGGAACAAAATGTGGTTGCAAAACCAAGGTGTGTGGATAGGATAGAAAATGCTTCAAAGAATTTTTTTTTGATGATACACCCTGATTTGCAACATCAAGACAAATAAACACATCGGGTAGAGCTAAAATGAATATGGGTGCCTGGAACAAAGTAGTGGTATCCATAAAAGAGAAAAAAGTAAAGTATTTTTGTCATATATTGTAGTTGCAACTGCCCTGGTAGACATGTCTAAAAATATGGAGGCCAAAAAACCACACAATTACTTAAATCTTCTCATATTTTATTTGCTAGTAAAAGATGAATTTGTATGTCTATGAAATGTTAGATTTGATTGAGCAAAGAACTTTTTGCATCTGCAAAATGATAGAGGAAAAAAGACTTTGCTTACCAAATGTTCAATAAAATGTTTTTAAAATGTTCATCTACAATCTTTGATCAAATGACACACCAATCATATGCCCATCAAATTATATGAGAAATTTCATTACAAAGTTCCTATTCTAATGTTTGTAATTAAATATTTGTGTTATTGTATTTTATTTTTAAAATATTTGTAAATTCAAATAGTGTCGTTGACCAGTTATAGGAAGAGAGGGAAATAATTTCTCATAAAAATAAAGTCAAATCCATAGTAGTTATACATAGAACTTGGTGCAGGAGCACCTGGTTGATTTCTTGCCTCCATGAGGCAGTTTTGTCATTTTGGTTTGATTGTTGTGTTTTTATTTTGTAATAAGGTCATATTTCCATGGTACATGTGTTTTGAGTCATTGATTAGGTTGTTAGGTGGTTTATGGGGTTAAGTTGTCAACTTTGCAAATATTGTCATTGTTACAAAATTGCAAAAAATGCAAAAGTGGGAAGTTCAATGGTCAAGTAGTTCAAAAGTTAGTTTGTAACGTGGGGTAGGTTTGGAGAAGGCATAAAAATCCTGATTTCATCATTGAGGAAGGTTGGTGATGCAGAGGGTTAGGGACTTTGAAAGAAACACAAAGTTCTCAAGGTTTGCAAGACACAATCTCAACCACTCTTCCAAGCACTCTGATGGAGACAAACCTCAATAATGCACCAAATGACTTATTTGCCTTCCTTATGGACCCAAACCCTAGGAACACTCTTAAGAGACCCAAACAAACTTTTTTTGAATGATTTCAAAGCCCAACCCTTTGACTTCTACACAAAACCAATTTTTCACCTTAACTAGGCTACTAGCCCAACTAGGCCTCTAGCGAAGGTTTTTTTGACTTTACACTCAAACTTTCCAAAGGAACCTCCAAAATAATGATTGAACCAGATGTGGTTTGTGATGATACATAACATACTATATTCTTGATGGCACTTGTTTTGGAGCACACCAATCAAAAATCTGTTGTTTCCTCAAATTTAGGCCTAATTAGCCCTCTTTTTCAAAGCAACCCCTCTTTAAACTCAACCCCTGACCATGAAACTTTCAAAAGTCCCTTAAAATGACTCAAAACCAAGGAATCCAAGTTTTTAGACCTCTATGACACATCTAACACGCTCAAACACAAACCCCTCCTTAACTTGCCTCAAAAACTAGGGCTTCTTGAAAACTAACCTTCCAATCACTTCCAGAACTTTCTCATTGACTCTACACCATTAGGACAACATATTTAGTCTATCCCAACTCAAAAATATTCCCCTCATTAAGGCAGATCTTCTGCTGCTATACCCTAGCCTCCAACTTCAAGCACTTTGCATTGTGAAATCTTGGTGTACACCTCAATATTCTTCTTCCCTGCACATTAGTTTGTTAAATATGTATGTTACATGTTAGGAATGATCCATTTCATAGGTCACAGCAGCATTCTACCTTGAAATAGATCAATCATCCATGAAAATCACCAAAACTAGTGAAATTTTTGTGTTATTCCTGAGGACAGTCAGCAATATGCTACAAAAAATGATTCCTAACATCTATCAGATCATTCAAAAGGTTAATTGAAAGAAAATACAGGTTCTTAAACCATCCAATTGATTATAAATTCAAAAGGAATCAATAGATCATCAAAAAGACTCAAGGAAATGCAAGAAAACTATGTTTTTTCACTATTTTCTATAGCAGTCCGTACAGTCTCCTCTCCAAACGCCCAACCTCCGTAAAAATGATTATTTTGGGGTTATAAACCCATTCTCCAACTGCCCAAACTGTTTTTCATTGGTTTTATTACATTAAATTTGCTAAAACATCAAAAACACACTTTCCCGCCAAAGTTGGATTTCAAAAATCTGAATACTCCAACTTGAAATTTATTAACTCCTATGACTAAAACCTTCTAAAACTTATTTCATTTCACTATTCAACCTTAATGAACCTAATTAAAACACTGAAAACCTATCTAGACTCTTAGGACATTATTTGTCCAATTACAATGCATTTTGGTCCTATGGTCCTTATCAAGACCCTTAGGACATTTGACTCCTTTAATGTTTTTAACCATTTCAAAAGCCATTATAGGCTTTAGGATGTTATAATTGATGCTCTGAGTTCCTTGATAGGTCTTCATGACCCCTGCATCCTCATGTCTCTTGAAGTGTTCCTTGAAGAGCTTGGGTGCTCCTGCATCAGTTGGTGAATGTAATTTTGAAGTTTTGAATAAAACAACTCTTGTTTCATGTGTTTTCAAGGAAAAACTTGCTGCTACAGCCAACAGTACGGCCTTGTACGACTTGTAGTTGAATTTTTTTGCATTTGAATTGATGGAGAATTGAATCGTAGTCATTTTGCATCTTATTTCATCTATTTTCATCAAGCATTGGGTGAGTTAGAGTGAATTTTCTCAAAACTATCTTGAAACCTTGAATTTGAGGGTTTGATTGACTAAAATGATTTCTTGAGCCATTCCACCCAATGAAAAATTCTCTAACTTGGTGGAATGGCATATTTAGGTGTATTTTTTTTTATGTGGTTTGCAGGAGTGAGGGAGGCATATTGTTAAAGTTGGAGTGATGCCCTAGTTGATTTATTTCATGTTTTAAGCAAATAATGGTGGCTAAGAGTTGGGGTTTGATGAAAAAGCATTGGAAAAGAGTGGGAGTCGATATGGGAAGCATGTGAAGGCCCTAAGTGAAGTGTTTAAGGTGTTTGTGAAGAGATTTTAGGCCAGGAGTATATAGAACCAATAAACCCCTAAGTGAACAAGACTAAATAGGCCTAAGTAGGGTTTTTGAAGTTTGATGAATTTGTGGATATTTTAGTTGACAAAAATCATTGATTCAGACCTTATGAAACCTGGTTGTAGTTATGGGATAGTATTTTTTGTTTGGGAGAGTGTTTGGATTGAAGCTGCTTTGTAAAACATGGCTAATTGAGCCTAATTCTAGCGCAACAGTATATTTTAGAGGGTATAGTTACAAAACAACCCTATCTTTTTTTTGGATATGTAAAAGAAGAGCATAAAGGGTATTTGTAATAATGATTGGTTTGTGGTTTTGTAGTTTCTTTTGAGATTTATGGTTAAATTTCACTGTTTGATGTGCTACAAGCAAAATTGAAGAAACTATGAGAAAGTGCCAAGTTAGGGTCTTGAAGGTCAAAAGGTTGTTCAAAACTGATTGAATTGTGATTGGTTAATGATTTCCCTCCCTGCTCTACATCAAATTGGTATCAGAGCATAGGTTTTGATCATTTCAAGGAAAAGGTGGAATTTTGAAGAAGGAAAAGTGTAATTTGAAGGGACAAGATGCCTCCTAAAGGAAGTGGAGTCATTTCTAGAGAAATAAGGATGATGAAGGAGTCTCAAGAAGCAATTTTAGCTAGACTTGCAGCATTGGAAACAAACCAAAGAAGAGGTAAGGCCACTGAAGAGGAGAGTGACTGAGAGGAAGAGGAAGAGGGTGAGAATAAAAACCCTCTAAGAGGAGTCCAAGGTGATGATGAGTTAGACCCTGATGAAAGAAGGATGGCTAAGATGTTGAAGGTTGTCAAAGGAGATGCTTCTGAGGTGAAAATGGAATTGCCAATGTATAGTGGAAAGTTGGATGCAGAAGAAGTGTTAGATTGGGTTGATGCACTAGACAACTACTTTGAATACAAGGAGGTAGTAGAAGAACAAAAGGTAAAGTTTGCTAAAACCAAATTGAAAGACCCTGCCCTAACTTGGTGGAACTATGTACAGGAAGATAGAGTGAAAAAGGGAAAAGCAAAAATAAATTCATGGGATAGGATGGTGTCTAATATGAAGAGTCAATTCTTGCCCAACGACTATGCAATACAAACATTTATAAAGTTGCAAAATCTCAAGTGAAAAGAGATGGATGTCATGGCTTACACCGTGGAGTTTCACAAGTTGAGCATTAGAGAAGGTCATGTTGAAGATGAAATTGAAAAGATAGCAAGATATATGCATGGGTTAAGGTTCACTATTCAGGATGAATTGAGTCTTGCCACTCCTAGAACGGTTGAAGAATGTTTTCAATTGGATGTTAGAGTAGAAGAGAAGTTAAAAAGAAGGAAAGAGAGACAAGGTAGAGGCAGAGGAAGCACCTCTAGAGGTAGAGGTTCACTTTCCAACTAAAGACAATCCTATGAGGACCAAGAAGATGCAAGTAAAGGTCAAGAACAAGTTGTTGATGCAAGAGGTGGATTTAGGGGCAGTGGATCAGGTTTTAGAGGTAGATTTGGAGGACAAAGTAGGGGTACAAATAATTTCTTTGGAAGATGTTATCATTGCAATAAATTTGGCCATCAAGCATGGAAGTTCCCAGAGAAAGAACCTTCTACTTCACACGGTGGTGAAAAGAGAGTTCAATTGATGCAAGAAGATGATAATGAAAGTGTAAACTCTCCAATGCAATATGCTGCTCTAGAAGTTGGAGAATCATTCATGGTCAGGAGAACACTCATCAAGGCATCAAAGGAGAAGGATCCATCACAAAGGACACTCTTTAGAACAACTTGTAAGTGCATGGGAAAGGTATGTAAGGTTGAAGTTGATTCAGTAAGTACTAATAATATGGTGTCCATTGAAATGGTTGAAAAACTTAAGTTAGAAAAGATACCACATGTTACTCCCTATAAATTTTATTGGCTGAATGAGGGTCAATCTGTTTTGGTTAATGAGCAAGCTTGGGTTGAGTTTAGTATAGGTGGCTACAAAGATAAAATTCTATGTTATGTGTTGCCTATGAATGTGTGCCATTTGTTGCTAGGAAGGCCTTGGCAGTTTGATAGACATGCCTTGTATGATGGTAGAAGCAACACTTATGAGATACAAAAGGATTGAATCTCTTATACATTGACATCCTTGAAAGAAGATGATAAAGGGAAGATCATGAAGCCTAATGTGATAATGTTAGGTAAGAAAGAGTTTATAAATCTAGAGGAAGAAAAGCACAAGGAGTTTGCAACCACTCCAAAACATGAAGGTACTAGGATAGCAACATTGAAGAAAGATTCAACTTTGAAGGAAAATGATATTGAGAAGGTCAAGGATGAATTCATTGTGGAGATTCAAGAGTGGGTTAAGAAGCATGTTGAGGCGGTGATGAAAAAACGTTTTGTTCATTGTTTTCCAAAGAGGATAGTGGTCATTCAAAGGTTGATAAATTTGAGGTTGGTAAACTTGAGGTTGGTCATTTCATATTAGAGGTTTGTAAATCTGATGAAGCAGTAGTTAAAGGTGCACCACAACAAATGGAAAAGGTGAGTGGAAAAGGTGAGGAGATTAAAGGTAAGTTACAAGACATTGTGGGAAAATCTACGCACACAAAGGAAGTGAAGATCAAGACAATTCAATTCAAGAATGGAAGAGGTTTGGTAGCAGGTATAGGAGAAAATGTGGCAACATTCTCATATGAAAGAGCAATCAAAGGTCATCTATCAAGTGAAGAGCAACATTTTCAAGGAAAGAACCAATCAAAGGTGAGAAACAATGCATGTTTTAAGTAGTTGACTCATTGGAAAGGATTACCAGATGGAAAGGAATTTGGAGAATAAAGAAATGATGTGATCAAGCATGGTTTGTTGTAGCATAGTCCTCAAGGGGACTTGAGTTATTCTTTTGCCCGAGTGTATGGTGCAAGAGCAACTGGTTGATTTCTTGCCTCCATGAGGCAATTTTGTCATTTTGGTTTGATGGTTGTGTTTTTCTTTTGTAATAAGGTCATACTGACCATGGTACATGTGTTTTGAGTCATTGATCAGGTTGTTAGGTGGTTTATGGGGTTAATTTCTCAACTTTACAAATATTGTCATTGTTGCAAAATTGCAAAAAATGCAAAAAATACAAAAGTGGGAAGTTCAACGGTCAAGTAGTTCAAAAATTAGTTTGTAACTGTGGGGTAGGTTTGAAGAAGGCATAAAAAGCCTAATTTCATCATTGAGGAAGGTTGGTGAATGTAATTTTGAAGTTTTTAATAAAACAACTCTTGTTTCTTGTGTTTTCAAGGCAAAACTTGCTGCTACAACCAATAGTACGGCCTTGTACAGCCTGTAGTTGAATTTTTTGCATTTGAATTGATGGAGAACTAAATATTGGTCATTTTGCATCTTATTTCATCTGTTTTCATTAAGTATTGGGCGAGTTAGAGTGGATTTTCTCAAAATTGTCTTGAAACCTTGAATTTGAGGGTTTGATTGACTAAAATGATTTCTTGAGCCATTCCACCCAGTGAAAAATGCTCTAACTTGGTGGAATGGCATATTTAGGTGTAGTTTTTTTATGTGGTTTGTAGGAGTAGGGGAGGCAGATTGTTAAAGTTGGAGTGATGCCCTAGTTGATTTCTTTCATGTTTTAAGCAAAGAATGGTGGCTAAGAGTTGGGGTTTGATGAAAAAGCATTGGCAAAGAGTGGGAGTCAGTTTGGGAAGCATGTGCAGGACCTAAGTGAAGTGTTTAAGATTTTTGTGAAGAGATTTTAGGCCAAGAGTATATAGAACCAACAAATCCCTAAGTGAACAAGACTAAATAGGCCTAAGTAGGGTTTTTGAAGTTTGATGAATTTGTGGATATTTCAGTTGACAAAAATCATTGATTCAAACCTTATGAAACCTGGTTGTAGTTATGGGATAGAAGTTTGTGGTTGGGAGAGTGTTTGGATTGAAGCTGCTTTGTAAAGTAGGGCTAATTGAGCCTAATTCCAGCATAGTAGTCTATTTTAGAGGGTATAGTTACAAAACAACCCTATCTCCTTTTTGGATATGTAAAAGAAGAGCATAAAGGGTATTTGTAATGATAATTGGTTTGTGGGTTTGTAGTTTTTGTTGGTTCTTTTTCCAACTAAGCCTTGAAATCCTCTAAAGGGTAGCCAACCCTTATACTCAAGAAACTTCAAAGCCAATGGTCAACTAATGGGTAAAGAGTTTCAGGCTCTTACCCCTACTCTTTAGGCTCTGTGGGACCAAGGAGGGTGTTCCTTATTTTGTTCGATTGATATTTTCATTCCTTAAGAACACTTCAACACAGATCTATTCCTACTGAGTGCAAATAGACATTACTCATCAAAGGTTTGGCTGACCTTTTAACAAATAACTACCTATTGTTGGGAATTAAGTGGGACTTCAAATTCATACGTTGTAATTGAAAGTACTTAATGATTTTCATTCTCATTCTGAATCCCTTGCTAAGCACATCACTTACTCAAATATTTGTAAAATAACATAATAAAAAGACTAGTGCATCATCAATTGGGATAAGAGAATCAAATTGGCAACAACCAATAATACACTAGTCATTTCTCTCAGAAATAGATGGACCGGTGTCATACTACCTTGTAGTATTCAACTCACTACATCTAAAACACAACTTCTTACTAGATCCTATGCTCTTTCCTCACAGACTTGTAACTTCATTTTAGCATTTAATCAATTCATTTAATTGAAGCATAAACAAATCCACTCATCCAATCAAAATAACTGAAGACAAACAAAAAGATCATTAACCATTTTATTCATAATCTGCAAGAAAATTACAAAGGAGAGTATATATCTCAAAATTAAGACTTGCTCTTATAATCTGTGGCTTCTATAAAACCATTTTAAGATCATTATAAACATGATTTTGACCCAAGACAATTTACTGTTCTATTTATCATCTTTTTTTACAATATACATTTTTCTGAGCTTAGCTACTCACCCATACCAATTTTAGACTCAAGAATGAAACCCCTTACCATGAGAAGAGAATGAGAAGATAAAGAAAACCAGAAGAAACAGGAGAAACCCTAAAATAAATCTGTAGAAAACACCTAGTAGCTTCATCTCTATCAATCTGCAACAAGAAAACTGAAAATCCTCTCTCTTCTCTCTTCCTTTGCAACAAACTTTTCCTTTGCATTTGCTTGCCTCCATTCTTTTGTTCTGTGCATAGTTTGGATTTCAAAGTCTAACTTTAATTATCACTTGGCAACATTAATATTCCTCCTTCAAAATTCCATTGTGCACATTAAAGTTTAGCCTTTAATATTTCACGGGATCCACATGGGCTATCTCCAGCATCGCTCATTGCGTGTTGCTGAGGGGAAAGGAAAAACAAACCAGCGATAGTGCAAGGGCCAGCGATGGAAACAGACACCATCGCTCATCATCAGTTGTTGATTAGAAAGGAGAGGCCTTCACGTGACGGCGATGAGAGTGTTGTGGTGCCTTAGAAACTCTGCCAAAACCAAGGAAAACATTGAATAAACCTGTCAAATCAAAGCATCATCGCTGGAAAGCATTGCATCGTTGGTTTCTTCCTCCATTTTTATCCAGAAATGGCGATGGGCGACAATGAAACCGTGAAGCCGTATTTCAGTGAATCAGAAGCAAGAATTAAACTTGTTTGTCCTTCAAAACATTGGAAATGCATTTTATATTTTCCCCTTTATATTTGCACAATATTTTAAATATTAACATTTGAAACTTTAGAAAATTTGTGACTTCTAATTACGCCTGCAAACAATTTGGAGGAAATTCACTGAGCACAAACCAGGACACCTAGAGTTGCAAATTTTTGCGTGTGATCATAATCAATTATTTAGAGAAAACTCATTTCCTCATATTTTTCCCAACCCTTAAAATTCAGGTACCTCCTTTGTAAACTAGCCCTCGGGATGTGTTCGCCGCAACAAAAGTGCATTAAAATAATGTATCAAATAATCTCCATTCTTGATGAAAATGGATCTGTAGAGGTTTCAAACCAAAACAAGAAATGGGTTGTCCTTATATTTGCAAAATTTGACACTTTCTAAAACACCATTTTTGGCCATGTCACAATCAAAAAATAATTTAATAACCCATCAAAACTTATCCTGGAGGTGCGAAATTGAACAGGCGTGTAGAAATTTGACCCAAGAATGTAGTGCAACAAATGAATCAGAAAAAGGGATCCTAAGGTGAAAGATATTAATCGACAAATTTTCTCACTCAGGCATTTCTGCAATTTTTCCATGCTCAAAACCAATCAGGGCTCACGAAAGCACCACTTTGAAAAAATATCAAAACAACTTTTAGAGGGCTTCCATTGGAAACATAAGCTCATTTAGGTCCATTTAACATGTGTGCAAGAGGGATTTCCTTCATTCATCGTTCTTCACAAGATATTAGGGGTCAAAGTTGACCACCTTGAAACATTGTCAGAAATGCAGATGTAAAAATGAACAAACTGCATTTTCTTTTGGCTTGGTAAAAATATCAAATCTGATCATGAGGATCTAAAATCAGACAGGGGAGCACATGAATATAATGAGAATGGAGAGAAACACTCCTTTTGTCTTGAAAATCAACAAGCTCTGAATTATGACCCTCCAAAGTAGGTCACTTAGGCAGATTTTTCAAGTGCACCTCTGAGTGTGCAAAGGTAAAATTTTCAATATGGGCACTTCAAATTTACAAAATTTGAAGGTTCCAACAGTTTATTTTGAGATTTATCGTTAAATTTCACTATTTGATGTGCTACAAGCAAAATTGAAGAAACTATGAGAAAGTGCCAAGTTAGGGTCTTGAAGGTCAAAAGGTTGTTCAAAACTGATTGAATTGTGATTGGTTAATGATCTCCCTCCCTACTCTACATCAAATTGGTATTAGAGCATAGGTTTTGATCATTTCAAGGAAAGAGGTGGAAGTTTGAAGAAGGAAAAGTGCAATTTGAAGAGACAAGATGCCTCCTAAAGGAAATGGAGTCATTGCTAGAGAAATAAGGATGATGGAGTCTCAAGAAGTAGTTTTAGCTAGACTTGCAGCATTGGAAACAAACCAAAGAAGAGGTAAGGCCACTGAAGAGGATAGTGACCGAGAGGAAGAGGAAGAGGGTAAGAATGAAAACCCTCCAAGAGGAGTCCAAGATGATGATGAGTTGGACCCTAATGAAAGAAGGATGGTTAAGATGCTGAAGGTTGTCAGAGGAGACGCTTCTGAGGTGAAAATGGAATTGCCAATGTATAGTGGAAAGTTGGATGCAGAAGATTTTATTTATGAGTAAAATAAGAAGATTTTGCTAGAACTTTGTCTCTGATTTCTTCTTGGCATCTCAAGCCTTATATTTGATTTGAAATATATTATTCATTTATTCTATTTATTTCATGTAGAGAAAGAACTAAAACCTTTTTTTTAGTCTTGAAAATATGTAATGAATAATCTATGGAATTTTATGTCTCCCATCTATTCTTCCTTCATTTCTACACCATTCTTAAGCCTGACATGAAAATACATTTCTTCATCCTTCTCTTGTATGTTTTTTGAGAAGTATTAAATTGTTAAATTTCTACTTTCCTATCGTTGTTGTATGAAAGGTGAGTCTATTTTATTTTTAACTCTACATAATTTTCCCCTTTTATACATTACTTTCCCCATGTATCTTTGAGGAATCCATTAATAGTCTTCTTCACATTTATCATCTAGGGTTTCTCCATGTTCCTCATCCACTTTATATTTTTTTCTTCTTCAACTTTTTAGTTAAAATTTCATGAAAATGTTTCAAAAAACCCATCTTATGAGGGAGCTACCCCTCTCAAATGTAGAGGAAAACCATTCGCTCAAATGGTGATTTCTCCAATTGTTGCAAGGACATATCACTACCCATTAATTGACACATTGATTTCATTAAAACATCATAGTGATCAATCTATTTGCCAACTCATCCACATTTTCTTCTTGGTATAACTACATATAGTGGTTGGAGACATGCTCTTTAATATCTTGAACATATTCAAAGTGTTACCCCTCAATAGTTTACAACTTGGTTATGTTGTTGCCATTTTTTTTGCTAATCTTTACTCAAAATATATTCCATTTTGTGGTCCCCTTATAGAAACCACAAAATTATATATTTCAACCTTCAAGAGACCTCCTCACTATGTAGAAGATTGAAAAACTAATTGGAGTAATTTTTCTATGGAGTTAAAAAAAATTAGAAGGGCCCTCTTCTATTTTATTTTGAACTTCCTCTAGTTGAGATTAAGAAAGGGAATATTTTGTTTTTTGTTATGAGTTTAAATCCATCTCCTTATGTAGGCCATTTTATGTTGGACTTTTAGCTACTATCACTACCCTAGTAAGGGGTGATAGGGTTTGTTTGCCAATATTGAGTGACCATATGATCAAAGCCTTCATCATTGAGCCATATGGAAGAATAATGAAAGAGATGGCTCCCTAATTTATTTTCTATTTTAAAAGAAGATTGATAGACTTATGATCAAATGTGAGGTTAGGAAGAATTTTATATTAGGATTATAGAAATAAATCCAAAAGCACACCTAAAATAATAAATCTATCTAACCTATAAGTCATGTATGTAGTTCTACACATGTTATTCACCAATTATATTTCCCTTTCTAAGGTTTGAGGTCTTGCAAGTTAAAGAGCTCATAATATCCTCCAAACCTTCCCTATATTTATCCCAAACAAGAAACTCCCCTCTCTTTTCACTTTGATCTAATACAAGATTGAGGTCTCCTTCAACTATAGATCCAATTTGAAGGAATGTTTTCAATTGCATTCTCTTTGATGGAGGCCTAGCATGCACTCTTATCCATTAAACAAATAGGAGACTAGACATCTATGGTAGTAAGAAAAGAATTTAAAACCTTTTCTCTAAGAGATTATAATCCAATAGTCATTCAACTAGTAAATTTCAAGAGAAATTTTATAGGACTAGATCATAACAATACCACTAGAAGAACCATTTGAAGAAGGAATCACTAGAGGTTCACATTCTTTGAATGATTGAAGAAACATCAATAATTCAAGTTTGAATTTTCCAACTAAGCATAATAACTAGCTTTTCATTAAATAGTAAATCTTTGAGGTATCTATTTTTTTATGGTTATTCCCTAAACCTCATATTTCATGGAAATACTAACATTTGTTACAATTTGGTTATAGATTTTATGGTTGATTCCACTATTTCATGTATTTTAGTAATTATATTCTCAAGTGGCTCTTTTGTTTGTACCCCACTATTTGTTTACCTTTGTTTGGTTAAAGGTTTGTAGCTAGAAGATAGGAGAGAAGAGGGATCCACATCTTCTAAGGAATTCTCATTACCTTTAATAGGGATGATTTATATTTTAGGCTAAGTAGTACAGTTATGCACAAATTGTTCAGCCCACACACTGTCCTTATTTAGAGCCTTTCCTCTAATTTTCTATTCTTTTGTTCACTAGTAATATTTTAATTTGATCCTCCTTAGTAGCAATATATCATGGCTTGAATTGTTTTATACTTGAGGTATTCTCTTTGGTTATTTTTATTAGCTTTTGGGTAAATATGATGTTTTGGTAACTTGATGGAGGGAATATTTCATTCTACTCTTCATGAGACTTAAATTTCTTTGTATTTTTCAAATATTCTCTTAAGGAATGTATATTCTCATGGTAGATATTGTATTTAAAGTGAACTATTTATAGTCAATTATTTATGAAAAACTAGATTTTTCATCCTTCAATTTATAGCTTCTAGACCTATCTCTTTTATAAATAATTTTATTTCCATTGGTTCAAAACACATTTTAGATGCCGACCATATTTCCAAAGGCCTTGAATGAAGCCTTATTCCAAAAGTGTAATGGAAGGAATGTAAGCCTCACCCAAACTACAACCTTTAATAGGTTTTCCTCCAAAGGGTCAAATATAGGGTTATAATTGTTTAGATACAAGCCACACAATGCCAAGAACTAAGGGTTGCTCCTAAAATTAGGTCTTTGATGTTACCAATTATTTTTGGATGTCATTCTTGATTTATCCATTGCTCTAGCAATTTGGGAGAAGGCCAAGCGCCAAAGAACTTCCCCACAAGAGTGAACTCCAAAATATCAACAATCCAACCATTTTTATTTCTAAGAGGATGTCCATTATGGAAAATTTCTCATTTTTTGAGAGTGTGAAAGTTTTCTCAATACTTGACTAGTTTGTTGTTTGTAGCAATGTCAAATAATCTTATGCAATAGCACTTAAATTATTAGTAGCTAGATGAGAATGGAGAATCAAGTCTTTGAAAGAGGGAGGATTTGTGGAAAATTAGGAACCCTAGAGGGGAGGTGGCAGCAAAAAGAAAATCAAAGATAGCCCAAGCTTACCCTGTAGTAAGGAGCATCAAAGATAATAAATAATATATTTTAATAATATAGATTATGATTTTTATTCCATGGCCATTAAAAATGAGTTTTAATCATCAATTTTGATATGATCTTCTATTATTATTATATAGCAATAATCAAAATGATTTATTAGCATGCACAATTATTTGATTATTTCATTCCATGTAGTCCCAATACAATAGCTATTATTTTAAGAGTATTTCAAACTACTCTTTAAAAAATTGCCTAAGTAATACTTAGATTTATTATTAAAATTATGAGTAATTCTTATTTTTGCTTTTATTATATGGATGGTTTAGACTCCTTTAAATAATCACCTAAGCAATTATTATATTTATTTTTGGATATTTCTATTAGTTATACTTATTGAGTTAATATAATGGAGTTTTAATATTATAGAGTTGTCATGGTGTTTATCATGTTTTTTAATTACTATAATAAATGTATCTATGATTGAACATGTTGGGTAGGGCCCCAATGATAATTATTATATGTTAAGTATATTAATAGATTATATTTTTCATTTTTCATTAAGACAAAAAGAAATTTAATGTATCACTAAAGAATATTCTCTACGTCTATTTCAAACATCAAACAATAATAATTGACAATGTTTTGTAAGAATTCAAACTAACTTCTTATTTCAATGGTCATTGAAGATGACCACTCATTTTTAACTAATTTGATATTATCCTTAGCTATTTTTATAATTAAGTAATCAAAATTATTTATTTGCATGAACTCTTGTTAGCTATTTTTTTAAGAATTTTTCACAACTATTTCAAATATCGCCCTAGCAATAGCTCAAATTTAGTTATTGATATGTAAAATTATTTAATACTACTATCTAAGATATCACCCCCATAAGAGCTTAGACTTGATTATGAATATTTTCATATGTTTATACTAATATATATAATATCACTAAAGTGATAGTTTACACTTGCTTATGGATATTTTTGGTAGTACTTGTTTCAAAATAATCAACTTGGAGTTTAATATTATTGAATTTTTATTTTATTTTAAGTGATAAAAACATGATAGTTATTGCCTAGAAAGACTCCAAACATCCCATAGATTAAAGAGGAATTAGGATTCATCAACTTTGAGAATTTGATGCCACATTTAAATCTTTGATTAGTCAAATTTGAAAAACTACAAAGAAAAAATAAATGTGTACCATATAAAACTGGTTCACTAATTTGTTTCTCTTATAAAACAAGGAACCACAAATAAGAAAGATAGTTACCACAAGGTTACTACTACAACATCTGAGGCATTATGGTACCACTTGAAGGATAATAAGGCACAAGGACATAGAGGACATGCCCCTACATTGATAGAAGGATGTGTTAATACCTAAACCTACCATAAAGGATAAAAGGAAGAGGGCAATAAATAAGAGTACTACCCAAAAATATATGATGTTTATATCTTTGATTATGGTATATAATATGCATTGTATATAGAATAATACAATATAAATATATGAATAAATTAGTTCTATGGTATATATGGATAAATAAATTTTATTTTCTTTATGTTATGAATATGGTATCTATCAAACTATCATAAGATCCTTCTTATTATATCAACATGGGTTAATTTCTCTTACATGAATAATCCAAGCTTCAAGCCTAAATTTTTCACCATCAACATTTGGTTATATTGTTTGGATCCTATGTTGTTGGTGCTTGAGAATAAAATATATAAATAAAGGATTTTATGGTAAATAATACTACCAAGAAAAGGAGTATTAATAAAAAAATTATAGTATAATTGAGATGTACAATAACACACTAGGTACTAACTCTTGGTGAGGGGTTAGACACCTAGGGGATGAAAAATGGAAAGGGGGGATCTTGAAAGGGATCCTTAAGATATGTGATTACTAAAGGTATATGTAGGTTGAGCCATTAGGGATGGATAAAAGGATTAAAAATACAAATAAAAAACACCTATGGAAAAAGAGGCAGTAAAATATTGAGATAATTTTTTGAAGAGATTGAGATTTATTATGAACTACACATGGAAGAGGAAATAAGGTTGAAAAAATCGTAAGAAATACATGAGAGATACAAAAATATAATTGAAAAGGTAAGTGAACCCTCTTTAGAGTGCATCATCAGGATGGTTGTTGTTGAGAATATTGGAAATCTAACACTAGATTGAAAGATAGTAAATATACCACTCAATAACAATGAAACATAGCAATTAACTACATGTATTAGAATAGTCTAGAAGAAAATTTGATTGAATCAATAGAACTAAATAAATAATATGATAAATTTGAGTCATTGACAAGAGGGATTAGAAGCATAAGTGCTCATCCAGGGTGTAGAAGCAAGGGTGCTTTGTTGTCTGAATTTTTAACTTGAGAGGCATATTTTGAATCTTATCTATCAAACAATAAGATTGTTATTAAGTAAGAATTTTAGGATCTATTAACCACAATTTAAAAACATAAACCTCTAAATTTGAGTGGGGAATACTTAGATAATTTCATAAGTACAAGTGTGAGTTTATAGAAGGAAAAGATGATGAAAAAGTTGGAGTTTCAAGAGAGAGAAGAATGTGAGAAAAGAGGATTGAAGGGACATGTTAATGAATTAGTCATAAGAAAATTAAGAACACTCAAAGAAGGATGGGATAGTCCCACATTATTTAGTGAGATGTCACTAACTAATGATAAATTTTCAAATGTTACATGTTCCAAAATTAAATGATTCCTTGAGGTCAACCCCCCAAATCAAGAGTCATCCTCTAAGACAAATAACTCAAGAAGGGTATTTGAGGAAAAGATAAGTATTTAATCCTTACATAGGATAGAGAAAGTACAATCAAGAAGAGATTGTGGGAATATTTTGAGGAAATACTGAGTGAGTATTTTGAGATCTAGTTGCCTAGAGATAAAGGAATTATTCAAACAACATGAGATTAGAACTACATAAAAAAGACATAGAGGTAGAGAGATAAACAATAAAAAGATAGAAATTGGGATGAAGGAAAATCCCCAAACCACAAAAATACAAATTAGAAATACCTTCAAATTGTTGGACACTAGGAACACTGAGAGGGGGGGTGAATCAGTGTTCCACAATTTTGAATCTCAAAACATATCTTAAACCATCAACAACAATATTTAACTTCTAATATCATCCACAACAAATAAATAAGAGGAAACATGCATGCACATTAATAAGACAATGTGGACACCATAACACCAAGATTTTTACGTGGAAACCCTGTTAGGGGAAAAACCACAGTGGAGATTAATCCACAAAGTATACTCTGTTAGAAGTATGATAAAAAGGGGAATGCACTTGCATTCAAGCACACGGCCTAGAGCTCACTGCTCAAAAGAGAAGACTCACTATCTTACAAAACATATTTGATATTACAACAAAATGTTGAACTGAGAGTTTAGCATCTACAAATGCCTGGATTTAGTTCCAATGAAGCACACAATCAAATTCTGGATCTTTTATCCAGATCGCTCTTTTGCTCTGCATACAAAAACCCTTTTGTTGTTCAAATAGATCTTTTGATATTTCCTCACATAGTTGCTCTGTACATTTTCACTTTTTACACCTTCACTCTTCTTGATCTACACACGCTTCTCCCTTCTTCAAAAATATTTTCCGAGCTCCTTTATATACCCGCTAACAAGAATTTTATTATATGTCGGCTTTAGAGAAAAATATAATATTCTTTCTTATGTTGGCCCAAATCACTAATTATAATTGATGTGTACCCACATAAGTTGGCTACAATATAGTAGGGACCCAAACCAAAATTCTAAACATAAGAAATAATTAAACACATACTCCTTATACATCTGGAACACACCATACACAACAGGTCAACCACAATGAGAAAATAAGCAATAAATTATTTTACTGAATCTCCAAACTCATACACCAACTACTGTGACACCAAAAAACTCACCAGTAGAATAGTATACAAGTTGAACAAGATTCCCTGGGGATACACACAAGAAAATAGTGATCCGGTGAAGTATCCAGACCAACTTACCAACCAGATACTTTGTTCTACATACATTTTGTTGGTAGAGTATTGTCTTCTAATTTCCTTGCCGGTGTGAAATGCCTCTAAAATGCAGACCATGCTACTAACTCCAGTTGCCATCAATGACAACACTAGCAGCCACGAACAATATCCTAAAGCCATATGCCAATAATCTCCCCCTTTGGAATTGATGGCAACACTTAGTGAAAAATGACTAAGTGTCGAAACCAAAATTCAAAGCTTCACAACATGACGAAACAACCGCAAAACACTTACAACAAAACACTACTCCCCCTTTGGATGTCAAGGAATTTTTCACTGCATTCTCTCCCCCTTTGACATCAATGACAAAAACTTCCACTACTTACTTAAGCTTATTTATTGTACTCCTCCTTACTGCATTTTCTCCCCCTTTGTTGATTGCATAAATTGATCAAAATTTGAAGAATTTGCAAATGACATGTATAAATCAAAAAATTATTTTGTACTTATCTTTCATTTTAGGGAGAAATTTCTTCTAGGAGTCCACTACAATCCCAGTAGAAATTATCAGACTATTATTTTCTGATGTTCTATTAATGACTTGAACAAGGGATTCGAGAATGGTGATGGTTTCTTCTAGCTTTTTTCCTTTCTTTAAAACTTAAACCATTTGTTCTAATCTACATTCAGTTAAGTCCTTCACTTTCCAGAAGGATTCCATAAGAGTGTTTTTGGCAGAGTGAATCTTTGCATGTTCTATTTGTAGCTCATGAATCTTCTTCTTGACTTCTTCATCCTTGTCCTCAACCATACTGTAGTCCTGTCTGATTCTGACAAGCTCATTCTCTATTTGTTCCAACTTGTCCTTATATTTTCCAACCACATGAGGCCACCTAAGACAGTAATTGAAGATTGTATTCACTGAATCAATGCATTGTCTCGGTATGTTCATTTTCTTCTTCAGTTTGGAAAGAGATAGCCTAAACTACATCTTTAGATGAGAGATTATTTACTCTTCATTTATGTCCTAGGACACAAAGTCCATAGCCTCCTTGATACATTCAATAAATTCTTCCAGAAGCACATTCTGTAGACTTGTCAAATCAATGTTGTTATCAATAAAGTATCTTCCTAGAGTGTCTTCAATGAGGTCTTGTTCATATGATGGACCATTCATCCATATTTCAGTTATCTTTTGCATTCCATTATCTTCTTGAAAAATCTGCAATATATTTTCTTTGAGTAGGTCACCTTCTTCATCACTTTCATTTGCAATAACCACAACCGATTCAACTGGTTTTGGTTGATCTCTTGGTGTATATTCCTTAGATTCTTCATCGACTATATCCTTAACTATCTGCTTTTTACCTTTTTCTTCAAGTTTTATTGACTTAGGCGTCAGAGGAGTGTCACCAGCTAACTCTCTTTCTCTCTTATGCTTTTTTCTCTGACTTACCAGAGGATGATCCAATTTCAATTGCTTTTACCGGAAGAGGAGTACCAAACTTTCTTAACAAATTTCCAAAGAAGTTCTCATAAAATTGTTCACCATTTTCAAAAGAATTGAAATGCTCAAAGATTTGCTTGCAAACCGACATATTTTGCTTCCATACTACATTGCCATTTAGAGGCAAGCAATTCAAGAAATACATCATATTGCATATAGCCAAGGTATCAAACCTGAAGGATTAATCTATGTCCTTTGTCAATTGCACATTCTCCATTAGTTGATCCTTCAGCAATCCATAGAGATCAAAGTCCACATTTTCTAAATTATCATCTTGTACGCAATATAGATTGCGCCTGCTAATGTTGATCCTTCCCAGTTTTTGAAGAAAATATTGTATGAAATTCCGTATGCAATATACCTTGTTAATGGGTCTTTGATCCATCTAATTTTCAGTGCCCTATGATCTCCTGTTACACTGGTTAGGGCTTCGACTTCAACATTTCAAATCAATTTCTTTTTAGGGACATCACCAACATTGCACAAACCTATTAGATTTTTTATTACGTCCTTAGAAATCTGATAGGGTTTATCCAGAATAAGGATATCACCATCCAATTTGTTCAAGATAAATCAGACAACCTTCGTGTTGATGAAATGAGGAAATTCATTCCAGATATCCAGATTCTTGTGTTTCACTCCTCCAAGCCTCTTCAATTCAACGTGAGACAACAAATTTCTCACATCCCTAACCTTTTGACTACCATACTCATCTAGAATTATTGTTCCTTTAATTTGTTTCATTTTATGTACTGAACAGAGTTCAACTAATCACCAAATAGATATAAAATTGATAAGTAACAAAGATACCTGAAATTTTTTCCACTAAATTGACTTTCCACTCCTTCGAAATTTTGCTGAAAAGGTTCTCCAACAGTTCTCCTTCAATGCATGGTGGAAAATTAGGGTTCCAAATTCCCTTTTATAACTTTACTTACTTTATTCTGACGCATTAAATGTCTTGCCCTAGAAGTTTCGATTACTCCGCAAACTCAGACAACAAGCAAAGAATTCAACTGCGGACCTTTAACATTTTATCCAATTCAAAAAATGATTGCTGATACATTTGACAATGAATAACACAACGGTTGACGGTATCTTGCGATTTAGAGCCAACTATACATAGGGGGACAAAATATTTTCATGAAAAACTCCCCCTAGGCCAATGGCCTGAAATCAATTGTCAGATGAACTACCAGAGGGAGCTTCCAGTGCAGTCTTATTACCTTCATCAGATCCATTTTTCTTTACCCATGTTTTTCTCATTTGATCTCTTATCTCCTCCACAGATGCTTTTCCTTTTCTTTTGTCACTTTTTTGTGAATTTCTATCTTGATAAACCGGACCTCTTTTATTCATGTTTCTGTTTCTACAGAATCTAGCAATATGACCATATTTGTTACAATTGTAGCATACCGAATACTTCTGCCTATACCATCCATTCCGCTGATTTCCTCCTAATATGCACTGATTTGCAACATTTCCAAAATTCCCATAGATATAGCATTTAACATTCCTTTTATTGACAGACATGCTTCTGCATTCTAATGACTTATGACCAAACTTTTTGCAGTTAAAACATTGACCAGAAAATGATGGATTGCCAAAACTTATCTTACTTCTACACTGAGAAGCCATATGCCCAAATTTATTACAAGCAAAGCAATATCCATTAAATTTTTGAGCATTATGTTTCCTTACCAGATGTCTTCTACCTTTGATCTTCTTTTCACGGTCCTTTTGTTCAGATCCGGAGCTCACATTCTTCTCATAGCCAAGCCCTCGCCTATCATTTGCATCCTTTTGTCCTTTAGTTATTTCATCAAGCTTAGCAGAACTAATTCTGAACTTTTCCTTAAACTCATTTGCAGTAGCAAGCTCATCTCTGAGAATAACTACTTGTCTCTCAAGCTCTTGTTCATTATTTCTGGATTGTTGTAATTCAATCTCCAGCTGAATGAATCCATTATTCACTCTATTGCATTCCTCATATTTCTCTTTCAAGGACTGGGCTAGATTATCTTCATTCTTCTTTCTTTCTTCAATCTCTTTAGTTAACTTCATTGCCACAAATTCCATTTCAAGCTTTAGAGCAATATTGTCTTTGGTAAGATTTTCACATTCTTCTATTATTTCTTTTAGGGTTTGATTTAGATGAACATATTTTGGGCCTCTACTTTCTTTTTCCTTCAACTGGCCACATAGTTCTTTCCTCTTTTCCCTTGATTCATTTATTTATCCTCCAGTGATTGAATGAACTTTTCGGCAGCCACAAGATTTTCTTTTAGCTCCATGACCTTTGCTTTAGACTGATCAAGATCATCAAGTGCCAACCACCATAAGTTGTTGTTGAAGACCACCTACGCCCATTGTAATCCAAGATCCACCTCAAGCTTTCAGACTTCTTCAGAGGAACCGGCTCTAATACCAATTGTTGGACTTTAGGAACACTGAGAGGGGGGGTAAAACAATGTTGCACAATTTTGAATCTCAAAACAGATCTTAAACCATCAACAACAATATTTAACTTCTAATAGCATCCACAAAAAATAAATAAGAGGAAACGTGCATGCACATTAATAAGACAATGTGGACACCATAACACCAATATTTTTATGTGGAAACCCTGTTAGGGTAAAAACCACGGTGGAGATTAATCCACAAAGTATACTTTGTTAGAAGTATGATAAAAATGGGAATGCACTTGCATTTAGGCGCACTGCCTAGAGCTCACTGCTCAAAAGAGAAGACTCGCTACCTTACAAAACATATTTGATATTACAAAAAAATGTTGAATTGAGATTTTAGCATCTACAAATGCTTGGATTAAGTTCCAATGAAGCACACAATCAGATTCTGGATCTTTTATCCAGATCACTCTTCTGCTCTGCTCTGCATACAAAAACCCTTTTGTTGTTCAAACAGATCTTCTGATATTTCCTCACATAGTTGCTCTGTACATTTTCACTTTTTACACCTTCACTCTTCTTGATCTACACATGCTTCTCCCTTCAAAAATAATTTTTGATCTCCTTTATATACCCGCTAACAAGAATTTTATTGTATGTCGGCTTTAGAGAAAAATATAATATTCTTTCTTATGTCAGCCCAAATCACTAATTATAATTGATGAGTACCCACATAAGTCAGCTAGACTATAGTAGGGACCCAAACCAAAATTCCAAACATAAGAAATAATTAAACACATACTCCTTATACATCCGGAACATGCCATACACAACAGGTCGACCACAGTGAGAAAATAAGCAATAAATTATTCTACTGAATCTCCAAACTCGTACACTGACTATTGTGACACCACAAAACTCACCAGTAGGATAGCATACAAGATGAACAAGATTCCCTAGGGATCCACATAACAAAATAGTGATCCGGTGAAGTATCTAGACCAACTTACCAACCAGATACTCTGTTCTACATACATTTTTCCGGTAGAGTATTGTCTTCTAATTTCCTTGCTAGTGTGAACTGCCTCTAAACTACAAACCATGCTACTGACTCCAGTTGCCATCAATGACAACACTAGCAGCCACAAACAATCTCCTAAAGCCATATGCCAACACAAATCATATAAAAATAGTTGTAAAAGGATTAAGCTCATTATGTTTGAAAAAGATACTAACCTAATGCAAGTGAGAACCTCTTTATCTCAAAATATCACTGGAGAAGAGTTGTCATTGATGATGACCAAATAATTGATTATATAAATTCATAGAGTCAATCAAAGATTAATATTTGATATGTTATATCAAGGTTTTCCCAAATCATGAAAAGGAGTGGGATGAAATAAGTGAAGTATTCTTGATAAATTTCTACTCTCTAGATGCTCCAATTGAAAGAGCGGACAAAATGAGAGAAATAACATATGAAAATAAAGGTTCAATAAAATAATATGACCAATATTTTAAAATTATGGTTATAAATTTGGAGGAGATGCTAATAGAAAAGGAAAGGATAGAAAGATTTGTATCAAGATTAAGACCACATATTAGAGTTGTGGTATATGGACAAGTAATCCCCAAATATAGGCAATAGATTTAGTGACCAAAATGGAAACCCAAACTTGCAGAAGAGAAAATGCATAACGTGGGGAGTGAGGAAATGGAGAAATTAAATTTGGAATTAGAAAAGTTAAAATTAAAATAAGAAACTTTGGTAAAAGGTGAGAAGAGTGAGACTTCTCCCTTATCCAAAAGGATAAATAGCTAGTGTACTTACTATAGTAGGGAAGGACACACAAAAAACCAATGTAAAATGATAAAAGGCACAAAATGAGCCCAACAATGAGGGTAGAATTTGAAAATCCCCCAAAATAACAATAAGTTTTTACTATGGTATTTTTCAGCAATGAGACAAGCATGAAACACATGACTATGACATGTTTCTTGAAGAAGCATATGAAGTATTGTTTCAAGGAATAAATGGAGAGGATTCCTTTATAGATAGAGGTATGGACAAATCACGAGGATTATTTGTAATTACCTTAAATGGGTATACAACTAAATGTTACCAAGAACCACAATAGAAGAAAAATCAAATGTAAATTAATAATATAAGTCATGAAGTAACCCAAATATAAAATTAGTAGCCTTATGCAAGTTATAACAATTATTGTTCTCAATTATATGGTAGAGGATGCTACCATAACAAAAATAGAGGTTTTCATGGATGAAGAGGAATGGAAGGAAGAAAGGTACATAGAAATACTTCTTACAGTAATCTTAGAGGAGAGTATTGTGAAAATTTGGGATCTTTCCAATTAAAAATAAATAGAAGCACATATAAGCAATATACCATCACACGAGAGTTTACATGAGGAAAACCCTTTCACAAGAAAAACCCTACACTCCAAAAGTAGAACTATTTGTATTAATCGGTAACAACCATGGTTATGTAGACACTGAAAAATGTCCTAGTCTGCGAACATCATTTTTCTTGGTCCTCATCTCTGCATAATTAAAATAATTTTTAATTATTTGATTATTCTTAATCACGTTCTTCTATTAATTAAATAATTTTTAATTCTTTAATTAATTCACTTTTTAGCTTTATTATATCCTAATCAATTAAATAAATTAATTGTGTCACTAATTCCCCCTCTTCTTTAATAATTAAATAAATTATTATTTATTTATTTAATTATTTCTTTATCGCCTTTCGTCTATAGTTAAATAATTATCAAAATTATTTAATTATCTCCCAACCCTCTCTTTTATTAAATAATTAATTCAAATTAATTATTTAATGTCTTCTCCCATTTTTTCTCCTATTTAATTAAAATGATTTTATGAATTGTTTTAATTAAATTCCCACTTGCTTTTTTCCTCAAATAAATAATTTGGAAACATTATTTGTGCCTCCACTTGTCCAAAGATTCCTTCCTCATGAATTAATTGATTTCTAATTTTTAATTTCTCCATTATCCCTCCACTATCTTATTTTCAAATCTCGGCCGTTGATTGTCTTTGGGCTCTTTCTAGTCTTGATCATTTTTTTTGTAACCTCCATCTCATGTATCATCATCCGTCGATCTTGGAATCTTTTCAGAAGATCGATCTTGACCATCCATTTGAATGGTTGTCTATAAAAGAAGTCTTTCTCCTCCATTTTTTCCTTAACAGCCACTTATCTCTAACTTTCTTGCTTACAATTTGCAGGTATTTGCACAAGTTCTACTACAAATCTGAGGGCATATTTGCCAAAGAAGAAATAGGAGAGACAAGAGAAGTGATTCAACTACAATGGGGAGTGCTTTGTTTTATTTGTTTTCATTTTCATATATCTATAATTTGTTTGTATTCTCTTGTTTTAGATTGGGTTAATAGCTTAGAGGTGTTGTGGTTGTCACTATAATTTATGCTATACAATTTTCCACATCCTACATTTGGTGAACCTGGCGTGAGTCTTACAATTTTGCAGAGAAATCCATTTGTTTTCTTGTTTTCTTTTGTTGTTTTGCAAGTTACAACCAAGTATTCGCACAAAAAAATCTCATCTTCTTTTGAGCACAAAAAAATGGGTGCATAAAATCTTAAAAATGATTATCTAGGTTTTGTAGGGCTTGTTCTTAGCTTTCTGAAACTTCAAATGGTTTTAAATTTTGTTGAGATTTGAGAAAGTTATGGTTGTTTTAGTATTCGTTGTTTTTTAAATTTAGCTGTTAAAACCTGCATTTTCTTTTTCCTATAACAATTTTTTCATGCAAAATCTTGGCAAAATACTTTCTAGGTTTTGAAGATTTGAGTTTCAGCTTTCCATAGATTTTGATGATTTAAAATTTCATTAAGTTTTGAGAAAGTTATCACTATTTTAATTTGTTGTTATCATTAAAGCTTTTTTTTTGGGTTACTAATCTCTTGTTTTCATCATGTGGCATAGCTTGGAGGGAGTTCTAAAAACTATTTCTTTTGAAACATAATCATTTGTTTCCCTATCATTTCATTTACTTAGTTTGGTTTTATCATTGATATCTCACTTTATTTTTCAAACAACTACAAACTTGCATTACACGCATAAAGGTTAAAATGAACATGCATCATCATTCATGAAGGCTAAAATGAACAAAAAATTGCATATTCCATTCATGGGTTTTAAAATGAACATGCATTGTCACTCATGAAGGAAAAAATGAACAACTACAACTTGCATCAAGATCATAAGGGTAAAAATAACTTGCATATCTCATTCATGAAGGTTAAAATGAGCAACAAAATGCATTCTTTCACTCATGGGCATTAAAATGAACTTGCATCAAACATCATTAGTATAAAAAGAATCCAACTATTTGCAAATAATAAGCATGAGTTAAAATTTACAAGTGTCTTTTGTGTTTTTTGGTTTTCAAACTGTCATTGAGCGTGTATGCTCTCCTCTCGCGCCATTTGACGATCTTGAGGACCAAAAGCATTTCTTTGGAATTTGTACAATCACACCCCACATTTGTATTTTGGGCTTAAAATGAACCCCATGCGAGTGTGAGGCAAAGGTGGTGTGTATGCTCTCCCCTTGCACTTTGTGCGATCTTGAGTGATCAAAAACAACATCCTCATCTTGCTTTTGTTACCTTTAGAGGGGCCTTCCTTGAAAGAGGGAATGACTCCAATCGGTTTTTCACTCGGGCTGGTATATAAAAGGATAAAACTAAACCGTCAAGTCCTCACGACATTCTTTTCCCTTGTCATACAGTGTCACTCAAAATAGAGTACCTACTGTAAAACGTATAAGATCCCCTAATAGAGTGATTAAAGCCTTAAGTGGCTTGTTGGATGCTTGTGGGGAGTCGTGTCCCCAAGTATTCACTAAAAACCTTTGTTATAGTGGCCAAAATCCCTTTCACTTGCTAGCGCAAGAACGGACGTTCTAAAGCCTCCACATGTCTTCACTAAGCATGTGTAGAGGCAGAAATTCCTCTTTAGGGAATTAAGATTTGGTGAGCCCAAGAAGTGAGTGCCATGGAGGGGAGCCAGTGCCACCAAGTCTCTAGTTGTATGCCTTGTTTAAGTGGTTATAGAAATCTAAGTGGGGATCTAGCGGGTGGCATCTCTTGAGAAGCCATAGGTTGTGAAGTGTGTTTGCAAGTGTCTATTACACATTTAAACATCTTACACATTCAGACCAAACAAAGAAAAAACAACTATTTATGACTGTATTTTGTGTTTTCCAATCAAATCTCATCAAAACCAGTCAAAATTCACTCAAAAATCAAGTCAAAACCATCAAAATTGTAAAACAAACACTCTATGAAGTAAAACTGCTTAAAACAATGCCATAATTATCTGATAACTAGAAATTCACAAAGTCCTTATCCAAAATAGAATCAATTCATCATAACAATGATCTTGACTTCTAAACATGAGACTTGCAGAGTTTTTCCCATCCATTCCATCACTTCCATTTAGGATTACATTGCATTCTAGGTTGCTTTCCTCATCCTTTTGCCTTGCATAATTAATCCTAGATCTTAGGTTGCATATACCTTCTAGATTTAGACATAGGAAGGTTATCAAGCCTTTGGACAATCCACGGTTGCTTATCCAACTTGTCATTGACCTTCATATTTTTAATTTACCAATCCTTTTCATTGTCATCCTAGTCAAAATTTGGGTCTCAAACTTGTGTCCTAGTTTAGAAGCACCTTGTCAAATTCATCATTTTTCTCAATATTGGTCATCAAAAAGGTCAATGATAATTTGGTTTGTTACCTTGTATCTACATAGCTTGGTTAGCATCCTTTTTTCTTAAATCTTGAGGTCCATCCCTTTAGTATCATTTAGCATCCATTGGTCCCATTTAGTTTCATTTTATTATACCATATCCTTTGTTCATCATCATCTTTGCATATCATATCCTTTGGTCATAGGGTCATTATCATTCTACCATTTCTTAATCTTGGTCTTAATTGCATCGACCTTATAAATCCAAAAAATTCCAAAAACATAGCTTAGTCTCATATCCCACTTTGCATTTATCATCCTTGCATATCATATCCCTTTGTCATAGGGTCATTATCATTCCACCATTCTGTAATCTTGGTCTTAGGTACATTGGCACTTTGCATCCTCATATCCTCAAATCCAAAAAAAATCCAAAAACATAGTTTAGTTTCATACCCATTTTGCATTGGCACCTTGCATTGTCATCCAAAGGTCACAAGTTTTTATATGGTCCTCACTAAGTTTTATTTATCCATCCTAATCCAAATTCATGACCATGTCTTTGCTTTACCTTGATCTTCTTCATAGTCAAGCTGAATACCAATCCATCCTCAATCATCAATATCAATCACCCACAATCCCAATTCAACCATCCATCTACCCATCTTACCAGCAATCCATAAGCTCTAGTCCTCCATCTATCTACCCCTACTATCAAGAGTCACTTGACACAATCCATCCCATTAATCCCCATCAAATGTCCATTAATCATCCTTATCCTAACCTTGACAAGGGAAACCAACCTTCCACTAGTCCATTCCAATCCTCCACATTTTATCTTAATCTACCATCCACTAATCCATTGCTATCCATTCCATCCCAAACTAAAATATCATCCAATAAAAGCACATTAATTAATGCTCTCTAAGGACAACTAGCAAAGGAACTTGTTCGACTCCTAAATGAAAACAAAGTTAAGTAATCAAATCACATTGCTAATCCTACACCATCTGACCATTTGTCACCATCATGTGCTCCATCGCTTACCAATATTGAAAAATATCTTGCTATTGAAACCCCATTATTTTCATGTCAAATCCTAAGTCTATCAAAGAAAATCCTACCATTTTCCAAAATCACATTCCATTGTCGAAACCTTGAGATATACGTCAAAAGAAAATACCAAAGCATGATGAAATGAACTCCATGATAAATCAAGATCAAGTTACCCAAAAATCACCTATAGATGCTCATGATATCAAAGTTAATCCAATATCTAATCAACATCCCATTCCCAATCATGTAATCCAAGATAAACCTATCTTTGATCAAAACCCTACCATTGAACAAGAAACACAAAATGATCCCCTCATCGACCTTTATACCATCCATGATCAAACATTTGAATTTGGTCCTATCCAAACTCCAAACACCTCCATTTCCCAAAATGAGACACTTTCCTCCTTTGGACACATAGATAATCAAATCAAGGATATGGATAAAATCAAAGAAGAACATAAAGAAGCTACTATGGATCAAGTTAAAGAAGAAGATACAAAAGCTACCATGGATCAAATCGTCATCCCCAATGATCAAGAAGAAATAAGCATGATGAATGATAACACCAAAATATCCTATCAAATAGGATCATCCACCTTTGTCAAAGCAGGCTTTCTTGCAGATGAGGAGATTCCAAGCAATGAATTTTACATACACAATGATGGGTTCACATCTTGCTTTCAAAGTAAAAAAATACCCCATCGCAAATAGAATATTCCAAAGCATGCAATATCAAGGAAGATGACTAGGCCTACATGAGCAAGGCTTTCTATAACCAATAAAGTTTTATGAAAATCCTAGACATCAAGGCCTTGGTGTTGCAAGTATGAGCTAGTTTGGTGGTGTTGTCATTGATGTTGTCATTGATGTCAACACAGTTCAGTATGTTGCAAATTGTACATGTATGATTGAGATGCTTTTGAGATGTTGTGAGTACATGTAACTATCTTATATAGCTATAGATGTGTTGTGTTGATGAGCTTCCAAGTGCTTTTGAGAAAATTAATATAGAAGTGATGCCAGAAGAAGGAATGTATTCAGATTGTGCTCTGGTATGTGCTTTGCATTTATCTTATGTTGATCATATGCTTGTGTGGACCTGAAGGTTTGATAAAGGTGATTTAGTGGTGATATATGCTAAGCTTCAGCTTCTGGTGAGTTGGTACGTGAAAGTTGTGTCCACCGGTATGTGTGTTCTACTAGCAGAGTTAGTGTTCTGTGGACTAGGAGAAATATTGTTGCTCTGCATTTTTTCTTTGTTTCGTTTCAAATCTTGTGGATCTGGAATATGCTTTGTGAAGGTCTTTCCTATGCTCTGGTGAAGAGGTTTGATGTTTGGAGATCCAAAAATCATGTTCCAGTATTTATGTTTGTTTGCACAATCTGAATTGTCTAATGAAATAAATTCAGTGATTGAAGCATGTTCTTGTTGTGGATGTATCTGGAAGGTTCTAAAATGTATTCTCGTGCTTAAGGAAGTGTGTTGTGGCGTTCGCGTGTCATCTTCTAGTTGGGAAGTGTGTACATCAATGGGTATATGTGTTTTCATTAGGTTTGGACGACCTAGTGTTTACACTTTATTCGAGGAATAAAATTTAATTAAGAAAGCATGTAGAAGATTCAAGAATATTATTTGACGTTTTGGTTATATGTTTTATTGGTCCACTCTTATTCCTTTCCACTGTGGGAATTTAGAGTTGCCGACCTAATTTGAATTTATGAAATGATGTATTGTGGCCGACCTTGGTAAAAAAATTTAAGGTTGAGAATAGTATAAAAGAAAGTCGAATTGTGAAGAGATGTATGATAGTGAGATGCAAAGTGACGAAAGCATGCCACAAATCATAAGAGAAGAAGTGTGTGTGAGTGAGTTGTGATAGCAGTTTTTCAGTTTGTTAAAGGCAGTGAACTGAAGGTTTTTGTAATCCTGCAAATGTGCTTTAATTGCAGTGGTGGATCTTTTGTTCTCTTTTGTATTCATAGGCATTGAGCCTCTCTACTGGAAAGTGAGTCCTTTGTAGGCAGCGAGCCTTTGTATTTGGATAGTGATTCCTCTTTTGGGCAGTGAGCCTTTGTATTCAGTTTAAAATCTTTATATTGTGAGTTAACCCTCACCGTGGTTTCCCCCTTATTGGGTTTTCCACGTAAAAATTTGGTGTTCATTGTGTTGATTTACTTTTTGTTATTTATATTTCATGCTTATATTTAATAACAGAATAGTGTGGTTGAAGATTTGATAAGTGATAAAGTTTTAAGGTTAAATTTGTGTGACAGCTGACTCACCCCCCCTCTCAGTTGTCTTGTGCATGTTTAACAATTGGTATTAGAGCTTGTGGTTCCTTGTGTAGAGATTAACTGCTTAAGGAAGATTTGATGGTGCACAAATTGGTGATCCCTATGTTTGATGGAATTGACTGCAAAGATTGGAAGGGTTAGATGAGAGGATATATTATCTCTCTTGGTTTCAAGACCTAGAAGGTTTTTGAGAACAAGTATACACTTCTATCTAGTGGTGTTAATTCTACAGATGAGATCTCTACATATGAAGAAAATGAGAAGGCGAAGTATGCGATTTGCAGTGGTTTATCTTAAAATGAGCGAATTAAGGTTAATTCTTTGGATACTGCATATGATGTCTGGAAGAAATTGGAAGACATGTATGAAGGAAATGAAAAGGTGAAATTGACAAAGAGACTGGTGGCAAAGCGTAGATTTGTGAACCTGAAGATGGAAGATGGTGAAGAATTTACAAGTTTCTTTCACAGCATTGAATAGACTACAAATGGAGTTGGAAATCAAGGAGGAAAGCTATCAAATGAAGACATAATTGAGAAGATCTTGATCACTCTACTAGACTGCTACAGTGATAAAATCTCTGTGATTGAAGAAATGTATGATCCTAAGAAGTACACCTTGGAACACTTTTTCGGCACCTTGCAAGCATTTGAATTGAGAAAGTTTTAGAAAGATACAAGATAGAAGAAAACATAGAAATGTAATTTAAAGCAATGAATATTGAGGAGCAACTGGATAGCGATGGTGTTGATGAGTTGGAAGCTAACTTCACTAGGAAGTTGAAGAAAGTTATCGGAAAGTATAAAGGTATTTTACCCTTTAAATGCTTTAGTTGTGGTAATATTGGTCATTATGCTTCAAGATGTCTTAATAGGGTGTAATATAGGGGATTCGCTACTCACGAGTTCTCTTCATTCAAAGAGCCTCACGAGGTGAATTTCCCTATACTACATCAATGGAACAGCAATGAGAGTTTCAGAATCCAAAAGAGCAGGTCACAGAGATTTTCTGGACGAACTGACAAGCTCTCGGCCAAAGGACGTCAACGCAGAAAGCAGACAATAGTGTGGCGCACTGGCGTCCCAGAGGCACATTGGTGTCTCGTACGGACCAGAGAGAGAGAATGTCTCAAAAAATGGCTAAGTGATGACTTTCACTCCAATTATTGAGTATCTCTAGAATGCAAGAAAGCAACAAGAAGTAATAAGATTGAAATGGAATAGAGATGATAAGGAGAAGAAAGGAAATACTTACGGCCATTTTAGTGATGAAGCTTCCAACTCGTGGGTGTCTTCAACACTTGCACACAGGAGGGAGAGAAATTTTTTTGGGTGGCTAAATAGGGGCTTGCCCCAATCAAACCCCATTTTGGTGTTCCCACCTCTACGGACAGCCAGATGGATGGAGAGAAAAGTAGAAATGAAGTAAAGAGCACTAAAGCACTACAAAACAGTGTTATGCTACTCAACCAAGTAATAGAGGAGAGGAGTGAAATCTTACCACCTCCACCAAGGGCACTCAAGGCTGCTTGGGGGAGGAAATGAGAGGAACTCAAGCCTCTGCTGCAATGGTGTTTTGTTCCACACTTGCTCTACTAAAGTGGTGCAGTGTTGATGTTGTTGTTGTGAAGTGTAAAGTGTTTGAAGAGATGGTGAAGAGGTTGCTTGGATCTTGAGAAGAGCTTGTGAATCTTGTGAGTGGAGTGGAGAAGCTCTTAGAGAGATGTGAAGAGATGGGTAGAAGATGGTAGAAGATTAGAAGAAGCTGAGAAGAAGCTGAAAATGCATATGGAAGGAGTGAATTTGAAGGGGAGGTGAAGAAAACGGCCATATTCGGGTCGATCAGTTGAGGAGGGCGTTACAAATTGACCTCTAGTGGGAAGTGTAACACCTCTATAGGCTCCAGACACGGGAATCTGTCAGGGACATAAGCACGCCATGCAGACATTTACGCATCGCGCAGGCATTCCCGAAAGAAACACCTCCACTGATGCTTAAAATAGGCGCCAAGTGTGATGCAAGCAATGGGCTTAGGTGGAATTAAGCCTCTGAACTTGGTTTTCTAAGGTGGATAAAGGAAGAAAAGGGAATTGCACATGGGGTGAAAATTAACTCTTACTTGTTCAGCACCTTGCAAGCATTTGAATTGAGAAAGTTTCAAAAAGATGAGAAGATAGAAGAAAAGATAGAAACAACATTTAAAGCAATGAAGATTGAGGAGGAATTGGATAGCGATGGTGTTGATGAGTTGGAAGCTAACTTCACCAGGAAGTTGAAGAAAGGTACTAGAAAGTATAAAGGTATGTTACCCTTTAAATGCTTTAGTTGTGGTAATATTGGTCATTATGCTTCAAGATGTCTGAATAGGGCTACGCATAAGAAGAACAAGGATTATAAAGATAAGGATAGGAAGGATAAGAAGTATAAGAAGCTATACTATGTTAAGGAAGATGTAGGTATTTCTAATGATGAATTTGACAATGAAGTCGATGATAGTGAATGCTTATTCTTAGCTTTGGAAAGTAAATCTGTATCCACTAACCCTGGAAAATGTGTAAGTAAGAAGGCTCTGTAGGCTAAGAAGAATAGGATGGAAGGTACTTTGGTTACCGCTTTTCATGCAAGATAGGATGAAGAATATTGAGTAATTGACAGTGGATGTTCAAATCACATGACCCGAGATAAGAGTAAGTTCACTAAACTCGAGAGGTATGATGGTGGTTTAATTATGTTTGGTGATGATTCAGGAGCTAAGATCTGTGGAAAAGGTTCAATTAGTTTTGATGGAGTGCATAGTATTGATGATGTGTATTATGTGAAGGGTTTGAGGCATAACCTTCCAAGTGTTGGTTAGATGTGTAGCAATAGATTTAAACTTGTGTTTCAGAACAATACCTGTGAAATCAAGAAAGGATCCAGTAATGGAGATATGATTGCTACAGGAAGAAGAACTCATGGAAACATCTATCAACTAAAAGGAGTTGATGGTCATTGTCTTGTATCTCAGATTAGTGAAAGTTGGTTATGACACCGGAGAATGGGACATGTGAACTTTGATAACCTGGTCAAGATTAGTGCAAAGGAGATTGTTCAAGGACTGCCTAGAATCACAAGACCTGCTAATGCCATCTATAGAAGTTGTCAATTGGGGAAGTAGACAAGATGTAGTTTTAAACGAAAGGAAAATTCTACTACCAGAATGCTAGAATTAGTACATATTGATCTATGTTGTCCAACTAAGACTGGAAGCTTGAATGGTGACAGATATTTCATGTTGCTTATTGATGATTACAATTGAATGACATGGGTTTCTTTTCTTAGAGAAAAGAATCAGGCTCTGGATAGGTTTAAGGTATTCAAAAGCAAGAGTGGAAAATGAAGTAAATTTGAAAATCAAGTGTTTGAGATCTGATAGAGGCAGTGAATTCACTTATGGTGAATTTAATGCATTTTGTGAGGAGCACGACATAAAAAGACAATTTTCTGCTCCAAGAACCCCTCAGCAAAATGGAGTAGTTGAAAGGAAAAATAGGACATTTCAAGAAGCTGCTAGAACTATGATGAAAGAGTCTAATGTACTGGATGGATACTGGAGAGAAGTGATACATATTGTTGTTTATGTTCTTAATAGAGTTCAAATCAGGCACAACAACACAAAGACACATTTTGAGTTATGGACTGGTAAGACTCCTACTATGAAATATTTTAAGGTATTTGGAAGAAGATACTACATTAAAAGAGATGATGAAAATCTTGGAAAGTTTGATGCAAGATGTGATGAAGGAATATTTCTTGGATACTCTACTACTAGCAAGGCATATAGATGCTTTAACAAAAAGATTGAGAAAGATCATTGAAAGTGCTAATGTGAAAGTTGATGAAGACATACGCAGACCTATTGAGATAAGTGAAGTTGAACTTGATGATCCTATCTGCAGACATATACCTGAAGAAAATAAGAAGGAAGAAGAAGAAGAGAAAGAAGAAGAACAAGTGGAAGAAGAAGAAGAAGAAGAGAATGAACTAGAACCTGCTACTAGGACTCCTAAATATGTACAAAATAATCATTCGGAAGATTAGATAATTGGAGACAAGAGTGATGGTGTGAAGACAAGAAGTAGAGTTGCATCTGAGGTAAATTTTTGTTTACTCTCCAAAATAGAACCTAAATTTATAAAAGAAGCATGTGCAGATGAAATTTGGATGAGAGCTATGAAAGAGGAACTGCAGCAAATAGAAAAGAATCAAACATGGGAAATAGTCCCTAGACCTATGAACAAAAATGTGATTGGCTCAAAATGGGTGTTTTGGAACAAACTGAATGAAAGTGGAGAAGTAGTAAGGAATAAGGCAAGACTGGTATGCAAAGGATATTCACAAGTTGAAGGTATAGATTTTGAAGAAACATTTTCCCCTCTAACCAGAACGGAAGCTATAAGAATGTTTTTGGCATTCTATGCACACAAGGACTTCAAGGTATATTAGATGGATGTTAGCTTTTCTAAATGGTGAGTTGGAGGAAGAAGTGTACATGGAGCAACTTGAAGGGTTTCAATTGTCTGACAAGCCAGACATGGTTTGTAAATTGAAGAAAGCATTGTATGGATTGAAGCAAGCTCCCAGAGCTTGGTATACAAGACTGGACAGATATCTAAAAAAGCAAGGATTCAGCAAAGGTTCTGCGGACAACAACCTCTACTTCAAAGTGCAAGGTAATAAGATGTTGATTGTAGTTGTCTATGTTGATGATATCATATTTGGTGGAAATGAAGGCATGTGTACAAATTTTGTTGAAGAAATGCAAAAAGAATTTGAGATGTCTATGATTGGTGAATTGAATTTCTTCCTTGGTCACAAGTGAATCAAACTAATAAAGGGATATTCATTTCATAATCAATTATGTAAAAGAGTTGTTAAAAAGGTTTTGGATGGAGGATTCTAAACCGGTTTGTACTCCTATGGTAATCGGGTGTAAGCTATGCAAGGATGATGAATCTGCTAAGACTGATCAGAGTAAATACAAATCCATGATTGGCAGATTGTTGTATCTTACTGCTACCAGACCATATATTATGCATGTAGTTTATTTAGTTGCTTGATTCCAATCGGATCCTAGAGAAACACATCTTATAGCTGTAAAAAGGATATTTAGATATCTTAAAGGCACACCAGATTATGGACTATAGTACCCTAAGAGCAATGATTTCACTCTGAGTGCCTATATAGATGTTGATTGGGCTAGATGTGTAGATGACCGAAAGAGTACCAGTGGTGGTGCTTTCTTTCTTGGTGGAAGACTAGTTTCATGGCCAAGTAAAAAGTAAGACTCAGTTTCTTTATCCACTGCAAAGGTAGAATATATTGTTGCAGCATCCTGCTACACACAAGTTTTGTGGATGAAGCAAACTCTAAAAGACATTGGTGTGATATGTGATGATCCTATTCCCATTTTCTTTGATAATACAATTGCAATAAACATTTCAAAGAATCTGGTTATGCATTCAAGAACGAGGCACATATCTATCAAGTATCATTTTCTGAGAGAGAAAGTGTTGGAGAATGAGGTCAGATTGGAGTATGTGACAACAAAGGAACAAATTGCATACATATTTACTAAAGCTCTTCTGAAGGATACTTTTGAGAATCTTAGGGAGAGTTTGGGGGTCATTGACCCTCCTAACTAGATGTACATAAAGGTGCATTAGTCTAGTAAATTCACCGATTCTTCATTCATTTAGACTGATAAATAGATCTACTCCGCAGGGGGAGTAGAAAAAGTTTTCATTGTTGTAGTATGAGTGTACTCCTAAGGGGGAGTAATCAGAGCAGTTTTTCTTTTCCATTGATGTCAAAGGGGGAGAAAAGATTATGTGTTTCCATCAATGACAAAGGGGGATATTGTTGCAAGTATGAGCTAGTTTGGTGTTGTTGTCATTGATATTTTCATTGATGTCAACACAATTCAGTATGTTGCAAATTGAACATGTATGATTGAGATGTTGCTGAGATGTTGTGAGTACATGGAACTATCTTATATAGCTACAGATGTGTTGTGTTGATGAGCTTCCAAGTGCTTTTGAGAAAATTAATATAGAAGTGATGTCAGAAGAAGGAATGTATTTAGATTGTGCTCTGGTATGTGCTTCACATTTCTCCTATGTTGATCCTGTTGGATGTTGTGGTTGTGTTTATGATATGTGGTTGTCATTGATGTCAATACTATTAGCAATGATGTATTGTAGGTTGTATATGTCGAGGATATTGAGAAATTTGTTAAAGAAAGAGTTGCAGGTTGATAGTGGAACAGTGAAGGTCATGAAGGTGTCTTGCTCAGTACGTTGATGATAAGTCATTGTGGACTAAATATTTTATTGCTAAGTGTATCTAGTTTATCCACAGAAATTTTCAGAGGTTCGCGTGAAGATTTAATCGTGTTATGAACAATTGTGTTCTGACAATTTTTTTGTGGCTTCAGTTAGTGTTCTTGATTGAATTTGATGTGATTCTAGTAATTTCAGTTGTTGCAGATGCTTCTCTGATGATTCTTAGTGCTTGTGGATGGTTCTAGACCATGCTTTATCTTTGTTGCACTTCCACATTGATCGGTGTGCTCGTGGTTGGTGATTTTTCTCTTGTGCGTTCAGGTTTTTATGTTCTTGGCCAACATGGTGGTTGTAACGTGTTGTGGATCCTTGGAGATTAAAATTTGAATGTTTGGTGCACTCGAGGATATTGTTTTAATTCTTCATTATATTGTGGTCGATGGTGTTTGATTCGCATTGAAAATTTACTTGTAAATTTGGGCCAACATTGTGTACATGTTTTATATTTTATTTTGGCTGAAAAAAGTTATTGATGTAATTCCATGTTGCGAATATATAAGAGCGGTTGTTTGTGTGAATTTATGTAGCAAAGAAGTGCCAGAAAAAGAGAAAGTGTGTGAATAGTGATATAATCATTCAATTGTAGAGCAGAGTGTGAAGAATTTTTAGCGAAGTGTGAAGGAGTGTTTCTGTGCTTAACCAAAACTGCAATCAGGCTTTTGTAGAAGCTATTCTCTTAGTTCATACCCTGCAGATCTAATCTGAATTTATGTAAAACAATGTGTCTTCTATTGGCAATGAGCCCTCTTGTATTTGAGCAGTGAGCTCTAGACAATGTTCCTAAATGCATATGCATTCCCATTATTCTTCATTATACGTTTAACAAGGTATAATATTGTAGACTGAGATCCACTATGGTTTCTCCCCTAATAGGGTTTCCACGTAAAAATCTTGGTGTTCTTTGTGTTTCTGATGTGTTGATTGTTTGTGGTTTATTGTTCATTCATTAGATCTAAGATTAAGTTAAGTTTGAATAGTTTAATTTTTTTTGACAACTAATTCACCCCCCCCCTCTCAGTTGTTTGTCCTTGTTTTTCCAACAATTGGTATTAGATCATGTTCCTCTAAAGAAGTTTAAAAGCTTGAGGTAATCCAAGATGGCATCATACAAGAAGGATAGTCCCAGATTTGAAGGAACAAACTATTCTCTGTGGAAATCCAGAACGGAGTGTCATTTGAGGTGTATTGGTGAACCCTTATGGAAGATTACAAAGAACAAATATGTTATTCCTCGGAATGGCCCTTACACTCCCGATGAGATTAAAGAGGTTGAAATTAACATCAGGGCTATCGAAGCTTTGTTGAGTGCTCTAACGGATTTGAAAATGACAAATGTGATGGATATGAAGATAGCTCATGAGATCTGGAAGAAGCTAGAGACTTTGTATGAAGGAGATGTACTTGTGAAGGTCGCTAAGCTATAGAGTTTGAAAGGCAAGTATGAAACTTTGAAGATGGGTGAAGATGAAAATATTTCTTCTTTTATGCAAAGAGTAAATGAACTTGTGATGAGTATTAGATGTGTCGGTGGTACCTTGGATGAACAAGAAATTGTAGCTAAATTGCTCAGATCATTTCCTTCCTCTTAAAAATCAAAGGCTCATGCTATTGAAGAGCTAAGAACAGTAACAAATGTGACAAGAGATATGCTGATTGGTAAACTTGTTGCCTTTGAGTTGAGTGAATTTGGTGATTTTTCCCCCAAGACTAAATCTATATTTAAGGCCTTTGTATCTGGAAGAAACAAGCACATATATGATCTGGGAAAGAGTTCTAGAAATACATTCAAGTATGAGGAAGAGATGAAACAGCTTCAAGATGAAGAAAGAGAGGTAGAAGAGACAGAAGCACTGATTGTGAAGAAAGAAGGCAGAAGACAAGGTAAGTATAAAAGAAAGTTGCCTATTAAATTTTTCTCTTGCAGCAAAATAGGTCATTTTGCTTCAAGGTGTCCTGAAAGAGTTCCTAGGTCTAAGCCTAACAAACCTATATTTCAAAAGAAATGCTATTATGTTGAAGAAGGTGTGACTGATGAAGAATCTAATAAAGAAAATGGAAATGAAGATGAATGGGTTTTCATTGTTATCAAGGAAAATGGTCGGTGGCTACTGAATCTGCTAAAGTTGAGAAATCTCTTGCAGCCCGAATTGAAGAAAAGGATGAGTGGTTTATTGATAGTGGATGCTCACATCATATGACTGGTGACAAAAGAAAATTTGTAAGTCTAGAGAAATATGACGGTGGGGTTGTAAGATTCGGAGATAACAATGTTGGTGTGATTCGTGGCAAAGGATCTATTTGTCTTGGTGGTAAACATAACACTGATGATGTCCTTTATGTTGAAGGCTTGAAGCATAACCTGTTGAGTGTTGGACAAATGGTGGACAAGGGTTACAATCTTCAGTTCAAATATGGAAGATGAAGGATACTTGGAAGCTCTGGAAATGTAATTGCTTCAGGTACAAAGGCAAGAGGTAATATTTTTCACCTGAGTGTTGCTAATGAAAGTTGTTTAATTGCTCAAGTAGATGAAAGTTGGTTATGGCATAGGAGGCTATATCATGTGAATTTTGATAACATTTTCAAGGTAAGCTCCACTCAAGCAGTAAGAGATCTACCTAAGCTAGTGAAGCCTACTAACACAATATGCAAGGAATGTCAGATGGGAAAATAGACTAGAGTTTATTTTTGGAGCAAACAACATCATTCTAATGGAGTATTGGAGCTGGTGCATACTAACCTGTGTAGTCCCTCTAGAATTAGATGTCTACAAGGAGAAAGGTACTTTATGCTGCTTATTGATGATTACTCTAGGATGATATGGGTTGCTTTCTTAAGAGAAAAATGTGAAGCATTAGAGAAGTTCAAAAGTTTCAATGCTATGGAAAAGAATGAGATAGGTCTGAAGATTAAATTCCTAAGGTCAGACAGAGGTGGTGAGTTCACCTCTCGAGAGTTCAATTCTTTCTGTGAAGAGCATGGAATCAAAAGAAAATTATCTACTCCCCAAACCCCTCAACAGAATGGAGTTGTAGAGAGAAAGAACATAACAATTTTGGATGTTGCTAGAAAAATGATGTTGGAAGGAAATGTGCCTCACATCTATTGGGGAGAAGTTGTAAGCATTGTTGTGTACACTCTAAACTGGGTAAATGTCAATGGTATTTTCAGTAAGACTCCTTTTGAGTTGTGGTTTGGTTATAAGCCTACTATTAAATATTTCAAGATCTTTGGAAGCAAGTGTTATATTAAGAGAGATGAGGACATAGGAAAGTTTGATGCAAGGAGCGATGAAGGAATCTTTCTAGGTTACTCTTCTAAAGGCAAGGCTTACCAGTGATATAATAGAAGATTGAGAAAAATGGTTGAAAGTGAAAATGTCAGAGTTGATGAGGACTCTGCTAGATCATCTAGATACTATGAATATGATTCAGATGACCAGCAAGATAGTTCAAACAAAAGGAAGAATTCTCAGACATAAAATAAAGTTTATATTGTTCCAGTAAATCAAGAAAGTCAGGAAGGAGAGACAAATGGAAGTGTAGAAGAAAGAACAGAAGAACCGGAAGTGCGAGAGAATTCTAAAATTTTGAGGTATGTAAAGCTAAATCATTCTAAAGATCAAATTATAGGAGATAAGAATAAAGGTATGCAGACTAGAAGAAGGATTGCAGAAGAGCATTGTCTGATTTCCAAGACTGAACCTAACAATGTCAATGAAGCTTGTAATGATGAACATTGGATGGAAGCTATGAAGGAAGAACTAATGCAGATTGAAAAGAATGATACATGGATTCTTGATCCCAAACCTAAAGATGAAAATGTGATTGGTACTAAATGGGTATTTTAGAATAAGTTGAATGAACAAGGTGAAATGGTTAGGAATAAAGCAAGACTGGTATGTAAAGGGTATTCACAAATGGAAGGTATTGATTTTGAAGAAACCTTTGCCCCTATTGTGAGAATTGAAGTTGTAAGATTATTTCCTGCTTATGCCACATATAAGAACTACAAAGTCTATCAAATGGATGTGAAGTCAGCCTTTCTGAATGGTGAGTTAGAAGAAGAGGTATATGTTGAACAGCTGGATGGATTTCAACTGATTGATAAGGAAGACATGGTTTGTCGATTAAAGAAAGCTTTGTATGGACTCAAGAAATCCCCCAGAGCCTGGTATGCTAGACTAGATAAATAATTATTAAAGCTTGGATTCAATAAAGGTACTATTGATAGCAACTTGTATTTTAAGTTGGATCATGATAAAGAGTTGATTATTGAATTCTTTGTTGATGACATTATTTTTGGAGGTGATGATGATCTATGTATGAAGTTTGTTGATGAAATGAAAAGTGAATTTGAAATGAGTATGATTGGAGAGATGATTTTCTTTCTGGGATTGCAAGTCACTCAATTAGACAATGGGATTTTCATATCTCAGTCCAAATATGTGAGAGATTTGTTGAAGAAGTTTGGCATGGAAGACTCAAAGCCTGTTGGTACACCCATGGTAACCAAATGCAAGTTAACACAGAATAATGATTCTCCTAAGACAAATCAAACAAGATATAGTTCAATGATTGGTGGATTGCTCTACTTAACTTAGACCACACTAGACATCATGAATGTTGTGTGTATGGTTGCTAGATATCAAGCTGATCCGAAAGAATCTCATGTGACTGCTATAAAGAGAATTTTCAAATACCTAAAAGGAATAGTTGATTTTTGGATTTGGTATCCTAAATATGATGATCTTACCTTGAGTTTCTATACTAATGTGGATTGGGCAGGAGATGTAGATGACAGGAAAAGAACTAGTGGTGGTGCCTTCTTACTAGGGAAGAAGTTGGTGTCTTGGTTGAGTAAAAAGAAAAATTCCATTTCCCTATCTACTGTTGAGGTAGAGTATATTGTTGCTACAAATAATTGTACTCAAGTGTTGTGGATGAAACAGATGTTGAAAGATATCAAAGTAGTATATGATGAGCCTATTTCCATATACTGTGACAACTCAAGTGCAATAAACATATCAAAGAATCTGGTGCTACACTCTAAGACCAAGCATATATCAATCAAGTTTCACTTCCTAAGAGAGAAAGTGAGTGAGAAAGAAGTCAGACTGGAGTATGTTCCTACCAAAGTATAGATTGCAGACATTTTCACCAAAGCCATTGCCAAAGGATACTTTTGAGTATCTCATAGGGATGCTAGGGGTGATAACCCCTGTTGATATGAACTAGAGATGCATTTACTTGCATCAATCTGTGTGCTTCATAGTTATATACTGATCCAGATTGATGTTTTTGTGGCTGCTACTCAGGGGGAGTAGTCAGATGTGCAGATATGTAGTTCAGAGCTTGTATGTGGAAAGATAATTCTTATCTTTTTCATTGATGTCAAAGGGGGAGAAGATTCATGTGAAAAATTGTGAATTATCTGAGGAGAAGAGTCATGTGAGGAGAAAAGTTGTGTAAAAGAGTCAGAATCTAAGGGGGAGTAAGTGTTGATTGAGAATTGTGTTGATGGTGTTTTTCACATCATGTGTCGCCATCAATGCCAAAGGGGGAGATTGTTGGATGTTGTGGTTGTGTTGTTGATATGTGGTTTTCATTGATGTCAACACTATTAGCATTGATGTATTGTAGGCTGTATATGTCGAGGATATTGAGAAAATTGTTAAAGAAAGAGTTGCAAGTTGACATTGGAACAGTGAAGGTCATGAAGGTGTCTTGCTTAGTACGTTGATGATCAGTCATTGTGGACTAAAGGGTTTATTGTTGAGTGTATCTAGTTTATCCACTGAAAGTTTCAGAGGTCCGGGTGAAGATTTAATTGTGATGAACAGTTATGTTCTAACAGTTTTTTTATGGCTTCAGTTAGTGTTCCTGATTGAAGTTGATGTGATTCTAGTAATTTCAGTTGTTTTGGATGCTTCTCTGATGATTCTTGGTGCTTGTGGATGGTTCTAGATCATGCTCTATCTTTGTTGCACATCTGCATTGATCGGTGTGCTCATGGTCGGTGATTTTTCTCTTGTGTGTTTGTGTTTTTATGTTCTTGGCCAGACATGGTGGTTGTAACGTGTTATGGATCATTGGAGATTAAAATTTGAATGTTTGGCATGCTCAAGGATATTGTTTTAAGTCTTCATTATATTGTGGCCAACGGTGTTTGATTTGCATTGAAAATTTACTTGTAAATTTGGGCCGACATTATGTACATGTTTTATATTTTATTTTGGCCGACAAAGTTGTTGATGTAATTCCATGTTGCGGATATATAAGAGTGTTTTTTTGTGCAAATTTTTGTAGTGAAGAAGTGCTAGAAAAAGAGAAAGTATGTAACTAGTGATCTAATCATTTGATTGTAGAGTTGAGTGTGAAGAAGTTTGAGCAAAGTGTGAAGGAGTGTTTTTGTGCTTAACCAAAATTGTAATCAGGCTTTTGTAGAAGCTATTCTCTCAATTCATACACTACAAATCTAATCCATTTTTTTGTAATAAAATGTGTCTTCTATGGTAGTGAGCCCTCTTATATTTGAGTAGTGAGCTCTAGGCAGTGTGCCTGAATGCATGTGCATTCCCATTATTCTTCATTATACTTTTAACAAGGTATAATATTATGGAATGACATCCACCATGGTTTTTCCCCTAATAGGGTTTCCACATAAAAATCTTGGTGTTCTCTATGTTTTTTATGTGCTGATTGTTTTTGGTTTATTGTTCATTCATCAGATCTAAGATTAAGTTAAGTTAAGTTTGAAAAGTTTAAATATTTTTGACAACTGATTCACCCCCCCTCTCAGTTGTATGTCCTTTTTTTCCAACAAATCCTATGCTTGTGCGGACCTAAAGGTTTGATAAAGGTGATTTAGTGGTGATATATGCTAAGCTTCAGCTTTTGGTGAGTTGGTACATGAAATTTGTGTCCACCGGTATGTGCGTTCTACCGGCAGATTCAATTTTCTATGGATTGGGAGAAATATTGTTGCTCTGCATTTTTTCTCTGTTTTGTTTCAGACCTTGTGGATCTAGAATATGCTTTGTGAAGGTCTTTCCTATGCTTTGGCAAAGAGGTTTGATCTATGAAGATCTCAAAATCATGTTTCAGTAGTTATGTGTGTGTCTGCACAGTCTGAATTGTCTGATGAAAGAAATTCAGTGATTGAAGCTTGTTGTTCTTGTTGTGGATGTATCTGGAAGGTTCTTAAATGTATTTTCGTGCTTAAGGAAGTTGGTTGTGGCATCCATGTGTCATCTTCTGGTTGGTAAGCGTGTACATCAATGAGTATTTGTGTTTTCATTAGGTTTGGTCGACCAAGTGTTTACACTTTATTCGAGGAATAAAATTTAATGAAGAAAGCATGTAGAAGATTCAAGAATATTATTTCAGGTTTTGGTTATATGTTTTATTGGTCCGCTCTTATTCCTTTCCACCGTGGGAATTTAGAGTTTCTGCCCTAATTTGAATTTATGAAACGATGTATTGTGGCCGACCTTGCTAAATGTTTTTAAGGTTGAGAATAGTATAAAAGCAAGTCAAATTGTGAAGAGATGTATGACAGTGAGATGAAAAGTGACGAAAGTGTGCCACAAATCATAAGAGCAGAAGTGTGTGTGAGTGAGTTGTGATAGCATTTTTTCAGTTTGTTGAAGGTAGTGAACCGAAGGTTTCTGTAATCTTGTGAATGTGCTTTAATTGCAGTGGTGGATCTTTTATTCTCTTTTGTATCTATAGGCAGTGAGCCTCTATGTTGGAAAGTGAGTCCTTTGTAGGTAGTGAGCCTTTGTGTTTGGACAATGAGTCCTCTTTTGGGTAGTGAGCCTTTGTATTCAGTTTATAATCTTTATATTGTGAGTTAACCCTCACTGTGGTTTTTCCCTGATTGGGTTTTCCATGTAAAAATTTGGTGTTCATTGTGTTGATTTACTTTCTATTATTTATGTTTCATGCTTATATTTAATAGTAGAAGTGTGGTTGAAGATTTGATAAGTGATAAAGTTTTAAGGTTAAATTTGTGTGACAACTGATTCACCCCCCTCTCAGTTGTCTTGCGCCTATTTAACACTTGGTTATTCTTCAATCGAAAAATCAAATGATGTTAGTGATACCTCAACGATATTGGGGATAACTTTATCCAATGCAAACATCAAAATGGGGTCCATGAGTAGTCCTTGCCATAAGGTTTTTGTCAACACTCCTTCCATCCACACCATAAACCATCATTCCAACATAATTAATCCCATCAATTGAAACCAACATAAACAAAATTCTTACAAGTCTAAAGCCAAAAAATAAATATCAAAGGCCATGGAATGCAAAAATACAAATGGACAAATAAAGTTAAAATGGATCCCAAAGAAAAATGGATCAAGTAAAGAAAAAAATGTAATTCCAATATCTAATCAAAATGTGGAGCTACAAGAAAAGAGGTCTCCCACATGTAACAAATGTCCACCTCCTTCAAAATGGTCATCATGCAAGGTATATAAAAGTGTTGGTTCCAAACACTATCCTATTCAAAATTCCAAACTCCATCATCCACCATCCCAAGTTTGGAAAATAAAAATTGCTACATCCAAAACACCAAATAGCCCATCCACACCTATCATCATCCATCATAATCCTACATCTCAGCTAAATTCTAAAAATTTGACTTCACAAATTCGTCGCATCTTGGAAGCAACTCTTTATCATAAGGACTCAAATGGAACTCTATCACGATGTGTGTATTTCGATAAGGCCAAACCTAGTATCAGAGAGGATCATAATGACATTGATCAGTTGTATGCAAGTGTTATGATCCTGAAAAGACAACTACTCCATAAAGGTCACTATTGGCATATCATGACACCAATATCTACATCAACACCATCAAAGGATTTAGAACAATCAGTGATCATATAGAACATCAAGTCGATATAAAAAATCAAAAAAATTGTCACCTTGATGAAAACCTGGCAAATAGGCGTCTTGTGTGACATCCAGGAAAAGAAAAAAATAAAAGAATAAAAGAAAAATAGTAAAGAGAAAAAAAATTTCCAATAGTGAAAACCATTTTTATGGCGCTTTGGATAAGTACCATGATGAAAACCTGGAAAACAGGCGTCATGTGTAAGAGCAATTATCTATGTGGACCATTACACTTGGGGGAAAATTGTCTCATCTCCCATTCATTTCTCATAACATTTCCATCTATCCATCCAATCCACGTCATTTTCATCCATTCTCCCACCTACCTTGATCTTGATAAGAAATGGGGCACAAACATAAACCATGCTTTAGGAAATTTCTTGACGTGTCTATCTGTTGGTCATACACTATCCATGAAACATCATGTCATTTCTTTCATAGAATTTCTCCAAACCCATACCTTGGAGAAAAAAAATTATTCTAATGCAACGTAGTCCTTGGAGATCATATGACATTTTTTCCATCTAATAACCCTCATGTCTCCTATCCTTTACCAAAATCAATCCATTGTCCTTTCATACCTATCACTGGACTTGGTTCTCCCTTATCATTGGTTTGAGGATTCTAATCCACTTATCCAAGTTCCCTCCATAATCCCATCTAGTCCTAAGGTTAGTCATTTCAAATGCAACAAGTCTAATCCATACAATCTTGTTATGCAACCTATTGCATCATCCAAAACATTCCTTGGCTTTGTTCCGAGCCATTTTGCAGACTTTGATCCTTTAGTTACATTATCATCCATGGGATATGTCTTTCCCAATCCTAATGTTTTTTTAGGATATGTCTTTCCCATATCAAACAATGTTGTCATCATCATCATCATCATCGCCTATCAATTGGTTTTCAGCTTGACTAGGGGCAAGATCGTGTTCGTCCTTGGATCCTTATGCATGCCCACATGGTTGATTGTGGATATCTTTCACATGAATTTGTCATGATCCTTATCATCCATAGAAAACTCTCATCTATCCATAATAAATCTTTGTCATCCTTCCTATGGCGTGGGAACCATTAACATTTAGCATCCTTCACTTTCATCACCATCCTTTGCATCCATCGATCCCCTTGCACATAATAAGTTGGCCCTATACCTAACTGGGGAAATTCCTTGACTTATATCTTCATGAGATCCTACACATGGTATCAAAATCATAAAACATCAAAATCCCAAAAAAAAATCATAAAACATCAAAATCCAAAAAAATCATAAAACATCAAAAATCCAAAAAAATCATAAAACTTCAAAATCCAAAAACATCAAAAACTCCAAAAACAGGGTCTAAGTCTGAGTCTGAGTCAGTTTGTGTTAGTAGAGACAAACTACGTTGTCTCTGTGCATTTTCTACATAGGAAAGGCTCATCTTAAATGAGCCCCCGAGACATTAGGTTAGTCCTTTTAGGTTGTCCAAATAAAATCATGACTCGGTATTTTGTCAAGTAAAACAAAGTCAAGTCATGTCAAACTAGGAGGTCTTTGCATGTATAATGTAGGAAAGGCCCATCAATCGATGAGCCCCTGAAGCCCTAGGTCAGTCCTTTAGGGTTTTTCAAGTCTAGTATTGTTCTTGGTCCACAACCAATTATCATTTAAACCAAATCATGAATCAACATGCAAACATAACCAACAAAATATTTCATCTTCAATCAGTCAATCATCTTATCGCCAATCAATTGATCTAGTCATTGATCTTGTATTGGAATGGGGCATGATGTCATTTGTCTCATTTGGTCTTATCACTTGTCTTTTATAAGAATGTGTCCTTCCTGAGATTAGACATTGTCACTCGTCAACCTTGTCATTTGCCTTACACAGGATATGTCTTTCTTGCAGCAAGGTGTTTATCAAAATGGTCAATCGAAAAACTTTATCAGATGTGTTCCTTGTCTCTAACAAGATATGTCTTTCTTGAAACCAAGCGTCACTACATCGATCAATTATATCAATCACACTTTACCAAATCATTTAATCTTGTCATCTTGGTCAATTAATCTTTCCTTAATCAGGATGTGTCATTCCTGAAACCAGGCGCAATCAATCAAATCAACTAGTCAACCTTTGTCAACTTATCAATCAATCCTTGTCAACCAATCCATCAAATTCAGTCATCTTGGTCAACCTAATCAATCATATCAAACAATCTTATCAATATTCTTGTCAAACACTTTGTTGGTCTAAGTTTGTCTTATCTTATGACTAGTTCTAGGTCATGTTGCTAGTTACCTCGAGGATGTCCAAAAGGATTTAGAGGGACAATGATGGATCATGAACTCTTTTCTCTGCTTGTTGTTTGTGGTTTGTCTTAGCAAAAAGACTGGGATAATTGGGTCCTTAGTATGAGTCAGGGCATTCATTTTCTTTTGGCTTTGTCTTTTGATTGCTTGTCTCTCACAAATGGTAACCTTGCACACCTTGGTCTATATCATACCATGGTGTTTTTGATCCATTTGTGACAATTTTGATGTGTGATGATGATACATATAAAAAGCATGAAAGTTTGTCTTTTATCATTTCCCATCTGTTGTCTCATCTTTTTTTTCCATTCTTCATGCTAACATCCATCTTTTCCATGCTAACATCCATCTTCTCCATGCAAACATTTCTTCTATCCTTCATCCTCTAGTCTTATCATCCATTTCGAGAGCACATTCATGTTCTTTGAACCCGCCTATCCTCTCAAGGGAGCATACCACAACCCTCCTAGTCATCCTTCCTCATTATCTTTACATTGGGGCAATATTTCATAATTAAATTTCTTTGACACAACGCGATGAACTGCATTATGTCAAAGAGGGGAAAAATGTAGACACTAAAAAATGTCCTGGTCTGTGAACACCATTTTTCTTGGTTATTTAATTAATTCACTTTTTAGCTTTATTCTATCCTGATAAATTAAATAAATTAATTGTGTCACTAATTCTCCCCCTTCTTCAATAATTAAATAAATTATTATTTATTTATTTAATTTTTTTTATCATCTTTCATCTATAGTTAAATAATTAAAGTTAATTATTTAACTATTCACTTATCCTTTAATTCTTCTATAGTTAAATAATTATCGAAATTATTTAATTATCTCCCAACCCTCTCTTTTATTAAATAATTAATTCAAATTAATTATTTAATTCCTTCTCCCATTTTTTCTCTTATTTAATTAAAATGATTTTATGAAATGTTTTAATTAAATGCCCACTTACCTTTTTCCTCAAATAAATAATTTGAAAAAATTATTTGTGTCTCCACTTGTCCAGAGATCCATTCCTCATGAATTAATTGATTTCCAATTTTTAATTTCTCCATTATCCCTCCACTATCTTATTTTTGAATCTCGGTCGTTGATTGTCTCTGGGCTCTTTCTAATTTTAACCGTTTGTTTTGTAACCTCCATCTCATGTATCCTCATCCGTCAATCTTGGAATCTTTCTAGAAGATCGATCTCAACCGTCTGTTCAAATGGCTATCTATAAATGAAGCCTTTCTCCTCCATTTTTTCCTTAACAACTACTTATCTCCAACTTTCTTGCTTACAATTTATAGGTATTTGTACAAGTTTTACTACAAATCTGAGGGCATATTTGCAAAAGAAGAAATAGGAGAGACAAGAGAAGTGATTCAACTGCAATGGGGAGTGCTTTGTTTTATTTGTTTTCATTTTGATCTCTCTATTTGTTTGTATTCTCTTGTTTTATATTGGGTTAATAGCTTAGAGGTGTTGTGGTTGTCACTATTATCTGGGCTAGATTGATTTTTCCCATCTTACAGGTTACATTACAATCAATAGGTTATTCACCTTACAAGAATATCACAAATATACAATTATAGAGTAATTTTGGTAGCATAATAGTACCTAAAAATAGACTCGCAAAGCCCAAATTCCACCCCATCCCAAGCACTAATAAATAAGAGATAAACAAACTAGAAATCATCACAAAGTTTTTGAAAATTATGAACAAGGTTGAGAGACATATCAAACCCAAATGTTCAAGGCACAAATCCTAATTGCCTCCTTGGTATTGGTCTTCTAGGATATTTTAAACATATTCCTTACATCTCAAATGTCATAAACAAGAATATTTGACCACCCAAACTTGAGTGGCCTAGTTTTCTTCTTTATCCAATTCAAAAATGTTTCATTACAAGTTTCTAATCCTATCATAATGTTGGTCAAGATTCCAATGTAACCTCCTTCTTACATGCTCTCACACATCATAATCTAATTTATCAAAAGTAACTCCTATTATGATGACTTGCATGCCTTTCAAAATATTCACACATGGCCAAGAGTGCCACATTGAATTGGCATGCCTACTTCCTCGTGTGAGGAAAAAATAACTAAAGATTAGCAATAGTGCCACCTTAAAATGGAATGTCAACATCCCATATGAGGACAAAAAAAAAAATACAAAATATTGAATATAAACAAATTATCAAATATAACATTTGGAATGCAAAGTTGAGACACCTTTTCCTACATTCTCCCACTTTTTGAAAAACTTGAAAGAATGAAAGGGAAACCTCCAACATTAAATTTTGATTAATAGGGGTAAGAGGAAAATAGACTTACTACACCACCTAAAATTCTATGTGTTCATGGGCTTTATCAAATAATTTTCAACATTCATCAAAGAAGTAACTTGCTATAGCATAAACCTATCTTCCTCTACCATGCCATGAATAAAATTGTACTAGGAATCAATGTGCTTCATCCTTGCATGAAAGGTTGGATTCCTTTTCAAACATATGGCACTTTTTCTATCACACAAAACCATAATAGCTCCTATATTTAATCTCACGTCTAAATGCAAATGCTTAAGTTAAATGGACTCCTCACTAACATGAGAATCTTCCATTTACTTTAATTCTATAGTGGAAAAAGCAACCACAACCTAATGCTTACTCATCCAACTAAAAGAACTACCAAACATAGTGAAATCATATCCACAAGTGGATCTCGTACTATCAACATCACCACCTATTCTAAATCTATAAATCCATGAATTGTCACTACATTTGTATCCCTTGTAGAATAATCATGATAAAAAATAGAGTACTTGGAGGTACCCTACAAATATTTGAATACCCTCTTCACCGAATCCTACTGTACTCATATAGGATTCGCCATGAAATGAACAAGGACTCTCACTACTTAGCAATGTTTAGTCTAACAAATACCATGTAATACATTATTTTTTTAATAAAACTAGCATAAAGAACTCTCACCATATCCTTCATCTCACTTGAGATGTTGGACACTACTTTATTGATAACTTAGTCCCCACCAAAATAAGTATACATAATGGTCTACAAGTTTTCATGTTGAAACTCTCCTAAATCATGTTCACATACTTTCTATGGCCTAACCAAATATTTATGTTATCTCTATCTCCTAGATAATATCCATCTCTAAGATGAACTTGGAAACCCTGAAGTCTTTCATCTCAAAGTATGCTAAAATTTGAGACTTAATTCATAAATCATACCTTTTCCATTGCCTAGAACAACATATCATCAACATACAATAGAATAATAGGAAAATGATCACTATCCATCTTATAATAGTTGCAATGATCAAATTTAGATCTCAAAAATCACAATCCCAACATAAGATAATTAAACTATTGGTACCACATCCTAGGAGATTGATTAAGACCATACAAATATTTCTTCAACTTACATACTAAATATTTTTTATCTTTGTCAATGTAGTGTTTTTGGTTGTCTAATGTAAATTTCTTCCTCTAAATCACTATGAAGGAAATTTATCATCACATTCATTTACTTAAACTCAAGATCAAATATTGTTGTCATAGATAGTAAGAATAGAATGGGTGTCAACTTAGAAACTAGAGAGAATATCACACCATAATCAATTCCCTTAGCCTAGGAATATCCCTTCACAACCAATCTTCCCTTTATACTTATCAACGCTGTCATTTGAACCAATCTTTCTTTGAACACCCATTTGTACCAATTATTTTTTATCCATTAAGAAAAGGTACTAATTCCCAAATGTTGTTATGCTTCAATGTAGTCATCTCCTCCTCCATGGCCACTTTTTATGACTACATCATTTTTACCCATAGCCTTATTCACATTTCTAGACTCGTTAGTGTTATTAATTAGAGAAAAATTGTAGCTTCAATGAGGAGTATACATGTGTCTAGTTGTTTTATTTGTCAAGTGGACTTCCTCAAAGACTCAAGTAAAGGTTATATCTCTTCTTTTTAACTCTCTAAACTATCTAAGCTCTCCTCCTCTTCAAGTCCTTTGAGGAATTTAGGTTCAACCTTCTTGGTCATCGGGGTTAGTGAACCACGTCTTTTTTTCATCCTTCTCTAGTTGCAATATTGAGGAAGAAAGCCTATTTGAAGATAATACTTTTCTATACAAAAATTTCTCAACCACAAGATCCCAAAGCTTGTACCCTTTACTATAGGGGTGATCCCACAATAGTGGGTTACAATTCACTTGACGAACAAAAATTGTCTAGGTGTGGAAATTTTTTTGGAAAAGTCCACTCAAATGGGGGTGTTCATTAGAACACATAAAGGTGTTCGTTCAAACACCCCCTTCGAGTGAACCACCTTTCTCCTCTAGGGTTCAATCGAACCCATGTTGGTCGGTATTTTATCAATAAAATAATGGGTTTTATTTTTTTAATGTTATTGTTAGGGGGTTCAAATGAACACCCCTTCATTAGAACCCCCCTTCATTTTAAGGGGTTTCAAGGGGTTTGAACGAAGGGGTGTTCTTTCAAACCCCCTTATTTTTCCCTGGCCCCCCTCCATCTGCAATTTTATGTAGATTTTTGGGTTTTGAGGCTCAGGTTGAGGATCAAAATGGAATCAAATTGACATACCTAGCTAGAGGATTATAGTCCTCGAAATGAGCTCTCCATCAAGTATTGTTTTAATATATTTTGGTTTTATTTATATATTTTTTAGTTTAATTAAACATAGGTTTTTTACCAAAAATCAAGCGCTTTGTTCTACACATGTGAAAAAATAGTAGATTACCAAAAAAATTCTGAAAAAATATCTATGCTCTTGGTATTGATGTCCTTGATCCAACAAAAATAAATAAATTTTGATACATTCAAAAAAGTTATGCACTTTATAGTACACTTATGTCTAAATTGTAATTGGTTTGACTTCAAAACTTAATTAAGAAAAAAATATTCAATAAAACACTATGAAACCAAATGCATGCTCTATATATCATAGTTACAAATCTAAATTCAAAAAAATTAAAATTTTATCCTTCGTAGAAAAAAGTTATGGGCTTTATAGTACACATCACTCTTTAAAAATGGTGTTTACTATTAAAAACTAGTTATTAAAGGAGATGGAAAAATAAATGCAATTTGATTCCAAAAAAAAATTAAAATATATATTTAGAATCTACAAACAAAATGTCAAAAATCACTAGTTTGCATCATCTTCAAATTCCTCACAATTTAGCAGCTATAGGTGTCAGAAAGTGAAGATTTAGTTCAAAATGTTCATTTCAATGTCAAGTTTGGCCAAAAAGTGTAACCCACTATTGTGTGATCACCCATAGTTGATGAAAAATAGATTTCATAGCCTTTTTCTCCAATTTAGATTGTTTACCCATAGGAAAATGTGCATGTCTCACAACCAAAGACTTCAATATGTCTCAATGAGGAATTTTTCTTGTCCACATATCCATGAGTGTCTTCTTACCAAGATTTGATGTGATAGACCTATCAACCAAGTAACAAGTCATGGCAACTGCCTCTACCCAAAACTATTTTTCCAATCTAGCCACTAAGCATACTCCTAACCCTCTCTGTCATTGCCATGTTCATTCTTTCTACAACTCCATTAAGTTGAGGAGTGTATGGATTTGTCTTATTTATTTTTGTGTGACCTATAAATTACATTGAAAATCTAAATGATAATCAACGAACAATAATATTCACAATCAAATTCAAACACACCAATGAATCAATTTGAAAAAAGATCAAACAAACAATCAATACGTTAGACTTGCAATACCTTCAAGTTGATCTCCATTGCTCTCCTCTATCCACCTTGGAGAATGGTGTGTGTTATCTTTTCTCTTGTATTTGTAATAAGCACAATAGAAATAAAACATTGTCATAATTTGAGTATAGTTTCGTCACACGATCTGAGAAGAAAAATGAGTGATAGGTTGGTTGCATTTATAGATCTTTGGTGACATCGATCAACGATCAAGATTAGAGGAAAGACTGAAAAAGATCAATGGTGGAGGATTGATGAGAGGATTTGATTGATTGTTAATTGACTGCATGATTTTAAATAATGGATTGTATGATTTAATCAAGAGAATTGAATGGAGAGATAACTCAGACTAATAGATTTTTGACAAGATTGATTGCTTAGTTAAGTGTTTTGATAAGTCAATGGACTCAAAATGAGTAGGAGTGGAATAGAACTGATGGATTAGTAGATTGAATTGATTGCTTAGTGAACATGTGTGATTGATGAGTGAACTGATTAAACTGATTAGTAGACTAAGAGTAAGTCTCAGTCAGGAGATGAGGTGAAAATGCATGGAAATTAATAATTAATTAAATTATTAATAGCATGTGCAAAATGGATTAAATAAATAATTTTATTTATTTTGGACAATGGATAATGTTGAGAAAATAATGTATAAATTAAATAATTAAAATAATTATTTAATTTAGGAAATGGATAATTAATTAAATAGCAATTAATTTAATTAATTTGAGAAGAATAGGGATAATTAGTGAGTTAATTAAATAAGAAATTTATTTAATTAATCAAGAAAGAATAATAATGTGAATTAATTAAACAATACAAAATTATTTAATTAATAGTGGAATGTGAAATTAGTAATAATTAAATAGTTAAAAAGTATTTAATTATAGGAGATGATATAAGATTAGTTAAATAATAAAATTATTTACTTAAATTCAAAAGAATAATTATTGCGATGTAATTTCAGGAAATGTTAGTTGAATTTTAAGTGTACACTTTCTATTTCGTGATCCTTATAGAATATATTTAAATCTACTAGACAAAACTTTCTATCATTATCTATGCACATGTAGATATTTTACATAGATAAACAAGCTAAACTAAGTTAACCTATTTATTTACATCTATATGAAAAAGTCTACTTAAGCATATGGATTGATTAAAATATTGATGAAAACACAAATTCTTACCAATACCAATCCTTGTTAAACCAAGTCATGGTGGTTATGCTCCAAGATGATATGTGAGTGCTCCTACCAATAGAATAACATTGCATAAAGAGGCTTCTATATGATAATAGTTTGGGTTGACATCAATGTATAGATTTTTGGATGGTGGATTGGATGGCTAGGATTGATTTGAAGTATCAAGGACCCATATTGATTGAGAGGATTAAGATGATGGAGAGAGGAAAAGTGCCTCCATTTGGTTGGTGCACATACAAGGGTTCATGAATCAAGGTAAATGAAAATTTGAGGATTCCCTTAGGAGGAGTGGATGAATAGGATTGGAAAGGCACCTTGAGGTACCTTGGGGGTATCGGTAAATCTTTGACCCATGTGATGTGTACCAAGACCCATACCTCATGTACAAAGACCCATGTCTTTTGTACAAAGACATGTGCTTAAGTACCTTTTGGAGGATGCACAATATTTTAATGAGTTGATCAAGATTTAGGAATGTGTAAGTGGGAGATTAGTGGGTTGAATGGTTTTATCCAACTTAACGAAAAGTGGATAAAAAGGGGAATGAAATAAATAGGATATATTTATTTAATTTTTTGGATGAGGATGAGGGACTTAAATAAATAAATAATTGGATTTATTTAAGGGTGGACTATAGAAAATGGATGATAATTGATTAAATACTAGGAATATGATTAGGTGAATGGTGATGAATAGTGATTTTATTAATGAAATTTATCGAATAAATGATGATTTATTCAATCATTTATAGAGTAAATGGTTGGGTTCGAGTTGATTGTAGTTGAACTGGTGATGGGTCAATTTTAGGTGTCTACATTATTGGTCCTTAAAATATTAATCTTCCAGGTAGTCTAATTCTCTACAAGAGGCTTAACCCTTTTCAAAAATTGAAAAATTCAAATTTATTTTCAATGAAAAATACCCATGTCCTACCATAATAATAAATAAAAGAAACATAACATATAAATTGTAAAATCAAACGGATATTAACAAGACAAAATATACAAATGTATCAATTTCAATACCCTGGAAGTTTCATGAGAACTAAAATAAAAACGAAAGCAATAATTTTTTTAATATACACAATACTCACAAAAATCAAAATTAAAGGTTACAATCATTTAACCTCTTAAAAATATTTTTTAATTTTTCAAGGTCCTCAGCCCTTCTCACCTATGCCACCCATCACCTAGTGTCATAAAATGATTTTCTCTAGAATAGTACCTTAGTCTCCAAAGCATGAGCATCCTTAGCTAACTAGAAACCATAACCATCAAAAGTGGTTGAAACACTTTTTTTTGGTTGGTTCTAATAGTGAAGGTGTACATTCTATAGATCTCTTCACTACAGGAATCAAATAAATATTACACACTTAAGTATGCATGCATCTAGCTAAAAAAGAATGTCAATATGAAAACCTTTAGCAAGTTCCATAGCCTTTCTCACCATATTCCACCTTCCACTCAATAAATAACATGCACACCTTTAGCAAGATCCATAGCCTTTCTCACCATATTGCACCTTCCACTCAATAAAATAGCATGCACACCTAAATCATTAAGTTTTCTTACAAAGAGTAGGTTTCATGCCAAACCAAATATATGAAATACACCATTGATTCCCTTCACTTGTCCATCAAGGAATCAAATTAGGAATCTTACCTAACCAATAATCTATATATAATAATCATCTCTAAGGTAAACCCTTCCACCATCATATTTTTTATATTTTTTAAACCAACCTTGGAAAGAGGCACTAGAGTTTAACAACCACATAATTTTTTATGCATATTTAGATAAGGCCACAACAAAGGCATCACCATCATCTTGGGAGGATTTCTTATAATCATCATTAGAATCTCTCTTTTTCTTATATTTCTCCTCCTCATGTAGTCTCTTTTTAAATGGTTGGGCTTGATGTAATTTCAAAATTTAGCATTGGACTTACTAGAAGATTTGGATCTCCCATGGGATTTAGATATATCCTTGTCTTGCTTCTTTTTTGTCTTCTTTGATTTTTTATTTTGGTCTTCCATAAACAAATAGAGCCTCCTTATTTATTTCATAAGGCTTTTTTCACATCTCTTCAAAAAGTAACAATACCACCACATCATCCATTTTTCAACTTGGTGGTAGTGCTCCCAATATCCATAATAATGTGGTCATATGAATTTGGTAAAGAATAAATTAAAATCGTGCAACAATCATCTTCCTCCATTTTAACCACCATAGAGTTTGGTTGAGTAACTATCATATTTAAAGCATTCATATGGTTCGTTATGGATCCATTGTCCTTTATCTTGAGGATATATAGCTTGTTTCTCAAGAATATTTCATTCACCAAGGATTTAGCTTGATAAATCTCTACAAACTTCTTTCAAAGGTTTGTTGTAGTAGTTTATTTGTTAACATTCAATAGCACTAAATCTACCAAACAAAGTATAATAAGAAATTTCACAATTTTATCCATCAATTACTAATATTCTTGTTTAATTGTAGTACTCATTGTACTAGTAATTACAACCTATAGAGATCTATATATAAGCATCTCCTCTATTTCGAGCTTCCACAATTCAAAAAAAAATCTCATAAATTTATCCATTTCTATTCTTAAATTACTTGCCATCCATTATTGTAATAAGTTCAAAAACTCCTACACAACTCCCACTCAATTGAAGATTAGTATAAAAACCCCTCTACCCAACACCTAGAATTTGAGGTGATAAGGCTCTAATACCAAATGAAAGGAAGAAAGGTATGATAAAACACTCTACTAATCTTAGAGGAGAGTATTGTCCATATTTATTATATTTATAGATACAAAAAGGAGAATCAGACATAAAACATATAAATAATAATACCATAGATTGAGGATTTACATGGGGAAAACATTTTCAAGAGAAAACTCCCACACTCCAAAAGTAGAACAACTTGCATTAGTTGGAAAAAACCATGGTTACATTATAATCTATAGGTTATTCCTATTATAGGAGTATCACCAACATACAATTATAGAGTAATTTTAGCAGCATAATGATGCTTACAAATAGACTCACAAAAATCATACTCGACTTCATCTTGAGCACCAATATATATGGGATAAAAAACTAAAAACCATCACAAAGTTTTGGAAAACTATGAACGAGGCTAAGAGAGGTATGGCACCCAAATGGTCAAGGAAAAAATCCTAATGTCTCCTTGGTCTTGGTCTTCTAGGCTACTTTTATCATATTTTGTACATATTGTCATATGTTATTAGAAATGATATTTGACCACCCAAACTTGGGTTCCCTAATTTCTCTTTATTCTCTCATTCAAATATGCTCCATGACAAGTGTACAATTTTATCATAATGGTGGTCAAGATTCCAATGTAAACTCCTTACATATTCTTACATAAGAATCTATGATAAGTAACTCTTCTTATGATTCCTTACACACCTTCCAAAATACCAATGCATGGACAAGAGTTCCACCTCAATAGAGAATAGCTACTTCCTCATGTGAGGAAAAATCACAAAAGATGAACAATAGTGTCACCTCAAAATGGTATGCCACCTTCAAATATGATGGTGTAGGAGTTTGTGGTGAACTCCTCAAAAATCCAAGATCATCTACAAGACAAAATAACTTCCACAAGAGAGAAAGGAAAAAAATATCATGCTATGATTATGGATGCAAGATTTCCAGATTGGATATGGTTGACAACCAAATTTTTAGATTGATGGTTGTTGTTGGTGTGAATAAAAGTCTTGTACCTAGTTAATTTCCTTACTAGGTACTTAGGGGACTTATTAACATGTTAAGTTTACTTAGGTTATAAGATTACTTCTAGGAGTCTCAGTTGTCATATCTAGATCTTATCTTTTTATCATTTGATGCTTGTGTCCTAGGTAGTTATGATTTATTTGTCTCATTTGATAGGATTAAGACACTTTTCATGATCTTATCTAATCCTTTATCTCACCTTGCCTATATAAGTAAGGCCTCTAATGTACATTTTTATCAATTGTTCATTCATAATACAAGTTATTCTTACCATTTTCTCTCTTTTGGAAGATGTTTTGATCTACCAATTATTCCTAGGGATATTGAGGAGTCACCATTAACACCTACATGGTATTAGAGCTCCAGTGTTATAGATTCCTTCCTAGATCTAAGGGTTTTGTGTTGGCTTGAATATTTTTATAGGTGCATGTTGGGGTTTCAAGGACCTTACAGTTGAATCTAAAGGATCAAAAAATAGTCAAGTTTTCCTTTCGTTTCGTCAATTTTTGTTTTGACTAGTCTGCAAAGGTTTTAGTTGAGGGTTTCAGTTACCAGATCCAGGGGTAGCTAAATTTTCAATGCACTTTGGATCAAATTTGACCCTTCCATTGCATCTAGAAGGCCCAAAAACCTAAATATTGATCATCAAAATGTAAAAATTGTACTTTTTCCTAGGGAGCATCAAAAAAAAATTCTACAAAATCAGCATTTTTTGTTTGTACAGGTGTACAACAGCTGTACAGTACGACGTTGTATTGTGTTGTACCATCGTTTGAGGTTTGTGGTACAGATTTGACATCAACTTGGCATATTTGAGTGTCCATTGCCTATGCAATCTCTGTGTCATCTTTTGTTGGTCTTTCTTGTACTGGTGTAAGAACTACGTGGTATGTGTCACTGTCAAATCACATTTATGTCAGTGTACGAAAGGTTTAGTTGATGATTTTTATTTAAAAATTATTTTGTTGGTAGTTTTTTAATATATATTAATCACTATTTAATATTTAATTGGTGGGTTAATATTTTTGGTTTAGCCCTCAGTTCCCCTTTAGCAGGACCCTCGGGCCTTTGGACTAATGTGGGGGGGGATAAACCCCTAGTGGTGTGTGGAGTCACCATTGACCCATGCAACTAGCACACCACCCCATCACTGCCCCTTTAGGCATCACTTTTTGATTTTCTATCGACTGGCCCTATGGTTGTATTAGCGACCAAGAGCTGAATAATCCAGCCCCCAAGTTCTTTGTTTTGACCCCCAAGCCCTAAAATAGGGGTTTTTTTCAAATTGTAATAATTTTTGATCCAGGAGGATAATTTTTTGAAATAAAATATTGTCAAAAAGTAGATTTTGCAAATTTTTTAGTGGTGCAATTGTTTTCTCTAAATTTTGTAGTTTGATGCATGTTTTTTGCTCTAAGTTGGATCTTTCTTTTTAGCCTCTGAGGTCATAACTTTTTTCTTCAGACTCTATTTTTCGTGATTCTTGTGGCATCTAGAAGGTATTGAGGGGCATTTCAATTCTATACATGCACTTTTTGTAGATTTTTTTCTAGAATTTCTAAATTTTAGTTTGAAGCCAGATTGGTATTTGGCACAAGTTATAAATTTGCAAACAAAGTGGCACTTTCTTTGGGACAAAGGGGTAAATTGCTTGTATTGTGAGGGGTAATTGTTGTTCCTCTATTATATTTTCTAATTTTATCATGGATTTTCCAAAAGTTTTACTTCTAACTCTATATAACTATCATGAATGGAAATCACAGATGGAGATTTTATTGTCTAAATTGAAGTTGCAAAGAATCATATTTGGCACAGACCTCGAACCCAAAGGAGCTACAAAAAGAAGAAAATGGTTTGATAGAAGGGATGAAGCCCTTGGTACTCTTATTTTTTCTATTTCTCTAGACCTTATATATCATGTTACATCTTGTAAGCATCCTAATGATGTTTGGACTACCTTAGAGAGTCTCTTTGGTAAGCTAGGAAAAATGAGGAAATTTAATTTGGAGAATAAACTTATGAGTCTCAATCCTTCAGATTTTCATAATATATAAGACTTCTTCTCTAGGATCAATTCTCTTAGACTATTGTTTTCTAATTGTGGGGTCACCAAAGAGGATGACTAGTTGATTCTTTCTATTCTTGCTAAGCTTGGTTTTGATTATTCAATGTTTATTTTTATATTTTATGCTACTATGGATGCCCTAGGAAATACATGCAAAATTCCCTCTCTTGATGAATCTGTGTCTCATCTCACAAGGGAACAAGCAAAGTTGGCACACATGGGCATAGTTAAGTCTTCCAAATCTCATGCTCTTCTTGTAAAATATCCAAAGGCTTCAGGTGGCAAAGGTAAGAAGCAGAATAAGGATACCAAGTCAAATGAGCAAGGTAAGGATTTACCTTCCAAAAGAACTCCTAAGTATACTCCCTCTTCTAAAGAGGAGTCATCTAAAAAGAAGAAGTTGAAATGTAGATATTGTAAAAAGATAGGAAATGATGAGCATCAATGTTATGATAAGAAGATTGATGAACTAACACACCTTCTTCAAAAGAACATCCTACTGCCCTCATTAGTGTCTTCTTCTTCTTAGCATCTTAGTCAAGAGCTACATCATCTCATTCAAGGAATACATGATTTACAACCGAGCTACACAAAATGAAAGGACAAGAACTCTTGGCCTCTACAAGTCTTGAATCTGGTAGATGGCTTCTTGATTCAAGTGCATCTCATCATATGGCATCATCTATGGGAATGTTCTCTTATTTTGAGCCTTGTAGTTCACCTAATATTTTTTATGGCTAAAAATACATATATGAAGGTATGTGGGAAGGGTTATATTGACATGGGGGATGGAACTTTTAATTTTATAGTTTGTGTTCCTTTTGTAGCAACGAAAATTGTCACCCTTGACAATTTCACACTACCTTGACACCCTATTTTTCCTATAACATTAATTATAATTATAATTTACCAATTTTGGGGTTAGATTAATAAAATACATTTAAATCCCTATCATCCTAACAATTTTGGGTGAAAAAGTACCAGTCTAGGGTGCAGAGTACCCTAGACCAAAAAGCAAATTTTAAATGTTTGAAATTTTGATTGGAAGGCTTTTATGATTTAAAAATGACCTCAGGTCAGCCCCTACCCAAAAGGATTAATTAAAATGCATATATAAGCATTTTTTCCTCTCATTTTGAGCATGAAAGAAGGAGACAATTTATGAATGAGATCAATTAGAAGGAAAATATGGAGAAGTATTGAGTTATCCTCTACATGCTATGCTACAAAAATCCATTATGTATGTGAGCTAACCTTTTGAAAGTCTATCAAGCAATCGAGGCATCCATCAAACAACTTGTGTGTGTCATCTTTCCTTCAAGGGTTTTCACCTCAAGGTAATACTATCATTTATCATTTATCAATTTTAATCAATCAATGTTGTTTGAGCCTTTTCCCAACCTAGGCTATGCTCTCTTGATCATCATTAATCACTATAAGTGGAGGTAGAAATACCAAAGCTAGGATTTGACTTAGTCAAGAGAAGATTTATCAGCATATTGCAACATTATTTTAAATCAAGCATCATGTCAATCCTTCATCACGTTTTTATGTGATTTTGTTTATGTTTTATGGTCATTTGTTTTGCAAGTACTAACACTTACAGGTCTTCAAATCAAATCAAAACAAGTTGTAATAAATCCTTGAAGGTGATAAGCATGACTTCAATCCATCAAGGAGATCAAATTTGAGTGGTGAGTTACAACAAGTTTTCAATTCATTACTTGTTATTGTTTAGCCTCTATCCCTCAAAAGGATAAGCTCTATTTTTATCATCAATTTTTTCATTGTGGAGGTTGAAATACCAACACAGGGTTTGATTGAAGCAAGCCCTTATATGGCACAACCCTTCCCCTCCTTTTGAATGTGAAATTTATAGATCTAAAGAGGATTGGAAGGAGATACAGTTTGATCATTTATGCATTCAATCCCTACAACTTGACAAGATATTGAAACTACATTATCTCAATGATAGACAAAGATATGACAACCAAATCTAGAAGGAAGGAGCTATAGATCAAGTACCTCAGGACTGCAAAATCCTTTTTCAGAATTAGGGTTTCAATCTAGGGAACTAAGGGCACCCTTGTTTAGCAAAATTTACCTCAAATTCAGAGGTCATGTACCTATGTGTCTGCCTTCTACTTTTTTGGAACTCAAATTTATCTATGTTTTTAGTTTGTTAGAATTCATCTCAAAATGCCACCTTTTCATAGATTAGTTAATTACATCATAGCATTTCATCCAAAATCAATTGCCAACACTCAAAGAATTCAAATCAAGGGTTAATTGAATCACCTTTTAGGTTGTAATTCAATCGCATACCCTTGCTAATCCAAATTCCAATTTTAAGTGAAAAGTGGATAATCCTAGTTAAAATCCTAGAATCACCTTTTCCATCATAACACCTTCCTTGACATCAAATATCCTTTCTATTTATCAAATTAATCATAGTGTACAAGGTAAGATAGTTGAGTTCACTCCTGATAGAGTCTATATAAGGGACTTGGAAACTAGGGATATCATTGCTATCAAGATGGTTGATCATTCATCTCATTTGTATTCCTTTTCACATTTTTCTTTAGTTGAAGATAATGTTCCTTTGATTGCATATCACACTCATTCATCTAGTGTGAATCATGATTGTGAGGAGAAGTTTGGTCATCTAAACCTTGGTAATCTAGAGACCAATGTTGAGCTTCCTACTCCTCCACCTCCTACTTGTTCAACTAGTAGTGCTTTTTTTCAACGAGATGATTATAGTTTTTCAAATCTTGCTTTGTGGGATGAATATTTGACAAGGATTTCTAACTTGTTTGTGGATTCTCATACTATATATTTAGAGGACACACTTGAGGGGTTTTCTTTCCTCTTTGATCAAAGATTCAACACAACTGTTATCCCATCATCTTTGACTTTGGAGATTGAAATTCATGAGTTTCCTCCTCTTGATTTGGCATGTTTCTTGGTTGATTTTGACCATGGTTAAGTTGTGGCTTATTCAATCTTGGAGAATCCTACTTAATTTTTAGAGGCATACATGTTGAGACTTAGTCTCCCTCCTTTCAGGTTATGATGGAGTGGCTTCTTCATCAACCTATGGATTTTTTTCTTCCCAAGGGAATATGTGTTGCTTGCATTCATTGGATCATCTTTTGTTTTCAGGCATTCTTCATCAACATTGGAGCTTCTTCATTATGGGGGAGATATCTTGTCTTTATTTTTTTCCCTCTTCTAGGGGATTTCTTTATTTTTATCTCTCTTTTGGAGAGGATTTTTGTCCCACTGGGTTTTATCCTTTTCTTTGTTTGTGTGAGATTGCATTTTCATTTGTAAATGGGTACCTAACATAGCCTTGTAACCAGGACCCTAGTCTCTTTGCATAGTTTGCATAATAATCTTCTCCCTAATTTGTACTTAAGGGTGGGTGTTGATGTGAATAAAATTCTTGTACCTATTTAATTTCCTTACTAGGGACTTAAGGGACTTATTCACATGTTAAATTTACTTAGGTTATAAGATTCCTTCTAAAAGTATTAGTTGTCATATCTAGATCTTATCTTTTTAGCATGTAAAGCTTGTGTCCTAGGTAGTTATGAGTTAGTTGTCTCATGTGATAGGATTAAGACACTTTTCATGATCTTGTATAATCCTTTCTCTCACCTTGCCTATATAATCAAGGTATCTTATTTACATTTTTATCAATCTTGCATTTATAATACAAGCAATTATTTCCATTTTCTCTCTTGTGAAAGATATTTTGATCTAGCAATTGTTCCTGGGGGTGTTGAGGAGCCACCATTAACTCCTATAATTAAAATGTACATATGATTCCTTTCTTATATAGGCAAGGTGTGATGATGTTGTTGGAAGGCTGAAATCACTGAGAGGGGGGGTGAATCAGTGATTTATGAAAGTCACAATTTTCAAAAATAGTGATTTATGTAAGTTTGTTTTGAGCCAAGAAGACAAATGATAGTATGTATTGCAAACTTGACATTTAAATCAAGACACCAAAGGAAAATTAAAAGAACATATTTTACTTGTGCATGAACAATAGTGTATTTGCATGAACCAGGAATTTAAACATGAAACTTTAACAGAAGGGAAATGTAACACTGTCACATGTATCAGAGCTCACTTTAAATTAGAACTTTTTATGCATGAAACCTGGCATATATATTGGAAGATGTGAATTCAATTTATATTTGGTGACACATTTAAAATAGACAGATAAGAAAACTCACACACATATAAACATCACATAACACCAAAATTTGTCCTGAGTGGAAAAACCCTCTTAGGGAATAAAAAACCACTCGAAAAATCTTTCATTTATTCACTTAGAGCACCAACTCTTTCACATTCAGGAGCACCAACTCCACAATTTTAGGAGCACCAAATCCAAAAAATTCAGAAGCACCAACTTCATAAAACCAGGAGCACCAACTCCTTTACAATGTCAAAACAATACAGTATTCTATCATAACCCTAGAAGTGCAATTTTTTGCAATCCTAGAATTACAATAGAAGACTATGAATATCCTCATTAAGCACATTGAAGAATGTTGTGTATCAACATCTTCCTTAAATACAATAATATAAGAATCATAATAAAAGATTTTCAATACAATATATGTTGTATCAAAATGTCTGAAAACATTATATCTCTCTTTTCAGATCCACATGAAAATTCTTGAAGATCATCTTTTAAAGACCCTGCAAATAATAATCTTTGTATGCAGTTTGAATAATTGTAAACCAACACGGGTTAGGGTTACAAGAGAAGAACCCTAAAGAGTTTTCAACTAACTCTTTTAAGAATCATATGTTCTCATCAAAATTTCTAGATTGGAATAACTGAATGCATTAACCCTTTATTTGTTGCTAAGAAATAATCAAGGGTTTTGAATAACATTAACCATTGAATCTTCATTGTTATTACCTCAACAAAAATGATCAAAGCCCATAAATAGTATTTACCTTAATACATGTTTAAGGAGGAATGAAAATAAACAAATACCAGAAGAATCGTTCTAAAACTATCCAGCTGAAGTCTTCCATCAACAAGCTCTGCCTATTTTCAACTTCCTCAGTTAAGTATTTTACCATAAATATGTAATCACAATTCCATGGTGGCGGCTATGGTTTCACAATTTTACGTAATGAAACAACTCTACCCTATATTTCCCCAAAGTCTTTCGAAGACTTCAACCAAAAAGATAAACATTTGAAATCCGATAGAATACACAATGATTAAAATCATTTTGAAGTTCGGTGAGAAACAACATCATATCACATGATTTAATCAATTATTAAAATGCTTTTGAGACCATTGACTGCCGACACACATCATTAATTCTCAAGGACTGTTGAAGCCACATAATATCCCTGTCAACAAAAATAATCACACTGATATAATAGTTGTTGTCGGTGTTAGTCACATGTATATTGTGACTTATCATTTAAAACCGATACAACAATACCATATGCATAAAGAAACCTGATAGGGTTTTGAATACATAAACCATGCAAACCACTTTAATCACCTTTTGATGCCAATTATGCTCACATAATAGTGTCTATTTTTTTTTAATATCCAATGACACAATTATAGTACCAAAGTATATGCCAAGAAATATACAAATGTACATAATCAACACATTCAAACACAGTGAAATGTGATAATCAAGACCAAAAAATGTGGAGTCCTTATGTATTTGAAAAAATGAATGTTTTGTCACCTGAAGCACTGATTGTTTTCGCAAACTGAACCTGAAAATGCTCAATCAGAATATGATCAAATAACTTGTGCCATGATCAACCTGAATACCCTGTACAATGCCTTATCAAAACTGTCAGTCCAACATAATCAAAACACTGAAAGAATATCATGTAGAGTAGATCAAATAACTAAACCATCATGGATATCCTGAAAGTGAAGTAGCATCAATCTGAAATCTGAAAATGAATAGTCATGAATCTCCTGAAACTCAAGTCCACAAAAGGATTCCGCAAAGTATCATTTCCAACATCAAGTGATTTTGACATCAATCATTGCCAACATCAAGAACACATGTCATCATGTAAAACCTGACTTGTAGCATCCTAAAAAATAAACACTGTTAGTACAAATATGCATCAAGATCCCATCAAAATGATGTAGATAGAGCCAAGGAAATCATGATATAAACTGAACCAAATCATATGCCACCAATATTAGACCATCCCAATTGTATAAACCATGTGCATGTATTATCCAAATCAAGGAGTTTTTTCATAGTGTTACCAAGATGTCAATGACACAACACATGTCAGAGAAACCAAGCATGAGCAACTGAATACACCATTTGCATATCATGGGAACCAATCAACCTAACAATCATTGCATCTTGCATCTTGTCAATGAACTAGTTGTCAAACAACCAATTAGCATCCTCGAAACCAATCTGTGCATCATGTAGCTTGTCAATGTCCTCGAAACCAATATGCACATCATGTAGCTTGTCAATGTCAATCATCTACACATCATGTAGCTTGTCAATGCCAATCAAAGAACACCATTATAAGAACCATTTTTTTCATCAAGGACAAACATCAAGAACAAATGACAAACAACTGAGAATCAACTTTCCCTTTGTCCTTGATGGAAAAACACATACTTTCTCTCCCCCTTTTTGCCTCAATGACAAAGGATGAAAGAGGAAAATGTGAGATGCCATGAAGATAAACATTTGAGAGTCCAATCAACACATATCCATCTGAAAGTATGAATCAAACTCAAGGATCAACCAATATAGCATCACTTCATAATCAAACAGCTTTGCTGCATATATCTCTTTGTGTTCACATACAATCAAAGACACTGTCAATTCAAATACTTAAAGACAAATTGCAACATGAAGCTCCCCCAAACGCTTTGTATATACTAAATCTTGGCAGAATATCTTTTATCTTTTCTTCAAGAAAATGGCCTTTAGTGTAAAGCATCACTGTTTCTACATGTTGATTAGCAAAGAAGTTCAAGAAAAATTTGACTTTGTTCATATAATGCTACATGTGAATCAAAGCAAGATACAATCAAAAATCAGTACCACTAACAAATTCAGTATGCATGCAAGCAACAAAAAAAATCAACAAGATTTTACCACTGTCCATACAGTTTCATCACTATACTCACTGTCCACCATAGAAGAGTATGTTGTACTATCAAAGCATCAAAAACCATTTATAGCATTATCAGTTTTGCTAGAATAGAGAATAATCACTATCATTGAATGGACTGTCTATCCACCAATTTTGTACAAACATCATTTATGTTGTCTTTTACTTCTTGGTTCATAGCAATACTTGTTATGAAAACCACTATGTGAACCAAAGTAAACCATTACTCCTCCTTCAAATCACTGACTGTCCAAGCTAAGTCACTATTTCACAGACAACTTGTGTCAAGTCCTTGGATTGTAATGTTAAATGTTCACAATGCACATCTACTGCACTTTTCATTGATTTTCAACATGTATCACACTTCAACAGTATAAGCTTGTTACTGTGGAAATAATTGTGTTGTTCACTATTCACTATTTGTAGACCCAGCAGTCATAACATTTAAAAATATGAACTGAATGTGTATTTTCAAAGAAAGAACACATCACCATAGAACTACATTGACATGACAATGCATTGTATTGTATACTCTCACCTTTTAACCTTATAAATACAGTTGTTAACCAAAAAAAAATCTAGGTTTGAACTACTTAACAATTCAACCTTCAAACTATGTGAACATGTGAATCCAATATTTATACACTGACATTTGACGTAAAGACAAAAAATGTTGTCAATAACCAACACATCTTCTAATATGAACCACTGTCAATAGCACTGGTGTCAAGATGCTAATATGAATTACTGTCTTATGTGGTTGAGGACTCCTGCAGTCTATAATAACTCATGACCAAAGAAAGAAGCATCAATACATTGTTTTTCTAATTTGTTTACCATGCTTCATGGAAGATACCAAAAACTTCTCCTTGCAACAGTACCTCGTAAAAACACACTGTCACCTTCTTCTTCATATATTTGCTAGGTCACCCAGCAATTTGAATATCAATACCATTGCTATTAAGTAGAGGCTCTGTCAAATAAGAGTCACTGTCAATTAGAAATTTGTTAATCAAATGAATGCACAAACAAACTTCCAAAATCAGCAACATTTAGAGATGTATCATGATTTGTCCAAACAATGGTATTTGTCAAACCCCCTATATCACCACTAGACCATGTGACTAACATATATCACCAATCATCTGACAACTATCCTTTAGAATCAGCACAAGATCAAGTAATTTGGAATGTATTAAGTAACTATGAGCTATCAAATAACTCAACTTGTTAACCATAAAGAACACCATGAATACTGTGTACAATGACTTATCAAAGTGTAAGGAATAAATATCCAATAAGAATCATAAAACTATTGTTATGTTGATTGCTACACACACCATAGTACTTGTTCCAAAGTCATCTTGTCAAAACATAATGATATCCTTGATACCCTGAGATCTAGTTATGACATGAACATTTGCATGAAAATCATTAAAGCATATTTGATCATGAAGAATATTATCATGTATACTGTCAGTCATGTACATCAAATGATTGCAGCAAAAATCACAGGCTACTATACTTTCTCTGTTATAAAATATTTATGACCACAGATATACCACTACTCTTTGATATCAAACTCACTTGGTCCAGACAAACTACACCAAAACTTATAAAAAACTTGTTCCACTACATTCAAAGACTCCTTGGGGATAGAAAATAAAACTTTGGATTACTCCCCCTAAAACCAAACAACCATTAAATGCTAAGAGATGATCCTTGTGCATTATACACAAGACTAAGTCCTCCCTTCTCCTTTTCTTGCTTTCTTCTCCAGACCCTTAAAGATCCATTTCTAGATGATATCCCTAAAAACCCTTGCTTTATGACTAGATTCATTACATCTATAGCAAACAAATGAATATTTATACTCTCCTACATCATCTTTTAGAAACAATTTATCACAATTTCTTGCAATATGACCTGATTGACTACACCTGAAGCATGTAACAATACCATGGTTCCTTTTCCAATCATTTTTATTCATTTTAATCCAACATTCAGATGCTCTATGGCCATAATCAAAATAGGAATAACAATAGCTTGAAAAAGAGCAATTATACCTCATCAATTTACCTTGCCAGGAAGAGGGAGATACTGTGAATCTGTTTGTTCTATTTCTTCCTCCTTTGTTGATATCCTTGTGTTGTTTGTTTCTAGCAGTTTCAAGGTCAACAGCATGAAATTTTAAATCTACCTTTGTTCTAGGTGTTTTTCTAACCTTAGAGCACTGTCCTTCCTCTAAGCCCAGACCACCTTTGTCACTTGGAGCTTTATGTGCACCAATAATTTTATCCAAAGAAATATAGCCATTCTCATTAATTTTCTCATCACTTAACTGCTTTGATGCTTTATCAATGTTCCTCAGTAAAACCACTTGCCACTCAAGTTTTTCTATACTCTGTTCTTTTACCTTAAGTTGGTTTCTAACTTCTTCCTCAATATTTCTAGCTTCTTCAACTTGTATCTTTGCTTCTACAAGATCTGAACATATCTTATCTTTGATATCTTTTTCTTGTTGAAGTTTCCTTTTTAAATTTTGGTTTTCTCTTCTTAGCTGTTTAATTGTATCTAAAGCACACAGGAGTTCACCTTCCAAATCAACCTCACTTTCTTGCTCATCATATTCCTATTTAGAATTCACTTCACCCAAAAATTGATCTACTTCTTCATTAATTTCTTGGCCATTTGAATGTTCATTAGTAATCTCTATAGATTTAGACTCAATCTGATTTTCTTCAGAATTATGAAGATTTGCACAATCATCACTTTCAAATGACCCACAACTTGTTTTAGTTTTCAAAGATATGTCCTCTTGCAACTCACCATTCTGATTCATTTCAATCAAATTGTCCCAAACTTCCTTTGCATTCCTTCAATGCATAACCTTAGTAATAATTTCATTTGGCAAACTATTGAAAATAGCATCTATATCCTTAGCATTAAATTCAAGAGTTGTCTTATCCTCCTCATGTGTGGAAGGAGATGTTACAGATACAGTGCAACCTCTTTCTACTACTGCCCACACATCAAACCCTAAGGAAGACAAATATGTCTCCATCTGACGTTTCCAAAGAATAAAATTGGTACCTTCAAACTAAGGTGTTCTAAACATAGGATACTCTATCATTTTTGGATTATTGCTAATGATCTCTTCCTCATTACTCCTCATATTAAGTTCAGGCAGAGCTTGATGGTTATTATTTTGCTGTGAACTTCTTTTTCCCTTATTCCTTCTACCTTTTTCCATATCAGACACAACACTTCAATACCAAAAATCCTTAAGTCGATCAGACTTTATTAAACAAGGATTTGGCTCAAGTCACAAAAGTACCTTCTTCAACATATGATATGTTTGACAGACTTCCAAACACTGAATCAATCCTAGGTGGATTAGACCTATATGAGGACCCTACGCTCTGATACCAATTGTTGGAAGGTTGAAATCACTGAGAGGGGGGTGAATCAATGATTTATGAAAGTCACAATTTTCAAAAACAGTGATTTATGTAAGTTTGTTTTGAGCCAAGAAGACAAATGACAGTATGTATTGCAAACTTGACATTTAAATCAAGACACCAAAGGACAATTCAAAGAACACATTTTACTTGTGCATAAACAGTAGTGTATTTACATGAACCAGGAATTTAAACATGAAACTTTAACAGAAGGGAAATGTAACACTTTCACATGTATCAAAGCTCACTTTAAATCAAAACTTTTTAAGCATGAAACCAGACATATATATTGGAAGATGTGAATTCAATTTATATTTGGTGGCACATTTAAAATAGACATATAAGAAAACTCACACACATATAAACAACACATAACACTAGAATTTTTCCTGAGTGGAAAAACCCTCTTGGGGAATAAAAAACTACTCGAAAAATCTTTCCTTTATTCACTTAGAGCACCAACTCTTTCACATTCAGGAGCACCAATGCCAAAATTTTAGGAGCACCAACTCCACAAAATTCAGAAGCACCAACTTCATAAAACCAGGAGCACCAACTCCTTTACAATGTCAAAACAATATAGCATTCTATCAGAACCCTAGAAGTACAATTTTTTGCAATCCTAGAATTACAATAGAAGACTATGAATATCCTCATTAGGCACATTGAAGACTGTTGTGTATCAACATCTTCCTTAAATACAATAATATAAGAATCATAATAAAATATTTTCAATACAATATTTGTTGTATCAAAATGTTTGAAAACATTATATCTCTCTTTTCAAATCCACATGAAAATGCATGAAGATCATCTTTTAAAGACCCTGCAAATAATAATATTTGTATGCAGTTTGAATAACTGTAAACCAATGCGGGTTAGGGTTACAAGATAACCCTAAATATTTTTCAACTAACTCTTTTAAGAATCATATGTTCTCATCAAAATTTTCAGATTGGAATAACTGAATGCATTAACCCTTTATTTGTTGCTAAGAAATAATCAAGGGTTTCGAATAACATTAACCACTGAATCTTCATTGTTATTACCTTAACAAAAATGATCAAAGCCTGTAAATAGTATTTACCTTAATACCTATTTAAGGAGGAATGAAAATAAACAAATACCAGAAGAATCATTCCAAAACTGTCCAGCTAAAGTCTTCCATCAACAAGCTCTGCCTGTTTTCAACTTCCTCAGTTAAGTATTTTACCAGAAATCTGCAATCACAATTCCATGGTGGCGGCTAGGGTTTCACAAGTTTACTCAATGAAACAACTCTACCCTATATTTCCCCAAAGTCTTTCAAAGACTTCAACCAAAAAGATAAACATTTAAAATCCGATAGAATACACAATGATTAAAATCATTTTGAAGTCCGGTGAGAAACAACATCATATCACATGATTTAATCAATTATTAAAATGCTTTTGAGACCATTGAATGCCGACACACATCATTAGTTCTCAAGGACTATCGAAGCCACATAATATCCATGTCAACAAAAATAATCACACTGATATAATAGTTGTTGTCAGTGTTAGTCACATGTATATTGTGACTTATCATTTAAAACCGATACAACAATACCATATGTAGAAAGAAACCCGATAGGGTTTTGAATACATAAACCATGCAAACCACTTTAATCACCTTTTTATGTCAATTATGCTCACATAATAGTGTTTGTTTTTTTTAATATCCAATGACACAATTATAGTATTAAACATATATGCCAAGACATATACAAATGTGCATAATCAACACATTCAAACATAATGAAGTGTGATAATCAAGACCAAAAAATGTGGAGTCCTTATGTATCTAAAAAAATGAATGTTTTGTCACCTGAAGCATTGATTATTTTCGCAAATTAAACCTGAAAATGCTTAATCAGAATATGATCAAATAACTTGTGCCATGATCAACCTGAATACCCTGTACAATGCCTTATCAAAATTGTCAGTCCAACATAATCAAAACACTGAAAGAATATCATGTAGAGTAGATCAAATAACTAAACCATCATGGATATCCTGAAAGTGAAGTAGCATCAATCTGAAATCTAAAAATGAATAGTCATGAATCTCCTGAAACTCAAGTCCACAAAAGGATTCCACAAAGTATCATTTCCAACATCAAGTGATTTTGACATCAATCATTGCCAACATCAAGAACACATGTCATCATGTAAAACCTGACTTGTAGCATCCTAAAAAATAAACATTGTTAGTACAAATATGAATCAAGAGCCCATCAAAATGATGTAGACAGATCCAAGGAAATCATGATATAAACTGAACCAAATTATATGCCACCAAGATTAGACCATCCCAACTCTATAAACCGTGTGTATGTATTATCCAAATCAGGGAGTTTTGTCACAATGTTACCAAGATGTCAATGACACAACACATGTCAAAGAAACCGAGCATGAGCAACTGAATACACCATCTACATATCATGGGAACAAATCAACCTAACAATCAATGCATCTTGCATCTTTTCAATGAACCAGTTGCCAAATAACCAATCAACATCCTCGAAACCAATCTACACATCATGTAGCTTGTCAATGTCAATCATTTGCACATCATGTAGCTTGTCAATGTCAATCAAAGAACACCATTATAAGAACCAGTTTTGTCATCAAGGACAAACATCAAAAACAACTAAGAGTCAACAGATGTACCAGCATTAAATGAGTGTGTCATAATTAAATGACATGACTCAACATTAAATAACCTAGGACACAAGCATTAAATAAAAGCCAACTAGATAAGATAAGTGAAAACTAATGCTTAACTAGAAAAATTCCTTCCTAGGACCTAAGTGAACTTAACATCTAAATAGGACCTAGATAGGTAAAAAACCTATTTATAACAACACCTCCCCTTAAGTACAACTTAGGGAGTACTTATGCAAATGACACAAAGATGGTTCCTGGCTATGAGGCCATGTTAGGTACCCATGTATAAATGTAAATGTAATCTCTCACAAATGGAGAAAAGGAGAAAACCCAGTGGGATAAAACTCCTACCCAAAAGAGATAAAAGATACAAAATTCTCTCAATGATGCATGAGAAGGAAAAAACCTCATTCGAGGAAAAGGACCCCCCAAAGAGAGAAGAAGAGAGACCATGTAACCCCCCTCAATGTGTAATATCTTGAATAAATGGTAAGTTTTTGAAGACAAAACATGATCCAATGCCGAAAAATAATGTTTCTCCCCTTGGGAAGAAGATAAATTATGTACAAGTGTAGGAATGCTTCCCATTCCAAATAGGAAGATGCGGAAAGAATGATGATATGTGATGTCTCAAAAGAATGCTCAAGTGTCTCCATGGCCAAGGTAGATGAAGATGTCACAATCAAATTAGGTACATTCCCAATCAAAGAAGTATGTGGCAAACCAAGACCTCTGAGAAAATATTGTAGAATAGAATCCAAACTCGAAGATACCTCATGTGAAGACAAGGAATCCCCCTCCAAATGTTTTCCAAAAGTATCTACACCTATATCAAACTGCAAAGCATGATCATGTAGAGAATGAAGTACAAGAGGGTCAGAGCGTTCCCTCACATCAACTAAAGAAGGATCATCTTCATCAAAGAGAAGATGTGTGTAACTAATGGTGTCTCCCAAATCTGAAATGTGGGACTCACAAAACAAACCAGCAATGTTTGTCAAGTACTCATCCCAAGTAACCATCTTTGGATGATAATGTATGTCCTGTTGCACTGAATCACAAGGACCCAAATCTATGGTTCCACAAGCATCCTCAAGTACAATAGTAGATGAAGGAGATGATATCTTCATGCATGTCATTTGACTACACCTATGATTCCCCATTATGTCCTCAAAATATGATGAAGTAAGAACACTAGATGATTTGATTAATGTCAATTCAAGGGAATTAGGCAAACCGATGCCATTGGAAAAGAAAATTTGTTGCAACTGATGAAGTTCATAAAGAATTTTTAGATCATCAAGTTCTTTCTATAAACATTCATCTATTATATGTTTTTTCTTCCCACAATAATCACATTTTACTTTTCATCCATTAGAAGACATGATTAGAACTAGCAACAACGAAAGATTACCCCCCCCCCTAATTACTCAATCAAGAAACCCCCCAAGAAATATATGAGGTTGGAACTTTATGCTTAGTGTGATTACAAGTGCCACTTTCCAACAACAGTGAAGTGGACTTGATCTTAGTCCATACAAATTTCCAAATTTGGCCACAAGCTCAAAGTAAAAATTTTACACAAGATAAGATAAATTTGATCCCACCACTACAAAGTACACAAAAAATATGCACTTTAAAAATATAAAATCACCCAAAAATATTATTGTATGAGCAAGAACGGTGCCTCGGAAGTTCTCAAAACAAGAATAGCTCGGCAACACCTATGATAATCTACAATTTCTAGAAAAAAAGCACCAAAATCAAAAAACAGTCTCACCACTATGTAAAGTGCAAAATTCTTCCCCAAATTAAAAATAAATCTTGCAAAAAAGAGTTTGTATGACCAATTTATGGGTGTTTGAAAATTTCCCTTCAAAACCAAAATGCAAATGGTGAGGTGGGTAGAAATTTTTTAAGAGCATCGATCTCATGTTGATGCGACATTGACATTAGCAATCAACAAGATTAAATTTGATGGTTTGTCCCTTGACATTAGCAATCAACAAGATTAAATTTGATGGTTTGTCCCTTGTCAAAATGGAAAATGCCCTCCCCTACATGGAATATTCTTAGAATCATGACATAATCTCCAAAAATGGGCGAAATATGCAAAAATTTCCAATGGAATCTTTTTATCATGTCGAAATCTTTGGCGGCTCATCAATTTATTTTTTTAATGGCCACTTATCAAGGTCGCTAGCAAGGCTAGTAGCCCACACCACGTGATGTCTGCAAAGCGTCACAGTACCTTTTGGAGGGTATGGGGTACCCTACAAATACTACAAAGTACCATGCACAATACTTAGAATTTTTTTAAAATTTTAAAATATAAAACTTATAATAAAAAAAAATTAATAAAAATTTTCACCTGCAAAATTTATTTTTGTGACCCAAATTTTTCTACATGCAACCCGAGGCCTACAACAATGACAGTCATATGACCATATGAACAAAAAAGGAGGGGAAATTTTTCCTCAAGCCTCAGGTGACGTGCTCAAATTTTGATGATTTGACAATCAATCTTGGGGTTTTTGGGCCTTTCAGATGCAACGATAGGGGCAATTTTGGCCCAGTGCTCTGAAATTGCAACTACCTTCTGGATTTGGTAACCACTCTTCAACTTCAAACCCTCATAGATTTGGCCACATATGTCCAATTCAGATGAAACAAAAGGAAATTTTGACTTTCTCAAACATTCAATGGTGATGTCCTTGACACCACACCTAGAAAAATTCACACCAAGATTGGTCCCTTGGATCTAGGAAGAATTCTAAAGCATTGAAGCTCTGATACCATGTAGGAGTTTATGGTGAACTCCTCAACACTACAAGATCACCTATAAGACAAAACAACTTCCACAAGAGAGAAATGACAGAAATATCATGTTATGATTATGGGTGTAAGATTATCAGATTGAATATGATTGACAATCAGATTGTTAGATTGATGGTTACAATGTACATATGATTCCTTGCTTATTTAGGCAAGGTGTGATGGTGTACTAGCATTAAGTGAGTGTGTCATAATTAAATGATATGCTCAACATTAAATGACCTAGGACATAAGCATTAAATAAAATCAAACTAGAAAAGATAAGTGACAACTAATGCTTAACTAGAAAGATTATTTCCTAGGACCTAAGTGGACTTAACATGTAAATAGGATTTAGATAGGTAAAACACCTATTTACACCAATAGAGAGAAAAACTAAAAAAGTAGTAAATACAAATAAATAATAAAATAGGAATATTAGGAATGCAAGGTTGAGACACCTTTTCTAAACAAACAAGTCAAAAACCAAATTGCTACTACTATGATAAGCTATGACATTATGCTAACAAATGTAGGAGTCTAAAGAAAGAAGAGTCAAATTGTGGTTTTTATGGTGATGCTACACAGTGCATTTAGTTGCCTTTAAGCCACACAATTTTACAAGAAAATGCCTAAGAAAGAAGAATAGGGTATTAGAAATGATGAGACAAAAAAAATGTCTCATCTATTAGCTAAATAAAAGCATGTATTTTGCTTAATTATTAAGTTCATCAATATTGAGCATGATGAGGAAAGTAAGATATTTTCAATTGGAGGAGTCAAGATTTCATCATATCTTGAAAATTACAATCTAGGTTCTTGAGATTTTTGGATAAAAAATAGGAGACAAGAAGGCAAAAAAATTCATTAAATTTCATGAAAACCCAATTTGTGGTTTGAGAGAAAACTTCACCAGTCCGATACTCCAGAACTTTGCTTTCATGCTCTGAAATTTCTGGAGCTAAGAAGGATCTAAGTGAAGGATAAGTATGATAGCATATATGAAGAGGTCGAGCAGTTTGTGCTTCTATGAGTAGTTAAGGGATGGCAGTTGAGAGCATCTAGGGGGCAGTTCCAAGCATCTAAGGTAGGTTGTTGGGTTGTGCAAATAAGTGGAGCATATCTAGGATGTAGTTTTGGGCAGTTTGAACCTTTTTGCAAGCATCTAAAAATTGTTTTATGAGCTTTAATGATACACAAGGGAAAGGTATGACTTTTTTAGCATTCAAATATCTTTTTGGAGCTTGTTTAGGGGCTGCAAAATAGGCATATTTGTTTTGGTTGACCAAAGAAGATTGATTCAGCAAGATGAAGAAAAGACTTATCTTTTTCCCTCAACACATGTTCCTATCTTCTAGCAAGTTGTTGCACAACTATAAGGCTCATCTTTCAGAATTCTATAAATTCATTGTAATCAAGGAATCAAATGGGGAAGAGTTTTATAAAATAATAGAGTTCAATTTTTAGCAGCAATAGTGTAGTTGTTTGTAGTTTTCATTTCATAATTTATTTTCCAGCAATCTTTCCATTCCCTGTTATTTGCATTTCCATAATTTCCCTTTGAATGCTTCTTAAAATAGATTTCATTCCAGCACTTGCATTTACCAGATCTTAGATTATATTTGATTCCAGCAAATTCTTTCATGTATTGTCTTTCAATTATGTTTGTAGAAAAAAAATGTCATGCAAATGATTTCTTCTCCCTCTTGCATATCACCATGGACACCGCCCTAGATTGACATTTATAATTAAATGGAGAGGAATGTAATGACACTCATCAAGAAAATGTAAGAAAATTGATATATAACCTAAATTTGAGATGGTGTAACTTTTTACTACAAAAGACAATTTAAAAAATAATATAAACAAAGGAAAGAATAATTGAGAAGGAAAGCTCTTGAATAATTTAGAAAAAAGGAGAATAGAGCTATAGTAATAACCTGTTCAATGAAAAATACAAACAAGAAGAATAAAATATTAGATATGATAAATTTGAGAAAGAATAAAATTTTCCTAATAGAAAAGAACATGACCTAGTAGTTAGAAAATCTGAGTGAGTTGAAAAAATACAAAAACAAGAAAATAAGAGACTATTTTTCAAAAAAGGAGGCCTAAAACCTTAAAGAAATTTATTAATTAATAGAAGAGAATTCACTAAAATAATTAAAAAAAAATTTAAATGTTAAAACACAAAGAACATAGAGCAAAGGAGACCTCAAAACAAATCCCTGGTAAAGACTAAAAGAAAGTAGAAAAAAAAATGTTGGATATAAAAGTGTGAGGCCTTACCGCTTTGTGGTTCCTATAGCATCTCTCCTTACCCATTTATTATTATTCTAATATCTAATCATTCTTATTATTTTAATTAGTCAATTGTTTTGATGAACCTTGTCCTCCTTACATGATTATTATTTTGTTAATGTTCTAATATTTAATCATTCTTATTATTTTAATTAGTCAATTGTTTTGATGAACCTTGTCCTCCTTACATGATTATTATTTTGTTAAGGTTCACTTTGATAATTGACTTAATCAATGTTATGTTGAACATATGAACACTAATCTTAAAACAATGAGAACATCTTTACCTTATGAACTTATTCTAAAGTCATGAATAGTTAGGATTATGGTAAGAACATTTATGATCACATATTAATTGATTTATGTGCATGAACATACTTGGATAAATATTTATATGGTGAATTGATTTAGATGTGGATAGTATATTTAATATAAAGGTAAATATAAATTATATGACATTATGGATGGACCATATATGAATTGTGGTTAGGATGATTTATTTTTTTTATGATAAGATGGTGTCATATGTGGATTATAGTATCATTCAATGTGCATGTGAATGCATGACTTATAACCCTAAACTTTGTATATGCATTTGATGATAAATTAGATGATTAATTGGTTTAAGTGTGATGTAATTAATGATAATATTATGAAACTATTGCTTTTATAGTTGATTTATAACTTAACATCAATGAAAATTAAATATTAAGAATTATAGTTATGAAGAAAGAGGAGATGTAGGAAAAAAAATTATGAAATATTATGATGGTGTGTGTAAGTATGTAGCTACTAAATTTGATCATGTTAAACCATAATCTCTTATTTAAACTATTATGATGAATCAAATGTTTTTGATTATAGGTAAAACAGGTTTTGAAGGGCCCTGAAACCCTTTACAAGATAAACCACTACTTCAACATATAATCAAAAACAAAACAAGCAGCCAAAAAGAAGCCAAAAACCAGCACACAAATAGCTAGAAAAAAGCAAAGATAACAGAACCCAACTATAGATTTTTAAGAATGTCCTCTGCTTCAAGGTCACTATCAATGATTTTTTTATGGACATTCATGACGTCAACCACCTCTTCAACAAGAATATCAGCCTTAGCATTTAATTTGGTCTTGTTATGGGTTCTAGCAAAAGGCCCAGTCTCACTTGTCATCTTTTGTTGAGCACCAACACCAGTCACCATGTCTTTTATTCCAGAATTATCCCCTAATCACTTCCTGGATTTCTTATTCAACAAACACAAACCCTTGACTTCATTGCACATAGCATGTTTACTAACCTCCAGAACCTTTTCCAGTTTTTGATTGACACGCTCCAAACCTCCTTCGAGGGCAGCAATCTTTGTTCGTAGGAATTTTTCATATTGATCATCTCATCAGCAACCATTTTAAGAGTTTCAAATAACTAATTAACCTTAAGCTGAACCTTGTTAACTTGAGCCTGCACATTAGGCCCCTTAGAATAAGAGGGCTCATCAACATTATTATTCATAGCTCTAACCCGAACATTAGTGGAGTTCATCTCATGGAAAACCCATTTGAAAAGCTTGAATAGGCATAAAGAGCTCTCTTTCACCAAACCAAGATAATTAGGCATAATTTCCCTCTTGAAGTTGAAACCATCCTTGTCCACTGCATAATCCTCTTGGGAGTCACTGCTGGTAGTATCATTCTCCATGGTCTCCTTTCCTTTTTTATCAGAAACAACATCAACTTTAGCCATGTCTTTCTCCAACAACTGATCCTCAACACCCTTTGAATTGCCATCATGCTCCTACGGCTCATCCCTCCCCATATTCATAGGAAAATTTCTCCTCTTTGGCCCCTCTTTTATCTACAACTTAGAAACAGGGGAGACCTCCAGTTGACCCCTGTTATTTGAATCCTCCTTGCTCAAATTTCCCGAAGCATCCCCCTTCAATTTTTTTCCACCTAACCCCTTCATAGGTTTAGACTTCTGGCAGGACTGGACCACCTCTTCCTCATCTCTCGTATCGTACTCTTCAACCCTAGAGGAAATAGGGGGTTTATTCTTTTTTCTTTTCTTACCCTAAAAAATGGAGAGATATTTTGAGTTAACATCTAAGGATGCATCTAACCCAAGGGCATAATCTCCATCATCAGAATCCTCCTCTGACCCTCACATACTCAAGATTCTTCTTCTTCCCAAAGATGGAAATACTGGGTTGAGAAGGGATAGTAAAGGAATTAACATACTTAGAGATCAACAAGATGCTCATGCAATGAAACTAATAAACATAGTTCTAGTAGTTGACCAAGATAAGTTATTTTTAAGGCTTGACCAACAAGGGGCTAGATTACCATCCACTTTCAACATTACACAAATTCAAAATATCATCAATGACAATTCATCCTTGACCTTGGGGGAAACTAGTTTTGATAACAATATACCACCTTCACTATGACCAAACCCCAAACTCACCATTCAAACACCTAACAATCCATCTACTAATTCTTCCCAAATAATTGCAAGCATTCCACAAGTCGTCATTCCTACAAACTCCACACAGATAATGATACCACCCATCAATACTCAAGCTCTTACCAATCCTACATCTTGTCAATATATTTCCTCCACATCCCCACATAATCCACAATCATCTCATCCTTCACAAAAACCCCCACATCAACCTCCATCTAATAATCCTAATCTAATAACAAACATGCATACAAACCCATCAAACATGCCACATACTCAATACACAACCAACTCCATGACAACCTCCACAGGCTCCCAAATTCAATCCTAACTACAACATACACCGACATAATCATAATACCTACTCCACTCCAAACACCATCACATCGCAACAATATACTGATCCCCCTAATTACACACATCCACAACAAAACATACCTCCAAAATACCAAAACCATTTACAATAGTAGACAATCCTAATCCATAGAACCCTTCATATGGTTATCAAAATCCACCACCATCAAATTACCTCTAAGGTCGGCAATCACCACATCCCACACCCACTTACAATCCAATAGATCCTAACAATCTAGCTCTTCAAATTCAAACTTTACAACAACAAATGGAAAACATCCACATTGGACCACCGAAAAAGAGCTATGGAGTGGAAAACATATGTCCCTTCCCATTTAATAGGACTTTATATATGCCACCCTTTCCACATCACTTTAAAATGCCTAAATTTGACAAATATAAAGGAAAGGGAGACCCTTGTGGTCACATGAGAGAATTTTATGTAGCTTTTTTTAGAGGTAATGCATGACGATACTTATCTAATGTGCCTCTTCCCAAGAAGCTTAGGAAGGAAAGCCATGGAGTGGTTTTCTAGACTCCATGGAGGCATAAGAACCTTTAACGAAATAGTTGATAAGTTTGTCACACATTTTTCCTACAACATGGACCATGAAACGACAATGGTTGACTTGTGCACAACTAAACAAAATGATGGAGAAATGTTTTCCTCTTTCTTACAAAGGTGGTGAAACTTAGCTAGCAAGAGCCCATGTCACATCCCAGAGAAGTAACTAGTCAAGATGTTCATACAAAACATGAACACTAAAGTTGGTTTCCATTTGAAAATGCTATATTCTAATTCCTTTAATGATTTCAATGAAAAAGGGCTTACTATTGAGAAATCCCTAATTGCTAAAGGACTTATTAAAATATTCTTGAAGAAAAAAAAACCTATTCAAACAATTCAAATGACAAGTTTGGCTATTGGAATAAGAATAAAAATGTTGTCAATGATGGTGTGGTTGATGCTAAAATTCCTCAAAATTTCCAACCTATCTTATGTATACCAACACCAAGAAACGTTCAAACATCAACAAATCTATAGGATACCACACAAGATCTCCTTTTATACTCACCAACAACCCACGATGAAAATCCACTCCTTTAGGAGAACCCATTGAGTTTGTGCTTCACAAACTACTCCAAGCAAATATAGTCACTCTTCTAGAAATCAATCAATATGAACCGCAATTCAAACCCACATGGTGGAAGGACAATGATTTTTGTGATTACCACATAGTAAAAGGACACAAAACTCCCAACGGTCTCAAATCGAGACACCTTATTCATGATTTAATAGACAAAGGCAATATTGGTGTTGAAAACCAAAAAAAATCTTAAATGGTGATCATGTGATCTTCAAAGATCCCTTACACAATCATGGAAAAGGAAAGACCCAAGGTGGTAGCTCAAGCAACAGTACCAATTATACAACCGTCAAATATGACTATACAATTAGCCATATTAAGGAAGTCGATAACCATGTATCGACTATCACTATAAAGAACCCAAAATCTGAATGTAACGTTACAACACAGAAGAAAAATCACTCTACAAGGATCCCCATCTAGAACATCCATTACACCTTAGTACAATCTAATGGATCAATTGAATAAAATTCCATCCCAAATATATATTCTCAAGCTTTTGTGCATATCACCAACTCACAAGGATATATTATATAAAGCTCTTAGAGAATCATTAGTACCAACAAATCTTAATACAAACCAATTTCAAGCTATGGTTGGTCATATTACCTCTTTACATTATTTGACCTTTTCTGATAAAGACATGGCATCCCATTCACCCATTCACAATGATTCCCTTCACCTTGAAATCCTTGTCCACAAACACCACATAAAACATGTTAGATGGTGGTGTTGGCTTGAACATATGCACCTTAAAATTAGTGAAGATACTAGTATACTTTGAGGAGGTAATATATTCAACAAAGAATATATTAATCAGAGCTTATGATGAGATTGAGAGTCCCTCCAAAGGGACCATTACTATTCCATTCATAGTGGGGCTAGCAACAAAAGATATAGTCTTCCAAGTACTGGATCTCAAACTAGCTTACAATGTGCTTCTTGGTCGCCCATGGATTTATGACATGCAGGTCATACCTTCTAATTTTCACAAGTGTCTCAAGTTCTATCATGAAGGAAACAAAGTAACAATTCTGGAAAATCTAGATAGTTTCCCAACCCATAGAAATTTGAGAGGATATACCACACTTCATTTTCCTAACAACATGGAAGCATCCTCCTCTAAATGCTACATAGACTCTTTAGAACTAGTTCAAACATCACATCAGTCCACGGTTACTCCTGGAGTTAAGATTAAAATTGAAGATAAAGGGTGTGTGGAATATGACATGGAACAATCTTTCTATGTAGGTCAGCTTCCATCATCACCTAGATCACATGGAAATCCAAGTAAATTCCAAGACATATCAATCATGATAATAAAATGCAACCCGACTAATTTTTCCAAGTGGGGGGAACTAGACAAAGAGTCTATAGATGAAGAAATTTCCAAGTGGATCTACAAAAACAAAGAAGAGGATATTGTCATATTACCAGTAGAAAAGTACACTAAAGGATTCCCGATAATGGGACACATGGGATATGATGGACATAGTGGACTTGGAGCACAGAAACAAGGAATAATGGAACCTATCATAATACCTATCAAACCAAAATATACAAGAGTTGGATTTGTGAAACCGACTAAGGTATCTACAACTACCAAAAGTACACCTATAGACACAGATAAAAAAAAAATTGTGGATAAGTTATCTAATGAGGATACTAACAATGATGCTTTCAAGTGTACCACCGACCTATTCCATGATGTCATTTGCACCATATATATATGTATTATGAGCCTTTTCCTACTGTCAATAATAAACTGCCACTTATATACCCCTAATTTATCGATTGGGACCAATGTGATCCACCTAGTTTAGACATATTCCAGAATGAAAAAACTATAGTTGAGTTTATGGGACTTCAAGATGGTATACCCCTAGGGGATCATAGAGCAGGATTCATCATAGAATTGGACACAATGGCATACTTTAGGGAGGATTCCAAACCATTCAATCACAAAAACATTAAATGTATAAACAAGTCCCCTAGTGAAAACTGTCATGCGGCACTTTTGGACCAGACAATAGTAAAAATAAAGGATGTATCTAAGGGTGAAAACCTTTCTGAAGCACCCAAAGATGGAAGGTTTGACAATATCCCTATGGAACGAGAAATATCTCCAATTCTTACTGAGAAATCTAAGGAGGTAGATACCTAGTACTATAGACAATGTCAAGATAACATACTTTATAGCTTCTCTATCTAATGAGGAAAGGATCAATTTCATGGAATTTTTCAAGAATAGACAAATAAACTTTGCATGGTCCTATGTAGACATGCTAGGATTGGATCCTAATCTAGTACTACATCATCTAATAGTAACACCAAGGCCAAAACCTGTGAAATAGAAGCTACATAAGATGCACTTGCAGATAGCATTGCTAGTCAAATTAGAACTCCAAAATTTGTTAGATGTGGGCTTTATTTGACCTATTGATTATGCCGAATGGATATCAAACTTGGTTCTAGCCACTAAACCCACTGGGGCCATCCGCATATGCACAAACTTCATAGACCTAAAAAAAGAATGCTTGAAAGATGGTTTCCCTTTACCAAACATAGATATGATCATAGATTTAACAACAAGGCACAGAATGCTATCTTTAATGGATGGATTCTTAGGATACAATCATATTCACATCACCACTAAATACCAACATAAAATAGCATTCACCTGTCCATGGGGGAACTTTTGTTGGAATTCCATTCCTTTCGGTCTTAAAAATGTTAGAGCTACCTATCAATGGGCTATGACGACTATATTGAGAGACATGATGCACATCTTGATGGAAGACTATGTTGATGATCTACTTGCAAAATCAGCCACCAAGGAAGGACATCTTGACATATTGGCTAATATTTTTGATAGAATAAAGTAGTACAATCTTCGGTTGAATCCTAAGAAGTGTGTTTTTGGGTAACAACTAGAAAGCTACTGGGATACATTATATTTAGAACAAGCATTGAATTCGAATAGCAAAGTTAAAAGCAATAATTGAAATGCCTCCTCCAACTACTCTCAAACAGTTACAAATTTTACAAGGGAAGCTCTAATCCATTCACCAATTTATTTCACAACTAGCAAATAAGTGCCACCTGTTTACACACCTATTGCATAAGGGTGTTCCCTTTAAATGGAATCAAAATTGTCAAAAGGAATTCTAGCAACTCAAGGATTATCAACATCTCCTCCAGTGTTAATGCCACTAGTTCAGGGCAAGCCTCTACTATTATACATCTCTACCACACCAGCAGCACTAGGTGCACTTCTAGCACAACATGATGAGACGGGTAAAGAAAGAGCAGTCTATTACATCAATTGTACTCTGGTAGGTTACGAAATTAATTATTCATCAATCGAACATACATGTCTAGAAGTTGTCTTTGCTTCAAAAAATTTGAGACATTATATGCTTAACCACTAGAACAAGCTTATTGCAAAAACAGATCCTCTCAAGTATTTATTGAACAAGGTTGCACTCACAAGTTGTTGGCTAAATGGGTAATGATCCTCAGTGAATTTGACATCAAGTAAATAGAAAAGAAAGCAATAGAAGTTCAAGTATTTTCAAATCAACTAATGGATGCCCCTATGACATATGATCACCTAATAATGTCAGACTTCCTGAATGAAGGTATATTCACAGTCATCCCAGCTCAGATATGGAAACTATATTATGATGGCACATACACACAACATGGATCAGGAGCAGGTATATTATTTATCACCCCCCAAGGTGATTGTATACCTAAATCATATCATTTGGAATTCCCCTATACAAATAACATAACAAAGTACGAAGCAGTGATCATTGGACTAAGAACAGCAATAAAATGGCAACTTAAGCAAATTCAAGTCTGGAGATTCTCTACTAGTTATCAAACAAGTAAATGATGAGTACCAAACAAAGAATGAAAAAAAATTATCTTCCAAGAAAATGGTAGATAGTTTCAAACAATACTTCACTAATATCACATTTGAAAAAGTCCCCAGACTAAACAACAAAGTAGCAGGCGCCATGGCTACCATTGGATCTCTCCTTGACATGCTGCATAATACTCAATAGTGTAAATTCTTAGTGGAGCAACTCTTGATTCTTGCCTTCAATGTCTGAAATCTAAACTTGTGTGTGAAATCATTGGTCCTTATTCCCCTTGGTATCAAGACATATACAAACCCTTCCACCTGACTTATCTAATAACCAATGAAAAACATTCATTATATGTTCATCCCACTTGCTTATCCTCAAATACACTAGATCGAAAGAGCTTTGATGGTACTCTCCTTAGGTGCCTTAACTCGAAAGATGCACAAACTACCCTACAAGAGGTACATGACAATGTTTGTGGTGCACATGATAGTGGTCCAAACACATCCAAGAAACTAATTAGAGCTAGATACTATTGGCCAATAATGGAACAAGAGCCCACCAATTTGCATGCAAATGTCTAAAGTGTCAACAATATGGAAATATTATACATGCACTTGCACAAGAATTACAATCTCTTACCACATTATGGCCTTTCTCATAGTGGGGACTCAACCTCGTAGGAAAAATTAATCCTCAATCCTCCAATGGGCACAAATTCATAATTACTGCCATAGAATATTTTACTAAATGGATCGAAGCAATTTCACTTATTGATATCACCACTAAGTTTATCCTAAACTGCATCATGGAATACTTTCAACTATTGTCACTAGCAATGTTATACCATTCAAGAACCAAGATGTTCATGAACTCTACAACAAGTTCCATATCCAACATCGCTTTTCCACTCCCTATTATCTGCAAAGAAATAATCAAGTTGAGGCATCAAATAAAACCATATTAAAATCCTTAAGAAAACTATCAATGATGTTAGTCATGATTGGCACATCCAACTCAACCCTACGTTGTGGGCCTATCAAACTAGTATTTGCATGCCTACAAGTGCAACACCATATTCCCTCGTCTTTAGAGTTGAATCAATTTTTCCTATAGAGGTTGAGCTTCCTTCACTTAGAGTTTCTCTACGCAATCTGATAGATGATGAAGACTACAGGATCACCAGACTACATGACTTGGAATTATGAGACAAACGATTTCTTAGTGCACTCAATCACCTTCAAGTATATCAAAATTGTCTTTGTCACAACTATAATAAAAAGGTTGTCACATGCAGATTTGAAGTAGGAGATCTGGTACTAAGGTAAAATTATAAAAATCAACAAGAACATGAGAAGAAAGGGAAATTTGAGCCTAACTAGTTAGGACCCTTTGTTATCACTGCAGCTTGTGGATTAGGAGAATATCAATTATCAACATCTAAAGGTGAACCACTTGATGAGCCCATCAATGGCATCCACCTAAGAAAATTTTCTCATGCATATTTGAAGTAGGAGAGTTGGTACTAAGGTAAATCAGAAAAATCAACAAGAACATGAGAAGAAAGGGAAATTTGAGCCTAACTGGTTGGGACCCTTTGTTATCACTGCAGCTTATGGATTAGGAGCATATTAGTTATCAACATCTAAAGGTGAACCACTTGATGAGCCCATCAATGGCATCCACCTAAGAAAATTGTCACATGCAGATTTGAAGTAGGAGATCTGGTACTAAGGTAAAATCAGAAAAATCAACAAGAACATGAGAAGAAATGGAAATTTGAGCCTAACTGGTTAGGACCCTTTGTTATCAATGCAACTTATGGATTAGGAGCATATCAGTTATCAACATCTAAAGGTGAACCACTTGATGAGCCCATCAATGGCATCCACCTAAGAAAATTATATGCTTGATCCTCATAGTATCTTAAGTCAAAAATATAAAAAAATATAAAATGATAAAAATAAAGAGAAATAATCTACCCTATGGTGAAAACCACTTTGATGATGCCTTAGGTAAGTACCATGGTGAAAACCTATTTATAGGTGCCATGTGTAGAAGCCATATTCCACCATCTATTAGAACTTTTATTCATTCATTCATCCATCCATCTATAGTAAAATCCTTTTTCACATACCTATCACCCCTATCATGGCTTGATACTGGTCCATCATAAAGATCTAAAAAATAAAAAATAAACATTCAAATGTCTATAAAATTCCAAAAACATCAAATAACCTAGAAAATCCAAAAACATTCAAATATTCCAAAAATCCAAAAGCATAGCATCATCTATCATATCCATAATAAATTTCCATTGTCTTGACACAAGATTTAATAAAACACAAACTACATGACAACTCGACACATTTAGCATTCATGAAACAAATCATGAATCGAAGACTTTAGCTAAACCATCTACAAAATACTAATCAATTTCCAAATCCAATTTAAACATATTATCAAAAAAATCATGTCCTAATGGATACATTTTTTCTACAATGGACATTATCCACTAATGAGTACATCTTTTCTGGCAAGAAATTTGATAGTTGTTGATTTGTTTTGTCTTTCATTATTTAACTACTTGATTTATCTTATTGTTCTATTCCAATGTTCCTCAAGGATGTCTCAAAATGATTTAGAGGAGCAAGAATGGGGAAAGGTCGTTTCTTTAATATGCCATGTTTGTGCAATGTTTTTAAGCATTGCTATGAAAGGTATGTTTCCTTGTGTGTAGTGGACTAGATTTGAGCATTAACAAAGCACCCTATGTATATAAGGTCATCAATTACCTTTATGCATTAGGGTTATCATGTTGTGAAGCTATGTTTCCTTACATATTCTGACAAGGTTCTATCATGTCTGGTATGCTTAAGAACAATCCTTGTTTGCTATGTCTTAGTCATGACAACGGATATTGAAGTCACCAAGGTTTGTCTCAACTTGGTGTATGTATATCCACTTGTCGCTTATCAAAAAAATTATGCAAACGGAAATAGATGTCGCCAATGTAACTCATACCTTAGTGTGCATACATATACTTGCCACATAATAAAACGCTCTATGACGATAAAATAAGTACAAAATACAGAGCACCTACTATATCAATCCATCTCTTTCCATTTACATCACTCATCGATCAACATTCACTATCTTTATTCTACACTAATCTTTCTTCCATTTCCAAATCTTTCATATCCTACTCTTTCTATTTTCCTTCAAATCTACCACATCTTTCTTATTCTTTTTTGAGAGTTTAACTTTCACAATGTCATTCTTCCATCAAACCCTTGAGGGGGCATCCTACATTCATTTATTTATTTCGCTAGGACAAACTAAGGCATTTCTTCACTTTATTTGAAACAACACTATAAAAACGCATTGTCTCAAAGATGGGAAAAATATAGACACCTAATTCTAACTAAATGATTAAATTAAATATCATTTTCACTTCATCCTGATAATTGAATAATTTTCATATTATTTGATTAAATTTATATTATCTATTCCTCTATATTAATTAAATGATTAAGGTTATTTAATTAATTTATTAATTTTATTTGATTAATTTACTAATTATTCGTGGGCGGTTGGGTGGGCACCACTCCATTCCCTATTTGCTAATCTGGAGTGGTCGGGTGGCAAGCATTGGGTCGACGGGTGAGTTGGAAGGTGGGTGAGTTGGCCTCGCGTTTATAGGAACTTTCTAGTTAGAGTTAAAATCATCATTCTTCGTCGGCATTGTGTGGTGTGCTCTATCCTTTCAAGGAAGATTTCCAAGTTTCAAAAGGATTATGGCCAAGCACGTTTTCCCAGGGCTTTATTTCGTTGGGTGGTGATATCTTATTCCCAAAGTGAACAATGGTCTAGTTTTTTGAGCTTTGTGTGTGTGTTTGGCAATGAGCAGGTTTATCCTTCTGGTCTCGGCGAAGGAGTTGGAGTTGGGAGGAATGGACACGCTGGTGCAACATAAGAGTTCAAAAAGAAAAATTTCCTTCAAAGGCCCGATATCTTCCCTTCGGCTGCATCATATTATTTGCCACCCAGACTACCTTTCTTTCGCAGCAATAAAATGCTTGGTTGGGAAAGCGTTTATGGAGGATGCCGAAGGGTATCGTTTGGACTCGGATATCTCTTCTCAGGTGTTGGTTGGTTTTCTTGATGTTAGGGTTTCTAAAGTCGATGCGAGGATGATAATGTGGGGCCTTTTCTGCAAGGACATGCTGGTTGGTTTGGATAGGGTGTTGGTCGCAGCTTGACTAGGAAAAGGAATTCCTCGCCCACGTGACTTGCATCTCTTGAAGGACCCAGAAGCTTTGGTAAGCTACTTCCCTTTCTTGTTGGATGTAAGCGGCATGGCTCTTGTTGAGCATAGACGCTTGGCCATAGCAGGAGCTGAGTATTTGAAAAAGAAATTGTGTTTGGTGCCTATAGCAGTTTCAGCTTGGAAAAGGGAATTTTGTGTTTTTGCCCAGTAGAATGTTTGGTGATTGGGGCTTGGGTGGGGTCTTTTTTGTTGGTTTATGGGTGTTAAAGCTTTGGTTTCTTTGTTTTGTAAGGAAAATCTTTGTAAATGGTATCTATAATTGTCAGGTGGGATATGTTTAAGGTTAAATTGATGGAATACGGTGGTTGCATCCACTCAGTCTGTAAATTTTGGTATGTGTTCAGGTCTGGTTTATCTGTGTTACAGTCATGAAGGATGCCCAGATGGGGCTTGAACTCTGTAAATTTCTTTCTAAATATCAATACAAACCATCTTGCTTACTGATCAAAAAAGAATTACTAATTATTCTTCTATTCCAAAGTTTAATTAAATAATTTATTATTATTTCATTAAATATCTCTTTCGCGGCGGTGGGCCTAGCTTGATTGGCTAAAAGCATCGTGTTGCAGGCAAGAGGTCACGAGGTCTAGTCTCCCCACCATCCCTATGGTATCAGAGGGTGTGTCACACCAGCATCACCGGTCACATGAAAAAAATTTACTAGGTGTACTGCAGTTTATAGGGGGGCGGCTACCTAATTATGATTCTTGCAGTCTAAAAATATATATGTATCTCTTTCCCACCTTCAAAATTAAATAATCCATTATTATTTAATTAATTATCTAATTCCCACTTCCTAAATTAAATAATTGTTTTAATTATTTAATTAATTCATTTCTCTCAACATTATCTCCTTCCAAAATAAATAAAATCATTTATTTTATTTATTAAATCCCACCTTGCACATGTAAATAATAATTAAATTTATTTATTTATTAAATATTCATGCAAATTCCACCTCATTTGTTGACTAATAATTACTCAGTCCACTCTTCAATCAAATCCACTTCACTCCCACTCACTTAGAGTCCTCTGAACAATCAATTTGGACCACTAACCGTCAGTCTGAGTTAATAATTCAATCAATTCTCTTAACTGAATCATGCAATTAGTTAACTAATCAATCAGTTCCTCTCATCAGTTCTCAACCATTGATCTTTTCAATCTCTTCTTTAATCTTGACCATTGATCGGTGTCATCAAATATCTATAAATGCAACCATCATCTCCTTCATTTATCATCTCAGATCACACAGGAAAACTATACTCATATTTTATTGGTGCTTTTGTGCTAATTGTGCTAAAATACAAGTCTGAGAGCAAAGAAAATCGATACCATTTCTCCCAAGGTGAAATAGAGGAGAGTAATGGAGCTTGGCATAGGGTAAATTGTATTGGTTTTCATGCTTATTTTGAATCAATTTACTTTTCTTGCTTCATTGTTGTGACTTTGTGATTGTAATTCATTTATTTCATGCTTTTGCAATCATGTTTTTTTAAGGTCATACAGTAGTACATGATTCCCTGGAGCAAGAGCAGTTGAGAATGCCCCAAAATCACGTTTAAAATGAACTCCTTGAGGGGTGAAATAGAAATGAAGGTAAGCTCATTTTCTTTTTATGTCATAGGTGATTCAACATAATGAAATTATTTGAGTAGATAAATTTGTACCTGTATTCAAGGGTAAATTATCTCATTAGCACTTCAACCACATCCTACCATGGCTTTGGTAGATCCTCATGTTTTAAGTCCTTTTGAAATATTGAGACCTCTCACTGCCTGAGGAATGCATTTGTGTATTGGTGATCCGATTTTTTATATTCTTCTATGTTTTCATCCCTCCCATGTTGAGGCCAATATCCAAAGATATAAGTTCCTTTGTAACCCTAAAATAGATACCACACACATGCATAGTCTTGTTCTTCCAAGAATTGGAAAACTCATACGATAAAATAGGGTTATATCTACTAACAAATTCAAATAATGTGGTAAGGCTACCACGCGTGATATTCCAAATATTGGTGTTGATACAAACCTTCTTACAAGATGAAAGTTCAAGCCTTATAAAACCACCACCCATGGCTTGAATTTCACCACCAAGAACCACAAGTTTTAAAAACTAGTCTCATTTTTTTCTAAAATATTGAAGAGGTGAATCATTCAAATGGGAAGTTATAAGTTGTAAATTCAATTTGTATATTCCATTATTAATTTTCTCCTTCTCCACTAAGTAGTTTTTGTTCACATGATTTCCATGGTACTTTTCATTTAATCTACTCATGCTAAGCTAAGCCAAAAAAGAAAGTGGTAGCAAGGGATTATCTATTTTTAATGGATTCATTATTAAGGATTCATTTGATATTAAGGTATAGTGATACCTCCACGTGCCAATACAAGCAATCACCTATTGTGCCTCCCATGTTTGTAAGAAGGTCTATATACTTAGTTCCTTCTCTATAGACATGTGGAATAACTTCATCAACTCCTTGGAATCATCTATAGAGTTATCATAGGACCAATGAGGGACATCGTTAAGGTTAAGAATATCAATTATAATTTGAGAGTCCCCTTGCACAACAATCTTGATAATGCCAAGTTTCATTGCCAAAGTGAGATCATCAGTAGCAATCAAAGCTTTAGAAATTTTATTGGTTGGACTCCTAAGTTCATCGTGAAAGGAAAAATGAACTCACCTTTTTTTATTTCTTAGAAATCCACCCTACCTACCTACCTAGGGTTACCTTAGAGGAATCATCAAATTTTAGCTTAACCCAATATGGATCGAGGGGACCAAACTATGTTTATTCTTTTTAAAATTTGATATTATTCATATTGTCTAAAATTGATTTGATGTTTCATCTAGCTTCTCAATAGTATTAGGTAGCTTTTGGGGTATTTTGATCTTGGCTATATCCTCATTATCTTTGGTATCATGACAAATTTTTCCAAGTAGTACTTTGCAAGGTCTACTTTTTTTTAAATAATATTTTTATTTCTCTCCTTCCAAATGCCTCGACAGATGTGGGGAAGAGATTGTATCCATATTTCTCCAAGAAAAAGGTGGCCAAAAGGGGGAATCTAGCTAGCTACTAGCATCTTAACATCCTTCTGTTATACCCACTGGGTTTTTTTCCAAGATAGACTGCTTGATATTCCATGTATAGGAGCATTAAATTAACAAATGATTGGTGAATTCCTCTACACACCTACATAAAATACACCTATTAGAAAGAGAAAAAACTCTATTTTTTAGGTTATCCACTATGAGAATTTGTTCCTAACATGTGGTCCACTAGAAAAAATTGATCTTGGGGATGAGATTATGGCCCAAATTATTCTCCAATCAAATTCAAGCCTCAAATAATTTTGAAGATTATTAAACTCTAGTTTGACTAAATAGTTTCCTATGGGGTCTATTGTCCACATAAATTCATCTTATCTATGAATAATATTCAATCTTTATGGGGTAATTCTAGTGATTAAGTCCTATAGAGAAATTGGGTCCATGTTTTCGAGCATATCAACGGAGATCTTCCAAGAGATATCATTTGTGTTATTATATTCCATTATTCTTTAATATACCTTCCAAATATTTCACTCAACTCCTCTTTGATCTTCCAAGAGATATCATATGTGTTATTATTCCATTAGTATTTAATATACAGTCCAAATATTAAATTCAAATATCCTCAAGAGGTACGTAGGAAATCCAAATATCCTCCTAAAATTAAATGCCCCTCCTTTAGAAATTATTTAGATTTAATTAGGTTATTCCAAATGATTGAACCAATTGAGACACTAGACCTAGATATGAGAGAGATTTCTTCCTGGTTGCATAAGTATTTAATTCCACTCCCCTCATTTTTGAACTTAATGAGTTTCCAACAAATTTTAGATATTGGAGCCTTGTTCATGTCCTTCATTTTGTAAATCTCCAAACCTATGATACTGATGCAGTAGGGGAAGGCCTGCAACTCACCAAACACAATTCCAAACAATGACAACAAATTTCAATTTCACAAATTACCAGAATCTCACCATTCAGCAACTTCACACTGTTCACTTGTAGCACAACAAAACCACTAAATCGGGTATTACACCACTCACACACCCTTTCAATTCACAAATCCACTCATTTCAGCGACCCATTTCAATGCAAAATAACATACCAAACATTTACCTTAGGTTGTTTTGAAACAAATTGCTAAAATCAGGTTTCCAACGCTTTTAAGGGCTCAAATTAGCCCAAATTTACAAAGGGACCACCCTTTAAACATTTCCAAACACCATGAAACCTTGGGGCAGAAAATAATATGTCTCAAAACCCTAAATTCCTCAATCAGACCTCAAAGATTCAACCTCCTAATAGCCAAACCATAAAACCCTCTCAAGGAGCCTAGAAACCCTAGGCTTTAATGAAACTCACACTCCCCTAGCTCTCCAAACCTTAACAACTCTACAAATAGACTCAAAATTCCCTGCTCATGCTATTTTCAACATAAAATAATGTTTCCCAACATCATAACTCAATTTGACTCATAAAAACCTCAATTTTCATAAGGAAATTCAAAGTTTTCTTCCTTGGGCTTCACACCCAACTCTCTCTCAGACCTTCCCCGCTCAAATTCATCATTGTCTCACCTTTCCCTATTGAAAAAAATCCATCCCACCAAGTAACAGGTCATACAGAAAGGTGGGATGGTTTATAACATGCTTTTTAACTCTTCAAACCAAAGGATACCCTGTTCAAGCCAGTTGAAGAAAATTTAAGAGTAAATGAACAAAATTCAAGATAGAAGCCTCACAATAGATTAAAATGAAATTTGAAACACTACACTATAGAATTAAAAACAAATTTGTGACCAAAAGGTCTTGTACAGACTAGCAAATATGTTGCTACAACAAAGAAATCTGGAAAATAAAGAAAATCAGCCTTTTATTCAATCCTTAACTTCAAAAATGCCTTCCAAGTTATTCAAAAACCTTGTATTCGAGTTCTTCATGACTTTTATAACTTTTCCTACCCAAGAAAACCTCCTCAACTTCCAAAACCAACTTTTAAAAGGCCTTGACCGTTGGCCTTCCAATCTTGCCTTATTACAATGTTATCAACTTATATTATTCCAAATGAACACTTAGCATTGTTTTAAAAACTAAAACACCTAGACACCTAATACAACTCAAATATAATCATTTACATCCAAAAATGGTCAAATAGACCTTGTTTAAACATATTCCACTCAAAAACCTATAAGCTAGATCTCATATACCTAAATGGATCAATACCCTTGAATGATGCTCTTGCACCATACACCCCAGCTTGAAGTTTTTCCAAGTCTCTTGGAAAGTGAAATGTAACATGTCCTCCTTGATATGCTACGTGTCTTTGTCCTCTTTGATCTTCTTTATCAAGCTCCTTTTTCTCTTTACTATCCTTGACAATCTTATCTTCCAACTATGTATACTATGTTAAGGGGTGCTTATCATCACTATTAACTTCAAACTCTGCCATACCATGTTTCTTTACATTTGTACTCTATATTTCCACAAATTTCAATCTTATCTTCCAACTGTGTATACTGTGTTAAGGGGTGCTTATCATCACTATTAACTTCAAACTCTGCCATACCATGTTTCTTTACATTTGTACTCTATCTTTCCACAACTGTCAATCATGTACTTAGTTCCATTCTTTGTCCCTTGTTGTTTCCACTTACATTTCCATCACTAACCATTGTTTTCTTGTTATTGTTAATCTTTCTTAGACCTGCCTCTATGTTTTCCACTGTACCCATGCATTTAGAATTATTTGTCAAACATGTACTTGCTTCATACTCTGTCTTACCAATTGTTACATCAGTCCCATCATTCCTCAGCTGTCCTATTACCCTGTCATTCCTATAAACCTCTCTACCAACAGCCTCTCTGCCTTTTGTTACTATCCTTTCCTTATCACCAACCACTGTCCACTTGCTCACTGTCCAATCAAATGCATCACCTTTTGACTAATTCTTTGTTTTATTCTATGCTATAGGACATTCCACTGCCCCAACCAAGATGCTATCCTTGTACTCTTGCCTTTCCAAAGGCTCTCTTCTCTCAATCTATCCTTTACCAGTCTGAGACACTATCTCATTTACTTTTTCCTTCCACCTATAGCCATTCTCCTCTACCACTATCTGCAAATCTCTTTCACTTTTCCTACTCACTGTCTGCAGCTTGACTTGGTTTGCCTTAACTCCTAAATCCACACACTTGCCTTTACCTTCACCAATTGTAGTGTATTCCTTTCTCCCAAGCATAATTAACTCACCATGTTCATTTACTCCTTCATTCAATGGAGTCAAAAAGAATGTTCTCCCATTCTTCTCTATAGTATAAGTATTTTTCCTACCATGGTATATAGTTGATCTATCAAATTGCCAGGGCCTTCCCAGCAACATGTGGCAACAACTCATTGGTAGAATGTCACAAAGGACTTCATCTCTATACTGCCCTATTTGAAACTCCACTTTTGTTTGTTCATTCACCACCAAGGTTTTCTTATCACTGACCCATGATACCCTATAAGGTCTCTCCCTAGGCACTATTTGCAAATGTAACTTTTATACCATCTCATTTGACACAATATTATATGTGCAACCTGAATCAACAATGACTTTACATACCCTATCCTTGCATCTACAAGTTGTCTTGAACAAGGCCCTTCTTTGAAGCAACTCTCTTTCTTTTGTGATCTTCAAGAATTGAGTCTTCATCGTCAGCATTTCACCCACCTCAGGAGCAGCACAAAGTGAATTAGAATTTGAACTCTCAGCCTCATCTTCATGGACTATTTGTGCTCTTCTTTCAAACCTTCTTTCTCCTCCACTTGTTGATGAACTAGCCTTCTCAAGGCATCTCCAAGTAGGATGTCCAAATTCTTGGCAATGATAACATCTTCCTATGAAAGTGTTAGAACTTCTTCCACCTCCAAATCTGCCCCTTGTGCCTCTATATCCACCTCTGGAATCAACAACTTGTTCATCTCTCTTGCTTGACTCTTCTCCTTGATTTTCAGTTGCTTGCCTAGGAGTAGAAAAGGTTCATCTTCCTCTCATGGTGTTGCCTCTTCCTCTTACTATTTTCTCTTGTCTTCTCTTCATTTTCTCTTCAACCTTCAATGCCATTTGTAACATTCTTCTACATTTCTAGGATTAGTCAAAGCCAACTCATCTTGTATATTCATTCTTAAGCCACCCAAGTACCTAGCAATTTTCTCATCTTCATTTTCATTGTGATTAGACCTCATGCTCAATCTATAAAATTATTCAGTGTAAGCCTTTACATCCATTTCCTTTTGTCTCAAATTTTGCAACTTCATAAACATTTGAACTTCATAATCTGAAGGGAGAAACTTACCATTTAACTTAGCCACCATCTTGTCCCAATCCACAATCTTGGACTTGCCTTGTTTTCTTCTTTTTGAATGTAGATAATCCCACCATACAAGTGCATGACCCTTAAGCTTTGTTTTGGAAATCTTCACTCTCTGTTCTTTAGGAATCTCTTCACATTCAAAATAGTTATCCAAACAAGTTATCCAATCTAACAATTCCTCTTCATTCAAATTACCACCAAACTTTTGTACATCAATCTTTACCTTGTATTTATCACCTTTTACAGCCTTTATCAACTTGGCTATTATCTGGTCTTCTGGTTCAAGCTCTTCTTCAACATCCTCAAAGTCTTCATCATCTTCTTCTTCTAACTCACTACTCTCAACTACTTCTCTCCTCTTGTTGGTCTCTAGGGCTGCCAATCTCTCTTTCAATTCTTTGATCTCCTTCATGTATCGGTTTCTCATTTCATTCATCTCTTCGTTGTGTTCTTTGCTTTTGGAGGAATCTTGCAGACTTGCCTCTTCACCTTCCAATCACTTTTTCACAATCTTCAATCCTCTTCTATATGAATCTGGTACCTTTTCTTTGATACCACTTTGATGCAGTAGGGGAAGGCCTGCAACTCACCAAACACAATTCCAAACAATGACAATGAATTTCAATTTCACAAATTACCAGAATCTCACCATTTAGCAACTTCACACTGTTTGTTTGTAGCACAACAAAACCACTAAATTGGGTATTACACCACTCACACACCCTTTCAGTTCACAAATCCACTCATGTCAGAGACCCATTTCAATGCAAAATAACATATCAAACATTCACCTTAGATTGTTTTGAAACAAATTTCTAAAATCAGGTTTCTAATGCTTTTAAGGGATCAAATTAGCCCAAATTTACAAAGGGACTGCCCTTTAAACATTTCCAAACACCATGAAACCTTGGGGAAGAAAATCATATGTCTCAAAACCCTAAATTCCTCAATCAGACCTCAAAGATTCAACCTCCTAATAGCCAAACCATAAAACCCTCTCAAGGAGCCTAGAAACCCTAGGCTTTAATGAAACTCACACTCCCCTAACTCTCCAAACCTTAATAACTATGCAAACGGACTCAAAATTCCATTCTCATGCTATTTTCAACATAAAATAACATTTCCCAACATCATAACTCAGTTTGACTCATAAAAACCTCAACTTTCACAAGGAAATTCAAAGTTTTCTTCCTTGGGCTTCACACCCAACTCTCTCTCAGACCTTCCCCGCTCAAATTCATCATTGTCTCACCTTTCCCTACTAAAAAAAATCCATCCCACCAAGTAACAGGTCATACAGAAAGGTGGGATGGTTTATAACATGCTTTTTAACTCTTCAAACCAAAGGATACCTTGTTCAGGCCAGTTGAAGAAAATTTAAGAGTAAATGAACAAAATTCAAGATAGAAGCCTCACAATGGGTGCAAATGAAATTTGAAACACTACACTACAAAATCCAAAACAAGTTTGTGACCAAAAGGTCCTGTACAGACTAGGAACTCTACTACTACAACAAAGAAATCTGGAAAATAAAGAAAATTAGCCTTTTATTCAATCCTTAACTTTAAAAATGCCTTCCAGGTTATTCAACAACCTTGTATTCGAGTTCTCCATGCCTTTTATAATGTTTCCTACCCAAGAAAACCTCCTCAACTTCCAAAACCAACTTTTAAAAGGCTTTGACCGTTGGCCTTCCAATCTTACCTTATTACAACTTTATCAACTTATATTATTCCAAATGAACACTTAGCATTGTTTTAAAAACTAAAACACCTAGACACCTAATACAACTCAAATATAATCATTTACATCCAAAAATGGTCTCATAGACCTTATTTAAACATAGTCCACTCAAAAACCTATAACCTAGATCTCATTTACCTAAATGGATCAATACCCTTGAATGGTGCTCCTGCACCAGATACCTTAGGGAGGAAAAGTCTATTCTAAGACACCAATGATATCCTTTTCTTTTTCTCTATCCCTAACCATAACAATCATCTCTAAAAAATTTCCATTTTTTTAGCCAACAAATAAGGACTATATTTGCATTATTAATTATTAACATATAACCATATATATTTAATTGTTAAGTGTGTCAAATGGCATTTAAATATATTTAAATGACCAATGTTACATTTAATATTAATATTTAATATTTATTTAAATCATATATCCATTCCTTTGGGTGGGTTTTCCTAGTTATCTACAATAGGGGTGCCTTTGAATCCTTATTGTGAAAAACTCAACGTAATTGAGTTGTCAAGCCTTCTTCACCTAGTTGTCCATTTAAAGGCTCATTTTATAATAAGATCACCTTCTTTCCTTTGTGTATTGTCAATTTTTTTTCTTTGTGCATGTTGACTTACATGGAATTGCATATATGTACATTTGTGTTGCTATGTAATAATATGTCAATTCTTAATTTCAAAAAAATGGGTTTTATTTGACTTTTTATGTCTATTTTGTGGGAAAATGGTTAGAAAATCCTTATTATATTTGGATTCAAATATAAACATCATGCTTAAAGAAATATGAGAAATACTTGGTAGGTCGCAACTACATGAGGTACCTTATGGTATTGCTTTAACAAATGGAACCTCATATGCCCCACACGGACATGGGGAAATGTACAAATAAATTTCATAAACAAAAATTGACTTTTAAGTCATAAATATGTACAATGAATCTCATGAAGTCTTCAATATCATATTACATATTGAATTGGTTGTGGATAATAATGGCATATTTGATGTAAATAAATGGGAATTAATATTGCATGAAAATGGTATAGTATTGTGTGTGCCTTTAATGAAAATACCTAGTAAGGAATAGGATGGAGAACATGATTCAGAAGCCAATATTTTCATAGATAATGATATGCCTTCAACCAACATGGATGACATGGTAGAAGTTTGGGCGTGGGCAGAGGGATGAAAGGATAAAAAGAAAATATTAGGACGTAGAAAAGTATTTTTGGCTAAAAAATTAATCAAAATCACACAAATGAATACCATAAAACAAACAAACATACTACAAAGCAAGAGACTAAATTGCATACAAGGACTTTCACATGCAAAATTGCCACATTATTTAGGAGTAGGAAACTTATTAGACTATCTTTAGGCCATGTAAATAACATTTATAAATTTAGAATTAATAATTAGAGATTTGAATGATGCACTAATACTAAGTTTTGCAAGATGGTGGGAGACACATAACCGAATATACCCACATGAAAAGCCTTGACAATTTTGATCAAGAATGGAAGCTTAGAAGAAGACACTAAGTAAATTATTGGCGTTACAATTTGCACCTCTAGAGTGTGTATTGGCAACGGACAGCTATGCACAGTTGAACTGCTCTTCAAATTAGGAGGGGAAGCTCCCTCTTTTGCTAATATGCTTAAAAAGTAAAATAATCTAATTCCTATCTTTTTGACTTGGTTGGAAGAGGCACAAGGTTAAGAAAGCCAATACATTGCAGCTAAATATTTTCTCTGGTTTCTGTAGATCTTTAACTACAACTAAGCTAATGCTAAAACTATCTTGTCTCCTCTAGATAAACGGAGCAAGAGGAATTAGGAGCAGGGAATTGGTATACAGTAATCTTTAAGTTAGGATTTCCAAGGAGGTGGGACACCTATCTAAGGCGTAGGCTGAAATGAAGGTTATTGGAAACAACATCAAACAGTAAGTTAGTTCTCAGGATTCCTAAGGAGGCAGGACACCTATCTGAAGTGTAGGTTGAAAGTAACTTATTGGAAACAACACTTAAACGACAATCTCTATTTCCAAATTCCCAAGGAGGGGGGACTCTTATCCAAGGTGTAGATATGAAACAAAGATTATTAATAACATCACACGATAAACTTTATTTCTAAATTCCCAACGAGGAGGGACTCCTATCTGAGGTGTAGATATGAAACAAGCTTATTAATCACAACAAAAATAAAATTGGGACAGAAAATTGCATAACGAGACACACACACAATGAACGATCAAACCAGCATTATATTTAACTAAGTGAACAAATATAGAACAACAATATTGCACGGCAAGGTGACTCAACAATTCATTATCACAGCAAAAATTGAAATACAATGAGCACAAGTGCTCTTATTTATAGAACTTCAAGGAGTAGGGAACCCTAAAATCTCCTTGATTTTACACTCAGTCTTGCAAGCATGCAAGAGTTTATTCTCTAATTCTAAATGTATGCAACCTAATAGTTAACTAGAAAAACAACATCAATTAACTGATTCTAAACTAGACTAAATGGGCGTTGCAACATGCAAGTCCTTATTGAAATGAGAGTCAACTAATAACTAACATCAGTTAACTAAATCCTAACTGAAAGCTCCACATAGGTGACTCCAAAATAGACGTGCACAAAGGTGGGACAACAAGTTAACTTGGAAAGAGGCATCAAGTTAACTGTTGTGTCAAATGTCTATCTTGAAGAGGTGGGACGTCTTGTCCACTGGTTGTGATCTCGAGCAATTAACTCCTCCAAGAAGTTGTTGACTACCTCATCATTTGGAGTTCATTACATGTCTCAACTATCAGTTTACTGCTTGTCATCAACTTGATCCTGGAAGTATTTGCACACTTCAACTGGCAGTTCACTGATTGGTAACTTTGGCGGCTCCGTAACTGGAGTAATGATCTCTATTTCTTCCACAACTTTATGCTTCTGATGCTTTTCTTGATTCTTCTCAATGGAAAAGTGTTGCATGATAAAACCACAAAGTTTTGACTATGAACACTCTAGTTGTGAGAAATGCACACGAACTCGTTGCATGCACAGAGTTCCAACGATACTCAACCCTCTAAACTGACCTAGGAAGGCTATCAACTATACAAGGTATAAAACCATGTGGACTTTGGGTGACTATGCCTATCAAATTGTCTGAATCAACCCTCTGGATGCACTTGATGCAAATCGATGTCAGCTTTTCTTATGAAATCATGAATCAAGACCGATTTGGTCTTGAATTCAGTCTGAGTGAATTACATATTGAAAAACTAGCTTGTTGACTATAAACACAACTATGTTCTAACAACTTTTCCGACGAGGCTAAAAATAGCCTATTGAGGGGCAATTTTTACGAAAAATTTCGAGACATGGGTTATGTAGAGAAAATGTTTCTAAGCAAACCCACAACATCAAAAATTCAAAAAAGTGTTTTTTCGCTTAGCATGCAAAGATTTTTCGAAAAAAAAAAGCAACATGGGCTTTAGAAGCTTTTTCTCCCAAAAACTTATGACATGGGTTTTGTAGATAATGAAATTCGAATCCAACCCAGATTATCAAAAACTCAAAAAAATGACCTTTACTTAGGCATGCAAGAGCTTTTTAGTAACAGAAGCTGCAGGGGCTGTAGGGGCACCAGGGCCAATTTTTCCCAAGGAAAATTGGCACATGGGTTTTGTAGGCGCTAATGAGCTAAGTGAACCCAGAGTCTTCATTTTTCAAAAAGTTGACCTTTTGACCCGCATGCAAAAGAATCTTCGGAAAAAAGCACAATACTTCATAATGAGAAGTGGGGTAATTTTCTAGAAAAATTCAGAAACATGGGTTTTGTTGTCGATGTTGAACTGAGTGAGCCCAAATGACCAGATTCTGAAAAAGGATGTCATTTACTTTGACATGCAAGAGAAAACCTAAGACAAGGATAGAAGAATTTTAGAGATAGAAAATAGAAGTTATATTTTGCCTCTAAAAATGACGCCTATGCATTGAATAAGATTCGATGAAGTATGGAATGCATGCACTCGAACGATGACGTCTAAAAAATAATTCCTCTAAAAAAATTTGGACCTAGCAATGTGAACAACATTGAAAAATGTCACCTATAGCGGCTTTGCACGAGAAAATATGTGTTTTCCTCCACCTATGATGAGAATAATGGACGCCCAAATGCCTTAATAAATAAAATTTATGAAGGCGTCAACTTTGCATGCAAATCCTAAATTTGGGCGGCACAATATAATTGGACCCCAAATTCAGTTAACTAAACAAGATAAACCCTAAAAATGGGCGCCACCCTTACATTCACAGACAAATTCGCCACATGCAAGAAATATTAAGTCATGTTGAAGTCGACTCAAAAGTTAAACTGGAGATTTAATATTATTTTAAGTTGAGTTGGAAATCTCCTTCATTATAGGGTGTCCAACTCACTTCAGTTCAAAAGTCAAAGTTTGACTTGGGTGCTAACTCTCCAAACATAAACTTTTTGAAAAATTTCATTTGCAAACATCACCGGAGCCTATGTTTGATCGTTAATTCTGATTGATTGATGTATCCAAGCAGACTAGCTGACAGTTTCGTTGAAGAGCAAGATCAAAACTGACAAGGAGCTCCTTGAGGTTGCAAACCCTAATTTCAACTTCTAAGGCCTCAAAATTTTGGGCGCCACTAGCCTCCAGGGGTGCTTTTTACCTTCAGACTTAGTCAATTTTCATGCATTTTCATCATTTTCAATTTGATTTTGACCTCACTTCATCTTGCACTCTCTAACACTTGGAAAAACTTCAAAGTTGACTGACAGGCTCACTACGAAGCTAGCTCAATTCTGAACATGATCTCTTGGAGAACACTTTTCCTAAAAACATCATCTGGTAGCTGAAAAACATGGGCCCCCCTGGCCTCCAGGAGCGCTTTTATTTCCAAAGTTAGCCATTTTTGCAATGTACTAAATCTCCACTCAACCTCTGGTTGCCGACTACTGACAAGTCTTCTGACCTGGCTGAGATATGCAATGGAAAGCTGGAAGCATCATGAACAGGATGAGCACTTGAGCTAACCCAAACAACTGCATTTGAGGGTTCAAAACCTTGGGTGCCCCTGGCCTCTAGGGGCGCTTTTGCTCTGAACTGACATTTTTAACCATGATAAAAACCTCATTTTTGACTCTTGATTCTGGCAGTTCAGCAACTTAGATTAACCCGTTGACAAATTCATTGCGAAGCCAAATCAAGTCTGAGACAAACACCCTAGGTATCATTTGGTCAAAAAACTTCATCTAGTACCTCAAAAATTTGGGCACCCATGGCCTCCAAGGGTGCTTTTCTACTCCAATGTTAGTCAAATTTTCATTGATTTCATCTCCCTCGTTCCTCGTTCAATCTCCAGTTTCAGGTGTTAGACAGATCTTCTGGACTGGCTGGTAGGCTCATCGCAAAGCTGACAGTATTCTGGAGAAGTCTTCTTGGAAGTGACAAACCTCAAAAAGGTAATTTGGGCCTCTGAAATCTAGGGTGCCCCTGGCCTCCAAGGGCTCTTTTATTTCTAGAGTTCGAAAAATTTCGATGATTTTCACCTCAACAAAAATCCCCTCTATGACGAAGCATCATTTTGAACATATCTTGCCATAGAATCTTCACTGGAGCGTTTTAAGCTTAGATTTTGACACTTGGTATCTAGCCATCTGCCATTGACGACCTTGGAGGTCCTAACTTTTCACCTGAAAAAGTGAAAACTACCCACCAAACTTAAACTGACTTTTTCTTGATTTTGACTTCACCACTATGATCGTGAAGTGAAATAAGTTAATCAAAATAATTTTTATCCAATTCTAACAAGATTCAATTTTTAGGGTTTTTTATCTAACAATAGGGGTCCAGAAACCCTAATTGTCAAATTTTTCAAATTTTACCAGTATCTTCCAAACATCAAACTGACTAAAATCCCATACTTGATTTTCCCAAAAACTGTGTTTTGACGACACTTTTACAAGGTTTAGACTATTTCCCTGTGAGTACTGTAAGTGTTAGATTCCCTTACCAATGTCAGCTTTGTGGGATCTTTATGTACTTTTGGACATTCAAATTGTGCAAATCTCCTAATGTTTGATCTACTCCTATAAAATATTTGGGTCTATGGTGTAAATTTGTGTTGGGACTTTATGTCAAGGATTGTGGAGTTTACAAGGACTACTTTGGTTATTCAAAATCTCTCAATGTCCTTTACGCCTAGCGATCCTTGCAACGCCCTCGAGGTTTTAAACTGTCTTTTGAGTGGAAATGTGGAATGTAGGATTTTGGTTGGGAAGTGGAGGTAAGTTGTTCCAATGCCTATGTTCAAACCTTCAAGGGACTCACATCATTTTTTTACAATTCGTTAAAATTCACAAAAGGGTCAAAGTATGGAGTTTGAAAAATTGTGGAGTTAAATAGGATTGGTTCCATTTACCTCTAAATCCACTTCATCAAATTCTCATAAAATAATTTTCATCCTAGCATTTGAAATTGTGGACTTTTAATCTAGAAACAGAAGTTTTTGCCTATGGCTGAAGTTTGAAAGTCCTTAAGGTCCCCACACAAAGTCAAGAAAGAGAAAATTTTAATAACACTCACTTTGTGAGGTTCTTGAGGAGCATTTTCTTGTGAAATTATAGTGGACTAATTTTCATGTTTAACATCCATGGAAAGAAAAGCATTGGATCACGAATCCACATGCACCTTGAGTGAGGTTGTCATTTGAGCTTGTCTTTAATGGGAAAGTGGTGCTCAAGTCTTTAGTGTCTAAGCAATAATATTGAAGTGCAGAGAGTGAATTTGGTCAACAATGTGGCATGCACATGGCACCAAGGACTATCCCATGCAATTTAGAAATATGTTCCTCACTCATGTGTATCCCTTTACATCATGCATTACTTACACAATGTTGAGGAGCATGTCACACAACTTTGTCAACTACAATATATTTGTTCCAAAATCCACACCAATTGAATCTTGGCACTTTAGCACACACAAGGCATAAAGTTCAAACTCAATGCAAAATATCACACTTCTTAGAGCACTATGCAATAGTCATACACATCTTCTCAAGCCATTTCAATATAATGTGCCATCAAAATCCTAATGTCAAAAGATGAAGCATCATAAATGAAAGGCTAATTGGTTCAACTTGCACGATGGCCTTTGTCTTCACGGTCATATAGTTTATGTGTTCATCTATAACATAAGTAGGTAGGCATTGATAGGTAACCATTGCATATGATAGATAGGAGTAAATACACAAACATACATCTTTTCAAGGGTTTGTCATATATAGAATGTAGAGATTAATGAAACAATATAATTATAGTTCTTGCATTCTTCTCCATTTAGACCTCTTGTCTCCATATTGCTTCTACACACAAGACATCTAGGTCCTCATCTAAAGCATTGTATTCCTCCAGTTATAATTGACTAAGTTACAAGGTTGCATTTGTAAAATGTATAAATGAAAAGTAAATCCATTTGTTTGTATCTTGGCACTTGTATAAGAGGAAGTCTAGTTTTTTTTTTGCCAATGGCTAATTTCAAAGTTGATTTTTATGAATAATGTGATTGATCAAAACATGGGGTGTCATTTAAAAGTCTTATACATGTATTTATTTAATTTTTTATTGTGAGATGGATTTATAGATTAAACTATGTGAGACTATTCATTACCAACATTTCAAGCCTCACTAATGGGTTTTTCATCAAGAAGTTGTTACTTGATAGAGAATGAAAGATGCTAATGGTATATGGGGATGCATCATGAAGTCTTTTTTTAGCATCCTCATCCCCAACATGTTTTGGTGATGCATGGCTGACTAAAAAACATCCATGGAGTGGTCTCTAAGACTCTTGGTCAAAGTAGAAACATTTCAATAATGGCCAGGAGACAGTTTGAGACATGCAAAGACTATAAAATAAATAAAATAAAAGGGATGAGTAGGCCCATAAGTCTCCCACACCCATTTTCAAAACCCTAAACCTAAAACAAGCCCACTTACAATTAAAATCAAAAACATGCTCATTTTGTTATTTCACCATTTTGTGAGAAGGGAAAGAAAGTAGAGAAGAGAGGAGATGATCAACAGTTGTCATTTGAGGTAGGTTGGGCATCCACAATACATTTTTTCAAAAAAAAAAAAGAAAAATCTTTCCTCTAAACTTTCAAACTCCTATTTTTTTGTTTGTTTCCTAATTTGTGTTTGTTTTTTTTTTAAAATAAGGATAAGTAGCAATGAGAGTTATTTTGGTGAAGAGGTTGAGAGTGAACAAATGAACCAAAGAGGTGTCAAGGTTTCTTCTTGGTGTGGGGGTTTTGTAAGTGAAGTGGGAAGCAACTCTTATGAACCCCTTTTGCAATTTGTGACAACTTTAGACAAATCCAAAATAATCAAAGAGGAAGCAGACATTTAGTTGAATCATCATTTGTGCATGCTAGACATGAGGTTAGCATTTGCAAAAAAATAACCCTAGTTAAGAAGGTTGGGATTTCTAGGTTGCATATAAAGGGTGAAGCAAAAGCTTCAACCTTCTAGGCTACATATGGAAGGGGAGGCAAGAGCTTAAGGTTTGTCAATAAAATCTATACAATCTCACATGTCTACCAAGGATATTGAGACTTAGACAGGAGAGTGTTCTACCAAAGGAAAGAGAAATGTTACTAGTGTAGGTTGGACACTATGTAGAGATGTTGAACTAGCAATCACAAGAATCAACAAATAATATTGTTAAGGAAAGTGCAAAGATGTGGATTTCCAATTTCATATCTGGAAGTAGGCCATAGAGAAAGTTGGGGCCTCAAATGTTGTAGGTTGAGATCAACTTAATGTGTTTATAGATAAGCTAGCATAATAGTGGAGGGTGCTTACAAGCACATTTTTTGGACCCCATTTGTTCATGTTTTAAACATGTTGAAAAAAAATTGAAAGGTAAATTGGATGAAAATAGTGAAAAACTAGAGACATTTTAATTTGAAACCAATACATCTCACTTACACTCTTAAAGACTTTTGAAGAAAGGATTCCTCAAAAGTGTGAAGACTAAACATGTGTACTACTTCATCTCACTAAGGAGGATGCATGAGCCCTTATGATTAATGATGGCTAATCTTGATCCTTGTAGGTGAGTAAAGAGCAAAGATGCTTGATGATGATTGGTGCTTCACTATGAGATAAGAATAAATAATGTTTGTAACCAAAAAATAAAACATTTTTTTGTCTTAGTTTATTTATTTTGAATGTTTCAAAATTCACTATATTATTTGAGTCCTCATTGTTATCAAAAAAATTGTTTACAGATGCATTTGCTCTTTCATCTCACTTGTTATGCAAGTGACTTAGTATGTTGATATGAACTCTTCTAGTCTTGGAAAGATTCATCAAACATCTAACAATATGCTTGACCAAATGGAGGATGCAATTCATAATAAAATCCTTAATTTGAAATCTTATGAAGAGCATATCAAGTGTAGTATGGCAAAATACAAAACACTATAAACACCCCAATTCATATGGCTGTCTATGCTCCAAATTCCAAATGGTATCCACCAAGGGTTAGGAAAGTGCCTCTTAAAACAACAAAGCAATAATTAGTTTTATGAAAGCCCTTCAAAAGATGTACAACACTAAGGCATCTACATTTCTATGACAGTGAATCGCCTTTATTCACTTTTCATGCTCCAGCATTCAACAAACCAAAAGCCACAGCAGAAAAGGCTATATTAACTAAAAATGTCATTATTTGGTGGTGAACATGTCAAGGTAAGGGTGAAGGATGCTTGTCACTTGCATCTTTCTACAAATTGTCAACTTCTTTACTACATAGAGGAATTGATTCACATACACCCTCATTCTATTTGTCAAAAAGAAAAGATTTACTTCTCAACAAGCACAAAATTTGGTGGCCGCAAATGATGTCTTGAAACTTAAGGATCAACGAACTTCTGAGTATTTGCATAGTCCAACCTCAGCAATAGGAGTTCTAGTTGCTGCAGTGTTCTTCCACATTTGTCATTTTATAGTCATAGCACTCGAGTATTTTGTTGTACTTGCTGCGAAGCACAATGATAATCAAAAAATGAAATTTTGTAAATTTGTTTGTCGATTTGAATTACCAAATCAACTCTCATGTCATGTAGCATAATGCTACAATGAAAATGATGAAAACCTTTAAAATATATTTAAAATTTTGTATATTTTTTTTAATCATATTTACTCCTGTAATCCCAGAAACATGTTTCCCTTGTGTCCCATCCCAAAAATGACGAGGAAAAGAGAGATGTTTGTTTTAAAATATGCCATCGGATAGGGAAAAGAACAGATAAAAGTAAAACCAAGTCTGCACTTCAAATACAACCTATGCACTACAATGTCTATTAAAGACAAAATGTAACTTCCACTTTTTGCCAAATATTGGTCCATAAATGAGTAATGAAAGATAGAAAGTTCAAAATGAAATTATAAAAATATTTAAAACCATGCTACAAAAATAGCCCAGTTATCCTCGTCGACAGGGACAAACAATGTGCAAGAAATACAGTAAAGCAAATATCTAGACTGCCACATAATAACTGGCTTTTCTGAAAAAAATAGAGAATTCATGCTAAAACTGCATATAACTCCTTCCAAATGTTACCATTTTTCTACCAAAGCGCATAAACAATGGTGTGACAAAAAAATACATTCCATTAAGAGATTAGGTTGCCTATAGAATGTGTATCAAGGCCAAACTAGTTCCTCAGCAACCTAATAGCGTATATGATACAAAAAGGCTTCTATTTAGATGCCAATAATGGAGGTGAATATAACTTTTGCTCAATGGAATGAAGCTGAAACTATATCCCTCGCTCCCTAGAATGAAAAAACTTGATTAATTTCTACATTGTCCCTTTCTTCAAGGCAGGCAATAATCAAAATTTTGATTTTATCCTGAAAGTAACAATTCTATTTTTGCAATCTGTTCCTCTTCATTCTTTGGTGGTGGACTCCGATTAGCTTCATCAAATAGATCATGCTTCCACTTCTCACCAGTAAAAGCACGAGGGCGCAACTGATTCCTTACAGTCCCATTTAAACCTCTTCCCATTCTGTCTCTTCCTCTGGAGATGCTGTTAAACCTCCCCCTGTTCTGAAATTCATCATCAAACTGATCTCTTTCTAGCCAACGGCCCCTCTCAAGATCCTCATTTTGCTGCATATGATCTCTATCTTTATTCTTTTGTTCTATCTCAGAAATTTTCTTAGATCCCCTTTTGCCCTCGTATTGCCACTCACTAACATCACCTCTTCCATCTCTTCTTTTGCCATCTACAATCTTACCATACCCATCCTCGTTGTCATTGGCCACAGCAGATTTGCTTCCACCACCCACAACACGTGAAACCACCTTTGTTTCTGTAAATGCAGGTTTGCGTTTTTCATGAGGCTCACTTGCTTCTAATTCAAAGAATCTGTCATGACGCCAAACTCTATCTCTAGCTTCCTCTTTCACCAACACATGTCCCCTGTTAGCTCTTTCTTGTGAATCTACATGGCTGGCTCTGTCTCTGTAATGATCACTAGGACGACCCTTAACAGAATCATTCCAACCCCCATGTTCTATGCACAGAATTAAATTTAGATAGCTTTAGAATACAAGTGAAAACATGTCTTCACAACCTGGAAATAGAACTTTGCCCCCACCTACAATGACAAGAAATTAAAACCAAAACACTGTATCAATTTTAAGAGGGTATCTATACATACCACTGAATCTTCGCCACACATTTCGACTATTTCTTACTGTGCTCCTGTCATCATGCTGTTGCACAAGGAATATAGAAAGTCAGAGGAATTGCACCCATTAAAATGACTTGAAAGAGATTATTGAACAAACCTACATTATATATAGACAATGAAACTAAACAGAAAACAGTCGCCCAAATAGTTTCAAAGATGATAACAAATTATCATCTATAACAGCACAGGCATACCTTTATGACTTGTTGTAAACAAAGACAATTACAGAATTAAGTAATGCCGAAAAACATGGCATTGAACAAATACCACCTGGATCCAAATATTTTAATTCTTATACATGGAAAAAGGTAACTTGTTACCTTCACAAAGGGACATAAATTATGTAAATAAAGAAATCAAATTGTCTGTATCCACATTATAAAGGCAACCCCATAATAATAAAATACATAGCTGTCTAAAGCCTAACAAATCAATTAGACTATTTGCAACTACTCAACAATGTGATTTCTCAGCAAAAAATTGGACAACTCTGTTCATTGTATCAAGCCAGATTACACAAACAGGTATCAATTATAGCATAGTTCAACATTTCAAACAATGTTAGTTTAGCATACTCCTGAAGGAAGGCATTACATCTTATCCAAAGAGCAAAATGTTTTCTCAACATATATTTATTCTCTAACCCATCCAAATTTGAAGTAAAGACATGCTTGAGCAATTCAGACAAGTGCTTAATCAAAAAGAAATATTAGATCAAAAGTTATTATTTTCCCACACCTATTGTCTTCGCTTAAACAAATCTATATACCATTTGTTATGATAATAATCAAAATGAGAAAACCACAATCAACCAGCATTGAATATTCCAACCTTCCAATTAAAGTATAAGGCAGCTCATGTTGATCAACTAAGCATGCATCAAATACTCTCCAATGACCATATCGGACGAGTAAACCAAAGAGTATATGTTACAAACTAAATACGATTCACACTAACTAAAAACAGCCAACCATATTAACAAAGAATGGATGAAAGAACACAACTAAAAAGATCTAGTATTAAAATATTTAGATTATTTATTTAATGGTCAATATATTTTGTAAATCTTGTAAACTATTGTTTAGATTTAGTTTCCATTCTTTTCTTCGATTATGTTTCTATTTTCGTAACTCGTATTTAGAAACATCAGCTTTGTAAAACTATATGAAGCACATTTGCTTCCTTAATAAAATATCAAAGATTGCAAATCTTTTCGTGGTATCAGAGCCAGTAAACAAAGATTTTTAAATTTTTTTGGGCGCTCATTTCGTCTGCATTTTTTTAAGGTTTCTGAAAATCGTGTGGCCGTTTTCATCACAAAAGAATCGCGTCCTGTTTTCTCAGATAGTCACATATTTCTCTGGTCACAATTTGTCTCTTCTGGGTTTATGATTCTGGGTATCGCTTTCAACAAAATCGTGAGCCGATTTTTGCCTGGTTTCTTCTCGTCTTTCAGCTTTTTGTCTATGCACAACTCTATTCTTAAGTTTCTAACCACGCGCGAGAGTTTCTGACACGTTTTTTCACACATTTTCCTAAGCACGGTTTTTTCTAGTTTTCTGAAGTTTTCTGGGCTCGACTGTGTTTTCTTCTGCTGTGATTCTGCATTTCATTCTGTGCACGGCCTTTTGAGTCTCTGTTTTGGCTTGATTCATCCCTTCACGTGTTTGCACGGGGTCTTAAGACAGAGTTTCTTCTCTACCTTCATGAATGGAGGTCACCTTTTTTGGGTCGTTTTGTCTCTTCCGGGCTCTTCCTTTGAACACATGTCATAGTCTATGGGTTGCTTCTTCATAAATCAACGACCAGGGTGTCTTTTATTTGGTGACCTGTGGAGACTACATTTTCTTTCAGCTGAGTTTTGTCTCTTCTGGCAATTTTGTCTCTTTCTTTGTAGTTGGTGGGCCGTCAGATTTGTCTTACTTTGCTGGCTATTATGTCCTCTGTTTCCAGTCACCTAGGATTTGAAGATTTAATTTTTTGAAAGCATCTGTTCTGTGCGTGTTTTCTAGCCACACATACTTTCTTTGCTACTACTCCGCTCTCCAATCCGAGTGTTTTCCCTGCCATTGTTGGACAAGTTTTTTTTCCTTGTGCCAGATTCAAGAAACCTCAGGTTTTGTGCCTTCATTTTCTGACAAATTTCTGCACTTGTGAGGTTTTCGTGCCTCTTATTTGTCGGATTTTGTGACAAATGGCCTCTCTATCTCATCTTATGCTGGAGGGCAATCAAAAGTTCAATGGCCGCAACTACAACACCTAGAAGCAGCATGATGACGATTTTTGAATATCATTGTCTTGACCAGATCGTTCTGGGCAACAAGACACGACGTGCAACTGGAGACAAAGATCAAGAAAAGTTTGATGAGAAAAATCGTAAAGTTGCGATGCTCATTAAACTATCTGTCACTGATGACCAGCAACCTCAGGGGTCGTCTGGCAAATCAACCAAAGAAATTTGGGATCTTCTGAAAGATCTTCATGAAACATTCGACAAGAGTCGTGCTTTCTTTCTGAAAAACATCATGTTTTCCATCATGATGGATGAGAAGACAACTTTGCAAGCGCACTTGACCAAGATCAAGGATATCCGTGATCGGCTAGAGGCTATTGGTCGGAAAATGGAGGAAGAAGATATGGTAGTCATCACTCTAAAAAGCCTACCAAAATCTTACGAGCACTTTATTGAGACCCTCAACATTACTTCAGCTAATATTGATTTGAAGTTTTCAGATCTTTGCACTATACTTCTACAGCTGGATCATTGGAAACAGCAGTCCGGTAGCAGTGCTAGTTCGTCTTCCACAGAGCAGGCCTTTCCTGCCAAGACATTTCAAAAGAATAAGGACAAAAATCAGCCCTCTCAGCAAACCAGTCAAGCACAATCTCAAGATTCTTCTAAGAAGAAGAATGTTTAGTGTAATTATTGCCACAAATATGGTCACATGAAGAAAGATTGCCAGAAACGCTTGGCTCCTAAACAGAACAAGCAAGGAGAGTCTAAGCCTAAAGCCCATGTTGCAGAGCACACTGAGCAGAAGGAATTTACGTTCTATGCTTATGGCCAAGAGTCCTATAGATCCTGTTAAAACTTCTGCCTAGTATATTGATTCAGGTGCTTCTCGACATTTCACACATCGCTGAGATTGGTTCATTGAGTACACGCCATTCAGAGATTTTCTCATCTTTGGAGGAGGCGAGGAGTATGTTGTTGTCGGAAAGGGCAACATGCAGATTCATTCTGGAGGGAGAAATTTATTTTTTCTCGATGTATACTTTGTACCTAGCATGGAGCTAAATCTACTTTCAGTTAGTCAAATTATGACTCACTCCTTAGCTGGATATTGTTTTCAGCATGCACACATGCAACATTGTTGATAGAGAGACTCGCACTACAATTGTTCAGGGACTTGAGAATCATGATCTATATAGACTTGTTGATTCTGGTGATTCTCAAGAGCACACTATGGCAGCCAAGAGTACTTCAATCAGCAGCCTTTGGCATCAACGTTATGGGCACCTAAACATGCAATATCTCTCTCAGTTATCTCGAGATGATCTGGTTGGTGGCCTACCTGCGATTCAGACTCAGAATCATGGAGTATGTGAGGCTTGTCAGGCTGGAAAGCAGTACCAAACTCCATTCTCAGATGGTGACTCATGGCGAGCTTCCAAGGTATTATAGTTGGTTCATGCTGATTTATGTGGCCCAATGAATACTCCTCCAGTCACTGGTTGCAAGTATTTTTTATTATTTGTTGATGATTTCAACAGAAAAATGTGGGTGTATTTTTTGAAAAACAAATCAAATGTGTTTGGTATATTTCAGCAGTGTAAGACCTTAGTTCTCCAATTGTTACTCTTAGGTCTGATAATGGGGAGGAATTTTGTTCTACTGATTTCTCCAATTTTTGTGTTGCACATGGCATTAAGTGCCAACTTACCACACCTTACACCCCTCAGCAGAATGGTGTCTAGAACGTAGAAATTGCACCATTACTGAAATGGCTCGTTCTATGTTGGAGCATAGACATGTTCCCAAGAAATTTTGGGCTAAAGCAGTTTATACTATTGTTTATCTTCTGAACTGATCTCCTACTCATGCGATTAAGAAGATGACTCTTGAAGAAGCCTGGCCTGGACACAAGCCTAAAGTCAGCCACTTGAAAGTTTTTGGCTATACTGCTCGTGTTTGGATTCCAGATGCCAAGCGCACTAAGCTGGATTCCAAAAGCCAGAAACTCATGTTCACTAGCTACAATGAGAATCATAAAGCATACAGACTTATTGATGTAGATTTAGATCGTCTAATCTTCATTCGTGATGTTGTGGTTGATGAATCTATTGGGCCTTTCTTTCCATCTTCTACTCCTGTGAATCTTGTGGAACAGCCTTCGAAAAATTTTGAATTGGGTGTTTGTCTTCCCTTGAGTCCACCTGATGGATGGGATTCCACAGTTGAGCAACCACCTCTGCAAAATGTTCCACCACCCACCCCACCTCAGGACAATCTAGATCCTAATCCAACTGATTTTGTACCAACCACACCTAGTGATGTTGTTCCACCTATTTCCGATATTGGTACTTCTACTCTCCAGCCTAAATGGTATGCTAAAACCATTAGTGATCTTCATGATGCTAAATTGATCAAGGGTAGAACTGCTAGGAAGAAGAGCAAGCAGCAAAATACAGTTAATTTTGTTCTTATGGCCAATTTGCACAACATATCTAAGCCTCAAACATATTCTGAGGCTAAAGGCATACCTGAGTGGGAACAGGCTATGGAAGCTAAACATAATAGCCTTCTGAAGAATAACACTTGGGTCCTTTCTGATCTTCCCCCTGGAAAGATGCCCATTGGCTGCAAATGGGTGTATAAAGTTAAGTATAAGGCTGACGGCACCCTTGATAAGTATAAGGCTCGGTTGGTAGCCAAAGGGTTCTCACAGAAGGAGGACATTGATTATGAGGAGACTTTTGCTCCTATAGCCAAAATGAGTATTATTCGGCTTATCCTCATTACAGCAGCCCAATTTGGTTGGAAAGTACATCAAATGGACATCAAGAGTGTGTTTCTCAATGGTGATCTACAAGAAGTCCATATGACGCAGCCTCCCGGTTTCAAGGTCCCTGGTAAAGAACACCAAGTTTGCAAACTCGTGAAAGCACTCTATGGCCTCAAACAGGCTCCACAGGCATGGTACATGAAAATTGATAAGTACTTACTAATCATGGTTTTCAAAGGAGCCCTTCTGATTCAAATTTGTATGTCAAACAATCTGGTGATGATATCCTTGTGTTTGTTGTCTATGTTGATGACCTTATCATTACTGGAAGTTCAGAACATTTGATTGAGGAGATAAAACACAATCTTAGTCAATCATTTGACATGACAAATTTGGGACTTCTTCATTATTGTCTTGGTGTTGAGGTTTAGCAGACAACTGAGAGCATCTTCATTTCTCAGTCCATGTATGCTTTCAATTTGCTTGATAAGTTTAGAATGAATGATTGCAAACTTGCCTCTATACCTATGGAGAAAGGGCTAAAACTATCAACAAAATCAGATTCACCTATGGAAAATGAATCTGCATTCAGGCAACTAGTAGGCAGCCTCATTTATCTCATTGCTACTAGACCTAACTTCAGTTTTGCAGTGAGCTACATCTCTCGCTTCATGACAGCCCCTAAAGCAGAACATTGGGTTGCAGTGAAGCGTGTGCTACAATATGTGAAAGGCACTTCCGACTTTGGCATTTTGTATGGAAGGTGCAAAGATCTTAAGTTGATTGGCTATACAAACTCAGATTGGGCAGGTTTTGTTGATGACAGAAAGTCTACTTTAGGGTATGTATTCAATTTGGGTACAGGGGGAGTTACATGGACCAACAAGAAGTAGCAGGCAGTGGCTCTTTCCTCAACTGAAGCTGAATATCGAGGAACTGTTGAAGCAGCTTGTGAGGCGGTTTGGCTTCGAAGGGTGCTTTCGAACATGCAAATGTCTCAAGCAGAGCCTTCCCCCTTGTACTGTGACAATCAAGGGGTGCTAAAACTTGCCAAAAATCCAGTCTTCCATGAAAAGACAAAGCATGTTGAACTACTCTGTCATTTCATCCGCCAGCTTGTCGAAGATGGATCAGTGGTATTGCAGCATCTTCCGACAAAGGATCAAACTGTCGATATTCTCGCCAAGTCTCTGAGCTTGGATAAGTTTGTCAAATTTAGGGGGCATCTTGGTGTAGTTGATAGAATGACCATTAAGGGAGGGTATTAAAATATTTAAATTATTTATTTAATGGTCAATATATTTTGTAAATCTTGTAAACTATTGTTTAGATTTAGTTTCCATTCTTTTCTTCGATTATGTTTCTATTTTCATAACTCTGTATTTAGAAACATCAGCTTTGTAAAACTAAATAAGCACATTTGCTTCCTTAATAAAATATCGAAGATTGCAAATCTTTTCATCTAGTAATGGCTTCACCATTCTTATAATCTATTTGCTTCACACATGTGGCCCATGCTTCAAGAGGTGACAATTAATTACAAATTAAGGCAAGGTGCTTCTTTTAAGAACAGAGCTCTTCAATTAAAAAAGGGTTTATTTTTCTCCATTCTGCAGATATCTCCTACAGCAACCATGGAGCCCAATTTCACCTGTATGAACAAAAATGACAGATGCCCTTCAAAGGGGAGATCATTGACATGCAGTTGGGGATGATATTCATGATTTGGAGCGGTGGTATTGAGACAGCCATAAAGGAAGCTTTGTGGGCCTCCTTTCTCAAATCTACAGAGAGATAAGGTCAATTCAGATCTCTTCTATGCTTGTCTCTAATATACTGAATTTCAATGACATCCTATGTAGCCATTGGTTAGATGTTTACTATTAAAAAACATTAGGGGAATTAGGGTTTGCAATTAAAAAAAATGCACTCCATCTCCTACACACCCTAGCTGCCTTCCGATTACACCTGGGCCATTGCCATGGTGGTTAAGGTTTCATCCCTACTCTGCCTCGCTTTCTATCTTCTCTATGCCATCAGGTTTAAGCTTCTTAATAAAACAAGCCCCCATGATACTCCTACAGCTTGCAAATCTACTTCTATGGCTTCTATCTTTATGTATTTATGCCCAAACTAGAATCCATGCCTATGGTAGAGGTTCATGCAAAAAGCATGGCTCACTCCATTGAGATGCTCCCAGATCGTACCCGTGTTAGTCATCTCATAGGTTTTGGCCAAGCCCTTTAGTGTTGGAAAAATAGATCTCCTTGGTTTGGATGTTGAAATTTCTTCTTTTGAATTGCTCGTGTGGACATGACTATTTCACAGTCATCTTTGAATCCAAAGAGTAATGGGGCACTATTTTTCAAGAGGGGCCATGGTTTATGGGCTCAAGTCTCTTCTTAAACTTCTGGTCTGTTCTCTTGGATCCACAAGTGGATGTGCCCAAGGAAGTATCAGTATGGGTAAGGCTTCCTTTTCTCCCATTATGTCTTTGGAATAAACCTTCCTTAGAAATCGTTGGAAATAAAATTGGTAAATTTCTGGATTAGATCCTTCCCAAATCTTCTAAAGCTATATGTGCTCAGATATGTGTGTGCATCAACCTCAAAAAGGGCCAGCCTAGATCCATTGGAATAATGGTCTTGGCCTAGGTGCACACCTAAATGTTAGATTATGAACAACTGCCCTTCAAATGTATACTTTACCATGAATATGACCACTTCTCCAAGGATTGCCCTCTCAATAATGAAGCCCCAATTGAGAAAAACATGCAAGGCAATGGTGGATTTCAAAAAGTCCAGAACAAGAAAAGAAACAGAACATCCAGAAGCAAGAAACCAAAATCCAGACCTGATTCTCTTCCTTCTGAGAGTTCAAACAAATTTTCTGCCCTCTCTTCAAATTTGGATATCATTAATTCTGATGCAGAGGCCAATGATGAGATCCAAGAACAAGACAAGCAGGATGCCCCTCATAATGCTTCTTTGGATCTTCAACCATTGCCAAACGCTTTGCCTAAAGCACCTCTGGAAGAATCAAATTATGTTATAAGAACTCAAATGGTTGAGTATATTCTTGCCCCTGGGTCTGGTCCTCATCCTGTCCTCACCAAATCATCTACTAAGCTAGTAAGGAAACCTGGAAAACGAATCAAAAAATTAGAATTGAAGAAGCAAAGAAAAATTGTTGTGGCTAAAACCCAGTTGACATTGGAAGATTCCTCCAAAGGCAAGAAACCCTCTAAAACATGATCTTGCTCTCTTGGATCTATCAGAGTTTAGGTGGTGGGCTAAAGAAAAACTACCTCAAAGGTCTCATCCAAGATCACTCTCCTACTTTGTTAGGAATACAAGAAATCAAACTTGCTTACAAGTGCAGTTAACTCATGGAAATCTATTTGGAACAGATCTGAAGTGGAAGCCATTATTGCCAATGAAGCCTCTAGAAGCCACCTTACCAGTTGGGATGCTAACTGCCTCAACAAGATTGGCAAGCATAAAAGTAATTATTGGCTCTCTTCTACCTTTAAGAGCAGCGGGTTTGCAAAGAGCATGAAGCAAATCTGTGTTTGCCCCACTCCAGAAATACACTTCAACTTTTTTGCACTTTTCTAATGGCACCTTGAAAGACAATACTTGCATTGTGGCTGCAAGTGGCGTGTTGTAACTTAATCCTTAGCCAAAAAAACAAATCAGAGTTCTACATAAACCTCAGACAGGCCTCCAACAATGTTGTTGAACTCATAGGATGCTGCAAGTTTGGTCTTCATCTTACAGTCAAGGAAAACATTAAGAACCTTATTGTTTATGGGTATCCCAAGCTGATAATCCAATGCCTCTCCAGTAAAAATGTGTTCAAATCTATCAAATTCCATCTTCTGCAAAATCATGTCTTTAAGATTTTACATAATATTAACCAGATCAGCTGGCAGCATATTCTTAGAAATTTTAACTCTCTTGCTGACAAAATGGCTAATGAAGGCATACTTCTTTGTTCTCACTCGGCTCATCTTCGCAATTGAGGATTTGCTTTCTCTTTGTAATGCCCTCAACTCATGTAAGGACCTAAACTAAATATACCACTATAATATACCTCAACCAAAGTATAGAGAAAACAGACTCAGAACTATTCTAAGCAACATGCAAACACATATTTATTATTTTTCTTCTTTCAGTCATACACATACATTAAATTTGAACCTACTAACATGGTATTACCTACTTGGCACTCCCAGCATGCAAAGTATATATTAACTGATACAGAACTGGTGGCCCTTGATAATTCTGATGCACTCTGCAGTCTGGTCCCAATTCACTGATGATGTTGACAGTCCTCTGAATAAATCTGCTGTCAAGATACACCACATACTGCTCCTGAGGGTTTCTATCTCCAAGATGACGGGTTCCTGCTTTAAGGGTTTTGTTTCCAATGTGTCCAGTTGCTGTAACTATGCCACTGGCACTGAAATGAGGGCTGAATGTTTTGTTAATTTTCCAAGAGTCCACTCTTCTGCCTTATGTGCTGTTTTATAATCCCAGCTTCCTCAATCATTGGCAATCAGTCCTCAATTGATAGCAGATGACTGATAAATTTCTCCCTCAATCAACGGCAGTTAACTGAGACACTAAGTCCTTAATTAGTGGCAGTTTCAAACAGTTAACTTCCTTGATTGATGGTCATTTCAATAGTTAACAGACCACACGTCCACTTTTATTCAAGTTCTAACTAAACAAAAAAGTGCTGCAGACAGGTGTGATGCTAACAGACACACAATGCCTTATTCTATTATGCAACTATCTTACTGACAGACCTGGTTGCTGCTCAACTTGAGGACACAAAGACACAGCCGCTTCATAACTGAAGACTCAGCCACCTTATTTCGAACATAAACATTCCTAACTGAACTCCGAGTCCTATCTAATTGTAGACACAGCACTTACTCAGTGCTGCAAGTTAAATGCAGACATGACACTTATGGTTTTTATAACCTTCTTCAGCTTTGCTGGCCCCTTTTTGGCCTGGCATCTCTGCCTCTTTTGTCTTTTGAGTATTGTATCTTTATGTAATATTTTCTGTGATCAAAAAAAGCCTTTCTTTTTATAAAAAATCTACTGGATTTCATCAAGGACAAAGAAATGGTGGAGGTGATAGAATATCACCATATCAGGGAGAAACACAGGTGATTTGGATCCTGCTATTGAAGATGTTAATTGCTTTGCTGGCGGGATATTATTCTGGTGGCCAATGAATCCAAAGGGCTGGTTTCCATGGGTTCTTTCAAGGAATTGGAGATTTGATTCCAAGCTTTAGTTAGTGAAGTTGGGAAAATGCGGAGGTATTTGATGAAGAATGAAGGGTATTACTCTCCAGGCTTGGACATTGAAAATCTTTTGGTGTCATTCAAGGCATATCTACATCAGGAAAGCCACGGAGTTGAATGGCCAAAAAGGTAACAAAAAACATCATCTGGATGACTGGGGGGCTGAAGAATTAAGATGAAACTAGTGATTCAAAATCTGTCAAAAGTGAAGCCGTAAATCTTGATTAGCAGTTAATTTTCTTTGATTTTCATATACTTTAGTATATGTGGGTTTTTATAGGGTTTTCTACTAAGTTGCCAGTTTGGGTATGGATTCAGATAAGTGTATCTTTTTGATATCTAAATATATAGAGGGAGCAAACCCCAAGTCCCTCAATTCATGAATCAAAAAGAAAAAGATCTAGCAATGGCATTCTAAGATAATTCAGCATCGCATGATTCATGCATAAAACTACTTAGATAATGTAGTGAGCTACTAATCTATAAAGATTCAGGAATACATCATACTCTATCAAACTCCAAGAACAGTCAGAATCAACAGAATCAGAAAGCATTTTGTACAGTGGCAAAACCACAATATACAGTAGAGTATCAGTTTCATTATTGGCATGGTGATTTGAAAGTGTCATGAGGGTTTCATTTGTGGTATGGCAATTTCATGTGCCATGGGGTATAGCACGTGGCATTGCAGTTTTGTTCTACTGTCTATTGCAATTTCCCCTGTTGAAAACAGAAAACTCTGTAGCGGCCAAGATTCAATGTCTCTTCCCATTCTAGACAAGTGAGATTCTTTGGTCATTAAAGCAGCTGCTGCAATGGACAAGAGCAACTGTGAGTTAAGAAATTAGTATTTAATGAGTAGCAGTGAGTAGTCAAATGTTCATAATCAATACCTACTCTATGCTCATTAATATTTCCATAGCAGCATTCAGAGGATAGGAGGCAACAAACAGTGTAAGATGTATGCTCCTTAGAACTTTTATGTTGCCGCATTGCTAAAACGTGGAGGGGAAGTTGTGCAATTGCCACTACCAATTGGGTTTCCTCATACCATGGTTTCAAGGTCAAAGACAAAAAATCCTTTCTGTCATGTGCTTGTTACAATTCTTTTAAATTCTTATGGTTTGCCAATTAAATTACTCACTTTAATGCATGTTCTACTCCAACACACTCTAAAACAACTAAATTTGAAATTCATTCAAATAGTAGCAGCATTAGTGAATCCATGGTTCAAACAGTCAGTCTCAGCAACAATTTTGCAGCCCAATATTTTGACACACAGGACTGCAAAAACCCAGCAAATCAAAAAAAATGCATACATACACAAAACAAACTTAAATAACACAAGGGACGCATAAAGAAGTTGATGATAGTCACATTACTTAGAATCAGGACTGACCTAGAAACCAAAAGTATAAATGGAATTCTATCACTCAGGGTTTAATTGGGAATCTAAAAACTGCTGAAATTTTTATAAAATATGGGGAAAAAACTGGTTTTGCTATTTCAAACCAAATAAAAAGAAAAAAACTCTCCTTCTCTATGCGGAACAGCTCAAAAATATCTTTACGTTTTACTTTTTGAACTAGAGCAAAGGTGTGGAGGCAGTAGCACCCCTTGCGCATCCCTGCTGCTAGGACCAAATTAAGGCCTTTGCAGCAACAGGGACCTTAAGGGCACATGTCATTTTTCATAATTTTATCACTTTGAGTTTTAACCAACCGTTGATAAATCATTTCAATCACTCAGCAATCAATTCACGCCACTGAGATCCTAATCATCAAAGATGGAAATGAAAAACATAACACAAAAAATTGGGGATTTATCAAGGGTCTGAATTTTTTCTTTCATAAGTTACCTGGCCTGCAAATTTACTCACCAGTTTGGCGAAAACTTGCCAAGTTTATAAACTGCGGCTGAATCTAAGCTCTGCATTATTCTCTCACAAGAGAATTGTACAGAAAATTACAGATCATAGTGTATCAGAGTAGCATGTTCTTAGCAGCCTGAAGCATGTTTATGCTATAACGCATTTTAGCTGTGTGCATTATCAATATGGCATGACAACTGTTTGACAAAAGCGCAACAATATTGTGTGCAAAATACTTAAATATAGAAATTTGTGCTTGCATAGAACAGGCAAGACTAAATCCTTAAGCAGGAATATCAGTCAAGTAGAAAACAAGAATAAAAAGCTAAGAATTAAGGTGCAGCACTTGGAGAATGAAGAGCAAGAGTTGCAACCATATGGAGCAGCCATGGATATTTTATGATCGTACAATGGAGGAGCTAAACAAGATTTGTTAGGAACGGGAAATTGTTGGCAAAGATACAATATAATAATGAAGTGAGAAGGAGAGGAAAGTCCACCAACCAAAGGAGACCAACCTCTACCAAAGATGCACATAACATGTGAGAGGTATGCATGGTAAACACTCCACCACATACTCTTTCTTTGAATGGAATGTTGAATGAATGCAATAGTAACTTTGAAAAGCAGACTTGAGAACAGCTCTATGTTAATGAAGGAGGAATATCATAGCAAAGTATTTGGGAAAGATGGCCAAGGAATTCCCAATCCCATTATGCTTGACAAAAGAAACTGCTTGAGAAAAGTATGTGCAAGTCCAATAAGTTTTGCACTCATTACAAGGTTAGTGGCCATTGGGATGGCAAGTATTTGAAACTACATCCACATCTTCACCCAAAGAACGGCAAAAGCAAGAAAAAGCAGCCACAATGAAGAAGAGAAAAAAAGCTAAGTTGCCAACTCGACACCTATACAGGCCAATCCCAGGTACGAAATGTCCCGAAATCAGATCATGGTTCGAATTACCTATAGATTCAACCATGAATTTCCCCCACTCAAAATGTTCCCAACTTTCACCTGTTGAATCCGGCCAACTCCAGCAACAATTGTCGCAATTCTAAAGCAAATCTAGAGCATTTTGAACTACAGACACGATTTCCTAAGGGTTTTTGTTCGTCTTTTTTGCCCCATAAAAGCCCTAAGTCTTATCGTTTTGTTTTTGTTGTGACTTTTATCAGCCACAAGAAGGAAAAAGGACAGCAAACAAGGACATGATTTAAACACTGAGTGTATTTCTGATTTGATTTCTTCAGCAGGTTTCATTCACAGACATGTTGGCTGTTACTCCTTCACAAAATGAAAATCCTTACGACTTTTAATTCCTTCTCATTTTTTCCACTGTCTTGTTTTTTTCACTTTTGTTTAATTTATTATTTTTTATGGTTTTTTACTTTTTGGATTTCAAATTTTAATTTATTTGAATAAGTTAAAGTTTATTTATTTTAAAAAAAGCATATATTGCCTATTTATTAATATCAACAAATAAATGTTTACTTTATTTATTCATAATATTTATGAAAAATAAATATTCATTATAACATTTAAGTTTGACAAGTTGATATCAAACTAGTATTTTGTATTTTGAAGTTGTTATATTTATGGTAATTTTGTTCAATATACTTATGGTATTCTGAACTTATTTAAGGTTCAATATATATATATATATATATATATGATTTTTATATGTTTATGTATGGATGTATCCAAGGCCCCTCCAAAAATTAGCGTACCAGCATACCACACCCACATACCCATACCTGTACGCAATTCCGATTCAGCACCTTAGATTTTAATATTGAGCCAATGAACAATAAATTCAAAATTTCTATCCTGACATTCAAGTTCTGACAAATTGATATTGATTCATTAAATTAGTCTAATTGTATTTCAAATTTTAATATTTATGATAGTTTTGGTTAGCATATGCATGATATGTGGTATTCCAAATTTAGTTCTTATTTTCAGGCTGCAAATATGTATACATTATGATTTTTTTATGTTTTTTTGTACGGATGTACCCAAACATACCCAGCCCCCCAAAAACTTTCTGCCATACCAGCATACCATACCCATGTACCCATGCCCAATTATGATTTGACAACTTAGAAAATAAGCCTACAAGAGCACAAGAATTAAGGAGAGAACAGCTCTCAAATATACCTCCATTGCCATCGCAAACAAGTCATGATAAGGGCTTGTTATTTGATTCTTGAATTGAGCACTTGCATGATTTGCAAATAAGAAAAGGTTGAGCTGATTTCACACATATGAGCACCACATAAACTGAGTAGTACTCCAAATGTATCTTCAACTTGTTTTATAATTCTATCTGTTGGTAGAGCATGTAGGGAACTAAAACCACTTATATGGGCAAGCACAAGGGTATTCCAAAAAAATAGATGAATATGGAACAACAAAAACACTTGAGAAAAACATTGAAGGGCAGCCACTGGCATCAAAAGGTTGCATGCTTTCAACTAATATCATTTATATTTAGTCCCACTAATTGTGCATGAAAAGGAGGGAGGAAATGAGAGAAGTGCTTCAAGAGAGCAGGCACCCAAAGCATGAGAGTGGGAAGCAATATCTAGAATTAAAAAAGCATCACAATACTGAGCAACAACTTGGTTGGCGTTTTCCATTGTCATAGCAATCATTTTATTTATAACAAATGAATGGTAAGATGTTGCTATAATATGCAAACAGGAAAATGAAGTACGAGAGAGTTTGTTTTGCCATCACTCAGTTCCAACAGCATGCATATGGTCACTCAAGTGATTGTAACATTGATGTATACGACTAAATTTAATACCATACAATTGTTGTAGCATAAAAAAGGACTTCACAATGATTGTAAATAGTTTTCAGCATATATCTAAAATGTATAGCATGCACATAAGAGGCTGAAACTAGAATGACTAGATGAAACATGGATATTTCAGTTGTTCTTAGTACAGAGGTTATGGTTGCAACAAGTCAGTGCCTGATGTTTTATTAAAGCAATGTGACATACACACATGAAAAGCACTGGCAATGGCAATGCATTGCACAATGTATGTTTCTCCTATAGCAATGAGTTATAGTAGGAAGAATGGGAGTAAATTGAACATGGCAGTCACTAAAGCATGTTATGGGTCTTGTTATTACAAAAAAAGAAAGAAAGAAATTATATTAATGTACATGAATGATAAAAATAAACAAGACTGGAAGTACAGCAGGTAGACTAGCCACAAAGCAAAAAGAACAAAAATGTGAGAATAGCAAAACGAAGGGGTGAACCTAAAAAGGCTAAACCCCACACTAGTACAATTATTGATAGAAAAGTGGGGGGTGAACCCTGGAAAGTAATAGAAACAAAAAAAGACCACCCAGGTTGGGAAACAAAACACTCAGATGTTAGTGTTCAGCGCCCCATCGGAGGAGCCAATTATGTTATCCTCCATCATTATCAAAGTCTTAAGAATTTTCATCAGGGAAAGTTTAGGGCTAAGAGGACTGGACTGGAAAATTGTAGGAGGCAACCAATTTCATATAGGACCTCTCCTAACATTCAAAACCCCAGAACTCCCAGTAGTATGAAAAAATGGGTGATGTGAGATTGCCCTTGAGATTTGTGATGTGGAAGAGGGGTGTGAGAGGGTCCTCAATGTGGAAAAGGATAGAGCTACAAACATTAGAGTAAGAGTTAGGGTATCAAGGAGCCTTGGCCATTATAGACCAGAGAGATGAGCAATGCCTCATCAATCTATCTCTGTATGTACATCAAATCCAGAGGTTGTTTAATGCCTCTGACATATGTGGCAAGCTAGAAGAAGGAAGTTGTCATGTCCCCTTCTAGTTGACATCTCTCAGAGCATATGATTAGCCTATTATGCGACCCTCGTAGGCTGATAGGATGGATAGAGGGTCTTGATGGAGCTTGGCTCAGCGTCAGTTGTCAGTATTTGATCAGTTGGCTTTCGTTCGGGCTCTTTCGGACACCGTTTACCTGAGTTGCTATTTTTAGCAGTATTTGGCACTCAGCGAGGCACCCCTGCTATTTTTAGCAGTATAGTTGGGTCACGTGCAGAATCACTCCCTGGTTCGCCAACTTCAGACAGTTCGAGAATCGGACGTTTCTTGAGGGAGTTATTAATATTTGATTGATTAATTAAATATTAATTAATTGGAGCATATAATATAAAGTTATAATATTTTTATATTATAACTTAAGTGAAATGTTGTAAGGGGGCGCCCATCATGGAAGGGGCCATTTTTTATTATAATTTATAATCAAAAATTTCATCGAAGACTATTTAAAGAATTAAAATAAAAAGTCGAATTATTTTAATGATCCCTATTTTTAAGGAATTCGCACTTTTGCAAGAATATAAGGTTTTGCCTTGGGTTTTGAGCCATTATGTTATTGTGTATTGAAAATTGATCAAGTCTTCGTCCAGAGCACGGAAGCCAAGGGTTTCAGTCTCAGAGCATTGGGGAACGAGCCATCTCCAGTGAAAGCAATTCAGAGGTTGTGAAATAACTTCCGATTTATTGCCAGGCAGAGGGATTTCTTCATTCAGAAGAGATTACAGAGCATTCACAGATCATTTACCTTCAGAGTTTTGTTAGGGTTTCATCCAGAAAGCATCTTTCAATTAAGGCGCATATTTCTTTAAGATCTGGAGACTCAGAGAAAGGGCCGTACTTTTCTTAAATGCTGTTGGTGTTGTCAGCCGTACCTTTGTACAGCAGGGCCGTACCATCATAAAGAGCCGTACTTCTTCAACAAAGAGAAACGCCTTTCCTTTTTACTCTGTAACTTCATTTCCTAAGGCGCAGGCACTTCAGGAGTCATTTGCCATCAACTGACAGGAGGAGAAAGCAATCATATTGGGAGTCGTGCCTTTTCTTCATCACTCTGGTGACTGCAATCAGCAAAACCAGGTTTTTAAATAATATTGTTTTCTTTAGTGCATGTTGTCAGATCTCCATTGTAATGTATCCAGAGGATCAATAAATGATTAGCCAGCATTAGACCTCGCATTTTCTATCAATATTGTTGATATAGCATTTAATTTGAATTTATTACAAATTCTTTGCAAAATCGCATTCTTTATTATTCATGCAAAAACATAAAAAAAATCAAAATACAAACAAAACTACCAAAAAACAGTCAGATTCAAAAAACGGGGAAACAAGGGTTTCTACAGAAGTAATCAATCTAGTAAATATAGGTCCATCATAGAAAGATGCACCTAAGCCTAGTGACCTTGCAAAGAAAAAGGGCCAAGCACATCCAATCATGATAATGGAAGAAAGTGAATAGAGAGCCACCCAAATCTCTCTAGAGCAATAGTACTCCCCACAAATTTCATGCTAGACTGGATAGCAAAAAATAAAGTGCTCCTCAAACTCCATCATCTAAAGAGAACAAATATGGCACAATATTTCACCATGTAAAATCTGGTGGGTATATCCCACCACAAAGCTAATCAAAGCACTTTGGCAACTAACCAAGGGAATCCTCAAACCATGAAACCAAAAATACTGAAGATAGGTGAGCAAAAAAATTTCCCATCAACAACCTGTAAGAACTGTTCAGCATAAAAAGCTAGTCTGGGGCTGAGAGAATTTAGAGGGGAGGTCCATGTAACCTAGATGTACCAAGAGTAAATGTCTTCTCTGACAGATCTATTGAGCACCTCTTTTTCTAGGAGAAGGTGAGGAGAAGCACATAAGGAGTATTTGAAAGGAAGAAGTTGGTGCAAATAAATGCCAATGGAATGGAAGAGTAGACAGACCTCAAAGAACCAGCAACATGGACACCCAGGGTACCCATAGAGGCAACACCTCCAAGGAACTGAATGCAAAAAAAGGATATCTCCCACAAGACGAAGCAGAACCACCCATGATCCCAACGTGTGAATAAACCAAGTGAACCGCAAAGAGGTTGAGCAACAACTTCAACCTGGACAATACTCTGAGGAACTATCTGTTTGCTTCAGATCATATGCTGAAGCATAATTATCTGAACTCTCTCAACTTGAGCCTAGTCATAAGAACCAAAACTTGGGCCCCAAACCTCAAAACCATAAAGTGTCATAGGCTTAATCATTGTGTCAAAGAGGCACATTTTTGAAGTGATATCCTGGATATGTAAATGAAAACATTGGCACTTAAGAACAGAAAGCAAGGCATTTCCCTTGCAAAGTTGAGACTGAGAGGCAAGCTGAAATAAGAGAGAGGGACCTACAAACTCAATTCCTAGATAAGTATAATTAGTAGTTACCTCCACTACGCCCCTTTTGTAAAAGAAATGAAACCTGGAAAGAGCATCCTTGGTGGTGTTAAAGACCATAACCTTGGTTTTGTTAAGGTTAACCACAAGTTGGTGAATATCACAAAACTCAAAAAGTATATTGAGGCCATAACAAGCATGTTTAACTGTAACATTTGTAGTTGAGACAGCTCACTTTGTGTCAACCACTATGACATGTTTTGACATTACAGGGAGGTTGTAACATGTATGTTTTAGCTCTAAAATATGTAGTTGAGCTAGACTCTTTCAATTAGAGGGAAGAAGGCGATAAACCATATGGGGAGCCAGCAAAAAGGCTGCATAAAACAGCCATGAGTGAACACCATCCACGGAAAAATCATGATGGAATCACAAAACAACCTGATTGCAGCAACACAAGATGCCGGAACAGCAGAATCTAAGAGAGGTTAGTAAATTAGCTCTTATATAGAAGAAGGTGCAACTACAGGTTTCAAGCATGATTACTTGGGGATGTACACATCCTTAGGAGCCTTCCATGTCAAATGCCGAGGAAGATAGCAAGACTGCCTTCTAACTTGGGTATTTTGCATTGACATGAACAAGCCAAGTCAAATCACTACATTGGGACTGATGAACAACAAGTGAGGAAGACATAGTTTAGTACAAGCACAGAAAAAACAAAGCGTAGGCACATGCAATTAACGGGTTGGGGCCAAGGCCAAAACACCAATGACCACATGATAGACTCTAAGAGGTAAAGAGATCCTTCTACATCTCATAAATATCTAAGCTTTTTTAGGAACAAAAGTAATCTAAAAAGGGCAGCTATGATCCATAAGGATTAAGGATAAAGATCAAAATCTATCAACCTCCAAGAACACATCAAAATCAGCGGAGAATTAAAGAGTGTTTTCTACAATGACAAAACCACAAGATACATTAGAATGTGTTAATTTTATTCGCATGACAGTTCCATAAGTGTCAAAGTTGATTTGCTAACAATGGTGTGGTCATATATGTGGCATGGCAGTTTTCCTTCTGCTCTTTCCAGCAGTCTCACCCATTTCGAATATTAAACTCAGTAGTGGGAAAAATTTAATTTTTCTTCTCAATCTAGGTAAGTGGAATCCTTTGGTCTTTTAAGAGGCGTCATGAACAATGCATAAGAGATGGGTTAAGCAATTAGCAGGCAAGAAAGATGGGAGCACAGGAATTGATGTATGTAAGAGTGAGCAACACTGAATAATCAAATTTTCATAGCTGATGCCTACTTTGCTCCTTGTAATCTATCCATAGAAGCATTCAAAATAGTGAAGACAACAAAAAGTGTGAGGTGTATGCTTCTTACAGATCTTTGTACTGGACCCATTGCTAAAGTAAGGTGAGGATGTTTTTGCAATTGACACTTCGAGCTGGTTTTCCCCACACTAGGATTTTTCCAGGTTAAAAGATCATGTATCATGCAATTGTTTTAATTCTTCTAGTTTCTCCCGTTCGCAAGCTAAAGCTTAAATTACTTGTTCCAATGCACATTCTGCTACTCTTAAGACAATCTAAAACCACTGCAATTTGAAGTTAATTCAAGTGGCAGCAATATGGGTAAAATAAGATCTGCATTAATTTCTCACAAGCTACGTCACAGGCTTTGCCACATTTCAACCAAAAATTTGGAAATCCCATGAGCTTAAAGTCATTTTAATTCACCCTAATATTCGTACGTTGAGGGGTTACAGTTTTTCTATTTATAAAAAAACTAAAAAACAGGTTTAATATTAGGTTTTTTTATTTTTTTCTATAATGCCCAGCAAGATGATAGGCGGCCCAACAGCCCAAAGCGAGATGGCAGTGAGCAGGGAAGTGAAGAGAACCATTGGTTTTGATCTCACCACACAACAACCACCCCAAATGATCAAAAAAGTGGTATTAAAGCCCATGTTCCAGCCATCACAGCCAACAATTTATAACTTTATAATGTTTGTGCAAATCTTGGCATTCCTCACAAGCTACAGCCAAAGATTGAACATATAATAAATTCCAATCGTTGAATGTAGCATCATAAAGCCATCACTCTCTTTCTTCATCGACATTTGAACTGCAAGGAGTCATGTCTTGCTTCTGTCTTTTTTGGGGGGGAAGATGCTTTTGCATTTACAAAGCCTGTTTTTTTCCTACTTTGTTTGATTGAATGATAATGTTTTATATGTATTTCAAACTCGGTGAGCAATAGAAATTCTATATAAATTGACAACATGATTTAATCATATCTTGATATTTTATTTGATTGTCTAGCACTATTTGATGGAAAATGGCAATAAAATAGTTGAATTAGTACTTTTAAAAATTTGAAGTGACTATTAATCTTTATATATTAAGTTAGATTTAAATTGTTTAATATTGTTTTCTAATAGTTTTAAATTTGTTTAAATTTGAATATTTTAAAATAAAAATACAGATTTATATTTTTCGAATTTTATCTGTTGACGATATTGTTCCAATTTTTTCCTTACCAAACCTGAACACAAACTCAAACCTTGTGAAATAGCTCACAAGTAATATTGTAAGGGAAATTACAAATCATATACATAATTTATTTTAAAATTACCTCAGCCACATGAAAAATTGTTCCATTACTTTTTAGCAAAAAATCAAAAGTAAACTTCGACAAATTGGAGAATTCAAAGAGAACAAAACATGACTAAACAAGACCTACATATATCAAAATACTTCATGAAAGATGAAAAATGTAGCAAATAGATATTTGCATGATAGAAATGTAAACGCATTCAAATGCATATTCACTAAGAAGTGACCTGAAAAAAGGATCCTGCATTTGGCACATGATTTGGTTTGGATCCCTCCTGAAATTTCGGATCAGAGCCCTTTTTGCTAATCTCCTGCTCAAACTTAGTATCTGTTTCCTGCAATGCATCCTCAATTGGCACTGGATCTTGAGTCTGCCTACGACGCTTTGAATCCTGAACCACAACATCGTGAATTCCATCTGTGTTTCCAATGGATGGTCCCTCTAATGTTTGCTTCACATCTCTCTTTGACCTCCCCGAACTGTAGCAAAAATGATAAGAGAGATAATTTCGAATCTGCTTTTCGACAGTTCTAAGATCAATTTAAATTTGTTTTTTACCAATTTAAAAACCAGTAAACACAGGCAAGAACTCTCATAATCTAAGAAAATAGAAAAATTCCCTAGCATTATTAACCCTCCCTAATGGCACTCCTAGACAGAAACGCTGCCCACCAAGATATCACACAAATTTCTAAAGAGTTCCAATACAGTTCAAAGTAACTTATACATTAACCAATCCATACAGCTAAATTACAAACATCTAATGCTAGCAATTTATTAGAAAACATTCTGTGGCTCCTAAGGGAAATATGGAAAGAAAACCATAAGCAATCAATACAAGGATAGACATATACTTTCAAGAAGGGATGAGAGTAGATATCCCTCGAGAGGGAATTGTAAGTTGGTATATTACAAGAGAATTCATGCAAAATACAAAAGAACTGTGAATGAAAGCTAAAATCTTTCAGGATGGGTTAGCAAAACATATGTCTGGATGATATAGGAGATATAAAATATAACTTCTATACATAAATCATAAATGCATTGTGGCTTGTAGACTATTGCCATGTATGATTAAACAGGAAATATAGGCAGTCCATTCAGCTAAATTACAAACATATAAATCTTTGGAGTTTATCATAAGTATTTTGTGGCTCCTAAGGGAAAATATTGGAAAGAAAACCACCAAGTCAAACAATCAATATAAGGATAGATGGATATGCTTTCAAAAGGGATGAGATTGGATATCCCTCAAGAGGGAATCACTAATTGGTACATTAAAAGAAAACGCATGCAGAATGGAAAAGAACTATGAGTGAAAGCTAGAACAGTTCAGGATGGGTTAGTAGAACATGTACTTGGATGATAGGGTAGATATAAAATACAACTTTTCATAACTTTTATTATTTATACACAAAAACATTGCAGCTTGTGGATTCTTGCCATGTATGATTATACAGGAGATAAATGCTTGATTGTCTTCTCAATCCAGCCAACACAGAAATATAGAAATATAAATTAAAGTATCCTATTTGACATTTTCGAGAAATCTAGGATTGCGAGCATTTTGATTGTGCATATTTTATGCTTCTAGAAGCTTTGATGTATTATTTAAATAAATTATTAAGCTTAAACAAGATTTTCCCTGCTCAATTATTGTGGGTATGTCTCTATACAGAAAACTTTAAAAGTTTGAAATAATGAGAATAAATTCCAGCTTGATTAACACGGCCAATCACATTCTGCTTTGCTTTGTAGAAAACTCAGTGAATTTCAATTTCAATTTCAAGATAAAAATAAATTATCTCTGTTGGCCATTAATTGAAGAAGTTAGTATGACTAGTATGCAGGAAGTATTTCAAAAATCGCCTACTAACAGAATATTCACAGTTCAATGGACTTGATAAAGGCATTTCCTAGGAAAGCTTAAAATGGTCATATATAAACCAAAAGAGTAAAACAAGCCACCCCAATCAATTCTTAAGGAGAACAAATTGATACAACATTCCACCTTGTTGGTCACAATTAACAGTCAAGGTCTCAACACACTATTATCCCTAAGCAGGCTAAGGTGGCACCTCTGTTGCAGCAGCACAATACCTTACTCACCTTAAGTGATCTAAGGCTTGTCCATTGGCTCCAACTAGAGTGAGGCTAAGAGCTTATCATACTTTAGTACACGCTAGGCCCACCCAGCTAATAACTAGGAATGCTCTTAATAACAGTTCAAAATGAGGCTCCTTGTTTTAATCACAAACCTCATGTTCATCAAACTCTAAAAGCATACACTCCAGAGACAAAAACCTAAAAAGGATAATCCAGCAATAGCCATATCTTGCAAAAGTAAGAGAGGATATTACAGTTATTACTTCACCAATTGAAAAGCACAAAGAAAAGTGGCATCCCTTGCTAAGCATTTGAATAACATCCAGATTCCTCATTCCAGATACATGGCATAAGCTTTACTCAATAACATTAATGCTAAATAGGGTATATATCATCTAACCCACTAATGGTCTGCTCCAATGTATGCCAACAAGGGTAGATATCATCTCATACCCACATTATTTCATCTAACCCACTATAAAGATCTGCTCCTTTTTCATAATTGTGCCTCTGCTATCTGAAAGCACCTTCATCCCTCCTATTTAAATTTATGGGCTTCTAAATTTTACATATTTTTAAATTGAATTTGATACAACATGAACATAAGAAAGCAACAATAAGAAAATAAATCAAAATATTGCAATGCCCACATCTTCATTCCTATTATGGTAGACATTTACAGTCCTGCTCCTACTCACAAATGAAGTATAACTAAATAATGGTCATACTGTTGACATTTTCAACATCTATATGATCTCAAACCAAGGGTCATTACACTGGAGCACTTTATTGTAACTCAAGATGTCTTAACACAATCACTAGTAGGAAATATTAACCATTCTGTTATCATGCAATCAAGTGTAGAGTTGAAAATTGCATAATTCACACTTTTCACTCTATATTGCACACCCATTTTGATGTGCATCCCCTTAAATATGTTTTAGGACTCACCGAGCCAATTTCTAAGCTTGAAACCCTTCATCAAGGTGTCATACAAGTCAAACATGCATCCCCCAGTTTTTCCCTTCTGCCCATTTCCTGCATTCTACAGACATGTCCACCACCAAAAGTCATGCTTTAAGGCTCTACTACATCTTTAAATGGCTAGTTTGCCAATTAAACATTACAAAAAGGCATAAAGGCCTCTCTTTGAACACTCCCTTGCTTCTCTGAATCACTCTCCAGCAATTCTTACTTTCTCACTCTTACTATGTTTTATTGAACACTCTTCGATTCTCCTGCAACTATTGGCATTCCTCCACTGAGTTCCCTGCTATTCCAATCCTCCATAGCCATTTCCTTACCAAAATTCTGCTAAAATCTCCTCCCGTAGCCATGGCACCTTGTTGAATCTATCTCCTACTTTCCTCCATTAACACAAAGCACATATACACACTAGCTATCCTCTCTAGGCTTTTTTCTGCAATTCTTGAGCACCCACCATCACTCAAAACCAGCACCTAGGAGATCCACACTACCATTGCTATCCATTTTAAGGCTGAATATGCCCTCCTGGAGAGCTGACTGAGTTAGTCTCTAGAAGAAACATCGCCATTTTTTGTGTCATTCAGAACTTTTGTTAGCAGTATCTCCTCAAAGATTGTCTGGTTCTGAAGTCTGCAATCACCATGAGGATCAGCACATTTAGGCAAGCAACCTCGGCAAATTACCGTACTTCACAGGGTCACTACCATCTGCTGGAGGTCAAGAGTGCAACCCAAAGGTTGGGGGACCATGAGTTTCATAGTCAGAGGTGTAACCCGCAGGGAAAAACCACTGACAGAAAAAGTTTCAGGCAGAGGTCATGAGCATAACCTTCGAGGTCACAAGTGCAACTTCCAGGTGACTAGCTGATGCATTTTCTAGACTCCAAAATCAGTTCTTTTGAGAGTTTGCCGGTCAACTTTCCAGCCTTCTACACCCTCTCCCAATCATCTATCTTCACCAAACTTTGAATTAGGGACACCTTCTCAACTCCTTTCTTTGTTTGATAACAGTTACAGATTCATTCCAGCTCTGTGTTATTTACTTAGCATACAGATCTGATATATTTGTTATCCTAGAATTACTACTCTGACTAGGCTAGAACAACGAAAAAGAAATTAAAACACTAAACAAGCTTTTTATTTTCCTTTCAGAAAGAAACTATGAAATTTGAAAACATACCACCACCAAACTTTAGCAAAGACCTCATGATCCTATCATTTAGGCCTAAGGCGAGAACTTATTTTTGTAGTAGGGCACTTGAACAATTTCAGTGTGCAGGTTCATTTCCATTGAAAAATTGTAGAGAAACTTTAACGTTGGGAGGATCAACCATTCCTTTAATATTTTCCATTATAGGGTTTTTCCTTTACAATATGGAGTATCATTAGGCTCTTTCTCAAAATTTTAAGATGCTCCTAAAAAAATTTAGATTTTTTGTTTCAGTACAGGTTGAGAATTAACCAAACCTGTGCAAGGTTTGGCCAAATTTGGTACTATAATGAAGTACAGGACATGCACACAATAACGCCATGAAGTTCAGACATGTACAAGCACCTATGAATGCTTGTTGGCATATCCTGAAGTCTCCTCAAAGACTGAGATTGATCTAACAATATTTTGAGCTAATGTTCGAGCATAAAAATGGATAGACTATTGTCAAAAGAGTTGCAGGGAATACACAAACAAAAACCTTTGAAGTGCTTATCTCTTTTTCTCATCTTGCAATAGCTCACACGAATTTTGGACCAGTCTAGGCTTGACAGTTTAGAGTGCTTATTCTAGACTACTTACAGACATTCTCAATGTTATTTGTTCTTGAATTCCGTTGCAAACATGCTTCATCTTCTTTCCTGCTTTGCCTAATATTTTGGTTTTACACCAATTCAAATGTTTTGAGTTATCCCAGGGCTCTCATAAATGTTTAAGCTTCTCCCTCTGTATGGACTATCTCATCGTGCTTGTTACTGCAACGGAGTTTCACTTTTCTGTTCAGTTACACCTCTTTAAAGAAGTTTCAGAAGAGTTTCTGCGCACATCAACAACTTTTTCCAGTCGAGAATGTAAGCTCTCTTCTTTCGACTATTTCTTAAACTCAAATAATAACAAATATATCTGCAAAGTAACTCCAGCTTTAGAAAGTTCCCCCGCAACATGATGCAAATTAGATGCTATCACAGTAATCAAGAGAAAACTTGGTAAATTATTCTGATATCTATTTCCATGATATCCTCTGCCGCTAGTTTTTACAGCAAGAAAATATAGTGAAATTTGGATATAGAGAATATCGAACCCTGATATAGACCTCTCACGATTTGGGGATCCAACAAATACTCAAACTTGCCATATGTTTTTGCTAGTAATTAACAATTGAAAGATAATGACAGATAAAATTTTACCTAAAATCCATTGAAAAGATCATTTCCAACTCATGATGCAAATAGACAAATGCATGTTAGATTTTTTTTAATTTACGTTTGTAACTTTGGGCAAGAGGCTCGTTCTTCCGCCAAAGATTTGATGATTTCTCAGATGTATACTCGAGGGGAATGACATTTTTTAAAAGTTTGTTGGAGGGAGACTTCATTTTGGGATTTAAACAGCACAACTCCCAAACCAACAACATTTACACTTCAATTGTTGTTAGATCTACATCGCTGTGGATAACTGGGAAACAGCGTTTAAAATAAAACCCCAAATTTCAGGTACCTCAATGAACGCTTTGAGAGAATGTGAAGGTGAAGGTAAAGGTGCAGGAATTCTTCTGTAATGCATCAATAATAAAGAGGAGATAACAGAATTTGGATGCGTTAACCTGGAGTGGGGATAAGTGCCCTTGGCATCTCCGAGCTTTGGCTGAAAGCGTTTCCCCTCCATTATCTCACATCCGCATGAATAAATTATGTCTCCTTATCAAGGATAGGATCGTCTTTACGTTGAATAAAACCGAGTACCTACTGGATTGAGCCGATTTTACCGAATGAACAACTTAGGGCTTTTCGGATCCCAAATGCCTCTCAAATATCAAATACTAGTAACTCCTTGCCTTGTACTTGCACTTTCACTCTCTTGCAATGCCAAGCCTGCACAACTTACGGCACTCGTGTATTTTATTTTTATTTGTTATTTTTATTTTTTAAAATTTAAATAATATATTTTATTAGTTGTAATGAACATGTGGATGGAGATTTGCTCATTAAAAATAAACACATTGAAATTTTGTTGAGTTTGTATTTTGTATATGAAGGACTTAATATTTTCAAATATAAGGGTGTGAATTAAATTTATAAATAAATATTATTTTTTAAATGAATTTATGACAAGATATATTTTAGATTATTTAAGAGGTTTGAGTTATTTTTTACATATGTTTAAAGTATAGAAAAGATATTTGTTTATAAAATTGTCTTTTTAACAACTTTCTAAATAATGCTCTATTTGGATTGAGATTATTATAAATGTGTCAGGTATAGCATAATATCGATTATTATTTCTGATATATAGAATACCAAAGTTATGAATTTTTTTCACATAGAAAGTGAACTTCTAAAAGACCATAACAATGGGTGCATTAGTGATAGAGAAATTGGAGATTGGGGAACTATAATCTCAACTCTTAAGAGGTACATTGGAATCACCAATGGCAATCAATAAGAGGTAAGAGTGAGTTTGTTAATAAGGAATATAGATGTGCATCAATTAAAAGTGCTTTCTTGTAAGAGAAGAGTAGTTTTACTTATAAAGTGAAATAATTTTAGCAATTGAATGATATTTTTCGACACAAAACAACATTTCTAAAAATGATTTTTTTAGGTTTTACTCGCATGAAAAAACCCTATTAGCTAATTAGGTTACAATAATGTGTTATTATTCAAACGAGACTTATTATCATTGATTGAAAATAATCTTTCATGAGTACATTGAATTGTTTTGAAAAAAGGTATAAAATAAGTGAAAACATAATTTTATATACCCTTCATTTTATTCATTAGAATCAAGTAAATTTAAACGATTTCACTTAAGAAAAAAATAGGCTCCTCTTAATTTTTCTACTTTTGAAAGGTAAAGAATCATAAAAAAAGTCATTGATCAACAAGCACACAAATCCATATCAATAAAAAACCTACTCAAAATCTAATTACTTGTCACAAGTTGCCAAGAATGATGAAGAATTTTCATCAATTATGGGCAATCCAATGACATAAAAGGAAGTTCATCGTAGCAAGTGGTAAGTAGCACAAACAAGCAAGTGCAACTACCATAAAAGTGTCACGAAATTATTCAGTTATCACAGTTAAATAAGTAAGAAAATTGAGCCTATTATTTATTAATTTATAAATTTGGAATCTAAACCTTTATTCATTTAATGTAATCCTTGTCATAAATAAATGTAATGTTTGTCACAAACAATTCTAGCATTTAGTTAATTTGTTGGCATTTAATTATTTCCTAGTGAATTATTGGGCCCGAAAGCCCATAAGGAAAGTGCATCCCAATGATATAACTTGGTAGAAACATGCTTTCACTATCACACCCTACATATCATGTGCCAAATCAACTCTTAAAAACAACTTATGATCCACCCATATTTTTAATGAGTTTTTTCCTAAACATTTTGAGAAGCAATCAACTATATGTAGTAAAGCTAGCACAAGTGATGGAAGGTAGCTTATGCTTGGCATCCATATTTTTATAAATCTAAAAGAGTGAAAGAATGAATTTACATCTAACCTAATGGTTGTATTGTTGTGTCTATCAAATAAGTAAAAAAAAGGTAATTCAAATCAACTTAATGGTCTTGCACCTCTCTTGTATTTTCTAAACCATTAATTTCTAATTGTACCAATACCTTCACAAATTATTTCTCATATAAGGAACACCTTTAGCATAATTAATTATATATTGATAACAACAACTAAAGGCATCACTAAATAGCCAATAGACACATATATAAATTATCTTGTTGGCCTAACACTACACATGATAATTTTTCCAAAAAACATAAATATAGCTCTCTCACCTAACCACTACATTTTTTTTAGCAAAGATATCATATTTAAAAGGCTATTTATATATGCCTAACAACTACTCAATAGTATTTTCAGGTGCTATAATTTTAGAGATTTTATATTAATCTATTAAAAAAAAACTTTGAATATATCATAATTTATTGATATGGATGATTATTTGTAAAGATTTCAAACTTAGATAAGGTAAGCATTAACCACGAGAAGAAGAATTTTATAATGTTATATTAAAAATTCTATCTCTTTAGTAGCATTATAGATGTTTCAAAATAATTGATATATTATGTTAAAATGCACTATTTTTTTTAAACTTAAAAATATATGGACTTGTTTATTTTTACATAATGTATATTGCTAGATCTTCATCATCATTTATTGAATGCAATTAAATATTTAATGCTCATTTATTATTACAATCCACTTATATACAAATGCAATGTCTTGTGTTTAATACAAATATTGGCTATAAAACAATTGACCAAGACATCCAAAAAATAAGCATGACATGTATTATAACAACATGAAATTACATAAAATGTCATGTATATACCCTATAGGAGATCATATTAATAAATTATATTATGGTCAGGTGCATGAACATAACATCATATTAATATACATATTTACATAGTTATAATTACATGCACACAAATGAAAGAGAAATTTCATTTTAAGTACTAAGACCACCAAATTACTTCAATAACATGTTGATTTATTATAACTAGATACAAGCAAAACAAACACGTTAGATTTTTTACTCATGGATCAACTTAGACAAGGACCGCAATCACTGTTCTTTGATTTTACTATTGTTAACATAAATTTCCTTTTCTATCTTAGAGTAACGCTCAAATGAGAATGATGGTGATATTCTCAATGAGTTGAGAGATTTAAGTTGAGAGGATTGCAAAGAATGTCAAATTTAACCTCTCTACATCACCAATATATATTGTGGCCCTTTCCAACATTAGCCTTTATGATTTTTATATGGTTAAAGCTTGTGTCTTTTGAAAATAATTTGTGTATGATTATCCCTTTTAATAGATATAACAAATATATACCTTAGAGTATTAACATTTGATGACGCACTCACATATTACCAAATTTCACGCACAAATGATAGCCTTTTTGATTGAGAACCTTGATGATATATTATATTCTTTACAATACCAATTGCATCATTAACCAATCCAACATCCACACATAAGTTGTACACCAATATTATGCATTAGCTGACTCATCCAAGTGTAGCCTCACATGTTTCTATGCACTAAAATAGTAACTATTAATTATTACGCCCTTAATCCTATAATGTGCATAGGTTGCAAGCAATTAACTTATGGTTACCTTAACTCTTAATTAAGTTATATGATCATTATTATATTCTTAATTAGATATTTAGGTCATCCTAGTTGTTATATGTAGGTATCTAAGTCACCTTGGGTTACATCCAAGGCATAAGCAAGGTATATATAGGAGCTAATGGTTAATTTATTATCATTGTATTGCAATTTGTGTTATTGGAGACTTTTGGAGGTTTTACCCCTCAAACTCACTTATTATTCTAAATTATTATCAAGTAATTGTAGAATGTTTTCTCATTTGTGTAATTTATTTTATTATAAGTGGTATCAAAGCATGATCTTGGCAATAGGAAGACAAGAAACAAGGTGAGTTTTTTTCAATTTTGAAGGTTATTTTGGGAAGCACATACTTATCTCATTCCAGTAATTTTTTTCTAATTTTTTAAATATTTTTCAAGGCCATATTGAATCTTCTATAGTCTATATTTAAAAGCATTTGGAGTAGAATTCAAGGCGTCATTATAGAATTAGGGTTTCCACTAAATTCACTCTCACAACAACAAATCATCAAAAAATAATAATTATAGAGTTTTGAACAAGGGAAAACTTATTCACTTGTAATCTTCAATTTTTTTAAATAAGTTATTGTAAACTTAGGGTTTCCACCAAAGTCACTCCCAAGGACACAAATCAACAAATTTATTATAGATTTTTTTATCAAGGCACAACCTAGGCCCAAGTAAATTATAATAAAAAAATAGATTATTTAGATTTGTTTTATGTAATTTATTGTGAAATTATTTGTTCCCATCATGGTGGAGTCTACAAAAAGGGACAAATAATTTTTTATCACACCTAGAATATCTCCATCCTTATTGTTGAGATTACACCTTTTGATCAGAGTCATTTATCGTTGAGATTACACTTTTGAATGGGAACTTTTATCGTTGTGAATGTACTTTTGAAGTAGAGTCATTTAATGATGTGATGTTATGTTTATCTATATGGTTAATTGGTAAGATAGAGTTACTTTGAATTACTTAAGTAGAAGTGTCATAATAAACTAAGAGGTTATAGGTTATTCCTGGAGTTAAGGTTACTCCATGGCGTAAGGTGATAGCCTATGCCTAGGTTATGAATGGTCAATACAAATCGAGCTAGGAAGGTGAGCAAAGTATATGACATCCACTCTAAACTTGGGGTGATGAATACTTTGGCCAAAGTAGTGTAAGTTGCCACTGTTTACACTGTCAGTTCACTATGATTCGGGTTTACATACTAGGCAAGGAACGTCATATGGGTAGGTTGTAGCCACTATGTGACAGATCTAGATATTTAGGACACAACACCAAGCTTAGGGAAGTTCATTATTATTATGAGGATACCAAACCACTATCTTCATCGAAGGGAGGGCCATCTTACCAATTAGGTAGATATGCGGTGGACCGTAGTGAGTACATGGTTGGCAGAAAAGCGCTTGAGTGATGCTTCTCCTCATTAGTAGGTGACCAAGATTTGGAGGGCACCTAGACCATTCGTATAGCTAGTGCTAGTAAGCTCATGGAAGTTATGTATGTATATATGAATCCATTCCAATGGAAAAAGTGTAAAAGAGAAATGTTATCATGTATTTAGGATCTATAAAATCTATACATTGGAAAGTTGTAATACTTTGATATAATACAATGGGAAAGTTTGGAAAGATATTTATTTCAAATGTGTGTTATATTCTTATTTATGAAAGGAAAGATTTTATAGCTTAAGTTGTTGTCGTCATATTATATTTACTTAGGTTAAAACATAGGAAAGTTACTATGTAGAACAATGGGCATGTTACACACAACAAAAGTTGGGGAGAAGATGATACTTCTAAGGGACATGATGTCATAACCCACTTTTTAAACTCTATTATTTAGAATGGTTAATTGAATTTTGATAATGATTAAGTTATAAAATAATGATAATAATTTATAATAAAAAAATGTTCTTTGTTAGTTTAATTTGATAAATAATATTTATTAAAAAAGATTTATTTATTAAGAATGATCAATTTAGTTCAAATTTATAAATTTATTTTACATATGATTATTAAATTGATTTCATTATTCAAAACATATATAGTGGATTAATATATTAGAATTAATTCCATTAGAAAATTATAAGCAAATTATTCATATTACATAAGTATTGGATTAAGATATTGAAATAATAAATTATAAATAAAGCAATTTGAACCATGTACATATCGATTTATATTAGTGAAATGTATAGAGTGTTTCACTATTAATTAATTTATTAACTTGAAATAAAAATAAGAATATTAATGGATGAATATATTTTTAATCAATAGTATAACATTTTTTTTTGGTCTCGAAGGGTATCCTCGCGAGTCAAGCCCAGCGGGTTCCCTTTATGGGGCAAGCTTGAGGCGAGACTAATCCCTACGGCCTCAGGATAACCAACGCAGCCCCCCAGTGTCTGAGGCGGGGTGACTTCCGGGCCAGAGAGAATTGAACCCAAGACTTCGGGGAGCAAACCCCAATAGTATAACATTTGAAAAAGAAAAAAAATATAAATTATAAAATTAAATTTTACTGTAGAAATTATTATATTTGTTTTAATATTTTGTTTGAGCATATTTTGGTGAAGACTATGACACTTGACATATTAGTCTATGGAAGCTATTAATGAGGAGATACGTGTTGATATTCATAGCATATTTATGACAAAAATAAATAATGGAGAGTTACAAAATAAATTTTATGACAAATTTGTTTAAAATATATATATTTTTAATAGTTATTTTTTTAAATTTTTTTAACAAATTAACCTCTAACATCTATAGAATGCTTGTATGCATTTGGAGGGGGTTGAAAGTTATCCTTTTAACATCTTTGTTGGTTGACAGAATGAAGAATTCATTGGATTTCTATTTGTTGATTCATATAGAAGATCTCTTTAGTAATTTAAATATGAAGGTAGCAACATTTGCATCAAATATTGGACATTTCAAGTAATGAGTGTTTGATTATTATGATTTCATTTTATGTGTAATTTTTATCTTCCAATTCTAAGATTTTTTATTTTTTTACCTATTTTCCCTTGATTTTCTATTTTGTTTTTGTTGTCAATTAGATTTGCACCCTGCTAAATACAAGATTCAACAATCTACTGAAACATGGAAAATTTCTTCAGATGTGGGTGATCTGAACGAAGAAGGAATCTCCAGAGTGAGTTGGTTCTCTAAATGATGAATATTATTCTAAGTATTTTATGGGAAAAGGGATAAAAGGATAACTTGAAAATAAAGCCTATGACTAACAGATGATTCACCAAACTTATGAAAATTCAGACCTAACCACTCATAATAGTTTCTCTATCACAGTAATCCTCACAATCTCATTAGCACATACTTCATCAGTGATTTGTATGAAAATTTGGAAAACTAAACACAACATGCAACCTGAAACATGTAATTCTGAACGAAGGTTTACAATAGCAAGACATATAAGGATTCAAGTTTGAAAACACAAATACATTAGATTGCCATTACAAAATTGAGACAGAAATAAGGAGAAATTTGCTACTTTATTAAAAACTGAAAGAGTATTTGTCTGAACTGAGTCCAACTGAGTTTACAAGCTCCAGAATGCTAAGAGCCGGAAACTGTATTCTGAACTGGGGAGGAGAAAAAAGACTAAGTCTCTTCAAAAATATATCTCTCAAGAAACCCTAATCCGAGCTCACAAGGAAGCTCAAGGAAAAAAGCTTCAAACTGTCCCAAAAGACTGCATAAAAGCAGAAAAAAGCACACTGCTTTTATGATCATACTGAAAAGCCTCTAAAAATAGGCTAAATCTGCTTTAAAAGCCAGAAAAACACCTTATCTCTCCAAGATGAAACTCAAACTCAACCAAGAGGAAAAAGTCAATACCAATCTGCTAAAAATAGCAAGAAATCATAAAAAAAATTATAAGGATTGCTTTATGATTCTGCTTTACATGATTGCAGATTTTACAATTTGTCTATTTTTGCAATTAAAGATTGCAAAATCTTTTGCAAAAAGAATTACATCCTTATTTCACCAATACAATGCTTGATTTTTCTTTAAAAAATCATAAAAATATCAATGGCAATATTGTTCTCTCAATACTCTAATTGATTTCTCAAAAATCAATTGAAAATAAAAATCCCTAAGTGTCAAATGTTTCGCACTTAGGTCATAAAAATATTTACCATCATATTTTGATTGACTTCCTCAAAATCCATTAAAAGACAAACCCTAAGGTGTTAACATCCCATATTCCCACCAAGGCAAAGGTCTAAATATCAATATAGAAACACTAGCCCTAAGGATTTAGACACATCGACCTAAGTATTAAGCTTCATATTTTAAATTCATAATGCACAGCCACCCTAATTTTGAATTGCACCACATGCTATTGTCAAACATGAATATTCAAAGTAATTATAATGTTAGACTTAGCTTGAATTAGGGCATGAGACAAAAGAAGTCAAACCCTAAAAATGATTTAATTTTCTCAATCATCACTTGGAAAAAACTTGCTCTGCCTAAGAGAGCACACCGCCACCATGATTGAGCTCAGTCCTTAGCTCACATGCTCAGGAATCTTCACTCTTTCCTTCAGATAGTCGAATCTTTGACTAGGTAAGCTTGCTTTGTATACTATCGTAGCTTTTTTCACTTCATTCAAAGAGCAAGAAAACCATTAAGGTTGCGGCCTGTACATACTTGTTTCTAATTCTTCCCTTACATTTCCTTTGACTGTCCTTCTTGGTCACTATGCACTAGCATGAACTCGGGTTTTTGTCTGGAACTCCATGAGAAAGCTTGCTCGAGGGTCTCTCTTCTTCTCTACACATAAGGTAAGCTTCTTGTTTATAGCCTTTATGGCTTCACTCTTGAACTTTCTGGTCTTGTGGCCGCAACTTACACTCAGTTTATGTGATGGCTCCTTACTTGTTGTGCTTATATTTTGTTATTTATGTGTTCTTGGTCTCCACTGGCCATCCTACACGAGCTCGCACTGGATATTTAGCTTGGGGTTTTGAGACTTTATAAAGCTTGGCTGCGGCTATACATGATCTCCTACAGGCTTGAACTGGTAAATTGCACTCCAAGCATATACTTTTCTCTTCAGAAAGCTTAAAGAACCTCTCTTCCACTCATGATTTTATGGCCATGCACAGGCCGCACCATGTATATCTCAGTAAAAGCATTTTAAAGTTTTTTGGGCTCGACCCAAAACAGGAATCTCTTTCTTTTTCATATTTGAGGATAAACCCCTTCATGGGTATCATGAGAATCGAATGAAAACTATTATTCTCTATTTTGAAGCTCGACCATTATGATTTCCTTCTGTATTCTGTTGCTTCATACAAAAATCCTCATATGGGTACTTGTAAAAATAAAGAAATTTGCAGTTTATGGAAAACCCCAAAGTGGGTATATGAAAAATAGACAAGAAATCTGTACATTTTGATGTTCATGAGAAACTGGGCTCAACCCATCATAACTTATCTTGGCATTTTGTTGCTCTTAACTTCTTTCATATGGGCATTTTCTGCTCTAAAAAAAGTGACTGTCCGAGTGCAACTTTCTATTGTACCCCAATTTGTCTTTCTTTCTATAGGAAATCCCCATGTGGGATGTAATATTCTGATGAAAACCATCATATGAGTTATGACTGTGACAAAACCCCTATCTTGTTGTTCTTATAGAATATCCATATGGGTAAACTAGAAATGGTGAAAGGACACTGTATATTTTGAAAGCCAAATGGGGAATGTTGAAAGTAATGGGAGACTACATTTTATGAAGCCTATGTTTTAAATTTGTAACAAACCTCCTTTCTGTTTCGCAATTTACACCTGGGAATGAAAATAAACATGGTCCCCCTGTTTAGTGATCATATAGACCATGATGAAAACAGTGGCATCTGCTCTTTTTACTTGCATATTGCATTTACTTGCTCACTTAGTTGCTTTCCATGATACTTTCTTATATAGGCAAGCTAGTTTTTAAACATACCCAGGATTTTGTTGACACTCTTACATTCAAATGATTGAACAATGCCAATTTACTTGTGCTTGAGCATCCCTCATACATTTATAATTAAATGAAACTATTGTAGATAACTTCCAATTCACCAATTCAGCAGCTTGAGTTTGCGAATATATATGTATGAAAATGATGGATTTTAGCTGAAACTGTTGCTTTAAAAATGAGGCATATGTATGCCTGTTCACTTCCTCAAGCAATGAAATACTAGTTGGTGTTGTATTAATCTTGAGCATACTGCTTAAATTGTTTGAAATGTATTTACTCCTTTTAGTATGATGACCATACTCCTCTCACACAAAAATCCTTTTGATTCAGTTCTATAAATCATTTGTTTGCTTTGGCCTCTTATACACTCAACCATTCTCATCAGAGATGCACTTCATTCCCCCACTTACACTATATTCAATATGAGTTCTGCTCATTCTAGAAACGAGTTTTGTGTATTTAAATCCTTGAAAATAAACCTGATTGAGAACAACTTAATGACAGCAAAATTCGAGAACGGTGTACTAGTTTATCTCTTTTCAAAATAGTGATGCATAACCTACCTAATGTTGTATTTGCACCCTCATCCAAATTGGAACTGACTGTTTCATTTATCATTTGAATGTAATGCCTGTCCTTTCATACTCTTGGGCTTCAACCTGGCACTCTTCATGCATTTTTATGCTCCACTTAATAAACTGTTCCATGAATCTGCTCTCCTCTGAGATGAAAATTGAAACAATTCTCTTCATTGAGGCATAATGTATGCTTGTTCACTATCCTTGATTGTGAGAAAGAACACTGATGAACTAAACCTTGCATGACATATGATCATGATGAACAAATAACACTGTAGCAAAAGAACATGAACCATACAACAATGTTCGAGATGAAAGTACTCAGTTAAGTGATTGAGCGGATTAAACTCACTGTTCACCTGTAGCTTTCAGAAAGCATTTACCTGATTGTTATGAATGCACAGTTGGTTTAATAGCTTGATAGATAACTATGCTTAACTCTTTTAGTTGTATATCATTTCCTTTTTTATGAATATGATGATAAGATCTCTTATCAGCCCACTTGTAATGAATAAGGGCAGCATGCCGAGCTCTACCCTTGTGGGAGCCTGTTTTTCTCCACATGCTTGATCTTCGAATAATAATCAACATCGTGATTTTCCCTATACCTGCACAAGGAAACAAACAATGTTAGCATAAAAACAAGATATGATGATCATACTGATGTTTCTCCCTCAGCTTATTTCTTTGCACTTTACTTGATTGTTTTAGTGTATGATTGATAGTAGGATGCACTATTGTTGGTGATTCATATAGGTATCTTCATAATCAGAGCCTCTGACATCCCTCTCTTTTCTCTTATAGGTCAACGGAGCTCGAGAAGACAAAAGGTGCACCATTTCAGCATCGACCATCAGCCAATTAGGCAATGATGATTATGTTGTTACTTATGTGATTTCTTCTTTTGCATCTTCCATAATGTAGTGTGCTATTAATGATGCATTGTGACAGTCCCATCCACGGCTTGTGTGGATATTTGATTTCAATCTCATGCTTTTCACTTTGAAAAGAAAATGCATCTCAATGCAATGTTGTATTATCATTTGGATTCTTGCAATCAAATGAAGCTATGTAAATATGAAACACTTTATGAAATAATGAAAGCATTTAAAATGCTTTGTTGCTTATATGCTCAATTTTGTACTTCATTTAATTATAAAATATTGAATAGCACTCCTGAAACTCTATTTCCTCATTTTAATGCACAACTGTCACTTGGCGAACAATGAACAACGTGCAAGCAACACTTAAGCACAATGCAGAAATAACTGTAATTTCACTTTAAGATATAACAATATTCAACCAGCTCCACCAATTGAGTTGTAGCGAAAAAATTGGTAACAATTTTACTTGAGCAATTTGGTGTTTTGAGATAGAGGACAAAATTGATTTGATAATAACTTTTATTTTTATATATTGGTTAACCTAATGTTTTGATATGTTATTCTTCATGGCATAATAAAAAAAATAACCTCTTTAAATATTATCTTTCAATTTTGTGTTAATAATTTTACATGATTAAATGAAGGGGTTATTTTACTTGTTTGATTCATAGTTTGAGATAGTGGATGGATTTGATTTGATCATAAATTTTATTTATGATATGGGTTGGCCTAATTTTTGGACATGTTATTTATAAATACATACTAGAAAAACGCTTTTAAATACTATGTTCCACGACATTTCGAGGACGGGGACGGGGGGACGGCAAGGGATGTGTTTCTGGGACGTTTCCTAAGGGGCCATTTTTAGGGGATGGTAGGGGATGGCGATATACAATATATATGTGTGTGTGTGTATGCGTTTTTCAAAATTTATTAATATATTATAGAGAGAGAGGGAAAGAGAGAGAGATATGTCAATAAATTAATAATTGATAACAACAATATCAATATGTAAATAAATCATGAGAGTAGTAGTATAACAACATAATAAATGTCATTAAACTTATTATTGTAGTCAATGATCCGAGTATGTTTGTATTTCATTGGGAATCAATATAAATTAGATTTTGAAGGAAATGTTTGTTGCTGTAATCAAATCAGACTTATATCAGACCTGTAATGCAATGTATTCAGGCCTAATATAGTGCAAATAAAATCGGATTTGAGGTTGAATGTTTCATATTTGTTGATGTTATGATAGTAGTTATTATTTCTATGTTTTATACAAATGATTTGGCATTAAAATTCAATCAAACACAAGCATAAACATTAAAAAATCAGAACTTAGTCACTTTGCATGCAAGTGTTTGACAAAATGTCAAACAACCCAAACTCAAAAATCACCTTAGAAAGGAGGATGAAATATTTAAAAAATCAAAATTTTAAATGTTTTTTTAACCCAGGAAGGTCCCTATCTGTGGGGGATGGCTAGCCATCTCCGGTATGGTGAGGGACATTTCCAACATCCCCCATCCATACCAGGGATGAGGAAATGTCCCCAAAGGGCAAGGGACGTTTCCTCCCATTTCCTACTAGTTGGGTTGTTTTAGGGACGCTTGGGGGACGTCCCCTTTGTGTCCCCTTGACCCGAGGACAGTAGGGGACGGGGATAGTGGGTTTTGGGGCAGAGGATGCATCCACGTGTAACATAGTTTAAATATTATTGTTCAATTTTATGTGTATAATTTTATATGATTAAATGTAGGGAATTGTTTTATTTGAGCAATCATAGATTTGAGATAGTGGACAAAATTGATTTAGTGATAATGTTTATTCTAACATTTTGTTTGGTCTACTTTTTGGATATATTATACTTCACCACATAATAGAAAAATATTTAAAATATTTTTGTTCAATTTTGTGTTTAATTTCATATGATTAAATCTAGATGACTAGTTCACTCGAGCAATTCACAATTTTGAAATAGTAGGTGAATTTGATTTGGTCATAACTTTTATTTTAATATTTGGGTTGACCTAATTTTTGGATACGTTATTTTTAATACATATTATAAAAACTATTTAAATATTATTTTTATAATTTTATATGAATAAATCTAGTGGATTGTTTTACTAAAGCAATACACGATTTTGAGATAGTGGATGAAACTATTTTTTGTCATAACTTTTAACTTAACATTTGGATTAGCCTAATTTTTTAATATGTTCTTACCAACTAATAGAGAAACTCTTTAATTATTATATTTAAATATTTTATTTATATTTTCTATGATTAAAATTAGTTCACTATTTTATTATTATTTGTGATTATCTATCATGTACAAACTTTCATAACTTTTTGTCTATACTATATTTAAAATTTTGTAAAATTAATTATAGGTTGTAGGTTTGAAACCATAAATAATCTCACGAAAAAAAATAGTAACTCATCTTCACATAAATATAGAAATGAAATGAAACATCTTAAATATATACAAATGACATATTACATCTCACATGTAAAAGTGTTTAATCCAGAGTATTAAGTACAAGAAATAAGGTACACCATCACATGAATTACTATCTAGTCAAGTATTATAGAGAACAAGATATAATTTATGCAACAATATGACTCAAGCTCACATGCCCATCTCAAGTAAAGATGTAAAAGAACATAATCACCGAAGTCTTTGATTGCCACTAACCACAACGATCATCCGCAAACCAAGAGACGAGAACATGGCTCAAGCACATTTTTGCCCAACCACGAGTTTTATGCTTCCCCATAATTCATCCTAACACGAAGAATACCAGACCTTGCATGAGAAACCTAGTAACTTGAAAACGGTTGGCAGGATGGAATCTGGTGCAACCTAATATATCTACATGCATTTCACAAATGAACATGTTATGCCCTACTATTAGGATATGGTAGAGAGAATAAAATAGCATCCATCTATTTCAATGGTACACATAGATTTGGCCAAAGTAATTAAACCGTAAATGGTAGGTAGATTTGGAAAAAGAAAATCTACTTCCCTTCGCTAGTCCATATTTTGCACCTATCCCAAAAGGTAAAGCCAAATCACATATAAAAAAAAATAACATGCATATATCCAATGATCATAAAAATAAATAAATAATTCTTCTTTTCATGTAAAATGATTATATGAAGATTGTTACCTATTTTTCACTACCAGCTCAAAATAGGTAGAGCTGAATTGCATTGATCACAGAAACGTGCAAAATTTATGCTAAAAGTATTCATTGAATTTCAAAATTTGATTATGCAAATGTTTGTAATAGAAGAACTCATAAATTTGCATAAAAGAATGTTGTTTTTATTCATATTGGAAAGGTTGAATCTCGCACAAGCCACAAGAGTAACTAAATTTGATTTACACAATCAAATGATAGATACAAGAAAATAAGGTACACTATACAACTGAGAATAAAGAAGGCATAGGGTAATAAGTGATTTGTCATTGCCTAGAATGACGAATCATTGACAAGTTGAGGTTTTCAATTGTGGCTTCAGCTCTAGCTCCAGCTCCAATCTCTGACGCACCTGCAAGGTTGATATAAGTGTGGTTAGAGCAATGTGAATCAAATCCTATCATATGCCTATGCTACTAACAAAAATGTAGTATACATTTGATCAGGCACCCATTAGATGATTTCAGATTTAAAAGTGATAAAACTCAAGAGGGAAGCTTCAACTTCTTTTATTTTATTAACATGTTTGTTTCAATGTGCAGGAACAGGTTCGTCATGTTCGTGATCATCTTATCAGATATGTGGAGTAAAACGGGCTCCCATAAGGGTAGAGCTCGACATATCATTACATGAGAGTCATCAGATATTCAATTACAGTCATGAAATAAGACTGCTATCATAAAAGAAACTCAAAGAAAACTTAAAGCAACAACTTTCAAGCCATATATTGGAGAAGGAGTGTTATTCACAACAAACAGTCCTATGCATTACATGGTGCAATAGGTGCATGATTATAAGTTACAAATTGAATACAACTTTTAGCAAAGAAAATCATAAAAGTTACAGTCTACAAAAGACCAAAATGGAGCATTATCATCAAAGTGAAAGGACTAAAGTAAGGATGTGGCTGTCATCATCATCTATTAAGCCTAATGAGATGGAAGAATCCTTACTCTATACATATTTTCAAGCATTGAGTTGTTACAGGAAGCTTTCAAATTGACTGATACAATTTTACATAGGACAACAAATGCATTAATGATAGCCATTATGTCTTGAAAGTAACTGAAGATACATATTGAATCTGGTATAAGCTCACCAAGAATGACAAATTGTAGTTATTAAAGAAGTAATGATTAAATATCAAATGGGCATAAAATCATGTGGAGCAGTCCTTTTGGAGTCATCAATTTGGCAAAGGTTTGGTGGCAGCCCAGGGTCATTGCAATGTACACTAGAAGCAATATGACAGTGCTTTAGAGCATAATGGAATACAATCAGTGGAGTAACATAAATAATGCAAAGGTACTTCAACATTCACTAAGTTGCCAGGGACTTCAATATTATAGACATTATTAAAGCATCAAAGGAAACATTGAAATACTAGAATATGGTTGTCATTACTTTTTGTCATTCTTTATTCGTTTCAATTAGCAGAGTTGAAAGAATAGAAGGGGAATATGCTACAAGAGGATTATGCTCATCAAAGAAGTAGCAAATTTAGATGCATGATCAGCTATCAAGTATTTATTACAGAGAAGACAACTATTATGTTTTGAAAAAAGCATTAAGATTCCATACACTGTGCAATTTCAGCTTTATCATCAAGGAGGTATCATGTTCATGATGGAGCAGCAATTTAGCATTGAGAAGCATAAATACAAGCATCGTAACAGTCATGCAGATTAGGACAACATAACAGTAATTAGAAGTTTCAAAAGGAGTGACATTCTTTTGATCTCAATAAGAGTCTATAGTGTCAGTATGAGTGGAAATCAAGAGGTTTAGGAAAAGAGGACAGACATACTTTGAATGTTCAAATACATTGGGGACAACAAGAATGAGCCATATTAATATGTAACAGTCTCAAAGCACAACAAGCATGAACTATTTTTGAGTTCCAATACAGTAACGCTGTTGTACGAGTTCCATTCACAACAGAACGTTCATGAGGTAATAGATTACAAGTAATTCTTTCATTGCTTTTGTGTTAAAAGGAATATAAGAGTTCAATTAAGCACTAGAAATGTCACAAGATAGGAATGCACTCATTTCTAGAGGTTGTCCCAGATGATATGTGAGGAAGCAGTACCACCAGGTATTAAGCAATAGTATAACCTCAGTGAAAAAGGGAAAGTCCAAAACCTTCAAGCTTGGTATAATGACCATGAAGAACAGTCAAGTATGCTAGGAAGTCCCGTTAAAAGGCAAGCAATTCAATGGGACTATCCTAGAACCTATGTGCAAAGGTATATGGAATAGGAGTGTTCAGTAATAAGCTTTCAAAAGCAAACTTAGATTGAAAGTCCAAATCAAAAGACAACTATCCTCCAAGTTATTAATACAAGCCAATGTATTAACAAATTATCAAATGACAGTGATCACAAAGGTAATGAAAAGCTAATGATGATATTTTAAAGGCATGCAATAGACAAAGATTAAATCTCACTGGCATATCAATGTATAGGATAGTCCAAAAGGTTTGCACAGTAGTATTCAAATGTGTTACCATTCGAGCATCAAGTTCAACAATCAGTAAGCCGTCATTGAGACAATCACTTATACAAAAGGTAGTGAAGCTGAAGGCCTTACTTCAAATCCTCAAGTATCTTCATCATAAAGTCATATATCATGTGTGAGGAAGGTAGAAGAGTACCCAAAATGCTGAAAAAATCTCAAGTGGGTTCGTAGAGGATAAACCAGTATAGAGAGCCGCGACCTTCTATATAACAATATTTTATGTTTGTTTAATCATAAAGATAGTCGTGCCCAGAGACATAAATCCACGTGGGGTTTATATCAATCTCAGATATAAGAGCTTCAAGCTGCTACAGGACAAAGAAAAACCCTCATGGCGGCCTGGAGAAATAATAAAACCCTTGATATTATGGAACCAGAGGAATTTAGTTTCTTGTATCAGTTGAGCATCAAGATAATACTCTGAGGATATAAAAGGAGAAATGGAAACCACGCAAACCCCAATCTCTTGCAGAATTCAAAATGAGAATTTCATCAACAGTCATTTCTTTTCAGGAAAATGAACAATAGCCATGCCTAGACAAAAAGAATGAACAGAAAGAGTATTGGCAGAATAAAGCGAGCAAAAAACATCAGAATATAGCTCCGAAATTCACAAAGAGTCCAGATTTTTGTGCAAAAAAGACTTACCACTTTTTCTTTTTTTTTTTCTTTTCTTTTTTCTGAGAGTCTTCATGGAAAATCGACAGAGGGAGCATGAAATCGTGGATTTTCAAGTCTCAGATCTCCAATATCAGCAACCATGGTAGTGCTCTATATTTTCCAGAAGATACAAATGCACAATGAAGAATGGAGTGGAAATGATTAGGGTTTGAGTTTTACTCACCCTAGAATAGTGATGAGCTTCTATTTTTTGACTTTGTTTCACAATAAAATCATTTGCATGATTTTGCCCATGGTATTGACTTTAAGTCAATAAACCAATTGATTAAAAGAGCCTGTGAGTTTGTTTTTTACATTATCATCTATATTAGACCAATGGTGAGTCTGCTTGTTTTGCATGAAATTGACAAATCATAAATGTATTTAAATATTAATGGTAATAACCACAAATGATTACCTTAATATTTACTTATATTGCTCAAAAGGAAGAACTATCATACCTCAAATATTAAAATAATCATTTATGGCTATTTTAATATTTAAATCAAAATATCCTTTTTTAAAATCATGCAAAAATAAACAAGAGAGATTGAACTAAAGATAGTATGTGTTACTTAGAGTTCTATTTGTGACTTTGAGTCAAATCGAGATCAGTTTGAAGATCAATCATGCACGATACAAGAATGGAATTTTAGTTATCATGGGCGAGTTGATTAAAGCAAGGAGGGTTTTTGCATGTTTTGGCTCACATTCAGAGATTTCCAGTTCAGTTTAAGTCACAGATCAGTTGCATGCTTTATGACTGCAAGTCCGAGACTGAGTTCACTCATTTTTGCATGAGTTTGAACCTTATTTTCAGGAATTTTTGCTTATGCTTGGATTTCACCTTGGAATTGTCATTTTCTCACTGAAATTGACTTTTAGTTACATGTTCATGCACTTTGAAGTGCATTCTCATTGTATATATTGAAAAAGTTTATCTTTTTCATTCGGTTCTTATTTTTCTCCTTTGCACTCTACAAAAGCGAATTATTTTGTAACTCAACATTATTTTCAGATTAATACAATAGCAGGTTTATAGGTCAATTAGTGTGTTTTTGTAGAAAGACTCCTTTCATTACCATCTTTTTTAGAATTCGCCTTCAATTTTTCAAGCATCATTGCCATGTAGGATTGATCAAAGTGATTATTGTGTTTGCAGTTTATGAAACCTTTAAATATTTATGTCTCCTTAATGAATTTTTGTATGCATCCAAGTTTAAATCCACTGGTTAAACATTGTGCTAATCAATAATCGAACAATCTAGTTGTGGGAATCATATTTTCCTTCTATGATTGTTTCTTTAAAAGCCTTTGTTTAAAACATTCATGTGTTTAAGCTTTTAGATCTAGTTGTGCGAATGAAAATAGTGAGTAATCATTCTGTGAGTTAAGTTTGCATATTGAATTCTTTGGTGCATCACTATAGTTAAGTTTCATAGTTCAGAATTTAAATTTAGTCTTTCTCCCTTTTCCAGCAAATCACTCAGTTATTAACCAGAAAATTAAATAGGAACCAACCTAGAATCTAGAGGTCTAATTCCTTATAGGATACCCACAGCCTGGAATTAGTTCCAATGTTTCAACAGATTGTTGAATTTCAATATTCAAGCATTCGGGTGCAATATGTTTGACAACAAAGATATTTTATTATTTCAATCTTTTCATGCATAATGATGGTTAAATATATAATTAACATGCAACTAGATTATAAACATGCAATTTGATTTCCAACTAATGATAATTCTCGATTACATGCATTATTTAATGTACATGAAAGACTAACTAATCTTTGATGTCATGTAGGTTAAATCCATAAGAAAAATTATTTCATAACACATGCAAATACATAATCAAATCCATAACAATTAAATGACACTTTCATATTTCAGTTTTACATTTTTACTATGGAATCATCACAACATAAATAAAATGTTTACTAGTGTCAACTTAATGGTAAATACATTATATACTACTATTAAATATGTTGATATTATGAAATAGCACAAAGGTTTATAACAAAAACAAAGAATTCATAAATGGTTATAGTCACAAATTGTTCATTAATTCAGGTTTAATATTCTTATACCATATATATAATTGTAATTTATATTATCATATCATTATAGATTTTTTATTATATATGTCAAACTAATGATGCTAATTTGTTGAGAATAGAGTGCAAGACCAAAAAATTACAAAATTCACAAGAGCAATCTAAACATAAAGAGGACGAAAAGGCATGTGAATCGGATAGAGCAAAAAGGACGATAGGAGTATAAATAAAGCTTGGCGAAATGACATTCTATAATTTTCTCGAATGCAGTGTGATTGAAAGATTTGGGAAGAAATTTAGGTGAGTACAGATTGAGGAGTGGGTTGGGGATAACTAGAAGATTGGTTGTGCATTGCAATTTATGTCGAAAGGCTTCTTCTTTATGGAATTCAAAGATGAAGCTTCACACGAGGAAGCAATGAGTGGTGGCCCCTAGATGTTGGAGGACTCAACGTTGTATCTACAAAGATGGGTATCACACTTGAATATGTTGGAATATATCCCAAATAGAGAGTTGTCACGGGTTAGGTTATATAACCTGCCTTTGGAGTTGTAGACAAATAAAGGATTAAGGGATATTAGTGATAACATGGGCCTAACTGTTGATATTGATGATGGGTTTATTGAATCTAGATCATATCTCTACACAAGGATTCGAGTGGCGCACATCAAATCAATTTCATTGGAGCTATACTTGGATGCTCCCTTTGGTGAATGGAGCTAGCCAATGATAATTGAAGATGAAAATTTCTTCTACTTAGAATGCAAAATCAAGCACCACATGGAGAATTATTTCCCTAGGAAATGAAACTGGAAAACAAAACAAAGAGAAGAATAGAGGATGAAGGATTTGATGAAGGTTGATGATGGGGCACCAAAATTGGATGGCATGACATGCCCTAGTAGGTGTATAGGAGCGAATTTGCACCCCTTGAGCAAATTCCCCTTTCACATATTCTCACCTTAGAAAATCAAATCCGAAGGCGAAATTCCACATCACCCACCTACCTTTCATCCACTTGGCATTTGTCTTGTGCATCTGTGAGAGAATATTTGCCAGGGATGAACACGTGGCATGCAAACGTTCATGCAACACACTGTAGTCCCTGACGGATTCTTGCATTTGAAGTTGGAAAAGGTGTTACACACCCGATTAGGGCCGAATTGTAGTGTTCCTCTTCGATCAACTGACCCCAAAACATCCCTTTAGAGTGAGGTAAGTTAGGGCATCCCTCCACTCTCAGCTCTTCGTAACCTAGAACCTTAACGTGGTTGGTCCCCCTCTCTTACATTTTTGGTGAACCCGACGTGAAGATCATCTACCCATTCGTCTGTGTTGAGACTTTTCCCTCGTACCTTGTGATTGTTGTAACCCTAAGTGTTGTTAAGGTTTATGAGCATCACAACCCAATCCACAACTTTCAGGTACGTTGTCAGGAGAAGTGTGCAACACCTATCGATGGAGAAGGTGAAGGTCACTTCTAGTTTCACCTCCAATTTTCCCACTAGTTTAACTAATGAATTTACCATTGGTTTTCCTACAAACTATGCTGACAAGATGGGTTTCATGGAAGAGACCATTCATTTTCTTACTCCTCCCACATCCCCTATGGCTTTGTCTGTAGATGAGGATGATGTGGTGCATATTCTTGCGGAAAACCTTATGGAATTATATAATAGATTGATAGACCTTGCACATCACTTAGAGAAAGTACCAAATATGGCGAGAGCCGCTAGGATTGCAAGCGAGGTGAGACAATTGCTAGGGAAATATCAAATAGGCATGGAATTTCTACGTGGCCTCGCATATCTAACCAAAGCCTATGTCCCTTCATATAAGCCTAGATCAGGTACCACCCGAGGAGAAGTGCTTAATACCTATGAAAGACAGCTAGGTGTCTTGATACCCACTACATCCATATGCATGGCCGAATCAAGGCCCTCGAGCAGTATCTCTTCTACTCCTCAGGAGCCTTGCACTCTCAAGGTGAGTAAAACACCCCTTGGGTTCAATTTCACTCCTCCTACTACCCCTGGCAATAGAGGCTCAAGTGGAATAAGTGGTGGTGGCTTTGGTAGTGGAGGCAGCATTGGCAGAGGTGGCTCCAGTGGAGGCCCTACTAGTGGTGGTGGCTCTGACAGAGGTCATAGCGGTGGCCCTAGAGGTGGTTTCAGAGGCAGTTCTAATGGTGGTGGTTTTGGAGGTCCCACTGGTCCTTTGTCATCTACTAAGCCTATTTTAAATTCCCTGCTTCAAAAAATGGGTCGTATGCAAAACCAGCTAGCGAGTATCTCCCAGGCCTTTTCCCAGCCTATCTTTCAACCCTTCTTCTGACATAGCCCATTGTCGATGACAATCTTGAGCACTCCCTTCCCACAAGGAATGGAGATTCCCAAATTTGAAAAGTATGGTGACAAAGGGGACCCGCAAACACATGTGTTTGCCTTTAATGCCATGTGTACAAACTTCTTTCAGCACGATGCATTGATGGAAAAATTATTCCCTCGATCTCTCAAGGACACAACCCTCAAATGGTACTATTTCTTACCCGACAATTCTATTTTCTCATTTGACCAACTCGTAAATCAGTTTCTCTGACAATTCCAAGCCAACATCGAACCGAAGATGACCTTTTCGGACCTTGTCCGATGCAAGCAAGGGGATAATAAGAAGAAAACTAATTTCATAGCATGATATCAAGTGCTCTTTTCACAGATCTCATATCTGCTACCTGATTCTAACGTGCAGAAAGTGTTCATAGGTAACCTACAAAGACCATGGTAGGAAAAGTTTTTTCTTATGAAGTACCCTCTTTCACGCATTTGTGTGCGACATTACGGGAATATCAGCAAACGGTAGTTAAATTTGGGGGATCCACCTCACACTCCCGTTCATAAGGAAAATCTATTGTATCAATCTCAGGAAAAGGTAAGGCTATTGTGAATGTAGTAGCTGCAACAAATGATAACAACCTCAGACGCAACAAAAAGTTCACAAAGTTAGCAGAATCTTATTCTTTTATCTTGCAGAAGTCGCCGAAGGATAAGATCATAACCTTGGAGAACCCTCAACCTCTCAAGGAACCTTACCCTGATTGGTACGATGCAAATGCCTTATGTCAGTACCATCGAGTCAATGGACATGATACCGAACATTGTATGCGCCTGCATCACGAGATACAAGACCGCATCGAGGACGATACTATTTGTCTCGATGGGAGTAAACAAAATACAAATAAATTGGTGGCGAAAGCAAATAGTGAGTCGCAAATATACACAGACTCGTTTCCATCACATTCTGCTAACTTAATTATTTATCCTTCTGATTCTACCACTTAGCCCTTTATGTATGTTAACATGATCACCGTTACCCCTTCCACACAGCCTACAACTAGTTCACCAAACATGACATTCAACTCGCAAGAAATGCCCTTAAACAACAAGCCTTTTCCCCTCTACATTCCCTCTCATCTCAATGGGAACATTGTGACAAGGGTCTTAGTTGACCATGCGAGTCGAGTGAATGTCATTACGGAGGAGACATTGTGGTTGAATTCATTATAGAGGGAGGAGTACGAAGAAACAAAGTCTACCATCCGTACACATGATGGCCTTTCTCTCAAGTCATATGGCTTAATAACTCTGTCCGTTCTAGTTGAACCTAGGGTCGTAGACACAACCTTTGATGTTATTCTAGAATCATATTTGTTCAGAGTGAAGTTAGGCATACCTTGGCTAGCTTCCATGAATGGAATCACTTCCATCATTCACAAGTATTTAAAATTCTCCCATGAAGGTTTTGTACACACGGTGCATGACACTAGATACCAGTCATTGGTGTCCCATGGGGGCTACTCGTTGGATCATTTTTGGCCCACCCTGGTCAGTCCTCTTCCCCCAAGAACAAACCTACTTTACCAAAACTATGTGAAGTATAAGACCGGGGGCAAGGGACAGCGAAAACTGACCCTTTTGGTAGTGCAGCACCAAGTTTCCTCCTCTTCTCGAAAGGGAAAGGAGATGCCTTCCTATCCTTAGGGTGCCCCTTTTGCTCCTCTTTCTGAAGAAGAGCTTTGGATGTCTACTTTTGGATTCTACATGAGAAGTCTAGTGGTGCCTGCTTGACACAAGGCTAAGATTAGGATATCGTATCTTCCTACTATGCCTTTTGGACCTTGGCCCTACCTGTATGATAGAAGGAAGGTTCCTCGCAGGGAATCCTCTATGTCTCAACCTTCGCAGCCTCCCACCACTTATGCTCCTAAAGTAGTGAATGGGAAGAGGCCCACTACCGAGGCGCTAAAGTTGACCCCCCCCATTGTTTCTCAACCTCTTCCTCCTACTGTCGTTTAAGGGTTTGTCCCTCTACCAAAGATGATTGTGATGGACACCCCTCTAGCTGAAGTAGGAGCCTGCTATCCCTTCATAGCTCCCAACCTCTAGCTCAAAGAGTTGTAGAAACCACCTTGTGCGTGAGCGCAAGCGCCAACGAAAGGCTTTGGCGGTTGAGCAAGTCGCTTTGCAGAAAAATGAAGAGGAGATGACTGCCCTTGCTTCAAGGCCTCCTAATGTGTCCTCCTCTCTCCTCCCCTCTGCTTCCGTTTCAATCGAGTTTAGTCTCGCTTATGGATCCTACTGTGAGTGTGAGTGCACGTGACCCTAAAAATGTGCAGGCATTTATTGCTCCCTCGATTGAGCTACCCCATTTGATGTCCCTTCTAGACATCCCACCATTCCCAAAACCCGAGGACATGTCAAATACCTCGGTGGTGTCCATCGCAGTTTTCTCATCCTCCTCCACGACTCTCGCCTTGTTTGTGGGGAGTTCACATCCTTCGGTGAAGCAGAAAGAAAATGTTGGCCCTCCTAGCAATGGGAGGCGTAAGAAGAGCCTGCCTTCTCCAAAGGGTGGTCCTGCACTAGCTTGTTTCGTGCTAGTGATGGAGCAAGTTTTGGCTTCCCCTGAGTTTGTCACTGCTCCCAAGTCACTTTGTGAGACAAGCAGTAAATCTCGCGTGTCATCCTCCCTGTTTGTTGAGGTATGACATGGCACTTATGGAAAGTGTCTATTTAACTCTCTGGATGAAGTTCTGGCCTTGTTAGGGATCTTCGCAAACTCACTGACCATAGCTCCACAAGAGCCAAACAGAGAAGACCTTGTGGGGCTTTCTTCCTTAGCCCTTGTAGCGGGAGGGTTAGAAGCTCCTCCCCTTAATATTCCACCACCGTAGGCTCGTATGCCTTCCCCTCATAATGATCTAGATTGGGAATTAGATGATCTCTTGGTTGATAAGTGTTAGGGGGAGGCCTCTTCTTTACCTTTAGATTAGGAGTGTGTATGTGTTGTGATGTGTTCCCTCGTGCTTGTGTTATGTGTTCCTGGATGACCTTTGTCACCCTTGTTGGTGCTTGGATACAAGAGTGATTATGTGTCATGACACTTCCTCTATTTGTTCTATCATTCTTCCTCTATTATGTGCTTTGATTTTCAAAAAATTGGGGACGATGCAAAGCGTTGGGGGCATTTAGGCTTCTCTTCCATGTTGAACCAATTTTTTATTTTTACTTTGTCTTCTTGTGCATTCTTCACATGGTTTGATATAGTAGGGGGTTGATGACAGTTCATTTATATACTATTATTATACTTATATATATTTATGAGTAGCTCTAACCCCAAAATATCAAATCACCCATGTGCCTCTTGTTTGTTATGTTGCTTTTTCTCTTTCACTCTTTTCTTTTCCTTCTCTCTTCTTTGCTTGAGTTGTCCCTCGTATGTGTGATGTCATTTCCATGATACTTTGATTTTCAGAAAACACATTTGTTGCCAACAAATCTTTTCTCAAAAATCCTTGCAAGCTTTTCCAAAGATCACATTCTCAACTTGGACCCCTAACGAACGTGTTTCCTTCATCATGGGTTCACAAAGAAATAACTTGAGAACTTTCCTTCAAGGTGGGAGCAGCCTTTTCCTTCAGGAGAATCCTCGACCTTCCCCTCGCAAAGGGGCATCTTCTTCCTTTAAAATTCCTTAATGAAATGAACATCTTTCAAAGGGATTCCTTGATGATGAACTGATTTGAGAAAAAGCGTCTCTTTTACACTTTTAAATAGCGTGTCCCTTGAGTGGACCTCTTTTCCTTTGAAGGGTACTTGAGGGACTCCTTTGAAATCCTTTCAATTTGTTGAGTATTGGTGTGACTGTCTGTTTGTTTGCTTGTGTGGCTGCTTTATTTTTTGACATGTTTTATTTGTGGATTAACATGTTGCTTTGCAGGTGCACTTGTGAAGCCGCTCTCTAGTCTGACTCTACAGATTCCCCTTTCGATGGCCTTCCTTCACGAGAGAGAACTTGGGGGTTGCCTTCTTGCAAGTCTGTGGGCATGTAAGGCGCTTACTTCACTGGGATTCCTTCATGAGAGAGAAATTGGTGGTTGCCTTCTTGTAGGTCTGTGGGCTTGTGAGACGCTTTCATCCTGTGAGATTTGTCCATCGTTGGTCTGAGGGCCTTCGGTGTACTTTGTGCAACTTCATAGTTTTGCGGAGCTATGGAGTCCTTTTGTTTGAAACTCCCTAGGGAGAGTACTTGTGGAGTCCTTTTCCTACCCTACGCTTTTGAGTTTTCTGGATCGTGGTCTTCTTCCTCAACGGTTCATGTATACATTTTTAACCCTACTAACTCTTTGATCTACTTTACCGAACACTCATTGATATTCATACTTGCTAAAGTGGGGAAAAATGATAGGAGCGAATTTGCACCCCTTGAGAAAATTCCACTTTCACATACCCTCACCTTAGAAAATAAAATCCAAAGGTGAAATTCCACATCACCCACCTGCCTTCCATCCACTTTGTGTTTGTCTTGTGCGTCAGTGAGAGAATATTTGTCGGGGATGAATGCGCGATGCATAGACGTCCGCATAGTGCGTTGCCATCCCTGATGGATTCCTGTGTCTGAAGTTGGAAGAGGAGTTACATACCCGATTAGGGCTAAATCATAACATCCCTCTTTGACCAACTGACCCCAAAACATCCCTTTAGAGTGAGGTAAGTTAAGGCAGCCCTCCACTCTCGACTCTCCGTGACCTGGAGCCTTGACGTGGTTGGTCCCCCTCTCTTATAGTAGGGTGATGGTGGGACATGCCCTGGTAGGGTGATGGAAATACTTGAGGATGGGGCACCAATCTTAAGACTGAAGGAAGGTGAGGTTCAGGAGACACATAAGGAAGAAAAAATAGTAGAGGAGCCACAATGTTTAGGGGATAAAGAAGATGAGGAGTAGTGGACAGAGGAGGATGAATCAAAGGCAGATGAATTTGATATTTTTGATCCCAAAAGAATCAACCAATCTACATCAAAATCAATAAAGTGAAACATTATTGTGGAAAGGAGGAGTAGGAAGACTAATAAATATAAGAGGGAAGAAATAGTCATAGAGAAGGGGTTGTCTAGCATCAAAGAGTATATTTTGAGATCTAAGGGAGGAAGCACTTCCCTTGGAGGACAATGAAGATTGTCACATGGAATGTTAGGGGCTTAAATGCCCCTAACAAGTGATGTGGGACCAAGCACCATTCAAAAAAAATGTTGGCCAATCTAATACTTTTGCAAGAAAAAAATTAGGAGCAAAGGAGGCAATCCTATTTCTCAAAATATTGTAGGTCCTGGAATGGCATATTCAGTGAATTGAATGGGGTTGTTGGGGGCTTGGGCCTACTCTAGAATCCATCCATTGTTGGAGTTAAAGAGATAAGGAAAGAGGGTAATTGGATGCTAGGTGAGGTAAGCCATTTTATCTTTGATACAAAATTTCTAATTTTTGATATTTACAAGCTAATTAAAATTGAGAAGAAAAAGCAATTATGCGAAACACTCACTGTTCAATTAGAAGTATTAGGAAAAAAATGCATACTAGGGGGAGACTTCAATGCAATCCTCAAGTTGGAGGAGAAGAGTGGGGGGTTAGAATGGAGAATGTTTTTGATAAGGTAACCAAGGTTTTGAAAGGACCAAGAACCTTTTACAAAGCTAAGAAAAGGACACTTCCAAATAGCAAAGCATCAAACTTTTCCAACACAACAGAGAAACAACACCAACAAAAAACCTGTAGATACTCAATAGAATAACAAAGAACACCTAGTCGCCAAATGACTAGGAGTGATAGAACACTTAGAACCACAATAGTCCTAAGTTAAAGACAAATTAACAACCCATTCCTGGCACCAAAACCAGGAGCAATAGAACACATAGGACAAACAATCTGCAATAGCTGGACTATAACATACCTTCCACACCAATGGCCACAAACCACCTGCAAAATTTCGATTGCAGCAGACCTTCCACTCAAAATAGACAAAATTGAGCTTAACATATTCTCACCAAAAGAGGGGTAAGAATCACCACTTGCAATAGAGATACATTCTTCCAGATGCAACGACCAACTAGACACCAACCCCAAAACCACCTCAAAAGGATGGGGCTCCCCTCTATAGGAGAGGAAGAAGTGGGGACCAAAACTACCAAAGAAACCTCCCTCCAGAGCAAGAACGCTCCACCTCAATAGGAACTGACAAAGGAGAGAAGTGCTTCCCACCATTCCTACAACCTCTAGCTCCACCTCAATAGGAGAGGGCTCCACCTTGATAGGATCACTTCTATTGAATACATCATTTGTAGAAAAAGGTAGCAAGCGAGAACTCCAATAGAATAGGAAAACACCTCCTCCCAAGACATCCAGGTGGAAGAAACAATAGGAAGGACAAGAACAACCTCCTAGCCCTCAACATAAATAGCCCAAAACACTATATAGCCATCAGCTCCTTCCACAAGTGAAGCGCCATCCATCACAAGGGGCAACCAACAGACTAGGGGAACCCCCACAAACAAGAAACCCACAACCATTCACAAAGGAACAAAGCGTCTCCAAGCCATGTCGCGGTAGCAGGTACCAGAGAGAGAGACAAGCAACACCAAAACAGGGCAGAGCTCCCTCCCCCAACCAAACATAAGCACCAAAACAACCACTTCCATCAACCTAAAAGCCATTCTGAAGCACAAAAACCACCACATCGAAATAGGGTAGGGTCTCCACAACCACCAAAGGAACAACAAAGCTTTCAAGATAGTTCCCACGAAACACCTTTGCATAAGGAGGTCAACAGCCTACAGTTTCACATATCCAGAGAACCAATTCCTTGAAGGAGCATCAATAATAGACTTGAAAGTAACCAACACAACCCTCACATTAGGCACAGTAGCCCAATAAAACAACAAACCCTAACCACCAAGGCCGATGTAGAAACCAGGTTAGAAACTCCTTCAAAAGCAGAAAGCTCCAAAGAAATTCCAAAGACCAATCTCAAAACCACTACAGTGTTTGTGGAATCCAAGGAGACTTGAAAGAAAAACTCCAAGACCCACAAGCAGTAGAGAAGTTCACATAAAGCAAGTAAAAACCAGAGCCAACTCAAAACAACCAATACCAAGATTCTAGAGACCATAAAACAGGGACCAAGGAAACGAGGGGCATGAACAAGAATTTTGCAAAGAAGAGCATCATAGATGTCCCCAACAAAGCAAAAATGATGAAAAAATAAAATTCCACCTTTGCTACAAACCCATGGGGGCTTGAGAAGGAACAACACAGCCCCCAGCCACGTAGCACAAGCAAGAACAAGGTGGTCAAGAAGCAACGAACAAACCCACACCCAACCAATAGAAGAGTGAGCAATCAGAGCTCTACCAACTACACACTTGGAAGGAGAGCCCAAACACAAGGCACACAGAATAAAATCCAAGCCAACAATAGAGGGCGAAACAACACCCCCAACGAAACAACAATCCCATCGACCAACAGGTAACTAAACAGTAGAAACGACCAGTGGCCACCAAAACCCACAAAGGCCATCGCCATCATCATCAAACTCAACATCACCATCCTCTACAACCTCTGAGGAATTCAAAATTCCACAACCGTTACTTCTCCCACTCGTAACCATCCCGTTACCTCTTATTGTTAGCATTAGAGTTGTCATAATGGAGAATGGAAAATGTTGTGATAAAATATTTTAAACATTTTGTAGAGGCATACAGACTTGGTGATATTCCACCCAAAAATGGGGTACTCACATGGACGAATAGGCATATGGGGTTCATGAATATTTCTGAGAGACTTGATCAATTTTTTTGTCTCAAAGGACTGGTTAACTTCAAATGATTGCTTAATTTCAAAGATTCTACCAATAGTTATATCTGAGCATTACCCCACAGAGCTGGAAATTGTCAGACTCACCACCAATGAAGTGCTACTTCAAGTTTGAATGGATGTGGATGAGGAGTGCAAAATTAATTGACAATATCAAAGCATGGTGGAAGGAAGCATTGAAGAAGATGAGAACCAAGAGCTTTGTACTCACATCAAAACTAGCCTACATAAAGAAAAAGTTGAAGGAGGGGAATGCTCACTCCTTCAAGAAAACCTTCAAGGAAAAAAAGAGAGTGAAAGTGGAATTGGAGGAGTTAAATGATAAGATCATCAAGAAGGGTATGTTCCAAGAAGACTTTGTGAGGGAAAAGGTACTTCGGGTAGAACATGTAGAGCTATTAGCACAAGAGGAAATATTTTGGAAGGAAAAAGTGTAAAGTCCCCTTCTTAGTCCCAAGCATTCTTGTGACTGTTAGCCTATTTCTAGAGACTTGTAGGCTACTTAGAGGTAATTTTAGGGTTTCCAATATTCTTGGAGGATTCTCATTAGTTTTTCAAGGGTTTATTTCAAGAGTTTTCCAAAAGGATTTTTGGGTCTTTCTAGGTTTTCTGAGAACCTTGGTGGGCATTCATTGCTATTTTTAGTAGTGTTTATTTTTAGTAATTGTGGACACGGAAATTGTACTCCCTTCTTGGAGATAGTACAATTTTTGGTTTAATTTAGTCCTATTTTAGACACCCTTGCATTAATCACCCTTTAAAACAACATTTATAGGCCCCTAAGACTCACTATTTTGGACTTTAAGGCTTATTCCACCCAAAAATATACAAATCTTGACAAACAACATTCAAATTATTCAAATTATAGAGAACCCACCTCAAAAACCCCTGGTGGGACTAAGTCGCCTAAGGTGGCGACTTAGTCCCTTTTGGGGGATTTTTCAATTTTGAGTGGGAAAATCACCAACTTAATTCAAATTTTTGATGGATGTCGGCTTGTGAAGTCAAAATAATGAATAATTAGGTATTGATGCCTACAAATATATGTTTTTAGGTCATTTTTCACAACATTTTTAGTCATTTTAACAAACAAATTTAAGAGTCAAGTGTTGAATATCTTCCACAAGAAGATTTATTAGTCTATCTACAACAAAGTTGAAGCTTTAGGGAAGCAGGCTAGGGTTTTTGTAGGTCTTCAAGCTCACTTTTTGTCCATGATATTACATTGTCAAGGGTTGATCATGGATGCCTATGGAGAATCACGATAAAATCTAGGTTGAGGAGATGCAACTAGCCATCAAATCAATCCTAAGGACTTGTTTTCAAAGTGATTCCATCTTCCATTTTCTCTCTATTTTCAGCCTAAGGAAGGTTTGCATGTTATTAAGATTCATTTCTAATGTGATTTAGGGTCTCTTGGAATGAGTCTTGCATCATTCTAGTTTCATTTATGCATCTTATTCTTGCATGTTAGAATAGGGTTGCATCTTGCTTTAGATTTCCTAGTCTTAGACACACTTAGGGCTAGGGTTTTATGCAGATTTCATGATCTCTTTCAAGGTTTAAATGCAAAATAGGTGTTTGACCAAGGCAAACCCCCCATTATAAACCAAATTATATTATGTTTTGCAGGTATTTTCGCAGATTCAGATCTGAGTTTTCATCAGAAAATAAAGTGTAGACTAAAGGCTTCCGTTTCCACTCTTGGATTTTCAGAAAAGCCAAAGTGGACTAAGTTGCCAACAGTGGTGACTTAGTCCCACTACACTTTTTTGTTAGAATTTTTTGTAGATCTGGATACCCATTTGGCTGAAACAGGTTTTAGAGCAGTTTCCCAGATCTGGGACTAAGTCGCTCAGCTTGGCGTAAGTGTCCCAGTTGGCCAGAGAATCAAAATTTCTAGAATTTCAGAGACATTTACAGTCTTCATTTTGTCCTTCATAAATTTCCAGGTGCACTATTTATGTTTAGCTTCTTTATCTTGTTCTTTATTACATTTAATTCATCATTTTGCATATCACAATGTGTTTTCAAATAAAGTGCATTTCATTAGTTTTGCATTAATAATCAACATCTTTTATTATTTTATTGCATCTAGGACATTGCATTTAGGCATATTTCATTCATACTTGCATTAGTTTTGAGTGGGGACATTGCCCATTTTGGCCTACCTCTCTCCTTTTAGGTGAAAAACCCTAGAAGTGTTAGAGAACCGCGGGTGCCAAAATCTTTGTCCACAGTACTTACTATTTTTAGTAAGTCACGATGGCTTCTCAAAATGTGCTTATTTTGAGATTGGAGTCACTATTTTTAGCAGTATGCTATTTTTAGTAAGTGTTAGTTCTATTAGTGTTCTTGGCAACATTTCAGGGTAGGGTTTCTAGTTTTAGTAGTGGTGGCAGTTTAGTTGTTGATTTCAGTTACTTTTAGCAGTTTTTGCATCCACCGTCTTTGGAGTTTGAAAATGGAAAATATAACTTAAGTGTTAATGTATCCTTTTCAACCCCCACGCCTAGAAAGAGTAACTTAAGTTGTTTAAAAGGGGAAATATGTGTTGGACGCCAAGTTTAGAGACTTATGCATTTTAAAAGGTAAATTTGATGCAAAGCTTAAGTGGATGCCTAAAGTCATGGTCTTAAGTGATTTTAATGAATATTATATTTCTCCTTGAGGGTGGCATCCCTTTTTGGAGGGAAAATGAATTCAAAATTTTGGGTCTTTGAGCCTATTTATATGCCCTCCTTGCTCTCATTTGGATATGTTATCTTGATGTAACAAAGTGCTTCCAAAATGTAGATTGAACCCTTTGGGCTTTGAGGATGAAATCCCTCCAATTCAACTTAAGTTTCAAGGTTGATAGATATCTCCTAGCTGAATAGTGTTGCAACTTCATCTTAGGGGTTGTAGTTGAGCTTACAATGGTGATGGATAACACATTGCTTTGAATTATGGTTTTGATGTTTTCTAGTATAAGAGTGTTGTTTTCTAGATTTAATTGTGTGCAGTTTATTTGCATCAATGTTTCAGATCACACTCTGTGATCCATCATCAGGATGAAACAAGAGCTATAGGAACAAAATGAGTGAATGCGGGCCAAGATGGGATAATTATAAAGAAGGGGATTCCTAATTAGAAACTCCAGGCCTAGATCGATAGGTGCTTGGTAGATCTATAAAAAAGTAGGGGATTATTTGATAAAGCACATATATAGGGAATGCAACAAGGTGGTAGGTCTATTAGCGAATGTAAGTGTAGAATTCGAAGAATACGAAAGGATAGATTTGGATCCAAAGAGTGGTAGGGTTTGGAAGAATTTTTTACCAAGTCATGGGGGAGGTGATGATAGCTCAATCCTTGATATCTCGAGAAGTGAAAGGATGATCCACATTAGATTTTCCTTATTGTGGATTAACTGTCCTTGGGTAGAATGCTCATGAATGATAAATAAATGGGTTGAAGGTACCATTGTAAAATTCACCCCCACAAGGCATATTAGACAAGACTTTCATTTGTGATGCTACAGATGATCAAACATGGAAGAAAATGAACACAAGTGAGGTCTAGAAAGTATCAGTAAATGGTGGTTTGGGATCCATTTTGGATTTCAAAAAGAGGAAATGGGACTAGTTGAATGATCAAAAAAATTACTTTGGGATTCCCATGTCATATTATGTCGGCATGTGCCTCTATATAATGTAGGGGCAGATGACCCATATTACTAAAATGGCATCCAATCTGATCCTCAAGGTTGCTTGCCAATGTGGTACAAAAATGAGAGAGGAGAAATTTAGGTGATTGTTTAAGGTGGAGAAGGATGAGACAGTGAACACCATTTCACCTGGTAGATCATGGGGGAGGATCAATAGGTTACAGGCCATATTCATGATGGCAAGGTGTATGAGGAGGCATTAACAAACATCATGTAGGTGATGGGAGCAATGATGTGGGGGATGGCGATCACCAAAAAATTGGTTACAGAAGGAAACGAGGCTTTGGTGCTCACGAAGATATCATCTATTAACAAGAAATCAACGGTTGGGCTAATTGTGTGATCTTTGATGCCTCAACAGTAAGGAAAAATAAGATATCGACCTAGGTTCTCTCTCTTTTCATGAATGGTTTGATCAAGAAAAACCTTCTAAAATTTTTTAGCTACTTTGTGAGCTAGAATGGTGATCTATTTTCTACTTCCCAGATAGAAAGGATTCTTGCCTTCTTTAAAGGCATGATGTATATAATGCAACTTTAGGGCCAGTAATGTGGGCCCGGTGCACAATCTATGTAATTTTGTTCATGGTTTTAATAGAAAGGGAGTTGTCCCCATGATAGCACTTACCAAGAAAAATATGGTAGCACTTAGAAAGGCATGCATGGTTGATATTTTTGCCTTCTACATAAATATCATTATATAGTTTTTTATACAACCACAATTCTTTTCTGAAACATGGTCAATGGTTGAGGTTTATAGCACTATAATTTTGCAAGGTGATTGATTCTATGGTTCATGCATTGCCATTCTTAAAATATTGAAAACACCTACCATTCACATTTGTTTGAAAAAATTTATAGTCTTATCAACGATGGTTTTTATATACTTATCAAGAAAATATTTCTTTCATTGGGGTGATGCCTCATTTGGGTGATTCCTCTATTTTATATCATGATTTTAATGCAAATCTAATACCTAGACAACTCCATAATTGTACCTATACACATGTAAAATTATTCAAAAAAAATGGCTATGAATCCTACCTATCAATGTTAATTCCTACTCAGTTGTTGATATTTTGACAATCATTGCCAATGATGGCCTTCCTTGGTCGCTACTAATTGTGTCATTTCCATGATCTCTCTCCTCTTTAAGATTTTTCATATCCTCATGCAAAAAATCTCAACTCCAGTCAAATTATTTTTAGAACTGAACTTTCATCTCATGCCAAGATTGCATGATTTTTCATACAAATCTTTTAAATTTAAAACTTGTTTTATTTAATTTTATTTATTTTTAATAAAATTCATGTGGATAATTTAAAACTTATTTTATTTAATTTTTGTATTTTAATAATATTATTTATATATTTATATATAAATAATAATATCCTTATCCTATTATATTATTATTATATATAAATTATAAAATTTATCATTATCAAACATTTGAAAATAAAATTTATCATTATCAAACATTCACAAATAAAACAACCATAAGACAGTCATTATTTAAATCATGACGTACAATCTAGGCAATTACGTATTCATGATAACACAAAGCATAACGTAGTCATTCACCATGTCAGATGAATGCAACTATGTGAGTGTGTGCTTAAGATTTTCATCATCCTGACTATCATCAAGCGGCTAGGTCAACTCTACCTCAACCACGTTCTCGCCTTCAATCTATTCTTGTACTCATTTGCACTCAATATCTCGCCAATATGTTAGCTCATAAAACCATAATTTATAATCACAATATTCACATCATAATAATTCATCATTATTTTAATCATAATAACATGTATTTTAAAGATAACATCTAAATTATCATCCACAAAACACATTAATCTATGCTTCAAACACATATTGTCCACTAGTCTCATTCAGTTCCATTTATTATCAAATATAGTCTATGCAAGCAAAATCAAGATGTGAGATAGGTTTTATATTTCTATTATTATTTTTTATTGTTCATGTTATAAGTGTTGGTGATCTGAGCTATATAACCCAAATATCTAAGGTTTGGTAATTTCCCAAGTGTTAGGGGTGTCAAACTTGGGAAGATTACCGCAAACCTATATTCAGGTTGGGAAACTTAGGACCAATTTTTGAGGTGGGTAAGACCTCCTTCACTTATGGCTCTGTAAGACCAAGGGGGGTTTCCCTAAGGTGTTGATTTGACTATTGAAACTATGATTAAATTCTTCCTTAAAAAAAACTATACCCACTACATAATTTATCCCAATACTGGTGTCACAATATACTTATATACTTGTTTGGAGATGTAAGGCTAAGAACCTTAATGAATAGATGATCTACCCCATAAATACCAATTGATGTGTTTTATAATAACCCCTAAATTGTTATATACATTCATACATGATAATTAGAACACATAAACAAGTAGGACTAGAGAGATATTTGAATTGATGTATTTTGAGTGTGTTGAGGACAATGGGGAGAGAAATCCAATCAAAATCAGTGTCTTTATCCATTGGGAAACAAAGTCTCTAAATTTAATCAAACATGTAACAATTGAAACCAAGGTAATGCCTTGATCAAGACACCACAAAATATTATGCCTTTCAGAATGCATGGGCAAGCTAGACTCTACACATACATTTAGAAAAATAATACATGTTTGTAGAATATTAAGTGATTCTACTTAGTAATCCATGAGCATGCACATACACTTCCTTATTATGTTGAAAAAATGCATTACAAAGTCTTTGCAAGGATTTTACAAACTTCTAGTTGATTAACTAAAAAACATATATCTAGAAATGTATACCATGCAGAAGGAGACACTCAACCAATGTTGATTCTACCTTCAATCATTTGATCTTCAAGGTTTATAATATGTTATTACACATTTGGGATAAGCCCATATCATTACAATACAAAAATACACTACTCAAAACTAGAATTTGAAACCCTAGGGCTTCCTATGAGTATTTTCTTATAGTGTTGATTTTGTAATTGATCCTTTTCTTCAAAAAATGTTATTATCTTCTATTCTCCTCCCTCTTATATTCTCATCTCATCATAATGATGGCCAAGGTAGATATACCTATAGTAGGAAGGCATGCAAGATGTTATAAGCCCTTGTTACATAACAAAAACCTAACTGTGAGCACAACCAACACCCAAGCAATAGGTTCCCTCTACAAACATTCCTCTAATGCCCATCATATCTACCCATTGATGATTCATGGGTTTGAGTGTGAGATTGAGTGAAATTATCCATGAAATCTACTGAAATCATATCTTGGAGTTAGTGCCTACCAAAAAAGTAGTTTTTAAATCATAAATGAAGTATAGGCACCACAAATCCTTTGGATCGGTGCCAAAATTCATTAAATTTCATTATGGATTTTTCTTGGATTGAGGCTAGAGTAGTTGTATAGGTCGTTACACGTTAATGGCCTTGCAGGGGGAGTCATTCATTCATTTTGACCATTTGCAAAAAAATAACCCCAAGTGAACCATGTGAGACATTAGTATCCATGTGGATAAATGGGAATCAAAAATTTGATTGCATCACATAAGTCTTTGTTTATTTCCTTTAGTCATTGGGGCTTGTATGGAAAATAGGAAATTGTTGGAGATTCCTTTGGTTCTCGAAGCCAAAGAATCCTTTGACCAATATCTTCACCTATATTTTCCTTTACTTTTGCCTTCATTGCTTGTCTTTTATGTAAATGCTTAGAAGTGCACCAAGAACTTGTCAGAGGTTCCCATGGTCCTTTACCCCAAGTTTGGTTTCGTGAATCCTTCTCACATAGAAATGTCCATATAGAAATTTACTTTCCAATCTTCACCTTTGTGAATGTCAAAAGTGCTAGTGAACATCACTAAGTGACACCTTAAAAATGACCAATTGACTTGCCTTTCTTTGCATTTTCTTATTCTTTCTCTTTTAGGAAATTGTGGGAATTCAACCTCCATGTGAACCATGTGGGACAAACACCTACATTGAAATAATATAGACCATCAACCTCCATTAGGCCTTTGTAGAAAATTGATAGCCAACGAGAACCATGGGAACTCAATCAACAACTGAACCTCACCTACTATGCAAATAATTTATTCACTTACCATTTCTTGTAAATTCCAACCCTAGTTGAATTTAACCTTTTGTGGAGGATTGAGGCCCTACTAAAAATTATGGATGACTTAGCAATTTTGCATTCCTCCCTCTTGACCTTTTTGGAAGTATAACTTGCTATCGAACTACATTGTTTGAACTAGCTGGAAGTAATTGGACCAATTCAATAGAAAACCTAAAACCCGTAAGAGGACAATAGCAGGCCAAAACCCCATCACATAACTTAGTCAAATTTTTACTTAATTTTCCCTAAATTTGAACTAGGGATACCCATTTTGATGCTGTACAAGGTGGAAGACACATAAATTCACCACACTTAACCAATTTCTAAAATTTGAATTTGGGTACTTAGGCCTAAAGAAAGGAAAGGAATGTAGTTAGAAAAGGCACACCCTAAACATGATAGACCCATGTAGAATTTCTTAGATTGGTTATAAATGATGGGAAATTAAATGGGGGCAAAAAAAGGCAAAGAGTAGACCAAAATTGCAGAATAGGGAAAAATGATACACAACAAAATGGGGTGCCAATAATAAGTTAGAAAAAAGTTTGAGAAAGTTATGTCAATTTTACTCTAAACTATAACAGTGAAATTATCACCTTGTTTTGCATAAAGAGACCAACTTCTTTATATTGTTATAAATTTCATATAATATTACAAAGTTGTTATTATTTTTAAGAAGGTTGAAGATATTCATAATATTTTTTAGTACTTAATACTCAAAAACAAATAATATTTGTAAATAGATGGCTTATATGAATAATATTGAATAGTTTCGTAAAGGAATCTAGAACATTAATATGTTAAAATGGTTCCTCTATAATCACTCTAATATTCTAGTAGGTTAAGAAGGGATAGAATGAGATACATATAAACACACAAAACAATATATTAACTTGTCCTATGCTCAAATATTTACATGAAATTGTTAGGAAATGTATTATATACTCATGCTTCCTTCATGGATTTGTTTCAATTATTATTAGATGTATTGTCGTATTATAAAATTCATGAAAGTATAAGATTAGGTATTTTAGAGACTTGAATTCCCTTGCCTCCTTATTATATCATTTAATTGTTGTAAACGTAAACATTGGATAAATTATACTACCTAATTATCCATTTCCTTTTCTTGTAAAACAATCATCTTTATATAGAAATAAAATGAATAGACCTTATAATAATAAATAGATAATTATGTGTTGGAGTTTAATAGATCTATGGAAAATTAGTAATTATTGACTTATATCCTAGCTTATTAAAAGAAAAAATAGACCCTCTCTGGTTAGTGTTTTTCTCTTATGGTTGTAATTATTTAAAACATATATATATTAGATTATTCTTTGATTCCAAATTTATAGTATAATTTGAGTTATTAGAATCTACCTTTAAAGAAGATTATATACAGATTACTTCTTGAAAACCTTTCTTAAAGGTATACAATTTAGGTTGCTAGTACAAGTAATAGACTAGCATGTATCTATATATATATATAGTTTATTAATAATATTTATAAAAACGTCGAGAGATATCCTTCTCGAGGCATCTAAAAAAAATTATCATAGAAAAGTACAATAGATGCCTTGAGAAGGATATCTCTCGACGTTATATATAGTAGCATTTATAGTGCAACATTCATGAAAGACATAAAATTAATTAGGGTTAGGATTAAGATTAGGATTAGGACCATGATTAGGGTTAAAGATAAAATCAGGATTAGGATTGGAGTTAGTGTTAGTATTATAATTAGGGTTAGGGTTAAGGTTAGAGATAGAATTAATATTAGGGCTGGGGTTAACATTGGGATTAGGGTTAGGGTCAAGGCTAGAGATATAATTAAGATTAGAAGTAGGATTAGGGTTAGAGATAGAATTAGGGTTAGTGTTAAGGTTAGAGATAGAATTAGGAATAGGGTTGGAGTTAGTGTAAGTATTAAGATTAGGGTTAGGGTTTGGGTTAGAGAAAGAATTAGGATTAGGGTTGGGGTAAGCATTAGGATTAGGGTCAAGGTTAGGATTACAAATAGATTTAGGATCAGGGGTATGGTTATGGTTAGAGATAAAATTAGGGTTAAGGTTAGGGTTTAGAATAGGATTAAGGTTAGGGTTATGGTTAGGGTTAGAGATAGAATTATGATTATTGTTTGGATTAGAGTTAGGGTTAGAGTTATATATACAATTAGGGTTTAGGTTAGGGTTAGAGACATAATTAACGTTATTTGTATGTTTAGGTTTAGGTTTACTCTTAGGGTTAAATGTGCAATACACGTTAGTGTTACAATTTTTTAATAGAATCAATTTAAGGGTTATAATTATAATTAAGAGTTACACCTATTATATTTTATATGTTATGATTAGGGTTTGAATAAAGGTTACCATTACCATTAGGGTTAGAATTAGAGTTAGGGTGACAGTTAGGGTAAGAGTTAGTGTTAGAGATTAAATTAGGGTTAGGGTCAAGTTTATATTTGAGATTAGGGTTAGGTTTAAGGTTTGGGTTAGGGTTAAGATTAGGGTTAGGGTTAGGGTTAGGGTTAGATATATAATTAGGGTAAGGGTTAGGGTTGCAATTAGAATTAGTGTTAGTTATAGAATTAGAGTGGGTTAGAAATAGTGAGCGAGTGTTAGGGCTAGGGTTATAATTAGAATGTGTTAGAATTAGAATTACAATCAGATTAGGGTTAGTGTTAATGTTAGAGATAGAAGTAGGGTTAAGGTTAGGGTTAAAATTAGAGTTAGGGTTAGTGCTAAAGTTAGGATTAGGGTTAGAGTTAGGGTTAGAGATATAATTAGGGTTAGGGTTAGGGTTACAATTATAATTAGTGTTAGTTAAAGAAATAGGTTGGGCTAGAAATAGTGTTAGTGTTAGGGTTAGGGTTAAGATTACAATTAGAATTAGTACATTAGATTTAAAATGATGGTTAGTGTTTAGGTTAGATCATATAAATTATAATTAGAGTTCAAGTTAGAATTATTGTGAGTGTTAGGGTTAGGGTTAGAGTTAGAGTAAGAGTTAGGGTTAGGGTTAGGAAATTAGGGATATAATTAGAATGAGTTTTAGTTTTAGAATTAAGGTTAGAGTTATGGTTTAATTCCAACCTCAACCCTAATTATAATCTTAACCCTTATCCTACTTCTAATGATAACCCTAATTATTAACCTAATTATAATTCTAAACCTATTCATAATCCTAATTGTAATAGAAGCTTTAATTCTAATTGTAACCCTAATTAAACCCTAACCCTAACCATAGTTGAACCCTAACCCTAACTTGACTTTAACCCTAACTGTAATTGAATTTTAATCCTAGCCCTAGTTGAACCATAGTCCTAATTGAATAGAAACCCTAAATGTAACCTTAATTAGATCTTAATTGAATGAACTAACTCTTATTATAATTATAACCCTAACATTAATTAATCCCCCAACCCTAAACCTAACCTTAACTCCATCCCTAGACCTAATCTTAACTTGTAACCCTAACCCTAATAGAAATCCAAATCTAACTCTAACACCAATTGAATGAAAACCCTAACCCTAACCCTAATAGAAATCCAAGTCTAACTCTAATTGAAACTTTACCCTAACCTAATATTAAACCTAACCCTAGTCGAACCCTTATCCTAGCCTAACATTAACCCTAACCCAACTCTAATTGAATCTTAAACCTAACCCTAACACTAATCCTAACCCTAACCTTAACCCTAACCCTATTTGAACCCTACCCTAACCCTAACTCTAACTAACCCTAATTACAAACCTTAACCCTAACATAACCTTAACCCTAATTGAACTCTAATTGAACCCTAATCCTAATTTATTGTTAAATCTAACCCTATCTTTAATTGAACCCTGATCCCAATTGATCCCTAACCCTATCTTAATTTTTTAAAGATAGATTTGTTGGTTTTAAATATATTAATTTATAAACTTATTTTTATGTGTAATAATACTTTTATTATATTTTATTTGTATTTAATTTCATAATTTAAAATTAATTAAATAGATGTGCACTTATTATGAAAAAAGGTCTTTATATTAGATTTATATTTAAGTTGCTATATTTTTGTACAATAAAATCTTTGGTAAAACATTTATTTCTTTAATTATATATTAATTTTGAATAAAAAAGAATATGAATGGTTTTCCTTTTTTGAAATATTTTTAATTTTTAAAAAATATTGAATATTTTTTTTATGTGTAATAGTAAATTTATGATATTTTATTTTTTATTTAGTTTTCTAATTTTAAATACATTAATTCATGTTTTTTGAAAAAGAACAACTATTTTTTTCAGTTTTGGTGTTGTCGTGGGAACATGGATGACGACATAGGCTTGGATGGCAGGAAAAGCAGGGTGGTGGCGAGAAGTAAATGTTGGAAGGTGGAGGGGGGAGTGCATAGGTCATCCATTTGGTTGCATTAATGGCACGTCTTGTCGAAGGACGGGGTGGCGTGGGATTTCATAGTTGATGGGATGCCAACTCTAGAAATAGTGTTAAATTTCCTTAATGCCTTTGACATCCCTCATTCTCATCATTCAAAATGATGAAGACAATTTTTTTTGTCGTCTGGTAGGAAGTTGTGGGACTTTTATTAGAGAATTCAGCATGGGTGTTTGAAATCAGTGTTCAAGGTTTGGGATGAATTGGTGTTGGGAGTGGCAAAATTGCTTTTGGGTGAAGAATTCATGAACTCAGTAGATGGATGGCAGACGAATGCAGACATTGCGACACGATTTCTAGCTGCGCTTTTGGACTTCGAGGTGTCAAAGGCCATGGTGTTACTCATGGCAAGGAAGCTGGTCTGGGATAATTTGTTGGAGGGAGCTATGGATGTCATAATCATCGCCAAACTGGGTGTAGGGATTCTGCGGCCTCGAGACTTGCAAAGAGCTTTGCTTCCTAGTGCATGGATTAAATGGTATCCTTTCATATTGGATATTAAAGGTGAGGCTTTATAGAGGCATCGCGAACGAGCACAGTGCAAGTTGATATTCCTAAAGCACCATCTCTTTCTGGAGCCGTCTGGTGGGGTGGATTGGTTGTCTCTTCAGGGACTTCTTGATTGTCGATGATGTGTTAATGGTGGAGTGATTGGTTCGTTTTCTCTTCGGTTCTATGTTTAGATGCTTAGTCTTTTTATCGAATGTATGGGTTTCTTTGGTGGTTTGGGTTGGTTGATTGTATGGGGGGTCTGGTATAGTAGTATGGTCTTGGACCATTTGGCAAGGTAGTCACATCTAGTCTTGGTAGTCTGTGGGTGGTTCTAGGGTGCTTTGGTGTCTTTTGATAGTAAATTGAACTGAATTGTAATATCCTTTTTTAAAAATCAATACAAGCATATTTACAAATAAAATAAAATAAAAACTATTTTTCATTCTTTATAGTTTTATTTCTATTCTATTATTATGAAAAATATTTTACAATGACATCAAATAATATTTTTCTTTTTATTTATTTTTTAATATTTTTAATATTTTAAAAATATTTTTAATTTTTAAGTATATTAATTTAGAAACTTACTTTTATATACAATATTAAATTGAAGAAAGCTCTTTCATACTTAACTTTCTCAATTTTAGAAACTTCTTTTTTATGTGTAGTTTAATTTAACTTTTTTTTAAATTTTTTTTATTTCTTATCTTTATAAATAATAATTATTTTTTATTGGAAAAGATTACTTAAATAAATATATATAAAAACATCAAGTGATATCGTGTTTTAAAAATATCTTGAATATTTTTAAGCATATTAATTTAGAAACTTGCACAATAAATTTAGAATATTCTTTTATACTTAATTTTCTAAATTTTAGAAACTCTAGCTGTTTCACTTATTATAATTTTGATTTTGATTTTTATAATATTAGAAACTCTAACAATTTCACTTTGCATAATTTTAGAAACTTTATCTATTTCACTTATTATAATTTTTTTATACCAACTATGATATTGATTTTTATAATATTATAGATAATATTCTATTCCTTGGTTAGATTTATGAGCTATAATTAAAATGAATGTAAATCATGTTTGCAAATATTAGAGAATATATTATTAATTATTGATTAATAGAATGTCAACATAACTTTATAATTTCTATATACCTATTCTAATTCCAATATAACTTTATGCTATAATGCTCGCATGCTAAAAGAACATTTTATCATATAATTCCAAAACATTAAACTCTTGGAGACATTAATCTTAGTCTAAAATTCTCTCTATATAATATAGAAATTATTTAACATAAATTTAAAAAATATATCTAATAGTTTTTTCATCATTTAATTGTTATTGTTCATTTAATAAAATATGCTTAAACATATTTTTTGTATACAATAGAAATAAAAAAAATTAAATATCCATTTATTTGATATTCTAAATGACAATAGATATGAATATTAATATGTATTTATGGATAGCTTCACCTCAAAAATACCTAACCTAACTTGTTTATTATAAATATTACATTCCTTAAAACATAATAGAAATGATTCATAGGTTGTTGAAGTTTTTTTTCTTGATCATTTGAGTAATGAAATGATATCTCAAAAAATAGATTGGCCCATGCAAAGAAACCTTAGAAAACAACATTGACGATTGATTACAAATAGAAGCATCTCAAATGTTAAAAAAAAGACCTGAAATTAAATGATTTACTTCTTGTTAGCAAACAAATTGTCCTCTACGAATAATAAGATACAATGACTCAAATATGCCCAACAATGAAGACAAGTCAGTTACCAACAACTTCAGAGATTGCTATTGAATTGGTGATCTTCCTTTGAATTTTGGAGGTACAACTCCCTCTTATGATATTCAATGAATTGAAAGAATAGGAAATGAAAATGATGTTTGCTTTTAACCAGAAAGCAGAAAAGGCCAAACCCAATATTAGGAAGAATCCCGATATTAGATGCAAGATATAGAAAATAAAATATTGGCACAAAGACCAGCTTAACTTGTAAATCACGAGGAATTAAAATAATGAACTCAATATTATCTAAAATGAAATCTATCATGAAGAAAACTGCATTACTTAAACAAAGATAAGATACTGCATTAAGACGCTCTTAAACATAAAGATTTAAGAAACCAGATCAACTTCACAAACTGAATGCACAAAGACAAACAGTGACTTCATTCACAATAATAACAACAAAGTCTAAAATAATATTGAGTTTTTAAAAATGATGTCTCTCCCCTAGATGAACAAAACACAAATCAGTTACTGCAATCCCACAACCTTCAAAGAGGCTCCCATTTCACAACAAAAAGATCCCCCTAAATGCCTACAATTCCATATTTAAAGACTCCCAAAATGAGCCCTTTCAGTTGCCCATAACTTCTCGAAAACCAGTTTAAAGTAGAGAAATGTTTCCTTCGCAATACTTGTAACTGCCTCTTGACTGTTTCTTTAAAATTAATTACGAAACCAAATTTTCACCTCTCGTAATCACTTCTTGAGTTTATATCCTTTGTTTATTGTGGGGGGCTTTTCACATTCCTAGTCTTCACGTCATTTCAACTTCCCTTTCTTGGAGTGCTTCTTAATTATATATAATCAACTTCATAGAGGTGTTTGCCACAAATTCGAGCATATGACATCTGTCGTTGCTGAGTTGTTTTGATGAATAACACTTATTATTGCTGGACATTTGGCACCGCGGGTATTTTTAATGTGCAAGCCTATCTCCAAATTGTCTCGTCTAATATTACTGAAAGAATTCGATGCTAGTTGATATTTGAAGAATAAGGCTCGATATATTTGTTGAGGCTTTGCAATATTTTTTGATACAGACCACCTCTTCAGTATATTTGACATGCCGAGCCTTGGTTTTGTCGTTCAACACTTTGTGTAGATAGAGTGAATTTTGAATGGTATTCAATGCTGTTTATGTGAACGATGCTCTTTCCTTACACAACAAAATCACTTTGATAATTCCTACGATGTAGGAATGCCTACTGTATATGCACATCATAACCACATCAGTTACATTCAAATTATTTTACCCAATTCTTCATAATCATCATCTTATTCCATAGTCTGTTGCAAAACTCCAATTCCGAAGACCATGAATCAGATTCATTTGTCCCCTCTCCACGAGCTTGTACTAAAATCATTGTTGCTTCTTCATATGAGTACAAGTTGCGCCATAAAGCATGTAACTTCAGAGTTACATGAAATCACTCTTTCACTATTATTCAGATCTATATCTCTTAGCTGCTCCACAATCAATGAGGAAGTTAGTATAAGCCTCAAGATTTTTGGCCATAGTATCTAGCTCTTTGATCAACATACATCAACCACCTCATGAATTTTTCAGAATTCCCTCTTATCACACTTTAATGGATATACTTGTTATCGAATACCAAGCTGTGAACTAAGAAATTCGATGTCTCCCTGCAGTGAATACATCTGCCATGTCGTTTCCACCATCATTTTGGGATGATCACCAAACTTGCTGTGAATATGATTGCAACGTGAGGAGTGAACATTGATTCAATGTCTGAAACTTCTGTAGCGCTCGAAGGTCTAAATCCCTACTCATCTAGGTCATTCTGATTCATCACTTCACCTCTGTCAAGAGTATTATAAACATTTTATGTTCCATGAATGTTCATTTCATCAAATGTTATTAATCGGGCCAAACTTAGTGATGGTTTTTCTAATTCGAGTGGGAAGCATCGTCGATTGCTTTATCCTTATTTAATTAATCACTTGAGAGAGACATATCCATGCTCAGAGACATAATGAAGCGTGGCCACATTTGAATTGGAAATGAGCCAAGAGATTGTATTTATTGAGGCAGTATATAGGAAGGTTTGACGAACTTGAAAAATCACCGCCCACACAAATATAACCAAGGGAGTGACTAGTTAGACCAACTTTACAAAATACCGCTTGAGTTCAAGTATTCTCTCAAAACACCGCCTGTGTACTCATGACTAAGCAACATGCCGCTGACTTTATTGTTTGTGAATTTAAAATTAGAGGTCGATGTTCATCAGATTTTGAATATTCACACCTTGACAGGGTGAATGATCATTTAGTAATAAGCTCCCCTTTTTCTTGCATGGGCATCCTAATTGCGCATATTCCATAGGGAAATAGACATCCTCATACCTTTCCTGTATATAACTAGAATGCGTATACCAAGGCAACCTGATCCAAATTGACATTATTCCATTGTTGATGACATTCAGACTTGGCTCCCAGCCAATATGATCTCAATCTTGTATATATAGCAGGATGCCCATAGCCACAATGTTTAATAAAGTTCTGGTGTTTTACTTCCAATTAAAGTCTCTTCATATCACTGAGTATCTGATATAATGCACATTATGGTAGTGCAAGCTTGCTTCTCAGATTGCTTATTTGGAATTACCAAGGATGCTATCCTTTGAAAGGATTGAAACCATTTATAATACATAAGCACCATAGGAAGCAAGGAAATATGTTTTCACAAAGACTTACAGGTTTAATTGATATTTTGGCAGGGAATATTGAAAATTTTATGGCAAAAATAGGTGTAGCACTGCTTAATAAAAAATATAGAAATGATTCAAAGGAGATTTCTTTGGTTTGGTGTGGAAGAGAGAAAAAGATCGGCTCTTGTTGGATGGGGTAAAGTCTGTATCTCGAAGAGAGATGGTGGTTTGGTCATAAGAAGGATAAAAAATTTCAATAAATCTTTGGTGGGAAAAATGGGTTGGCATCTTCTGGAAGGAGCCAAAGACTGGGTTCAGATTCTCAAAGCAAAATATCTAGGAAACAAAGACCAAAGATGCTTCTTAAGGAACGAGGATCTTCCCTATGGCTTTGTCTTCTAGAATAACTTGATCAAGATCAGAGGAACTTTGAAATAAGGAGTGAAACAAAGAATTGGGGATGGTCAGAGAATAAACTTTTGGGAAGATGCTTGGACAAATTGTGCTCCTTTGCCATCAAACAACAACCTTCAACAAATTAAAATTAGATTGAAAAGAGTTATTGGAAAAAAGGTCAGTAAATATCAATTGGGATGACTTAAGGCCTAAATGGTCAAATTTTAAAAATTATATGAATAATGTTGTTCTTAGAGGGGGAATACAATACAATTAGGAAGTTGGTTTGCATATCCTCTTGCAATAAATTGGTGAACCTAATTTTTTCTTGAGGAATAGGGATGACGAGTGGATATGGATCAAAATTTTAACTAGGAGAATCTTGGTCAAATCTGTGTATGAAGTTTTGGAATACCCGTTGATTCAAAGGAGGGACTTTAACTGGAAAATGGTTTGGAGCAAGAACCTGATACTTAAAGTTAATTGCTTTTGGTGGATAGTGGCACATGGCAATATTCTCACTCTTGATAATCTTAAGAAAAAAAGGCTTCTACTTGGTGAATAAATGCTACCTTTGTAATGAAGGTGAAGAAAATATCATGCACTTGTTGTTTCAATGTCCCTACTCACATGACATTTGGTCTTTCTTTATGACAAACCTGATAATTGATTGGGTTTTTCCTTCTTCGGTTAAGATGTTTATAGAATGTTGGAATTATTGCCCCTATTCGCATAACATCATTATTGACCTATGGAGGAAAGTTCCCTTGTTCCTCACTTGGGGATTGTGGAAAGAATAAAATAATAGAATTTTCAAGGATACTACAAAGAACAAAAAAGAGCTATGCATGTCTATAAGACAACAGGCATAGGAAAATATCAACAACTGCAAATATGCTCCTTCTAAGAAAATGCATTCCTACAAATATTTGCAAATCAAGCAACTATGGGGTATCTCACAAGATCTAACTAACATCAACTGGAAAAAAACAACTTATTAGGAGTAAAATTTGGATACCTCAGGATCTGGGATGGATAAAATGCAATTTTGATGATTGTTTAAAGTGAAACCCTAGTATAGTGGGAGCAAGATAAATTATCAGAGATCATCAAGGTAATTTAGTGGTTGGATACAACAGAGGTTTGGGAATAGCAACAAACAATATGGAAAAGGCTAAAGCTATGTGGGTGGGAATAAATTGTATGAAGGAAAGAGGTTACACTAAAGTCTCTGTTGAAGGCAATTCCAAGCTAATAACGAACTATTTAAATAATATGGTTGAAGTGCCTTGGGAATTAAAAGACATTTTGGATGATTGTAAGAATATGTTTAAATCCTTCCAGCAGTTTAAAATTGGCCATATGTATAGGAAGGGTAATATGGTCGTTGACGCAATGGCAAATATCTACTTAAGACAATCACAAAGTAGGAGTATTGGAATTTTGCCAACTGCCAAGTCAGATAAAAAAAATTATATTCAAAGAAAAATTTAGACTTTTAAATAATCCTACATGGATAGAAAGAAATTAGTGTCGATGGAGTACTTATTGAGTTATCAATTTATTATGTTAATAAGTATCTTGCTTATAGTGGTTGTGGGCAATATGGAGAGTAGGGAGCGGGGGTACTCTAATGATGGAAAAAGTTCAAAAAATATTTAGAAGCATAAAAGAAATAAGACTAAAAGAATTGATTTTTTAGAAGTCTACATTTAGAAGCCTTGTGTAGGATTAAAAAAGGAATGGAGTTAGAAAGATTTCATATGATGATTTTACCTAGCCAATCCCCTCAAAATATTGCTAGGGATTATCGACATGACACTTTTGCATAGGCCAACCCTGATTCTGTGGAGTACAATAAAAAAGTTCAATTATGTTTCTTAATGATGGGGTTGTTGTCTTTTCCAATAAAAGATGGAATGGAAGACATGAGTTATTTACTTGTGAATAAAAGGATTTATTTAAAATTATCGCTAGTGGGTTTGAGTTGTAGCCATTTCAAATGAAAAACTCTCAAGTCACCATTAATGCTAAAAAGTTTGAACTACCTATGATTTTTGTATTGGACGAGAAGGGTCTAAGAGCTGATTATTTACTTTTATGCAAGGAAAGCCTTACTAGTGAGAAAACTATGGGAGGTCCCAGAAAGAGAATGAAACCCAACAAACATGACTCTTTGAGGTAGTATGCAGAGCTTTGGAGCCTTTTTGAATGTGTTGGTTTTACCTCGTACTTTGAAGCTATGGAGGGTTATAGTGAGGAGCTCAGCTATAAATTTGCAAATGCCTAGAGGGATGGTGAGGTTGAAATGGGTGGGATCCATTTCAATGTGGAACTAAACTGATAGCTAGTGCCATGGGCCTCAAATATGAAGGAAAGAAAATCGCCAAGAAAAGTATGAGGAACTACTAGACCTATATTGACAAATTGTTTGAAGCCAAGGAAAAAGTGCAAAGTTTTTAGAATGGCTATGCTAGGTTGTTACTCCCACCTCCTTACCACAATGTTTGTTATTTTGTTATGAAATATTTCACTTTAAAGGGTTGATTTCAGTCTATGCATGGATACCCTTTCCTCATCCTTAACCACATTTGACATTTGGAGAAAATCAATTTTCCTTTTTTGCTCCTTTTGTCGTTACAACAAAGCTTGACTAATGGAGCAAACCTGCCCCTACAATAGGGTTTAATTAGGGTCATCTACAAGTATGTTATTGCCACCACCCTATAAATGAATTCCTTTCATAATCTACTTGAGAAAAATCTATCCCCTAAAAGCTTAGTCAAAATTGAGCTACTGGAAAGCCAATGTAGTACCCCTCCATTCTCACCTAAGATGTGCAGGTAGTCTGGCTAAGGAGTCGGAAGAGAAAGATAGGACAAGGGCTTCTAATGGTATTTTATATGTTGAGATTGAATTAATTAAATAAGGGTAATATTATTTATTAAAATATTAGATTAAATTGTATTTAAATTTTTAAATGTTTTATTTATGTTTTTAAAAGTCATGAGTTTATTAAATGATAATTAAAATATTAAATAGTGTTTATTATTTTAATTAATTATTTTATGGAGGATAATTGTTAGAATAAATTATTTAAATTAACTAGATAATGTGCCTTGCAAGTACAGCTTGCAAAAGCTGATTAAAACAAAAAAAATATCGAAGAATAGAAAAATAAATAAATAAAAGTTTGAAAAAGATGTGAGAACGAATGAAAACTCAGATCTAAATGAAAAAACTTGCTTTTAAAAATATAATTGCTTTTATTTATGATTTTTATGAGCTTTTGAAAGCAATGGGTAATATCTTTTATTTTACTTTTAATTGAAAATTTTAGGGGGTTTTTGACACACACAGAGGATTATTGAGGGAGGAGTTGCACAAGTGAATAGGGAGGTATTGACGAAATTTTCTGTAGTTTTTGAAGGGAAAATATTTTCATTATTTTGTTTGAAAAATCTTGGAGAGAGTCTTCTGAGTAAAGTTGGAGATTTGAGCACGGTATTCTGAAGAGGAGGCTTCGAAGCAGGAACAACTTTTGCGAAATGACTGTTGGAATCAAACAAGCTTCATCAAAATATCAGCAGCGTAGGACTCCAGGTTCATCTACTTCTTCTCTGGTCTTCTGATTCAAAGAAAATATAAGTATAAATAGATTAATCGGTGAAAGAAAAAGAAAGCCTTTGAGAGTAGAAATTATTTAATAGTAAATTTATTGAAAGAATTAATTTGGGTGTTTATGAATATTGCTCCACGATTATTCGTTTAATTTAACTTTGAGAAAATATTGTTTGGGTTTGTGAAAATAAACCTTGTATCTGTAAATTGAATCTTTTGGAAAAAGTTAGTTTTCCCTCTCAGAACATTTGTTCTGGGTTCTTATTAAATATATGTATATCTTGTAAAAATATATACACTTACATTATGTCTTTTATTTTATTTTTACTTGTGACGGATATATTGTTCATATGGACTTAAAAGAAAATTTATCTATATATATAAATATATATATAAGAAATACAAATTATATTCTGTGCATTGAATCTTATTTGAAATTGTGGTTCGAAAAATCGGAATCATGGCTGAAGTCTTGTCGACATCCGTACCAGAGAAAGGACGGAGTTAATTTTTTAAACGAAAGAAATTTATTAAAAATAGATATATAAATAAAATAAAATAAATGAAATCATAAATCATTGTATGGGTTGAAGGGAGGGACAGCGCACGCTGTACCCTTCCCTTCGCCCCCTGCGCCAGCCTGTGACTGCCACGGCAGTCCGTGGACTGCTGTGTGCAGTCACATGGACGGCGACAGTGCCCTGGGTACGGGCCGAAAACTTTATTGTGTAATGTTTATTTTTATTTTATTTTTATAATTTTGTTTGATAATCTTTTACGGGTGTGGCTTTATTTATAACTAGCTATATATATATTATTTAACTCGAAAATTTAGATATAAATTAGTGGAATTTCTTTGTAATTTATGTTTTATATTTTAGAATGAAATAATGGTTTTTTTTTTATGTGTAAATATTTCTAAATGTTAATTGCTCAAAAATGTTAGTGTAAGATAGGTATAAATGTATATTGTAAATATATATCTCATTTTTAATTTGATCAAATATTTGTGTATTGTATATATATATATATATATTTACATAATTATAAAAGGATATATTGAAATCATTTCTTTGTGGGTGAAAGTAGAAATTTAAATGATTAAGTAAACATTAATTAAAAAGCTAGGTGGAACCGTCTTGGCAATGTAAGCATGTCCACCCTTATTCTAGATTTGGCTACATTGTAAATTTAGTATGTATTCCTTGATTCCATTATTGGTCCAAGTCGTTTGTGCTTAGTAATAGGGATGGTTAGTGATTTGAGAATTGTTTAGGAAATTTTGTACAACCGTTATGTCATTCTTTGTTGATTTTATAATTGTTTAGGTTATTGTGTTCTTGTTTAGTTATGGAATTGATGAAATAAGGAATTAAGATTACTTTTGTAAATCAAAAATAAATGTGGACTATTTTAGTATAAATGTCATTATGGTAGTCCTTGCAATTGTGGTGTTATGTGACTTTAGGTGACATATGAGGAGTTTATGTGTGACTTAAATGATCTCTTAATATGTGGAAGTCAAATGGTGAACCAAGAAATAAATAAATAGAATATAATTGTTTTTTTTTTTTAAATCTCATGACTAATGCTTGGATTGTATTCATACTTACCCAGACAATTGAATGATTGATTTTGATCAACTTACATTTAGATAAATGAGAAGGCCAATGCAAGTAAATGAATTTAGACAATTTCTTGAATGATTATTTTTCCTTGCATTCTTTTTACCATTGATTCATAAGTCCTTGATAGGGATAGTTACTTTTAAAACTCTTGTGAGTATGATTGACTTGATTGTTCGAGTGGTTTGGTCTTCCAATTGTGAATGCGAGTCGTTAATGGCTACTGTTGTTATGCCTTGTGACCTTTCTTGGGCAAGTATGAATAAATATTTGAGTAGGCTATTTTTATTTTTTTATGCTTATCTAGTTCATCAGTCTTCGGCTTCACCTAAGTGGGTGGCAGCCGCCTAAGAAACTGTCTGGGGTGATGGACCCTAGAAAGGGTTGCATACCCACTCCTCTAGTATGTAATTTTGTATGGGTCACAAAATGCTTATGAATAGAGGTTTGAGTTTAGCGTGTATTTGTGGTGTTGTGTTACTTTGTGTTGGAGTAGATTCCTCCTTGAATGTCTTATGAGTGAACCCTTGGTTGGTCAGTCAATGAGTTGGAGCAGCTCAAGTTGTCGAACTACGGTGCCTCTGCGAATTATATACGTAGGCAAGGCCATCGAGTGATGAGCTCCCGAGGCATTAGGTCGGGCCCCTAGGACTGTTCTTCTGAGTCTTGTTTGAGTCTTGTCATTTATTTCCGATAACGTAAACACTGCCATTGATTTATATAGCTTCTCTTAGTGAACAGGTGCTAACTATCTTTGATCTGATGTGTGCGCCAAGTCATGTAGACCTTGCAGGTATAGGCATTGGGAGCAAGGACTTGTCGATAAAATAGAATGTAAGAGGTATGTAAGCTGACCTAAGTAAGTAGACTCTATTGCCAAAGTTAGTAAATCACTTCTATCTTTTCTTGTAGCTTGTGTGATCATTGAATATAGCTATAAGTAGTGAATTGTGTTGTTGTTATCTTTGTTTTCGTTGTTAGTTGTTTGTGAAGTAACCTCGCGTGCCCCAGAGAACTAAGTGTAATAGTGTAATGTAATGTGTTATGTGTTTATGGTTAATGTTCTTGCATGTTCAATTGTAATGTTTTAAAAAAAAATTATTTGCTTGTGTGTGTTCTCTGGGGTTTGCATGGCGGGCGTTACAGCCAACCCCACTCCCTTGAGAAAGAACCAAAAAATTACAAGACCCCTATCCCTAAAAAAGTGGACCCATCTTGGTTGGCACTCCTCAAAAATACCCCAAAAAAATGCAATACTGCTCCCCTCTCTTTTGGTGTCAATAAGAAGAAAAGTGATGATAAAAGAGCTAGGCTCTAATTCCCTAACCATTATGATTCTAGATGATCATGAAATTAGCCCTGAAAGCAGCTCCACCACCCCTGCTGGTCATAGGTCTATCCATCTTGCTCTAGCTACTTCTAATGGAAAGGAAACAAGTAAGAAAACTAAAAATTCTATTGATAAGAAGACAGAGGCCCCTTTGGAGCTTGAGAACAAAAAAGGGAAGATAGCTACTAGGGAGGAGAATGATATCTCCTCTAAGGAGGAGTATGTTCCAAATAATTTAGGAGAAGTTGAGCTCTCAGAGGAAGAGGTGTCAGTGTTCGAGGATATTGAGGACTCTAGTCAAGAAAAGGAAGAAGGTAACAATCAAAAGGAGGAACATGGTGAGGATGAGGGAACAAACTTTGGAGAAAAGGGAAACATAAATGAAATCCCAATTGAAGTGGAAGCCATTGATACTACCACTAATACTCCTCTCAATGCTAAGAGTTTGAAAGATAAAAACATTGAAATTGAAAAGAATAAAATGGAAATGCTTGAATAGAGGATGGAGCAACTCGAAATAATGTTGCAGAAAGAAGATAATTCACATAGGTTCCATGCTATGGAGAAGGCCATCAAGAATGTCTGTAGAGTGATGGATGGAGTCATGAAAAGAGTGGTGATGGGCACTATATATGGATAGGGTAAGATAAAAAAATTAGTAGAGGAAAAATAGACACAAGGATGAAGTGGATTGGTTTGGGGAGATGAAGACCAAGGACAACCTCGAGGAAACGGTGGAAGACCTGAAGAAGGATTGGAGCCTTATAAAGGAAGCCTAATCCTTTGTTTTGCATTTTGTTTTTTGCTCTTTTAATGTCTTTACTCGGCTAGTGTTTTGGATCTATTGTAATGTTTATCTCTAATAATGGCTTGTAAGCTCAAACTGTGTTTACATACTTTTAATCTTTGGTTTGAAGGTTATTTACTTGCTAGGAACTTACAACAAGTTATGCTTTCCTTATTATAATTTTTGGGTTGATGATAGTATGATCTGGTTAAAACTTTACTGGCACTTGGATAGGGTTATTTATTTTGATGCTATTGGAATTGGTTGATGCTTACTCTCGGTGGTTTTGGTGAGGATATGTAGTGTTCTTTCCTATTTTGTTGTCTCCTTTGTTTTTCTATTCTTGTTTGGATGCTGCTACATAGGATAGTTTTATTGTTTTTGTATGGGATCAGGGCCCTTACCTTGCTTATTTAATCAAAACCATTCTTTGATGTTTAGAAACAAAAACAAGACTATAGTGCATAACCAAAATATTGACTTACTATTTCTCACCTAACAAAATGAAAAAATATGGAAGGAAAGGATTTACCAAAGGATCTCAAATTAGCCATCCCCAAACGATCTCAAATCAATTAGCTTTACCAAAGCTTGACACAATGGGCATAGAGTGAATTATATGCCTCAGAGTTATCTAAGCTTGGTTTCTATACATGAACACAAATCTATTATGGTGCATGGGTTTCCATGAAAAAAGACATCTAAAGACCCACCATATCTATTAGATAGTCACCATGTAATTTGGCATAGAGGCTAAATTTTATTATCAATCTTTGCCCAAGTTTTGTAATTATAGAGTTTGTTCTAGATCAAGAATTTATAAAAAGAATCCTATATTTGATAAATTTATTTGATCTCTACTCCAAAAAGTTCATACCTAGATCATGCTACAACCATGCAAAGCACAGATGAAACTGTAAATTATGAATGGTTCTAGGCTGAAATGAAGTTTGTTCAATTGTGAATACATAGTAATGTTGTTCATCTTCTATGCGGAAAACCCCACTATTTTTTCTAAAAACAATTAAAAAACTTAGCAACATTAATGAGAGAAGTTGCACGTCATTCAAATATTCTGTGGTGGTTTTGATTAGTAGAATTTATCATGACAAAATGTGCTACAATTACCAATAAGTTGTTAATGAATCTGAGAAAGAAAGCTTTGTGAAGCAGGCGAAGAATGATGCAAAATTTATAGCTTCCTCAACCGATTCCTATTCTCCACTTGAACCATAGAAGCACAAAAAAGGAATTGCACATAAAACCCCCTATTAACAACACTCATCTTTAAATTGAGAGAAGCATAGAAAAGGCGTTGCGGTCCTACTAATATATTTTACGGATCTATGACAATTGCATTGAATGTGTAATGATTACAATGAAATAAATCCAAATTACATAATTAGAATTAACACACGAACATGATTAAATAAGCGGAAATAACATAGTGATGAAATTCAGAGTGAGAGAAAAGAGAGAGAACGCAAACAAAATTGATAACGAAGTTCGTTGTAAGAACGAATACATCTCTGAGCCCCTCTTGAATGAGTGGACCGATCCGATTAATCCTCCAAAATAATAGTTACAAAGTTCTAGCATAGGTTCTCCCTAGTACAAAGAAATTTGAAAAGCTCTCCTTCAAAGTGCCCAGGTTCAGTCCCTGGATAGCATGGAATTCAAGCAAATTTCACCAAGTATTTTTCCTCTCCATCACCACTTAGCCCAACTCCTAAGCTACCCCCCCTTTTTATACAAAAAAATTACTCAATTTGGTCTTCAACCAAATGATTTTCAAATATTCCCCTATCTCCCATTTTTACATTAAAATTATTTACATAAAATCTTGAAAATATATCCCATGTAATCTTTTTTAAAATATTATTTTAGCCCTTCAAATTTCACATTTCGGGCTTATTGTTGTAGGAGGTTTTTATTTTTAATCTTTAAAAGGATTTAAGCATTTTGATTGTTTTTCATTTGGAGGGAATTTTCAAGTTAAGGGCATTCGGTTTCAATAATTTAGTAAAACTGCCCGATGCCATATTTGTTTTTAAAGCCATTCGAGGGCTTGTTGGTTGTTAGGTGTTTTGCTACCCGGCTGGTGCGGGGTTCAACTCCCGCTCGCCTCATATTTTCAAACCACTTTCCAACAAGTTAAACAACAAAACAAAAATTAAACCCTCTACAGTTACGGGCGAGATGTGCAGCACACCGGTTGGGTTGTTGCTTTGTAAATAGGAGGTGGGGGGTTCAACCCCCACTAATAAATTTTTTTAATTAAAACTGTTCACCCGCCATGGAAATGGAGGAGCTTTATGGGGGTGCCACATGGAAAACCTTCATTCACTGGTCAAATTCTTCCAAGATGATGTGGGCGATGACGTGTTCGTTGATTGGCTGATGACGTGGTGCTGACTGGCTGCCACATGTCAGAATGCTATTGGTCAGTACCTGCTGACTCACCATCCTTGTCAGATGCCACATGTCAACCCGTGGTTGGTCCATGTCAGCATGCTGACATCATCACTGTACCTGGTCAATTCTAGTCAACTGCAATCTTTGACTGCTTGTAACTTGGGCAAACGGAGTCTGATTCACACAAAACGAATGCCGTCGGAAAGCTCTCGATGAGCTCTTCATATTGAAACCGATGTTGACCACTTTTAGTGACTTTGAATTTTCACCCTTTTTTTCTCTAACTTGGGCCCTAAGTTGACCAAGGTTTGACTAAGCATATCTTGGGCTCCGTAGCTTCGTTTGACTTTGTTCGAGTTGCGTTGGAGTTAGAATTTTGGCCTCTTTCTAATGATTCCAATTATGGAGAAATTTGAGAAACTTCAATTTTTGGTGAAGATCCTCCATATTAGTCCTCCCCACTGGAGAGCTTTTTGACCTCCGAAAGTTGGTTACTTAGAAAGTAAGTGAGGGTAAAGTTCCCTCACTCTACCAATCTCCATCCATTTTTCCTTGCTTGGATTCATCCCCTTCAGTCCCACTCGGAGGTACTCAACTTCGCCTCTTCGTGAAGTCCTAATTACACCCTCTACGGTTACGGGCGAGATGTGCAGCACACCGGTTGGGTTGTTGCTTTGTAAATAGGAGGTGGGGGGTTCAACCCCCACTAATAACTTTTTTTAATTAAAACTATTCACCCGCCATGGAAATGGAGGAGCTTTATGGGGGTGCCACATGGAAAACCTTCATTCACTGGTCAAATTCTTCCAAGATGATGTGGGCGATGACGTGTTCGCTGATTGGCTGATGACGTGGTGCTGACTGGCTGCCACATGTTAGAATGCTATTGGTCAGTACCTGCTGACTCACCATCCTTGTCAGATGCCACATGTCAATCCATGGTTGGTCCATGTCAGCATGCTGACGTCATCACTGTACCTGGTCAATTCTAGTCAACTGCAATCTTTGACTGCTTGTAACTTGGGCAAACGGAGTCTGATTCACACAAAACGAATGTCGTCGGAAAGCTCTTGATGAGCTCTTCATATTGAAACCGATGTTGACCACTTTTAGTGACTTTGAATTTTCACCCTTTTTTTTCTCTAACTTGGGCCCTAAGTTGACCAAGGTTTGACTAAGCATATCTTGGGCTCCGTAGCTTCGTTTGACTTTGTTCGAGTTGCGTTGGAGTTAGAATTTTGGCCTCTTTCTAATGATTCCAATTATGGAGAAATTTGAGAAACTTTAATTTTTGGTGAAGATCCTCCATATTAGTCCTCCCCACTGGAGAGCTTTTTGACCTCCGAAAGTTGGTTACTTAGAAAGTAAGTGAGGGTAAAGTTCCCTCACTCTACCAATCTCCATCCATTTTTCCTTGCTTGGATTCATCCCCTTCAGTCCCACTCTGAGGTACTCAACTTCGCCTCTTCGTGAAGTCCTAATTACACCCTCTACGGTTACGGGCGAGATGTGCAGCACACCGGTTGGGTTGTTGCTTTGTAAATAGGAGGTGGGGGGTTCAACCCCCACTAATAACTTTTTTTAATTAAAACTGTTCACCCACCATGGAAATGGAGGAGCTTTATGGGGGTGCCACATGGAAAACCTTCATTCACTGGTCAAATTCTTCCAAGATGATGTGGGCGATGACGTGTTCACTGATTGGCTGATGACGTGGTGCTGACTGGCTGCCACATGTCAGAATGCTATTGGTCAGTACCTGCTGACTCACCATCCTTGTCAGATGCCACATGTCAACCCATGGTTGGTCCATGTCAGCATGCTGACGTCATCACTGTACCTGGTCAATTCTAGTCAACTGCAATCTTTGACTGCTTGTAACTTGGGCAAACGGAGTCTGATTCACACAAAACGAATGCCGTCGGAAAGCTCTCGATGAGCTCTTCATATTGAAACCGATGTTGACCACTTTTAGTGACTTTGAATTTTCACCCTTTTTTTCTCTAACTTGGGCCCTAAGTTGACCAAGGTTTGACTAAGCATATCTTGGGCTCCGTAGCTTCGTTTGACTTTGTTCGAGTTGCGCTGGAGTTAGAATTTTGGCCTCTTTCTAATGATTCCAATTATGGAGAAATTTGAGAAACTTCAATTTTTGGTGAAGATCCTCCATATTAGTCCTCCCCACTGGAGAGCTTTTTGACCTCCGAAAGTTGGTTACTTAGAAAGTGAGGGTAAAGTTCCCTCACTCTACCAATCTCCATCCATTTTTCCTTGCTTGGATTCATCCCCTTCAGTCCCACTCTGAGGTACTCAACTTCGCCTCTTCGTGAAGTCCTAATTTTTCTGTCTAAGATGACGTCCTCTGGCAACTCTGACATGTACTTCGGTGAAAGATCATCAACTAATGGAACCTGAATGTCTGTGTCTTCATCCAGTATCATTGGAGGCTTGTACAACTTCAGATTCTCAACATTGACAACTGAATAGATGTGCATGTATGGAGGAAGATTAAGGTGGAAGGAATTGGTTCTGATCTTTTCCAAGATCTCAAAGGGACCATACCGAATTGGCTTGAGCTTCCTTCCTTCACCTAGCATTCTTTCCTTGCTGATATGTAACCAAACTCTGTCTCCCACCTAAAAATGGTGATCATTGTGATGTTTATCATGTCGAGCCTTGTATTTGGCTCGACTCTTCTCCAACTATGCTTCCACTTCTTGATGAATTGCTTGAACTTTTTGGATGAACTTTAAAGCCTTCTCTACATCATGGCATCCATCTTGAACATCATCCTTCCCAAAAGAAAAATCCATCAGTGTTTTGGGCACATAATCGAAACAAGTCTCAATAGGAGACCTCTTTGTAGAAGAGTGTGCCACATGGTTGTAAGCATGCTACACATAATGAAGACTCTCATCCCACAGCTTGGGATGTTTGATGCAATAGCCTTTAAGAAGATGCACAACTATCATGTTTACTACCTTTGTCTGTCTGTCGGTCTGTGGATGGAAGGTTGTACTCTTCTTCAGTTTGGTGTCCATGAGTCCCCACAAAGCTGACCAAAATTCCCTTAGGAATCGAGAATCTCAATCCGATACAATAGAAGTAGGTAACCCAAAGTGAACCCATACAAATTGAAAGTACATTTGAGCTGTCAGTTCAACAGTGACCTATTTTTTACAAGGCATTAAGATACACATTTTGTTGAACCGATCAACTACTACAAATAGATAATCATGTCCCTTCCTAGACATAGGTAACCCCTCGACAAAATCCATTGACACACTTTCCCATGGATGGGATGGTATAGGTAGAGGTGTGTACAACCCCAATTTCCTATTACTAGGTTTACTTGTTGCACACATGACACAACCTCTAATATACTTAGTTACAATTTCTTGCATACTAGGCCAATAACAATACTTTTTCAACTGAGTAATTGTTTTGCTTACCCAAAAATGTCCTGCAATTAATGAGGTATGTGCTTCTCTGATTACCTATGCTTTTTCATCTTTTGGAATGCATAACTTACCCAAGTGATACAACAATTTATCCTGCACATAGTAATCTTTCTCTTCTACATGTTTGCCTGCAATTAGAGCTAAATAGATTTCCTTAAAGTCTTCATCATTAGCATATTGTTCCTGAAAATTTTCATGTACCATGGAAATACCTTTAAGGATAATCAAAGAATTCATAACAGGAGGCCTAGACAACATATCTACTACTTTGTTATGGGCACCTTTCTTGTACTTAATTACCAAATGAAATTGTTGAAGAAAACCCATCCACCTAAAGTGCCTACTTTGTTGCAGTTTGGATTATGAGTGCAAGTACTGAAGTGGTTGGTGATCAGTGTGGATTACAGTTTTTTTCCCCATTAAGTAGTGTTTCCATTTTTTAACACTCTGAACTAATGCATAAAGTTCCTTATCATAAGTAGGATAGTTAATAACTACACCTGAAAAGGTTTTAGAGTGATAGCAGATTGGTTTACCTCCTTGCATTAGCACTGCTCCCATGGAAAATCCACTCGCATCTGTCTCGATCTCAAATGGTTGGTGTAAATCTGGTAAAGCCAAAACTAGTGTTGTGCTCAACTTTTCATTCAAAGTGTTGAAGGCCTTCTGCTATGGACCTCTCCACTGAAAAGCTATCTTTGTACTAGTCAATGTGTGCAATGGTGATGCAGTGTAGGGGAAGTTTGCAATGAACTTCCTCTAGTACTGGACTGCGCCTAAGAAAATTTTGACTTCAGTGACTATACTTGGCTTAGGCCATTTTAAAATAGCTTTGACCTTCGCAGGGTCTACTTTTAATTGATCACCACCTACAATATAGCCTAAGTGTACTAAGGATGTCTTAGCGAATTCACATTTAGACATCTTTACAAAGAGTTTTTCTTTTCTCAATACATCAAAAACTTTCTTTACATGAATTACATGTTCTTCCCAAGTTCGATTGAATACAAGAATATCATCTAGATAGACTATGACAAAATCATCAATAAAAGGACGAAAGACATCATTCATGACTCTCATAAATGTAGCTGGTGCATTGCAAAGCCCGAAGGGCATGACCAGCCACTCGAACAGTCCCTGTTTTGTCTTAAATGCAGTTTTCCAAATGTCATCTTTTGCAATTCTTATTTGATGATATCCGCTACGCAAGTCTAACTTAGTGAAATAAATTGCATGTTTTAACTAATCAAGTAAATCATCAATTTGGGGAAGAGGATACCTATTCTTTACCGTTATTTTTTTCAGGGCTCAATAGTCGATGCACATTCTCCAAGATCCATCTTTCTTTGGAACCAACACAATTGGAGAACCACAAGAAGATGTACTAGGACAGATGACTCCTTTTTCCACCAATTCTTGAACTTGCTTTTTGATTTCCTCATTTTGCAAAACTGATAAACGATACATGCCAATGATTGAAGAGGCACATCCTACTGCAACTGGATTTCATGTTGTATCTCTCTCTTAGGTGGCAACCCCTCTGGCTCCTGAAATAAGTCATTATAAGAAAAAAATGTTTTGACCATCTCAACTTTACACTTTGGATCACACCCCTTAAATGCTTCAACTTTTTCATCCTCTTGAGGTTTTACAAGCATTAATACAAAGTTCTTACTAGAATTGACCAACCTTTTCATTTGATCAGCATTGACTAGTGCAAGATTAGTCTTAACTTTGTGTGCATGTACAATGTATTCTATCCCATCCTTAAAAAGATGATAATTATTCTCCCCCCTATATAAGATTTCTTTTGATTCATATAGATAAGGAATTCCTAACACAAGCCCACAAATATCCAAAGGAACAACATCTACCTCTACCTCATCAACAAAGTTTGCAGTGAAAGAAAATTTCAATTTACACTGTTTTGTTACTTGTAGTTGAGCATCATTGTAAACCCATCCAAGCGGATATGGCTTTGGATGAGGTGTTGTAGTTAAATTAAGTTTCTTTACCACCTCTTCAGATATTAAGTTGACTTGAGAACCTGTATCAAACAGTGTGTCAATCTTAGTGTGCTTAGTTACAACTCGAATATGAAACAATTCATTCTATTGTTTATTTGCTTTAGGAGGAGTAGATACTTTAATTGTACTTGCATTTGCATTAGAAACATTTGCATCAAAAGAGAGTTATACCTTGGACCCCAGTAGCAACAATCTGAGTTTCATCTCCAGAGTCAAATCCAATATCTTGTTGAATCACCGCAACAGTCTTTTGCTTGCCTTTATTGCCTCTATATCTTTTCGGCCTCAATTCAGGATGAAAATTCCAACATTTCAAATCATCATGCCCCTCTTTCTTACAATGGGAGCATGTGGGCTTATCACCCTCCTTAACTATAGCTGTCTTCTTCCCTTTGCCTTTGTCTTTGTCTTTTTCTTTACCCTTAGACTTCCCCTCAGACTTAGATGGTTTCTTTGAGAAATTATCACTGAAAGTGTTCTTACCCCTTGACTCTAAATGAGTAGCTTGGACTGAGACTTCATCCAAATTATTAGGACTCAAAATTATAATAGTATGTATTAGGTAAGAATGTAAACCACCTATGTACTTAAGTAGCATATCCTAAGTGTACAATGGAACATTTAAAGCAATAGCCTATTTTCTAAACTCATGGGTGTAATATTGGACAAACTGACCCTTACCTTGCCTAAAGTTTTTCTAATTCATTATTAATTGTTGCATATAACCTAAAGGATAAAACTATTTTTTAAGGGCAACAAAAAATTCCATCCAAGTCATATTGACCTTACCATGGGGAGCAATTTCCTCCCGAGTCCTACTCTCCCACCAGGTAAGAGTTGTACCTCCCAACTAGAGAGTGGCTAACTAGATCATAGAAGCATCTTCTGTTAGGCCTTGAATCCTACAATACACTTCTACTTGCTGGATCCAATCATCTAACTTTTTGGTATTTAACTCACCACAGTACAAGTTAGGCAATTCAAATTTTACATCCAGTTTAATAATAGACTTAGACTTGCTTTTGAAAGGATTAACAGTAGTAGAAGAGGAAGAAGAAGAAGGGGAATATGGAGGAGATGGAGCTTCTGGATCTTTTCCTCCCTTGTCCTTTCGATCTTCCTTCTTTTCTCACTTCAAAGAATCTCCCTTTTTCGCGCATCTTCTTTTCTGCATAAAGCTCTTCCACCATAGCCTTCATGTCGAGAGAGGCTCATTGAAAAGACTTATCATCAAGCTCTTGCTCAGTTCTTTTTCCAACGTTAGTTTCATCCATCTTTGGAAAAGTCCTTCATTTGCCGATCTCAAGATTGTATTCTTCTAGTTCACCTTCACCTCGATGTTTCCTGGAACGTGTTAGCATCCAATTCTACAATACTAGTCAAAACAAAGCTTTGATACCAAACTTGATCTGTTTTACAGATCTATGACAATTGCATTGAATTCATAACAATTACAATTAAAGAAATCCAAATTACATAATCCAAATTAACACACAAACATGATTAAATAAATAGAAATAACATAGTGATGAAATTCAGAATGAGAGAAAAGAGAGAGAATGAAAATAGAATTGATAATGGAGTTCGTTGTAAGAATGACTACATCTTCAGGCCCCTCTCGAATGAGTGGACTGATCCGATTAATCCTCCAGAATAACAGTTAAAAAGTTCTGGCATAGGTTCTCCCTGGTACAAATAAATTTGAAAAGCTCTCCTTCAAAGTGTGCAGGTTCAGTCCCTGGATAACACAAAATTCAAGCAAAATTTTACCAAGTATTTTTCCTCTCCATCACCACTTAGCCCAACTCCTAAGCTACCCCCCCTTTTTATACAAAAAATTTACTCAATTTGGTCTTCAACCAAATGATTTTCAAATATTCCCCCATCTCCCATTTTTACATAAAAATCCCCTTATTTACATAAAATCAATAATATATCCCATATAATCTTTTAAAAAATATTATTTTAGCCCTTCAAATTTCACATTTTGGGCTTATTGTTGTAGGAGGTTTTTATTTTTAATCCTTAAAAGGATTTAGGCAGTTTGATTATTTTTCATTTGGAGGGAATTTTTAAGTTAAGAACATTCGGTTTCAATAATTTAGTAAAACTGCCTGATGCCATATATCTTTTTAAAGCCATTTGATGGCTTGTTGGTTGTTATGTGTTTTGCTACCTGGCCGGTGTGGGGTTCAACTCTCACTCGCCTCATATTTTCAAACCACTTTCCAAAAAATTAAACAAAAAAATAAAAATAACACCCTCTACGGTTACGGGCAAGATGTGCGATGCATCGGTTGGGTTGCTGATTTGTAAATAGGAGGTGGGGGGTTTGACCCCCATTGATAACAAATTTTGTTAAAACCATTCACCCACCAGGGAAATTGAGGAGCTCTATTGGGGTGCCATGTGGCAAACCTTCATTTGCTGGTCAAATTCTTCCAAGATTACATGGCCGATGACTGATGACGTGGTCGATGACGTGTTCGCTAACTAGCTGATGACGTGGTGCTGATTAGCTGCCACGTGTCAGAATGCTATTGGTCAATACCTGCTGACTCACCATCATTGTCAGGTGCCACGTGTCAACCCGTGATTGGTCCATGTTAGCATGATAATGTCATGTTGACATCATCACTATACTTGGTCAATTCTAGTCAACTGCGACCTTTGACTGCTCATAACTTGGGAAAACAGAGTTTGATTCACGTGAAACGAATGCCGTCGGAAAGATCTCAACAAGCTCTTTGTGTTGAGACAAGTGTTGACCAATTTTGGTGACTTTGAATTTTTTCCCTTTTTTCTCTGACCTGGGCCCTTAGTTGACCAAGGTTTGACTAAGCATATCTTGGGCTCCGTAGCTCTGTTTGACTCTATTCGAGTTGCGTTGGAGTTAGAATTTAGGCCTCTTTTAGATGATGCCGATTCTAGAGAAAATTGAGAAACTTCAATTTTTGGTGAAGATCCTCTAGATCACCTACAAATTTGAAAAATATATAGCTTCATTTTTATAAAGGTGTTGCTCTCCCACCGATGATGCTTAGAAATGGTTTAGTTACTTTTAACACATCACCTTCTTTCTTGTTGATATCAATCGCCAGTAAATGGATAGCATAGACCACGTTTCCACTACTAACCATTCCAACTTCCATGCTTTCAACCATCACCTTGCACGTCAAAATAAATTGATCTTCTATTTATTAACACAAGCTCTTTCAACCCCCTATTGTGATTGTAGAATACCTCTTGACGTAATTAATAGTTGCAATAAAGATGTGTTTGCTTGGGATTTTTTTACTAATGATAAAGAATGGAACATGATCATGCTTACACTTGTGGTGAATTAATTTCAAACACGTCATTGGTAAATGGAATTCAAAAGTTTGTGAATATTATATCATGAATAGTTTATAGAACTAAATATATTTTGGAAGAATATTGACCTTAGGAATTCTAGTAGGCTCTTGTATTGTGTTGGCCCTATTAAAGTCTATACTCGATAATACGATGTATTATAGATATAGATTATACTTGGGTAGATTTATTAAATTTTAGGGAAAGGTAGAAAAAATATGATTTATGAATGAATAACTTGATTAAATGAATCTATGCATAGTGCAAGAGGTAATATTGGTGTATATTAAAATAATGATAGCTAGTGATGTTATCTTAGAATCTAGTTAATTTAGGGATAGAAAGATGGTGCTGTATGCTATAAGTTGGTTTAATTGAATAATTTAGAGTTATATTTAATAGTTGTTAGAAACACTATATTACACCTATGAATTTTTGCACATCACTTTCAATAGATGGTAAGTTTGCATAGTGTTGTTTGAGGCATATTGAATTTCAATTGAATAGTTATGGTTATGAACAATTATTTTATTGTACTAACATGGTTAATTGGTCTAGTTTATTCTTGTGATAAGAATTAAATTAGTTAAAATAATTAATTATTATGTTGATTGATTTTAAGTTATAGATTTAAGATTATTTAACCATCATATACTCTCACCTTACCCATGCAAGATCTTGGTGAACAAAAAATGAGAATTGATCCTTTGGTTTTACACTTTATTTGGTTTAAATTTCTACTTTGAAAAGGTTTTAGAATTATTATTTTTATTTTGGATAACCAAAACACTTACCTGTCATATGATCTCACCTTGCCCATTAGGTATCTCAAGGTGATCATAAAATAGGGAGTATTTCTTTTCAAAATTAAACCTATTGCAATGTTCAGTATAAATAGTGTCTTTGGTTCATGTTTACGAGTGATATCGTTATATTTAAACACTACACTTGTAGCCTAATATAACTGCAAAAATGGAATTTGTGGCACTGTCCCTTTAAATTGCTAAGGAGATATAAGGAAAATAAAAACCTTTAAGTCTAAGGAAATTTAAAATATTATTTAGACAAGGCTTATATTTAAATAGGTAAACTTGAAAATATTTGAATTAAAAATTCATGTCAAACATCCCTTTATGTGTTTGCAAATAGATTCTTATATATATTTTTGTCTCTGCTTCACCTAAATAGGTGGTAGCCAATGAAAAATTGTTTGGAGAAACAAGACCCTAGAAAGGATTGCATACTTACTCATAATTATATAAATATAGTTTTCAAAAAGAACTACATATTTTGTACACATGGTTCTCTAGTATTTTGATCCCAAGGATATAGGGCATGTAGGAAATATGAGAAATGAAGGATGTTTCTTGTACTCAAATACAAAGGACATCATAAGGTTTTGTGATTTATTCCCTAAAGATAAAACTATGAATTTAGTTGGTATAAAAATAAACTATGATAGTCGTTAATACTTAGAAGAATCCCTAGGGTGGATTGGTCTTGTACTTGGTTGGTAGCCTAAAACTTGAGGAAAGGTACACAACATTTTTAGGACACAACATAATTTGGTAAAATATATTGGGCATGCTATGATTTTTATGTAAGAAACTCAAGATTTAGTTATTCTCGATGAATCAAAGTCTTTAGCTAGAGCTTAATTTTTTAATATTGCATGTCCTTATAATCTCGTATGGCTAACTAAGTTGCCTATCTCATATTGGATAGAAGAATAATTAAAATGGCCATGATTTATGATTGTCCCATATAGATGATTAAGCCCAATGGACAAAAGAGCTTAGATTGGCTATTCATTTGTTGTCTCATATTGGACAAGTTAGCATGAATTGGCTATTGTTAATTTCTAAGTATTCAGTTGAGACTATCAAATATTAAATAAGCTACAAGTTATTACTCTTTCTTTCTTGTGAATAGTCAATATGAAATTTATTGGTTAATCAAGTGGGTTGTTCCTTGAGTATATTTCATTTGGATAGATTCCATTCCATTTAGATGGTTGTTGTTCCATATTAATAGAAGATAAATTTGGGTTAATTAATAAAATAAAATAAAAGAGAAAATTTTGTGAAAATTTTTAGGTACAATTTGAAAGTTTTTGATTATCGAAAAATAGGTTTTGAAGGGTACCTAAAACTCTGTACAAAAAAAAAGGCAACATGAAAGATAAGACAAGGAAGCATCCCAAAAAGATAAAAAGTTGATTAAACCACAATCAACCTACCATCAAACCAACAACAAAAAAGCATCAAACACAAAAAGAATAGAGCAACAACTAGAGAAGGCTCTTTAAAATACTTGTTGCCTCCAAAACTTTGGTGATGACCTTGTCATGCATCTCCATGACCTCTTTAACATCCTACATTGGGATAACACAACTTTTTTTGGTTTTTCTTCGAGTACGCACACTTGGGCTTGCCCCCGGATCATTTACCTATTTCCCTGTATCATTATCCACATCCACAACATGCACCCCCTATTCAGGAAGAAGGGGATTATCAATCCAATCCTTAGCCTTCTCATTTAAAAGAACCAGACCCTCTACAGTAGTGTCAAGAGAATCCTTGCTAAGATTAACTAGAGTATAGAGATCTTGATGAACTTTCAAAAAATTCTTCTCAAGGGCAGAAATTTTGGGGTTGTGATCCATTTTTAATTTTGCAAAGTCCTCCACCATCTAGTTAAAAGTTTTATTCATGGTCTTAACCATAATAAAGACTGAATTCAACTCCCTAGTGCTTCTCAAAGTAGAAATGTTACACCTTGCAATCGTGTCGCACTTACCATGCAGATTTTGCACTTCATGAAGGAGCCACATAAAAAAAATGAAGAAGACATCTAAACCCTCCTTCACCAAGCTAGAAACTTGATTAAGATCTAGTGATTCCCAATTCAATTATGTCCCCTGGTTAGAGCACATAGGATACTCCTCACAATGATTACCAACAGGGGGGAAAATTTATCTTTTCTTTTGCTTGCAAAGATTGAGACAACAAGGGACGCATCCAGATCAACACAATTTTTAAAACCCTTAACCTTCTCCACTTTAGGGGCCTTCTTTATCACACTACTTTCCTTTACCCCCTCTGAAACTTCCAAAAAAGGCTCCTCATCACCTTGAAAACCAACATCCCTCACACTAGTAGACCCCAATCTTGAACTTTTTCTCCCACTAGAAGCTTTACCACCCTTATTTTCCTCCTTTGCTCCACCAAAGATTTTACGTTTCACACTCGAAGGGGAGGGTACAAACCCCATCTTAGAAACCTGACCACCTTTCCCAACCTTTGAAGAACTTGTTGGAAGCCTTGAAACATGAGCGTGAAGTATGGATGGTTGTGTTGGTTATGTTTTCATTGATGCCAACATGGTAGTAACTACATGATCATGACTACATGGGAAGTTTGCTTGGTTTATCGGAAGTTTCTCTCTACTAGTAACACTTCTTTGTGATGGATCAATATGTTGGTGTTTGAGTCTAGAACTCATCGCAAGATCTGATATGACTCTAATCTCCTAACCATGTTTTGTTGACTCATTTAGACTATTTTTTCTTGGATCTTGAGATGTTATTTTGTCTATGAAAAGAAAGTTATCTCTGAAAGAGTTCAACTTTGTATCTTGGTATTGTTTTGTGTGTGGTGTACTATGTGGGAGACTCCACATTCTACTAAGGTGAACATTCTTATGATGCGGTTGAGTTGACAGTTTCTTTACTGGTAGTATGATGGGAAATTAATATGTTCTCAGATCTAGAAGGTGTTTGCTTTGAGGATTATTTGTTGGTTTGAAGAATTATTTTTTAGTCTTGGCCGACTCAGTGAATGCAATATATTATGAAGATTAATAGCCAACTTGGCATAATGCACTACATGAATAAAATGTTGAATCTTATATGGTGCCAACCTATTTGATGAATAAAATATACAAGTGTATGTATATAAGGAAGTGGAAAGAGAAGCATGAAGGTGTGGAAGAAGAAGGGAAGAGAGAAAGAGAGAAAAGGTGTGAGTGTGTTGTGTGCGAGCAAGTGAATAGAGGAGAAGATCAAAACTTAAATACTTTGTCAGTAGTACAGATTTGTTGAGCAATGCAATGATTTTATTTTGAACTTCAGTGGAACTGAACCCTACACATTGAAGGTGTATTCCATCAGTTCATTCTTTGGTAGTGAGCCACTCTCATTGTATCTTGGCAGTGAGCCATCTTTTGTATTTAGGCTGTGAGTCTTTTAAGGATAGTGAGTCCTAGCAGTGAGCCCCATAATATTTTGTATCTAGATATAATATATTGTGAGTTAACCCTCATTGTGTTTTTTCCCTCATTGGGTTTTCCACGTAAAAATCCTGGTGTTCTTGTGTGTGTTGGATTGACTTGGTTTTATGTTCTCTCTTATTGATTCAATCAAAATAGTAATAATGGTTAAGTGGATTTTATTATCAGTTTGTGGAATACTGATTCACCCCACTTCTTAGTATTCCATATGTTCAATAGAACTTTAACTCTTAGCCACAACCGAGGGGAGTTTTTCCAACTCCAAGTTAGTTTGATAGCCATCAAACCAAGTAGGTGATTCCTCTTTATCACTAGACTTTGACTCACCTTCAACTTCCTCCACCTCAACAAAATCCTCACCTGTGTCATAGTCTGAATCCTTGTACTTACGAGATATACTAGGAATAGGGGTTTCAATAACATATCTATAATTAATATGTTCCACAATTAAAAGCATCAACCCTTCATGTAAAAAAGAGTTATTGGAATTCTTTCTAAATTCCAAAATACCATTCTCTAAAGACAAGATAAGATAAAATGGGAAGGAAAACAAATTACCATGATGAAAATGGTTCAGTAACACAAAGTGATTCCTGTAGATGGTGGAGAACCTCCCATGTAGAGTGTAGTAGTGCATAAGAGCCATTGAAATATCCCCCCAAATGGGTTTAATAGAAGTCCTATCGTAGGCACCACATGATAGCCGCTTGATTTTGACCTTCTCCTTATCTCGCAGGAAATTCATCCTTAGAAATGAAGAAATTTCCTTTTCCATGTTGAACTTCCTACCCTACATAGAGAGACTAGTAACTTCCGCAATGAAGTCCTCAGTAACACTAACATCAACCCCAAAAATTCTCAAGACATGGCTATGCCAAGCATTCACAAAATCCTACGAAATCTGAGAATCAAAGCCATGAAGTTTTTACATAAAAGGGGTGACCCCTCTTTTTCAAGAATATCCTAGACCTTATCATTGGCCTTGGTCTCTTCACACGACACATGATTTGTTCTACACCTCTCACCTCCCATACTCCAATGCAAAGACAAACATAGAGAATTATTGAAGGATAACCCACAAAAATGAGGAGAAGACAAGACAAGGAGGACAATAGCACCTAGAAAGCGTGCTACATTGACATTCTAGGTACATGTCTTCAATAAGGCCATGATTATGAAGAAAAATTAATCCCATCATAATTCTAATTAGTACAAGAAAGCAATTATGAGGCCACACGCCAAGGAAATTAAATCCTAATTTGACCCCTTCATAAGATGCATGTGATATTTTCTCATTATTAAGCATTGATATGAGATCAAAGGGCAAGTGGTCATTAGAGTTCCAAGACCTAGTCAATGAAACCCCCAAGTTCGCCAATAAATCAACAACACCATTGGCCTCACAATACACATGGGAAATAAAAAAATTCTTGGAAAGAATTTAATATTGCAATAGAGTCTTCAATGAAATGATCAATTGACCAGGAGGGAGAGTTAACCCTTTTCAAGAAATTAATGATATTCATAGAGTCCCCCTCCAACCACACTTTAGTCACACCCTTCTCCTTGGCCAATTTTAACCCATGATAGGCAGCAACAAATTCTACAGGTACAACTTGAAAGTTGCTACACATGATGCTTGTTGTTTTGACTCAAATCTCAATATGGATCATCACTCGAATAATTTAATGAAAAATAAATTCACATCAAAGATGGATATGCAAAATTTTGATGGAAAAATTGAACCAATTGAATTTTCCAAGGGTATTTGCATAGAAATGGGGGACCAAAAAGGGATTTTAAGTGGTATTTTTTTTCTAAAATTAGTAAAAAATGATCTTGAAGGAGAAATTGAAGATAGTTATGCTCAAAATTTGAAGATGTGACAAGAACAAGAGTCTTTGAATCTACTTTTTAAACTACTAGTTTTTTCAAAATGGTGAAGATTAATGGGTTCAAATAGGGGAGCACACAAGGTGCTCTTGTTTTCATCAAAAGAGTATAACATAATGTTTGGTGTGCTCCTCCTAAAATGTTAACTTTTCTTTTTGTATTTCAAAAATTGAATCGGTGGAAAATTAACTAACACCATGTAATTCATGCTTGATTTTTTTGCTATTTTTTTTAATAAAAATATGTTTTTCACTAATTTTCAAAGTGGACACATTCTAAAAGATAAAAAATTGAGTGTGATCCCCCCTATTTTTTTGGAAACTAATTGAAAGTCTCTTTTTTTGAATGTGTATACAATAGAATAGAGAATGTAAAATATAATTTATTTTAAATTTGGATGAGCGAATAAAAAATAACACTAAAAATACTATACATAGGTTTTTGGCAAAAAAAGAAGAGACTAAGAAAATAAATTAAAGATCAAAATCTTAACATATTTGAAACGTAGAAAAAATAGATGGTTAGAAAGGTAAGAGAGAGCCTGGCATTAATTTGGTGTTTTTTTAGATCAACATTGAAAGACACACAAAATTGATTGAGAGAATGCTTGATATTTAGGTATTTTTTAATATTTTGTAGAAAGCACGTCTTTAGGTGTTGACATGCAAGTCCAACCCTTTGGATTGGGTGTCAATATAAATCCAACCCCAAGGGTTGGTAGTTTCCAAGGTAAGTTATAATGTTAGCACATTATAATGCGCTCACATTATAATGCATGCTAGCTTTATGAGAAAAATAAAAAAATAGTCTAAATCACATGATTTTAGACTTTTTTTATGTTATCTAAAGCACTCACATTTTGGAAAAGATAAAAAATAGTCTTCTAATATAATATTTTACAAGGGAAATCCCCCTACACCCCATTAGGAACTAGGATCCAAACATGATTAAAATAAATAGAAAGATGATCAGGGTCCACTACCAACATCTCTTTTTATCTCTATTTCTCCCTCTCCCTCTTCCTATCTTCTTCCATCTATCCATCTTTATATATTTATCTCTCTATCTCTCTATCCCTCTTTCATATCCCTCTTTACCTCTCCTTGTACCTCTCCCTCTCCCTCTCCATCTCTATCTCTATCTTCCTCTCTCCCTCTCTATATTTCCTCTCTCCCTCTCTATATTTACATACCTCTCCCTCTCTCTATCTAATGCAGGAGCATCCATGACATTGTTGCTATCCTGTGTCAAAAAATAAATATTTAATTTTAATTACAATTTTTGATGTGCTTTGAATTTCATATTTTGTCTCATGAAATTCATATTTTGATGTGCATTTGGATGTTATGCATGTTGGAAATTTGAATTTCAAATTTGAAGTTAATTTGGAGAAAGCAGGATAGGTGGATATAATGGAGAATATGTTTTAAAAGCAAAAATCCTAAAAAAGCAAGTGGGGGGCGTGGGTTTCTTGAAGACATCCAATCAAATTTGTAACTCCACTTTTAAATTCCATAACTCATAAAAAATAGGGATTTTGGAGGTGGGCGCCTAGTTTGGAAAAAACAGATTTTTGCTTTATTCAAGAAAGCAATAAAATCACTGCCTTCCATAATCAACAAGTCTTGAAGTTGGAAAGTTTATTTTATTCAATTTATTTGATGCCATTTAATTTAATTGCATATTTCAAGAGGTGGGCATTGATTTTATGGGAGTGGGTTTTGAACGTGAAGAAATTCAATCAAATGCATTAAAATTTCATTTCATGTGAAAGACCGTTTGTGTAAAAAGGTAAAATCAATTCATTTGAAGGCTCTCTTTCTCCAGATTGAAGAGGAAGACACAAGGAGGTGTGGTATACCTCTAGGGAATGGTTTTTTAAGGTGTTGTTGTAGATTGGAGTTGGTTTACAGAGGCATAAGCATAATCAACAACTACAGATTGAAGGGTGTGATTGTTGAGAGTGGTTTATTATTGCAGGTGTTGGAGAGTTTGAGGAAGGATTGTGGAATCCATATGTTGTACTACACCATTGTTGCAGGTCTAAGATCATACCTAAATCATATTGGGATTTGTAATGAGGAGCCAATAGACTTGGCCTATTGTTTTGTAATGTTGTTTTAAATTTCAATGAGAATTTCTATGATTTTGCTTAAATAAATTGGGTGTTTAGATCAATCCTATTTTATGATGTATAAATTAGATTGGTGAAGGTTGATTATTGGTTTGAATATCATTTTTGAGACTAATTTTATCAGCCAAAGAGGCTGCAATATTGGTAAAATCAATTTGGAGAAGATTTTGTAGTTGTTACACGCTGTTTTGAATGAACAAACTAGTGTTCATGTTGCAGATTTTTAAATCTGATTTGTTGCATTTCCAATGCATTTTATTTTGTTGAGAGTAGTTTTCTAAAAAAGGGGGTATGTGTGTTATCCTCTTACATCAGTGGTATCAGAGTAGGAGTTCCTGAGTGTGCAGGCAGAGTGCCGAACGTGAGACAATTTGTACCAGGACCTGGGGGTGGAGAGTGTTGAGGATTTGTAAATTGATCACCGAGTGAGGTAGTTTACATGTGCAAAACCTCAGGGTTTTGAAATTTGTGAGAAATTAAGGGTGGGAAAAGAGGAAGAGGAAAATAAATTTTATCATTAGATGGATTTTAAGGATTCCAAAACTAGAGGAAATCAAAGAGAGTCTTTGATAGATGAAATGAGAGTAGAGATTGAGAGGAGGAAACAAGAGGAGAGAAGAGTTGAAGGTAATTTTGATTATCCTTCTAATGATATTTTGAATGTAGGAAAGAAAGAGGGTGCAAAAAATTCTGATGCATGTGACATCAAGGAAGAGAAAGATGATTTTCTAATACGATTGGAAGAAATTGAAAGAGAGTGGAATGAGAAAAATTTAGCTAATGCAAAGATTGCAGCCAAAGGTAAAGAGGTAATTTCATATTTTAGTACATGTTTTGATGATATTGAGAATGTAGAAGTAGAATAAAAGGTTGTAGCAATAAATCCTTTGGAAGTAGATAAGAGTGGTGAATAGACTAAGGTGAAAGTGAAGTTTTCTTATGATTGTTTGATTGAAAGTATTGAAGATGAAGATTCCTTGATAACAAAGCTTGAAAATTTGTTACAAAATGTGGAGAATGAATATATGGATTGTGGTACTAATAATGAATTGAGTGTTGAAGATCAAATTGCAGTAATAATATGTCTTTTAGAAGGCATAATAGGAGTGCTAAACTACATTGCAAATCAGGTAAAGGGAGAGGAGAAAGGTAAAACGAAAACAAAGGTAATGAGGTACATTTATTTTGTTGAAGGTGGAGGTATATGCTTGGTTGTTAATTCTATTGGAATATATTGGTGGGAGGTCAGATTAAAAGTTTTGAAATACATGAAGGGTAGAGGAGTAAAGATGAAAGGATATAATACTATAATCTTGCAGAATTTGATGAATAAGAAGATCCAAATAGATAAGGAAATGAGATGGATCCAGAATAGACACAAAGTCTACAAATGTTTTTGAGTGCAACTTAGGAAAATTTTTTCTTCTATCGCAAGTGTTTGATGTAGGAGCATCCATGACATTGTTGCTATCCTGTGTCAACAAATAAATATTTAATTTTAATTGAAATTTTTGATGTGCTTTGAATTTCATATTTTGTCTCATGAAATTCATATTTTGATGTGCATTTGGATGTTATGCATGTTGAAAATTTGAATTTCAAATTTGGAGTTAATTTGGAGAAAGTAGGATAGGTGGAGATAATGGAGAATATGTTTTAAAAGAAAAAATCCTAAAAAAGAAAGGAGGGGGGTGTGTGTTTATTGGAGACATCCAATTAGATTTATAACTCCACTTTGAAATTCCACAACCCCTAAAAAATAGGGATTTTGGAGGTGGGCACCTAGTTTGGAAAAACCAAATTTTTGCTTTATTCAAGAAAGCAATAAAAGCACTGCCTTCCATAATCAACAAGTCTTGAAGTTGGAAAGTTTATTTATTCAATTTATTTTATTCCATTTAATTTAATTACATATTTCAAGAGGTTGGCGTTGATTTTATGGGAGTGGGTTTTGAATGTGAAGAAATTCAATCAAATGCATTAAAATTTTATTTCATGTGAAAGACCATTTGTGTAAAAAGGTAAAATCAATTCATTTGAAGGATCTCTTTCTCTAGATTGAAGAGGAAGACACAGGGAGGCATGGTATACCTCTATGAAAGGGTTTGTGAAGGTGTTGTTGCAGATTGGAGTTGGTTTATAGAGGCATAAACATCATCAACAACTGGAGATTGAAGGGTGTTATTGTTGAGAGTGGTTTATTATTGCAGGTGTTGGAGAGTTTGAGGAAGGCTTGTGGAAGCCATATGTTGTTGTAATACACCATTGTTGCAGGTATAAGATCATACCTAAATCATATTTGGATTTTTAATGAGGAGCTAATAGGCTTGGCCTATTGTTTTGTAATGTTTTAAATTTTAATGAGAATTTCTATGATTTTGCTTGCATAAATTGGGTGTTCAGATCAATCCTATTTTATGATGTATAAATAAGATTGGTGAAGGTTGATTATTGGTTTGAATATTAGTTTTGATACTAATTTTATTAGCTGAAGAAGCTGCAATATTGGTAAAATCAATTTGGAGAAGATTTTGTAGTTGTTGTAGGCGGTTTTGAATGAACAAACTTGTGTTCATGTTGCATATTTTTAAATATGATTTGTTTTTTATTAGAGGTAAAATATGGGTTTTGAAGGGGCCCAGAACCATTTACATTAGAAAGTAGCTAAAATATAAGAAACTGTCATAAAGCAAAAAACAACCCAACAACAGTGACCCAACAACAAAAAGTCAGCCAAAAAGGAGGACCCCACCAACAACACTACATGCTTTTTAGAATATCCACCACCTCCACGTCGTTAGCCCTAGCCTTTTGAGATTCTTCAAAAACATTAGAAATTTCCTTCCCATATGGCCCAACTCGAGCTTTAGTTTTGTTCCTAGTCCTAGCTCCAAGTCCATCCATATATACCTCAGAAATCAAAACCATACCTTTCTCCCCACCCTTCCCAACAACACCCTCCTCCTCCATCGGCTTACCAGCAGCACCAACCTCTTTAGCATGAGCACTATCTTTACACTTCTTAGCACTAACCACAGGGGATGTCACAATAGTGGATTCAAATTTACCACTAGATTTATGCACCTCCCCACCTCTCATCACAGTATCCCAATTTTTCACCATTTGATCCTCAAGATTGAGGATTCTACCCTCAAGGTTCTGTTTCATTTTGAGAGTTTCCTCCACCACAGTATCCACCACAGTGTTTAGGGAGTCAAACAACTCATCTATCTGACTCTGTACAGAGGACCCCTTAGCCTTACTCACCACACCCCTAACTTTGACATTAGTTTTATTGAATTCATGAAAAAACCATTTAAAAAGCTTGAACAAGACAATGGAACCCTCACGAGCAGTTCCAAGCACATCAGAAAAATATTTTCTATCAATATTAAAAACCCCTTTCCCTAAAGCATCTTCCTCCTTAGAGGAACTAACCCTTTCCTGACCAACATGGGTATCCTTACCTTTTTCAATAGCGACCGGAGTCTTGAGTTTGCGGATGGAACTCACTATCTCCTCCACCACCACCTTTCTCTTCTTAAGCCTCTCCACATCCACATCTTGGGTTTCCACAACAACATCAGCATCCCCAACCTTATCTTTCAGCTGCATATCCGGGTTTATACTTGGGGAATCATTAGCATAGAGGCCACCCGCAATAGTGAGAGGAGATACCTTTTCCAGAATTTGACCTGCAGTCCTCAGGGCCCATTTCTTCCTGCTACCCTCCTTCGAATCTTCTTCTACCTGGCTACAGGGGGTGGCAAGGACCCCTCACCATACAGATCATTCTTCACCATCGCACCCCTAGTCAGAAAAGCAATAGCCACCTCATCACTACAAGTCAAATGACCCTCACTAGCACAAGTTTCCCCTTTTTTCATCTTTCCTATAGTAGGGCAATGTGGACCCCTCTCCAAAGAAGCAAGAGAATCAGGAATGAAGTCCACATCCTCCTCTAACTCTGACTCTTTTTCCAAAATCAATTTCCTTTTCTTGCCTTTTTGTTGGCTAGTGCCTCTTTAGAAGTAGTCTCATACTCCTCAGCAGGTTTGGTCTGTTTACCCTTTGGGGTAATAATAGGTTTAGCCACATTTTTAAAATATGATTTGTTGCATTTCCAACGCGTTTTATTTTTTTTAGAGTAGTTGTATGAAAAAGGGGGTATGTGTGTTATCCTCTTACATCACTATCCATCCCTCTTTCCCTCTCCCTCTTCCTAGACCAAGCTATATCTATATCTCTCTCCCCTATTTCTATCTCTCCATGTTTCTACTTCTATCTCTCCCTTCTTTATCTTTGTCTCCTTATCTCTCCATATCTCTACCCTTATATCTCTCCCTCTCTCTATATATCACTTTCTATCTCTATCTATATAGGAGTGAATTTTCACCCCTTATGCAAATTCCCCTTTTACACATCCTCACCTTAGAAAATAAAATCCAAAGGAAAAATTCCACATCACCCAACTGCCTTCCCTCCACTTGGCATATGTATTTTTTGTCAGTGAGAGAATTTTTGTCAGGGTGCACGCACTACGTGCAAACATCCATGCAGTGCGCTACCATCCCTGATGGATTCCCACATTTGAAGTTGGCAAAGGTGTTACACATTCGATTGGGAACAATTTGTAACGTCCCTCTTCAACTAATCGACTCAAAAAATGGTAGATTCTTCCCTCTTCTCCTTTAAATTAATCCATTCTTCATTCAATCCATCTCTTTAAACATCTCTTCACAATTTCTCTTGCATTCTCTTAGCAACATATTGGCATTCTCTTAGCATTTTCCAGCATTCTCTTCACTCCCAAACAACACTTCAACACTCCATTGTAACAACAACACCCCATCAAATCCACATAAGCAAGTGCAAAGCAAGCCATAGCAGTGTGGGCTTGGAGTCTTGTGAGACCTCCTTTCATCACAGTCGAGGTTGTGGTGACCTTGCCAAGTTTGCATTCTCCTCCATTGGCTAGTGAGATTTTGGGTGGAGGTGGTAATGCTTCGCTCCTCTCCTTTGTGATTTGGTTGAGTAGCACTTTACTGTTTTGTAGTGTTTATTGCAACTTCTACTTTCTTTACCTCTTTATTGCATATTTCTATCTCGTTGCTATTTGGCTATCCATGGAGGTGGAAACACCAAAACGAGGGTCTTACTGAGGCAAACCCCTATATAGCCCCAACAATTTTCCCCTTCTTGCTTGTGTATAGGTGAGAGTACACATGGAGCTAGTTGGTGAATAGACACTTTTGTGAGGTTATCTTCGCCACCCTAGTTTTTGTTTACTTGCTTTATCACTTTAATCTTTATTTCCTGCACTTCCTCATTATGTTTTTACCATCTAGATTTACTAGCTAAGCTATTAGTTTGGTTTTTGGTAGTTTGTGTTGTGTCCACTTTTTCCTAACCGTATAGAAGGCAACGTGCCTGAGAGACACCAGTGCATCACACTGTCATTCCAGAATCGCACTACCGTCCTTAGATAGGGAGTTGTCTGAGGCACAGTATTGACACCAAAAACCATCTCACCTAGCCCAAACCTAAGTTTGAGATCTGCAAAGTGATTGAAGTACAATATAGTCCTCATCATTCTTGATTCTTGTCATAAAACACCTTTTAGAGTTAGGTAAGCTAGGGCAGCCCTTCACTCTCAACTCTCTGTGACCTAGAGCCTTGACGTGGTTGGTCCCCCTCTCTTAAATTTTTGGTGAAGCCAATGTGAACCAACATTTGCCTATTCTTTGGTGTTGAGACTTTTCCCTTGTACCTTGTAATTGTTGTAAGCTTGAGTGTTGTGAAGGTTTATGAGCATCATAACCCAGTCCATGAATTTCGGGTACATTGTAGGAGAAGTGTGTGACACCTTCCAATGGAGAGGATGAAGGTCACTTCTAGTTTCTCTATAGGCCTTTTTTCTGGATCTGTCATTGGTCTTGCTGCTTAGGAGTAGTTGTTGAGGGGTGAGGCAGGGTTCTCCAATGAGATCGACCACATCCCCACTCCTCCTACATCTTCTACACCATTGTCAGTAGACAAGCATTAGGTCGTTCACATTCCTTTGGGATATATCTCTATCCTTAGCAAAGGACTAGGTGACTTGGAGAATCACCTAGAAAAGGACTTGAAGATGGCTAGAGCCTCTCTGGTTATTAGTGAAACAAAGTATATGGTGGGAAAGGACTGAATAGGCATAGAAATCCTGGCTAGTCTCTCTAGTCTGACTGAAGCGTGTGCCCCTCCAAACAACCCTAACATCATACAAGGGGCTGCTCTCAAAGAACTTGAGAGATAGTTAGGAATGTCAATGCCTCCCATGTCTATGTACATGGATGACATAGTCCCATCGATCAACATCCCCTCTGCCTTTGAGAGATTCAAAACTATCAAAGCGAACAAAATACCCTTAGGTTTTAATTTCATCCCTCCTATCACCTCTAGTGGTGGAGGTTTTGGCAGGTAGAATGGTGGAGGCTTTGGTAGTGGTGGTGGCTTCGGTGGTGGAAGTGGCAGTGGTGGAGGTGGTTTTGGTGGAGGCCATGGTGGTGGCTTCGGAAGCAAAGGTGGCTTTGGTGGAGGCCCTATTGGTGGTGGTGGCTCTAGCAGTGGTCCCAACGGTGGCCCTATTGGTATTTCTGGAGGTGGCTCTGATGGTTGTTCTGGAGGTGGTTCCACTAGACCTTTGTCATCCCAAGACCCTATTATGAATACTCTTCTTCAAAATATGGGTAGGATGCAAATCCAGCTGGTGATTCTCTCCCAAGACTCTACCCAACCCATCTTTTAACCCTTCTTCTGACATAGTCCATTGTCAGTAGCAATCCTAAACACTCCCTTCCCCCAAGGAATGGAGATTCCCAAATTCAAAAAATATTGGGGAAAAGGGGACCCATAAATGCATGTGTATGCCTTTAATTCTCTGTGTACAAAATTCTTCCATCATGATACGTTGATGGAAAAATTATTCCCCCAATCTCTTAAGGACACAACGCTTGAATGGTACTATTCCTTACCTGACAATTCTATCTTCTCATTTGATCAACTTGTAAATCAGTTTCTCTGATAGTTCCAATCCAACATCAGAACTGAAGATGACCTTTTCGGATCTTGTCTGATGAAAACAAGGGGATAATGAGAATATTATTGATTTCATAGCATGGTATCAAAATCTCTTCTCACAGATCTCATATCCACTATTCGATTTTGATGTGCAAAAGGTATTCATATGTAACTTGCAGAGACCTTGGCAACAAAAATTTTCCCTTATGAAGTACCCTTCTTTTGTGCATTTGTGTGCTGCATTATGAGAATATCAACAAACAATAGTTTAGTTTAGAGGATCCTCCTCACACTCCCGTTCAGGAGGGGAGTCCATTGTATCAATCTCTGCATAGGGTAAGGCTTTTGTGAATGTAGCAGCTGCTATGAATGATAATGGCCTCAGATGCAACAAAAAGTTCACAAAGTTAGCAAAATCCTATTCTTCCATCTTGCAGAAGTTGTTAAACGATAAGATCATAAACTTGGAGAACCCTAAACCTCTCAAGGAACCTTACCCTAGTTGGTGTGACATGAATACCTTTTTTCAGTACCATCGAGTTAACTGGCATGATACCGAACATTGTATGCACCTACGTCACAAGATATAGGACTGCATCAAGGAAGGTACTATTCATTTCAATGGAAGTAAATAAAATGCAAACAAATTGGTGGTGAAAGCGAATAGTGAGTTGAAAATATACATTGACTCATTTCCATCACATTCTTCCAACATGATTATCGATCCCTCTGATTCTACCACTCAGCCTGAGGCGTATGTTAACATGGTCACGATTACTCCTATCGTGCAGCCTACGATTAGCTCGTCGGACGTGACATTCACATTGTAGGATCTTCCCTTGAACAACAAGCCCCTCCCCTCTACATTCCCACTCACCTTAATGGAAACATTTTGACAGGGGTCTTGGTCAACCTCGTGAGTCAAGTGAATGCCATTATAGAAGAGACGTTGTGGCTTAATTCATTGCATAGAAAGGAGTACGGAGAAACAAAATCTACCATTCGTATGCACAATGGTCTTTGTCTAAATCCATATGGCTCGATTACTCTATCTTTCTTAGTTGGACCTAGGGCTATAGAAACAATTTTTGATGTTATTCCAGAGTCAGACCTATTCAGGTTGAAGTTAGGCATACCTTGGCTAGCTTCCATGAATGGAATCACCTTTGTCATTCATAAGTGTTTGAAATTCTCCCATGAAGGTGTTGTGCACGTAGTGCACAACATTGCATACCAGCTGTTGGTGTCCCATGGGGGTCACTCATTGGATCATTTTTGGCCTGCCATGGTTGGTCTACTCCCCCCAAGAACATACCTACTTTACAAGAATTATGTGAAGTATAAGACCAATGACAAGGGACAACTGAAATTGACCCTTTTGATGGCACAACAAGCAGCTGCCTCCTCTTCTTGAAAGGGAAAAGAGAAGCTACCCCCTCCTTGGGATGGATCTCCCATTCCTCTTTCCAGAGAAGAGTTTTGGAAGAATATGCGTGGATTTTACCCATTAAGTTCGATGGTGCCTACTTGGCATAAACCCAAGATTAGGATATCAAATCTCCCCACTAAGCCACCTTGACCTTAGTACTACTTGTATGGAAAGGGAAAGGGTCCCTATGGGGAATCCTCTATGTCTTGGCCTTTGCGACCTCCCACCACTTCTACTCCTAAAGCAGTAAATGAGAAGAGGCCCGTTGCCGAGGAATTAGAGTTGATTCCCCCTGTTGTTTCTCAATCTATTCCTCCTACTCCCATTCAGGAGCTTGTCCCTCCACTAGAATCAGTTGTAGTGGATAGTCCCATGGTTGAGCAAGAGCCTTTTGTCCCTTTGTAGCCTTCAGTCTCTAGCTCGAAGAGTTGTAGAAATTCCTTGTGCGTGAGCGCAAACGCCGATGAAAGGCTCTTGCGGCTGAGCAGGCTACTTTGTAGAAAATGGAAGAGGATTCGATCACCCTTGCTTCAAGGCCTCTTGATGTGTCCTCCTCTCTCCTCCCCTCTACTTTCGTTCAACCAAATTCAGTCTCACTTCTGGATCTTGCTATGAGTGTAAGTGCACCTGACCCCAAAAAGGTGTAGGTGTTTATCAACCCTTCAGTTGATCCACCCTTGTTGATGTCCCTTCTAGACATCCCATCGTTCCCTAAACCCATGGATATGTTGAATACTTTGGTGGTATATGCTGTGATTTTCTCCTCCTCCTCCTCCTCCTTTGTGCCTCTTGCCTCATCTGTGGGGAGTTCACATCCCCTGACGAAGAAGAAGGTAGATGATGTCCCTTCTAGCAATGGAGGGCATAAGAGGATCCCACCTTGTCTAAAGGGTGGTCCTATGCTAGCTTGTTCTGTCTTAGTGATGGAACAAGTCTCGACTTCCCCTGAGTTTGTCACCACTCTCAAGTCATTCAGTGAGCCAAGCGGTGAATCTTGGGCACAACCTTCTTTGTCCATTGAGGTACGACATGGCACTTTAATAAAGTGCATGTTTAACTCTCTAGATGAAGTTTTGACCTTGTCAGTAATCTTCGAAAAATCACTGACCATAGCTCCACAAGAGCCTAGTAGAGAAGACCTTGTAGGACATTCTTCCTTAGCCCTTGTTGCGGGAGGGTCAGAAGCTCCTCCTCTTAATATTCCACCATTACAGGCTCGTCCTCCTTCCCATTACAATGATCTATATTGGGAAGTGAACAACCTCTTGGTCGATGAGTATTAGGGGGAGGAATCTTCTTTATATTTAGATTAGATGTGTGTGTGTTGTGATGCATTCCCCCATGCTTGCGTTATGTGTTCCTGGATGACCCTTATCACCCTTGTTGGTGCTCAGATATAGTTTTTGTGTCATAAACCTTCCTCTATTTGTATCATCATTCTTCCATGTTTATGTTTGATTTTTGGAAAATTGGGGATGATGCAAAGTGTTGGGGGAATTTAGGCTTCCCTTCCATGTTGACTCAATTTTTTATTTTCACTTTGTCTTCTCATGCATTCTTCACATGGTCTGATATTGTAGGGGGTTGATGACAATTCATTTATATACTATTATTATACTTATAAATATTTATGAGCAGCTCTAACCCTGAAATATCAGATCACCCTTGTGCCCTTTGTTTGTGATGTATTTGTTTCTTTCATGTGTGACAACACCATTTCTATGGTACTTTGATTTTTGGAAAACACATTCGATTGCCAACAAATATTTTCTTGAGAATCGTTGCAATCCTTTTCAAAAAATTGCATTCTCGACTTGGACCCCTTACAGAATGTGTTTCCTTCATCATGGGTTCGCAAAGAAAGAATTTGAGAACTTTCCTTTGAGGTGGGAGTAACCTTTACCTTCCCCTCACTAGGGGGAATTTTCTTCATTTTGAATTCCTTGATGAAGTGAACATCTTTCGAAAGGATTCCTTGGTGATAAATTGATTTGAGAAGAAACATCTCTTTCACACTTTCAAACAACGTTTCCCTTGAGTGGACTCCTCTTCACACCGGGTTCTCGAGGGACCCCTTTAAAAGCCTTCTGACTTATTGACGGTTTGTGTGACTTTCTGCTTATTTTCCTGCATGACCGCTTTGTTTTTTCACATGCTTTATCTATGGGTGAACATGTCGCTTTGCAGGTGCGCCTGTGAAGCTGCTATCTGATTTCACAGAGTCCCTTTCTCTAGGTTTCCTCCAAGTGAGAGATCTTGGGGGATACCTCCTTGCAAGTTTGTGGGCCTATAAGGTGCGCACACCTCTGGGCTTCCTCCATGTGAGAGATCTTGGGGGTTGCTCCTTTGCAGGTTTGCGGGCTTGTAAGACACTTATTTCATCAGGTTTCCTCCATGTGAGAGATCTTGGTGGATGCCTCCTTGTAGGTTTGCGGGCCTATGAGGCGCTGACTTCTTTGGGTTTCCTCCATGCGAGAGATCTTAGAGGATACCTCCTTGCAAGTCTGTAGGCCTGTAAGGTGCTTACTTCTTTAGGTTTCCCTCATGTGAGAGATCTTGGGGGATACCTTCTTGCAGGTCTGCGGGTCTATAAGGCACTTACTTCTCAGGGCTTCCTTCATGTGAGAGATCTTGGGGGTTGCCTCCTTACAGGTCTACGGGCCTATGAGATGCTTTCATCCTACCAGATTTGTCCATGGTTGGTCTAAGGGCCTTCGGTGTACTTTGTGTAGCTTCATAGTTTTGCGGAGCTATGGAGTCCTTTTCTTCGAAACTCCTCAAGGAGAGTACCCATGGAGTCCTTTGCCTGCCTTGCACTTTCGAGTTCGTCGGATCATGGTCTACTTCCTCGATGGTTCAGGTATAAATTTCTAACCCTACTAACTCTTCAATCTACTTTATTGAAGCACTCATCAATATTCATGCTCGCTAAAGTGGGGGAAAAATGTATAGGAGAGAATTTGCACCCCTTACACAAATTCCCCTTTTACACATCCTCACCTTAGAAAATCAAATCCGAAGGAAAAATTCCACATCACCCAACTACCTTCCTTCCACTTGGAATCTTTCTTTTGTGTTGGTGAGATAATTTTTGTTGGGGACACACACACGACGCACTGTCGTCCCTGACAGATTCCCACGTTTGAAGTTGGAAGAGGTGTTACACATTCGATTGGGAATGATTTGTAACATCCCTCTTCAACCAACCGACCCCAAAATGGTAGATTCTTCCCTCTTCTCCTTCAAATTCATCCATTCTTCATTCAATCCATATCTTTACACATCTCTTTACAATCTCTCTTGCATTCTCTAAGCAAAAAATTGGCATTCTCTTCACTCCCAAGTAGCACTTCAACACTCCAATGCAGGAGTAGTACTCCATTAACTCCACATAAGCAAGTGTGAAGCAAGCCATAGCAGTGTGAGATTGGAGTCTTGTGAGACCTCCTTTCATCATAGTCCAGGCTGTGGTGACCTTGCCAATTCCACATTCCCCTCCATTGGCTAGTGAGATTTTGGGTGGAGGTGGTAACACTTCAATCCTCTCCTTTGTGATTTGGTCGAGTAGCACTTTACTGTTTTGTATTGTTTATTGCAACTTCTACTTTCTTTACCTCTTTATCGCATATTTCTATCTCATTACTATCTGGCTGTCCATGGAGGTGAAAGCAACAAAATAGGGGTTTGACTAAGGCAGACCCCTATACAGCCAAAATAATTTTCCCCTTCTTGCTTGTGTGTAGGTGAGAGTACACATGGAGCTAACTAGCGAATAGACACTTTTGTGAGGTTATCTTCGTCACCCTAGTTTTTGTTTACTTGCTTTATCACTTTAGTCTTTATTTCCTGCGCTTCCTCATTCTATTTTTATTGTCTAGTTTTACTAGCTAGGCTGTCAGTTTGTTTTTTGGTAGTTTGTGTTGTGTCCACTATTTCCTGACCGTATAAATGCCAGTGCACCTGAGAGATTCCAGTGCACTGCACTGTCATCCCAGAATTGTGTTGCCGTCCTCAGACAGTGAGTTGTCTGAGGCACAGTACCGACTCCAAAAACTAGCTCGCCTAGCCCAAACCTAAGTTTGGGATCTGCAGAGTGATTGAAGTACACTATAGTCCTCATCATTCTCGATTCTTGTCATAAAACACCTTTTAGAGTGAGGTAAGCTAGGGAAGCCCTCCGCTCTCAACTCTCTGTGACCTGGAGCCTTGATGTGGTTGGTCCCCCTCTCTTACACTATCATTACCTTTCTATCACTCTATATATCCCTCTTTCTTCGTCTCTCCCTTTTCTATCACAATTTCTCCCTCCCTCTCTCATATCTCCCCCTCTCCCTCTCCATCTATATCTCTATCTTCCTCTCTCCCTCTCTATCTATCCTTCTCTCCCTCTCCCTCTTCCTAGACCTCTATATTTATATATCTATTTTCCTCTCTATCTCTTTCCTATCTCTATCTCTTCATGCTTCTCCTTTTATATCTTTCTCTCTTTATCTCTATCTCCTTATCTCTCCATATCTCTTTACCTCTATATCTCTCCCTCTCTCTACCACTCTCTATATATCACTTCCTATCTCTATGTTTATTTTTGTATCTCTTCATCTCCCCCTCTCTCCATATCCATCTCTATCTTCCTCTCACCCTCTATCTCTACACACCTCTCCCTCTCTCTATCCATCTATCTATCTCCCTCTCTCTCTTCTTAGACTTCTATATCTATATCTATTTTCCTCTTTATCTCTCTCCCCTATCTCTATCTCTCCATATTTCTCATTCTATCTCTCCCTCTCTTTATCTCTACCTCCTTATCTATCCATCTCTCTAGACCTACACCCCTCTCTCTCTCTCTCTCTCTCTATCTCTCTCTCTCTCCCCCTCTCCATCTCCCTCTCCCTCCCTCCCTCCCTCCCTCCCTCTCTCCATATCTGTCTCTATCTCTATTTCTCCATCCCTCTCTCTATACCTCTCTATATATTACTTCTTTATCACGTCCTTTCTCTCTCTTACCCCCTCTATCTCTATCTCCAGATCTCCCCCCTCTCCCTTTGTATCTATATCTCATTATTTCTACCTCTCTCTCTTAAAATCACTCCATCTCTCCCTCTATCTCTCCTCCATATCTCTCTCCCCCTCTCTCTCCTATCTCTCTCTTTATATCCATATCTTTCTCTATCTATATCTCCCTATTTCTATAATTCCTCTCTCTATATACTTCTATATATATATATCTCTCTCCCTCTCTACATATCTCTCTCCCTTTCTCTACCTCTATCTCTCTATCTACCCCCTCTCTACTTACCAACCTCCCTTTCCATATCCCCCTCTCTCTCTCCCTCTCCCCCTCTTTATATTTCCTTATATGTCTATATTTCTATCACTCTATCTATCACTCTCCCTGTCCCTCCCTCTCTCTCCCATGTTCCCTTTCTCTACCTCTCTCCATATACCACTTCATATCTCTATGTTTATCATTTTATCTCTCCATCTCCCCATCTCCCCATCTCTCCCCTTCTCTTTATCTCTCCCTCTTCCTCTCTCCTTCCATCTCTTCCTGTCTGCCTCTATATATTTATCTCTCTATATCTCTCTATCCCTCTCTCCAAGCTCTCTCTTAATCTCTCCCTCTCCCTCTCACCCTCTCCCTCTCCCTCTCCATCTTCATCTCAAGATTTATCTTCCACTCTATCTCTCTTCCCTATCTCTATCTCCTCACCCCATCTCTCTATATATCTCCTTCTATCTCTATCTATTTTTAACTCCATCTTTCCCTTTGTATCTCTAGCTCTCCCCATTCCTCTATATCTCTCTATCTCCATCTATATCTACACTTACCTCCCTATCTCTCTCATTGTTTATCTCTCCATCTCCCTCTCTCTAATTCTTTATATATTTCCCTCTATCTCTCTATATATTTTTCTCCCTCTATCTTCATTTCTCCCTCTATCTCCCTCTCTCCCTCTCCATACATCCCTATATCTCTCTCTCACTCTTCCTATAAATCTATATCTATATCTCTATTTACCTCTCTATCTCTCTCCCCCTATCTCTATCTCTCCATATTTATCCAACTATCTCTCCCTCACTTCATCTTTATCTTCTTATTGTTGTTAATGGAGCTCAATTATCTTCATACTTTAGATGTTTTGTTGCAATTGTGTTTAGGTACTAGTTCTTAATGAAGGGGGTGAAGGGCCTTGCCTCTCCACTTTTGATGCTAGGGGAAAACAAATTTTTTTGGAGCCCCTCTAGCAGGGTTTGGGGGTAGTGCCCACAAAGGTATTTTAAAATAAATTGCCTTGTAAAATAGAATAATCTGTCCATCTCTCCCTCTCTCTTTATCTCTTCATCTTCCTCTCTCCTTCCATCTCTCCATATCTCTCTATCCCTCTTCCTCTCTCTCTCTCTCTATCTCTCCCTCTCCCTCTCCCTCTCCATCTCTATCTCCCTCTCCCTCTCTATCTCTATCTTCCTCTTTATTTTTAACTCCTCACCCCTCTCTCTCTTTATGATAGACATAACACAAGTGCATTATAATGTGAGCTCATTATAATATGAGTACATTATAAAGTGATTGTGTTATGACTTGGATGGACCAAAAAGTAGTTGCGGCCACTTTTTGGGCCCCTATATTTCTGCAAACACCCCTAAATAGATAAATTATTTGATCTCAATCATGTTCCTTGTCATCAAAATGTTGTTATGACATTCATATACTTAGATCCCAACCAATTCATTTGGTATAATTATCTTTGTGAAGATAAGAAAAAAATGGATGTGTGGTTACTTGGTGTATTTTACAGGAGGAACTCACTACACATTATGGTAGTAATCTCATGGATAGATACTCCAACCAATTTACCATGTTAAAGAAAACAAGTACAATCAAGGATCATATTTATCAATTCTAAACTTTGTCTTTAAGAGTGGAGAATGTTGCAAAGATTTTTTTTGAAAATTAGATAAATCGATCCCTTGCTTTTTGGTTATATGCCTTATCCTCATTCTCATCAAATTTGGAAACTACAAGACTATATATTTGTAGATATCTTTCCTTCCTATTTAATATAATAAAAATATTGTGAGCTCTTGGATATCTCTTAGAGACTAACTTTGTTCTAGTAATTAATTTTAAATACATTTTCATTTACAATTTTTTATATAATCACATTCATTGCACTAGATTTTGGGTTATACATCTATACATATTCTAAAAATTCTACATGTTTTCTAGATTCTTTTGTTTATACTCTCCTTGTACCCACCTCTCATTTTGTCCCTATGAATACTCATGTCATTGTGCCTAATTATTTTTCCACTTCTTATGTTGTCATCCTACCCTCATCCTCTTTGTGACCAAACTATGTGCACTCCACCCTTTATTTATCATTTTAAATTTAATACACCTATTAAGACACCACAGAAAAGAGGATTTAGATAACATGTAATTTTTTTTTAAGGAATAAGTGGAGGGAAAATGAATATAAAATATAATTATTTGAAAGAGAAAATGAGGCTACATGGGTTAAGCATAAAATAATCTATATGCCATCAAATGATGATCAACAATGAAAAAATGTATAATCTACAAAGGCATATGTGGTGCAACATATGAAAGGAAATTTGTAGTCATATAAAAATATTTTCACACTACCCCATGAAAGAAAAATATACAAACAAGTATTCAAAATCCACAATGCAAAAGAAGAGACAAACATACCATCAAGATGTCACAATATGTACTTTAGGAAAACCCTCATGAGAGAAAAACCAAAACTTCAAAATCACTTACACTCAATGTATTATCTCATGAACAAATATTACAATACACTTGGAGAGTCTCCATGAATGCTTCTAAAAAATTAAGCTCTCTACTTGCACTCCACACATTATGCAAATGAGAATCATGTAAACACACATTTCAATATATGCTTCCTCTAATCACATATGCAAGCTACAAGAGATGCTCAATCTAGCCAAATAACCAACCTTTACAACTAGCCATGTGCTTTCTTTTATAGAAATAAGCTTGTAAAAAACCACCAAGTGGTATTACATAAATTATGTGTCTAATACCATTAGCTTACAAAATTATGTCCCCCTCATTCACTTTTTGGTACTAATTTTTTTCAATATTATTATTTTTCCAATGTGAAAACTCACATTAAATATTTATCTCAATGTTACATACAACATATAAAGTGACCAAAAAAAATTCTAACCCATGCGATGCACACATCCCTAGATACCTATATGTGCCACAATAATATGAATTTTATATTATAAACATTATGCAAGGTGAACAACACACATTTTCCCAACATCATACAATTTTTCCACATCGGGGTTTAGATAGATCTTGTTGCCTAAAAAGAATTTCTATGAATAATTTATTTTATATGCGCCAAGAAAAGATGAAAAAAATAAAGATGTTATGAATAATAGATATAGAAATGAGAGAGGTTATTATGGAGGGATCTCATATCCACTTGTAGGTATAGATAAAACATTCATAGATTGAATGGACTCTAAGAACTACTCTATCATAGATCAATAATTTATTGCTCATAGGGCTTTTAAGAGACTACCCCAAAATACTGTAGCTTGGAAGGATCAAGAGATCAATAGAATGAAAGAGGGCCTTCAATAACATTCACCCGCCCAATCAGATGTGTTGGTGCAATTGGTTTTGGGCCATAATGCATGAAACACAAAATATGTATGTTGGAACATTTATATTGCTCTCAAATGATATTTTTTGCAAGAATGCATTTGTTATTGGCATGGTCAAATGGTGTCGAGATGAAAAAAATTGAGAGAGGTTATTATGGAGGGACACCATATTCATGTGTAGGTCTAGAAAAAATAATCAGGTACAAGAAACTTTGAGAACTAATCCATCATACATTGGTAGTTTTTTGCTCTCACAACTTTTGAAGGACCGCCTTAGAATAACGTAGCCTAGAAGGTTAGGGAGACTAATGGAATGGATGGGGACTCCCCTATAATTCACCCACTTATATGAACATTTTGGCACAATTGGTTTGGCCCCAAAATGCATGAAATTCAAAATGTTCCTAGGAGCACATTAACATTGCTCTTAGCTTATGCTTTTTGTAAGAATGCATTTGTTCTTCGCATAGTCAAATAGCGTTGAACTAAAAAAAACTAAGATAGGTTATTGTTGAGGGACCCCATTATATCCACCTATAGGTATAGAAAAAACATTATTAGGTGCCACAAAATTGAAGAACTACTATGATAGATTGAAATTTTCTTGCTCTCAAGGCTCTCAAGGGACCACTCTAATATCAAGGGAATGAATGGGGGCCTACCCTAGAAATTCCCTACCCATTTGGATGTGTTAACACAATAATTTTAGCTTCACAATGCATAGAACAAAAAGTATGTCTATTGGAACATTTACACAAATCTCAAATGACACTTTTTGTAAGAATGAATTTGTTCTTGGCATAGTTGTTTTGAACTAACAAAAATTGAGAGAGGTTATTTTGGAGGGACCCCATATCAACTTGTAGATCCAAAAGAAAATTGTAGGTACCACAAACTATGAGAACTATGAACATACCACTACTCTCTCTCTCTCTCTCTCTTATTCACTCCATCTCTCCTACTCTATATCTCCATCTCTCTATTTCTCTCTATCTCCTTGTCACTCCTCTCTTTATATATTTTTATCTATTGATGTAGAGCAAGAGATTTCATACCATCAACTTTCTATATTCTTGGCAATAATCAAGTACACAACTGAAATTCTTCATTCTTGAGGCAATCTCAATCCTTTAACCCTTAGCAACATGGGCCCAACTTACACAAATGGACTCCAATATCTATCAGACTTGGTAAATGATTTCAAAATGATTAGATTCATCCCAAAAAATCATTACAACCATACAAATATTAGACAACAATGATTTAAGGCCAACCATAAACAAACGATGTATAGCTTTGTTCAAACATTAAGAAAACCATGTTTCTTTGACCACTCTCCACCAAAATGAAACACACAATCTACCATAACTCATGCAAATGAATAAATGAATCTTTTTATTTTAAAGGGTCTTTAGAACATGTAAAAATAGAAAATTTCACCAATTTTTATCACTTTTTGATGGTGGAATAAAAAGATATGAATTTTTCTTATTTGCCAGAAACCCTAGTTCCAGAACTGGGCAGTCTTCACCAAAATTGTCATAAATCAATCAAAAACCAATGAAAATTGATAAAACAAAGTGAAAATTAAACTAGATTTACGTATCTAACATTTCCAATAGGTATGAGGTCTTTATTTGATCTGTACAATCCATACCATTTTCTGCAACAACGTGCAACTTCCAGAGAAAACAATCCCATAGGGCTGCTAATGGTAAAATGATCATAACTTTCTCGAAACTAAATGAAAAAAACACCAAACCAATTGAAAATGAAATCTGATTCATTCTTATATCAATAAAAATCAATTTTAGGTTTGCAAAACTTCATACAAATCTGTACCATGTAAAAGAACAGGGTAGAACATTAGAAATTACAGAAAAATTCATGTCTTCCTTCATAAATTCTTGTTCAAAACTACATTCCAACCCCCATTCGACTTGGAGGCCCATTTTTATGCTTGTAAAATAAAGTTATGCTCCAACCAACCTACAAATACCATTTAACAAATTTTAATAAACTTTTAAAAAGTTGTCATTTAACAAGAAGAGTTAAGACAACATTTGACAACTTTTGACAATGTTTTCATTTTTCAACTAAATGACACCAAACTTTCATCAATGACTCCAAATGACTTAAAAAATATATAAAATGGCTCATTCAACATTATTACAACATTAAAACACCTAATTTAATGAATTTATACAATGTGTCCTCATGGAGGCTTGAATGCAACAAGGTGCTCCTGCACCATTCTCCCCTTGAAGAAAAAACTCAAGTCCCTTGAGGGAGCAAAGAGTAAAAGACCCGCAAATAGAAATGAATCTTCACTATCACCAATAATCACAAAAAACTGTATCTTCATCTTAACCCATGGTTTTTTTTTCCTTGAAATTACAAACACAACAAGAATAAGGTATCTTCTTTCCATCTTCCTATCATGTACATGTTCAAACTCATCCATAGTCCCTGCACCATGATTTTCCTGCAACCATAATGTCTCTATTTCTACTGTCTCAAAATAACAACAAAATTCTACATGGAGAAAACTGAAAATTCCATTAGTCTCATCATGAAACAATGAAGTAAATATCTCATTCTCATACCTTGGTGGCTCAAATTGTAACTACAAATCTATTTCACCTTTTTCCTCTTCTTCTTCAAGTGTAGGCACCAACTCTCCATCATCTTCTTCTACCTTTACCATTGAATATTCTACTACATTTTATGTCTTCATGTCCCAAATGTCCATTTCTTGTGCATATACCTCAACAACATCATCTATACCTTCACTCTCATCATCAGAGTACCATATATAGCCTGCATCAAATCCTTGAAAATATGCATATATCTCATTAGCAAACAAATATGCAACATTGTTATTATCAACCTTATTATCAACAACATCTTGAGGATTAGTACCAACCTTATCAACAACCTCAACAACCTTCTCTACTTGTTCATCAAAAATTTCATCAACTACTTGATTACCAACAACCATATCATTCATCTCAACATCAATGTGTTCTTCAATAATCAAAGAAGTTTGTTCATCTTCAAACATAATTGGAATATCATGCATCTCAACTTGTAACTTACTTTGCTCAATGAACTTTACCCTTTCCTCATTTGCTTCCATCCTTGCTTTTCTTTTTATTCTTTTAATAATATTTTGTATGGGCCATTCAATTTTCTTTTTCATGGCAAAGTGCCAACTTGTGACTCTTTTGAGCAATTGATCTATCCTTTGCTTTAATTCTTCAATCTCCTTTTTCCTCATCTCTTCCTCTTTTCTCCTCCTTTCTTTTTTTTCCTCTTGTTTCTTCTTTTTCCTCTCATCCTCTACCAGCAAATATCTTCCCAATATTCTCACCAAATCCATCTTCACAAGCAAGTCTCTCCTTGCTTCTATTCAACTTTTCTCTGCCTTTCCTTGGCAACAATCAGGTTCTTGTTAACCTGCACACAACCACAACACAAAACCACAAACCAACACTAACCCAAACCTTTTACAGGGCTCTGATACCAATTTTATGTAGAGCAAGAGAATTCATACCATCAAATTTCTATATTATTGGCAATAATCAAGTACACAACTGAAATTATTCATTCTTGAGGCAATCTCAATCCTTTAACCTTGAGCAACATGGGCCCAACTTACACAAATGGACTCCAATATCTATCAGACTTGGTAAATGATTTCAACATGCTTAGATTCATCCCAAAAAATCATTACAACCATCCAAATATCAGACAACAATTATTTAAGGCCAACCATAAACAAACGATGCATAGCTTTGTTCAAACATCAAGAAAACCATGTTTCTTTGACCACTCTCCACCAACATGAAACACACAATCTACCATAACTCATGAAAATGAATAAATGAATATTTTTACTTTAAAGGGTCTTTAGAACATGTGAAAATATAACTTTTCACCAATTTTTATCACTTTTTGATGGTGGAATAAAAAGATATGATTTTTTCTTATTTGCTGGAAACCCTAGTTCCAGAACTGGGTAGTCTTCACCAAAATTGTCATAAATCAATCAAAACCCAATGAAAATTGATCAAAAAAAGTGAAAATTAAACTATATACACATATCTAACATTTCCAATAGTTATGAGGTCTTTATTTGATTTGTACATTCTGTACCATTCTTTGCAACAACCTGCAACTTCCAAAGAAAACAATCCCATAGGGTTGCCAATGGTAAAATGATCATAACTTTCTCGAAACTCAATGAAAAAAAACCAAACCAATTGAAAATGAAATATGATTCATTATTATATCAATAAAAATCAATTTCAGGTCTGCAAAACTTCATACAAAGCTGTACCATGTAAAAGAACAAGGCAAAACATTGGAAATTACAGAAAAATTCATGTCTTCCTTCATAAATTCTTGTTCAAAACTACATTCCAACCCCCATTCGAGTTGAAGGCCCATTTTTATGCTTGTAAAATAAAGTTATGCTCCAACCAATCTACAAATACCATTTAACAACTTTTAACAAACTTTTAAAAAGTTGTCATTTAACAAGAAGAGTTGTTATGACAACATTTGACAACTTTTGACAATGTTTTCATTTTTCAACTAAATGACACCAAACCTTCATCAATGACTCCAAATGACTTAAAACATATATAAAATGGCTCATTCAACATTATTAAAACATTAAAACACCTAATTTAATGAATTTATACATTGTGGCCTCATGGAGGCTTGAATGCAACAAGGTGCTCCTGCACCATATGTATCTTATCTATCTCTATCTTCCTATCTCTCCATATCCCTCTCTATCTTCCTATCTCTTTATATCTCTCCATATGCCTCTCTATCTATCTATATCTCCCTCTATCTATATCTATCCCTCTTCATCTCCCCTCTCCCTATTCATATATTGAGCTATCTCTCCCTCTCCCCTCTCTCCTCTCTCTCTTCCTCCCTCTCTACCTACATCTCTCCCTTTATCTACCTCTATCTCTCTATCTCCCCCTCTCAATACCTCTCCCCCTATCTTCCTCCCTCCCTCTCTATGTCCCCATCTCTATATCTCTATCTCTACCTCTATCTATCTTTCTCTTCCCATCTCTCTCTCTCTCTCTCCCCCTCTTCCTCTATATATCTCTATCTATTTACCTCTCCCTCTCCCTCTCTATATATTTATCTCTCCCTCTACATCTATCTATCTATCTATCTATCTATCTATCTATCTATCTATCTATCTATCTATCTATCTATCTATCTATTTATCTCCACCTTCCTCTCTCCTATCTCTCCCTCTATCCATTCCTCTCTCTTAGCTCTCTCCCCTCTCTTTCCCTCTCCCTCTTCTCAAACCTCTCTCTCTCTCTATATATATATATATATCTCTCCCTATATCTCTCCATATTTATCCTCTCTATATCTCTCCCTATCTCTATCTCTCCATATTTATCCTTCTATCTCTCCCCCTCTTTGTCTCTATCTCCTTATCTCTCCATCTCTCCACCCATATATCTCTACTTTTTCTACCTCTCTCTATATCACTTCTTATCTGTATCTTTATCTCTCTCTCTGTCTCCCTCCCCCCCCTCTCTCTCTGTCTCCCTCTCCTTCTCTATAACTCTTAGGAGCATAACATTATTTTTGGATGCATAAGTACACTTTGTGGTATCAAGTGAGCGAGTCAACTTTCCTTATTGATATGGCTTCATTCTCATTATCTATAATTTGTGGGATGAGTTATGGTTGTATAGGATTTGGAGTCTTTGGAAGGTTTTTGAGTTACCTTTGATTCAATTTGGTTCATGTTAAGAGGTGTTAGAGTATTGTTCTATCATGCTAAACCTAATCAAAATGCGGTCTCATTCCTTTTTATGATATTGTACTATGTCTCCTAGGTTTATTCCACATTATATACCTCTTTCCATGAACTCAAGATCTTGATCAAACTAATAAATCCTCCTAATGGGTCCACATGTCAGGATCTACAACCTAGGAATTAGGATAATATATGGTAAATGTAAAAAATATTTTAATTATCATAAAATGATATTTTATCCTCTAAATAGTTGGTTGCATTGAATTTTTAACTCATACATAGCTATAAAAAGGAAACATAGGTGCCTAAATTTGGATACATATCCTTTAAGAATATGTAGTTTTCCATACAAGACACTTAAGCCACTTATTTTGGCATTTTATTCTTGATTATTTCCTTATTTTTCTAAGGATGGGTGAGGATTTCTAATTTATCTAACTTTTTCATATGCTTTTTATTTCTCATCACATGTCATTAATGGTGGATTCATAATTTGTTTTATTTTCATTAGTTTTTTATGAATTATAGGAGGTAGATCATAAGAAAGGGTTAACATATTCTTTATGATGTAGGGAAAATGGAGGTAAAGGTATTAATACATTCAAGGAATTATGTAATTTAGGATTGCACCAAAGTTCAAAATTCATAACTAATATGTCTACCATCATTATGTTGGTAGTAGCAGTGTTTGTCATTGATGTCAAAGACGTCAGTTTTGGGGTAGAGGAACTTGAGGAGCCTTGGTGTCATATGCAAATGAGAAACTCATCATAGTTCATGTTGTTGCTTGTTCAAAGGAAAGTGAAGGTTCATCCATTGATTTTTATGCTTGTTCAAAGGAAAGGTTGATGGAGTTTGTTGATGCAATAATTGTGTTTGTTGGTGTTGATACAAAGGAACTTGATCATTCATTTCAAGGAACTTGTTCATGAGATTGCTTCTTTTCACATAATTTCTTCTTTACAATGCATATTGGTGGTGGAGTTGTTTATGTATCATTGTTTGTGATTGAAGCTTGTTCATTCAGTGATAGGTTTTTTCATATTATGATGTTGCAAAGGGTCATTTTCCATGTTGGTTTGTTGGTATTAGCGGAAAGGAAAGGATTATGCAAGGTGAGTTGCTTGATGTCACAATGTTTGCACATTGAGTGGGTTGGTAGTGATAGCAATGTAGCACAAAGTTGCTTCTTAATGTTGAGGATTTGATGTTGAAGAATTTTGTGTGTCAAAGCTAATAGAGGAATTGCAATGGTATTTGTATTGGTGTTGATGCTTGTTCATTCATCTCATCATGGTATTGATGCAAAGGTACATGGATTAATTTTTTCATACATGCAAGAATATGCTAGCAATAATGGTGTTCAAGGTGCTGGTGTGAATTGTCATTGTTCCTCATTGATGTTTGATGCAACAACATAGACATATACTTGTGAGTTGTCATTGTTCCTTCATTTCATTATGTTTCACAGTGGGAATGCAAAGAGGTCAACTTTATGAACAACATTTCAAGAGTTGCTTCTTTTCAAAGTGGTGCCATTGTTGATCATTTAAAGGTTTAGGATTTTGATTATTGAAGATTTTATAAAAAACCTAAGATCTAGGGTTTATCCCTTGTGAAGGTTTTACAAAGGAAAGAATGCTTTTTGTTTTAATTTAAAGTTGACTTGTTATTGAGGGTTAAAAGTCACTTAAGTGAATAATTGAGGGTCTTAAATACATTAGTTATCGACCCCTACACCTAGGGTCTATTGCTTCATTAGGTCAATGATCCTTTTTAAGCCACTTAAAAGTAAATCAATGGATGCTATTTAAAGTTTACATTAGCGATAGTCTGATATCAAAGGCTTATATTTAAACATTTTAACAATTATTTTCTGAAGCTAAAACTTGGACGAGAGTCTAACAGTCAGCCATGTTTTGTAATTGTTTGAAGAGGAAAAGATCAGTGATTAATGTGATGGCGCCAAACTGAAGATGAAAATTCCAGGTTGAAAGGATTTTTGAATTCCAATGATTAGGTGTTGTGTATTAGAGATTAAGATGATTTTGGTCATTTTTGGTGAGTATGGTTTTGTGTGAAAAAAGATAGAAATGTATAACAATAATTCTTTCTTGGTGATGCTGCTTTCATGATCTATACATGAAGATTGCAAATGGAGTTATGCTGTGATATGGGAGAATGAGGTAGATGGAGTTTTGCTAATGGAGAAATAAAGCAGTGATTTGTATTGAAACAAATAAACCATCTGAGTCTTACTAATTTCTTTTGAAGTGTGGTAAGTTTTCCAGTGAGGTATGGTGTTTAGCCAGTGAGGCACACAACTTGTAAATTGTAAGGTTTTAGCCAATGAGGCTTGTTGTTTAACTAGTGAGGCACAAAGCTTGTAACTTGTAAGGTTTTAGCCAGTGAGGCACACAACTTGTAACCTATAAGGTTTTGGCTAGTGAGGCCTAATGAAACTTATTTTTAGAGTGGTTTTTTACCCTTTTTGGGTTTTCCACTCATAAGACTTGTATTATGTCTCCTCTTGGTGGTTTGTCATATTGTGCTTGATTGGTCATCTTTGTTCAAGAATTATGTTCTGATTTGCATATCGTTGTGACTCCCTCAACATTCAATACCTATATTATTTGAAGTGTATTCAATGGATCTCTTTGCATAATACAAGTGAATTAAGTTTTGAAATTTGGTTTCTCATTAGACCACTGATTCAACCCCCTTCTCAGTGGTCCTATACTCCAACAAGTGGTATCAAAGCTTTAGGTCCCTTGCATAAGTTTAATCAACTTAGGAGATCCTGGTAGTGGAGTACTTATCATGGCTAATTAGGAAGGTTGTTCTACTTCCAAAGCACCACTATTTGATGGTTTTGGTTTTGGTTTTTGGAAATTTAGAATGGAGTCCTACTTATCTTCTCTAGGTTATGATGTTTGGGCAACAGTTGAAACTAAATATACTACTACTAAGGTACCTTCCATTGCAGATGAGAAAAAGGCCTATGAGTGTAATGCCAAGGAAAAAAATGCCATTTGTTGTGGATTGAATAATGATATACTTGTCAAGATTATGGATTGTAAATATGAAAAGGTTGTGTGGGATAAGTTATCTAGTATCTATCAGGGTGATGATAAGGTCAAGGAAGCCATGTTACAAACCTTTAGAGCCAAATTTGAATGACTAAGAATGAATGAAGAAAAAAAGGTTGCTGATTACCTTATGAGAGTTCAAGAGATAGTCAATTCTATCCGTGGTCTTGGTGAGTCCTTGGAGGAAAAAAAAGTTGTCAAGAAGGTTCTAAGGTCACTAACATCCAAGTATGATTCCAAGGTGTCTGTTGTAGAAGAAAGGGATATTTAAATAGACTTACCTTAGATGAACTTCATGGCACATTTACAACTTATGAGATGATAATTTTTAATGATGACTCCACAAGCAAAGAGGTTGCCTTTTAATCTTTCAAAAAGGACAAAGAGATAAATTTTGATTATGAGGAACTGAATGACAAAGAATCCACCTTTTTACGAAAACTAAAAAAAGGGTCAACAAAGTATAAGGGGAACCTTCAATTCAAGTGTTTCAATTGTGATAAGATAGGAAATTATGCTACTAAATGTCCCTATAAAGATCCTGAAAGTGATAAGGATTTGAATTTCCTAGGCGGCAACGGGTGGCTGGTTCAAAAGATGTTGGTTCTGGACTAGGGGATGGCCCCTCTGGCGACATGGCAGGTGAGAATGCAGACGAGGAAAAGGAGGGAGCAGTGTCTGAGGAATGGGGCCCAGAGAAAGGCGGGGATCCAGGTGGAAAGGTCGCATCTGAAGGTAAGTGTACCCCTAACTCTTCTTCAAAGGTTGGGGCTTGTGGGTCCGGGTGCCTTGGAAATCAAGTTGAGGACAATCCTCTTAGGGATCATCCACGTGAGGATCCTAAGAAGAAGTGGGTTTCACTTTTCGGAACCAAGTCGGTTGGAAAATCCATTTTTCCCCCAGTTAGTAATCTCTTCCCCGGAAAGCGGGAAGTTTGCTATTCTGATTCTGGATCATGTAATAGGCCATAACGTATCTCTAATGGAGTCGTCACTGGTTGGAAAGTGAATGGGTCCATGACCAAATATTGAGGTGGTCAGGGACTTTGTGAAGAAGAGATGGAGAGTCAAAGGACAAGTAGAGGTTGCGGCTCTACCTAAAGGTTTTTTCTCTTTTGATTTTTCTTGTGAAGAAGATAAAACTGCAGTTCTGTGTGGTGGCCCTTGGGTTATTGGAAAGTTATCTCTAGCTATTAGGAAGTGGTCTCCAAAAATGAACTTCTCGAATGCTTCCTTTGAGGCAGTACCAGTTTGGGTGTGCTTACCTAGGTTACCACTAGAGTTTTGGAATGAGGATGTGTTCAGAGGGATTACCAGCTCCTTTGGGGAACTTTTATCCATTGATGCTATGAATTCATCCAAAAAGAGGCTAGTTTTTGCTAGAATATGTGTGGGGGTTACCCAGTCTTCAGATCTCCCCTCGTCGATTGAGATAGTTTCAAAAATTGGAAAATGGACTCAGAATGTAGAGTTTGAGACTCTACCCTTTGTGTGTTTTACTTGCAAAAAAGTTGGGCATTGTGTGAAGAAATGCCCGAATAATAATCCTAAACCCAATGAGAAGGTGGTTGCTAAGGAGACTAAGATGTGGAAGGTTAAACCAATGGAGAAGCCTCAAGAGGAAGAGAAAAGTGTTGATTTACTTAAGTAAGGACAAAAAGTTAGTGGAGAGTGTAATCTCAGCCCGAAAAAAATGAAAGATGAGGACTGTTGCAAAGGATTTGATAATCTTGCAAACCCTGAAAGTGGGATCAAAGGCCTTGAAAGAGAAAAGGTTGATTTTAGAACCAAGGCTTCCTAGGAGGAGGACGAAAGAGTAGAAGGAGGGATGGATGAAAAGCAGAATGAGATCCTATACGTTATCCCAGATTCAATAACTGATAGTCTGGAGGATACTTCCCTCTCACACCAGAGCTTGGAAAGGGGGGTAGAGTTCTATGAGAGGTCAGGGGAGTCTAACTCTCCTAGTCATGTTGAGCCACAAAGCTCCCCTGAGATAGTGAAATCTACATTTGGGAATTCAACTAGTTCTCCCAAGGGGGGAACGAGGGCACCAATCCCCTATTACATAGAGCTGCTGCAACAGTTGATTTTATGGATGGGCAAGAGTTTATGGGTTTAGAGGATCTAGAGCTAGAAGAAGGAAACCTATACACTAAAGTTGAGAAGAATAAGAGTAAAAAGGGGAATAATACAGTGGGGGTTTCTACGAGAAATAGGGCCAAAGCGGATGTGGGAATGCCGAAAGGTTCAGGTAGAAAATCAACTAAATGACATAGAGAGCAGGAGTGCACTCAAAACATTGTGGATGGAACTCAAAAAACCATCCTGGATTTATGTAGAACTCCATCTAAAAAATGAAATTCATGTCATGGAATATTCAGGGACTAAACAGTTCCCATAAATAGGAAATTTTGCACAATTTTGCTAGAGACCATAAGCCGGATATTCTTATCATTCAGGAGACTAAAATGTCCAAAGATCGTGTGGAGTTGATTAAGATTTTTAAGAATGGTGGTGTTTAGGGCTGTAGTTTGGATGGTGCCTCTAGGGGTTTGGTGACCTTTTGGAATCAGGACCGTATTCAAGGTACTCCAATTTTGGTTGATGCTAATCATATGGCCACCAGATTTAAGCATATCAAAGATGACTTCAGTTGGATTTTTTCTAATATCTATGCGCCCAATAGTAAAACTGCTAGAAGGATTTTTTGGAAAAAGCTTGAGTCTTTTAGGTCATGCTTTTCAAATGAGAACTGGGTCATTATGGGGGACTTTAATACACCTTTGTTGGAGTCTAAAAAATTTGGTGGATCTCAAATTCAGTTGGATAGCAAGTTGGATTTGATGAACTTTATCAATTCTCAATGTTTGCATGATGTGGACCTCAAGGGGGCCACCTACACCTGGTCTAATAGGAGAGCAGAGAACGATCTCATTCAAGTTAGGCTTGACAGGACTTTAATTTCAGATAATTGGCTGAAGGACTATTGTTGTTCGTTACATGCTCTCTCCAGAATTGGCTCTGATCATTTCCCTTTAATTTTTATGGCTAAGTCTATGTCAGGTAAGAGGAACTTTCCTTTTCAATTTGAGAAAATGTGGCTATCTCATCCTAAATTTTTTAATTGCATTCATGAGTGGTGGAACATAAATGTTAATGGTATTGCCATGTTTAGAGTGGCTAAGAAACTTGGTGAAGTTAAATCAAAGATCAAGACTTGGAATAAGGAAGTTTTTGGGGATATTTTTGAGTCAAAAACTTCCATTCAACAGGACCTAAGGGATATTTAGGATTGTATCCAGAGAGATGGTTATATGGGAGATATCCTTCAAAAGGAAAATGAAATACTTTCTAAATATCATAATATTATCTCAAAGGAAGAGGATTACTGGAAATAGAGATCTATATGTGCTTGGTTTGCTGTTGGGGACAAGAACACCAGGTTTTTCTACTTGAATACCATGAAACATAGGGCCTCTAATCGTATTTCCTATATAATGAAAGATGGGGTCAAAATTGAGAGAGAGGAAGAGATTAGAGGTGAAGCTATTCAGTTCTTTGCTGACCTTCTTTTTGTTGGAGAAGAGTTGAATGTGGATGCTCAAAATACTCTTATTGAGGCTATTCCTAATGTATTGGATGATCATCAAAATAAGCTCTTGACGACTATCCCATCACAGGATGAGGTTAGGAAGGCAATTTTTTCTTTTGAAGGTAATAAGGCCCCTGGCCCTGACAGTTTCCCAATGTTCTTCTTCCAAGTGTTCTGGGAAATTGTTGCTGATGATATTACTAATGTTGTTAAAGAGTTTTTTGGGGCTAGGAAAATGTTGAAAGAGCTTGATGCCACCTTCATTAATCTTATACCTAAATTCCCTGGTGCTAACTCTTTTGATTCCTTCCGTCCTATTAGCTTATGCAACTCTTTTTACAAGATTATTTCTAAAGTGATCACTTCTAGATTGCTTGGGGTTCTTCCTATGCTGATCTCTCCTCAGTAGAGTGGCTTTGTTCTAGGTAGACAAATTTTGGACTCAATAATTATGGTTCATGAGAATATCCACTCTCTTGAAGTTTTGAAAAACCAAGGCTTCTTGCTTAAACTGGACATGGCTAAGGCCTATGATAAGATAGATTGGAAATTTCTGATTAAAGTCTTATAGGCTTTTTGGTTTTCTGAAATATTTCTACAATTGATATGGGAATTGATTTCTACCACTAGCACCTCAGTGATTATAAATGGGTCTCCTTCCTGTTTCTTTAAAGTGTCAAGAGGTGTTAGACAAGGGGATCCTATCTCCCCGATTCTTTTCACCCTCATGGTTGAAAGTCTTGGGAGGCTCATTCATAAAAAAGTGATAGAAGGTAGCTTGAAAGGTTTAAAACCCTCTTCGACAAACCTGGTCTGCTCTCACCAGCAATTTGTGGATGACACGATGCTTATGGGAAGTGCTCTTGTTGGTGAAGCTCGGGATTTAAAGAGTTGTCTTGTTCTTTATGAGGAAGGCTCGGGGAAAAATATTAATAGGACCAAAAGTTCCCTCTATTTTTTCAATACCCCTGAGCACATGCAGAGGAAGATTGCAAATATCTTGAGCAGTGGTGTTAATTCCCTTCCTTCAACGTATCTAGGCCTTCCTTTAGGGTCCAAACCTCTAGCCTCCTTTTGGATTTCTTTGGTTGATAGGTTCAACAAGAAATTAGCTAGTTGGAAAGGTGCCCTTTTGAGTCAAGCTGTAAAGTTCTGTTACTTAAGGCTTCTCTTTAGAATTTTCCCGTTTATGCCCTCAGTCTGTTCAAGATCCTGGCTAAGTTTGCTGACATTATTGAAAAGATCCAGAAAAGGTTCCTCTGGTCGGGGGTTGAGGAGAAGAAGAGGATTTCGTTGGTGGCTTGGGAGAGAGTGTGTAGACCTAGGAAGTCTGAAGGCCTTGGTCTGAGAAATATTAGAGTGTTTAATAAAGCACTCTTGGCTAAGTAGGTGTGGAGAAATTTTGCGGACATTTGGGAATGGAATTCTATTTGGCGTAGTAAATACTTGAGGGAGGTTGATTCCCTTCAAGATTTCCTTAACTCTCAGAATCTTCCCTCTGGTTCTTTTCTATGGAATAATACCATAAAAGCTAGAGACTTGGCTGGCAAAGAAGCTTTTTGGAAGGCGGGCGATGGGCAAAAAATTCGGTTCTAGGAAGACAAGTGGATTGGCATGGAGTGTCTGTGCAATAATCCGATCTATAGTATTTATATGGAGGACTGCAAGTCCAGGTTTGGTTGGTTGGTTAGGGATTATTGGAGGAATGATTAGTGGGTTGAGATCTCTTCTATCAGTCAAGATCTTCAACCTTTGCAGGTTCTTCTTAATTAAATTAAGATCAGCTCTCAAGGGAGGGAGGACACTTTGATTTGGAAGCTATCGTCCTCTGGCACCTACTCTGTCCCTTCTATTGTGGTCTCTTGTTTCTCTGGCATTGATGTCTATGCTTGGGATAAGGTGTGGGTGAAAAACCTTATTTCAAAAGTTAATTTGTTTGTCTGGATCCTTCTTCAGAATAAGCAGCTGACTAATGATAATCTTTATAAGAGGGGGTTCTCTTTTCCTAATAAGTGCTATTTGTGCTGTCCTGAGGCTGAGACTTCTTCACATCTATTTCTCCTTTGTTTGTTTGCTCATGCCATATGGGGTAGGATTCTGCGAATGTGGGATCTTAGTTGGGTTTTCCCTAGAACTATTGTGGATTTTTATAACCAATGGAAGGCCCCCTCAAAGAATTGGGCTCTTAATCTGCTTTGGAACTACATCTTTCCTCACTTTTCTTGGGGTATCTGGAAAGAACGCAATAAAAAAATCTTCAGGGATGTTGCTCTCTTGGAGGAAGTGGTTTTTGGTATGATCACTAGAGCTGTGGTTGAAAATTTTAATCTACTTAACAACAAGTTGAAAGGTAAAGGTAAGGTCAGTATGCAAGAATATGATTGTAGAATTGTGGGAGCATGGAAGATTAATGAGGATATGTTTAATATGTCTAAAAGCATCAAGGATCCTAGAGATGGCATATTTTGGAGTCTTCCTCCCCTTGGCTGGGTTAAAATCAACTTTGATGGCGTGGCTAAGGGAAATTCTGGGCCTGCCGGGAGTGCAGGGGTGATAAGGGATGAGAATGGTGCTTTCATTGCTGCTGTTGCAGTTCCTTTAGGCACTCAGACCAACCATGTGGCTGAAGCCTATGGTGTTTTCTAGACCTTGAAGTTGGCTAGCCAATTAAAGTATAAATATGTGTGGATTGAAGGAGATTTGAACAATATTATCCAATGTCTAAAGGGCCGCTAGAAACCTTCATGGTCAATACAAAATTGGATAGATCTCTCTAAGGAAATTATTAATACCTCTGAGAAAAGTTATATTACACATGTCTATCGGGAAATAAACATGGTGGCGAACTTCTTTGCTAACAAAGGTGTCAAAGCTCTGAAAAAGGTGATGTGGCAGGGGCAGGATGAGCTGGAGGCTAACGTCAAAGCTCTGCTGATGTATGATTGTACTCATGGGAAGGTGCAATTTCCCATTCCATAGAATGATGGCTGAGTGTCCTCCTCTGCAGTCTCGGGACTACATTTTAATGATTTTTTTGAGTTGGCCGAGGGGTAATTACCTCATCCCTCGACTGCATGTGATTATTATCGCATGCTTTCTGCGAATTTTAGGAATTTGTTTCTACAGGGTTCTGGAATATTCTATTCCTGCTGGCGAAACGATGGGTGGAAAAAGTCACAGAGTGGAGCCGATAAGCTATGCTCAGCTGAAGAGTAATCCCAAGCTATGGAAGAAGCTAGAGAATGGTGGCATTACTGTTTTTATTGAAAAGCTCCATGGCTAGGACCCAAAGGTAACTAGGGTTTTTGAGAAGGATTGGAAAAATGGTGAGATAAACCTGTTTGGCAGGCATGTTGTTATCAATGAACAACTGATTGCTGAGGTTACTGGCCTCTCGATGGAGGGCATAAAATTCTATAGGGACAGGAAGCAATCTGATGAAGCAATCAAAAAGTTCCCCAAGTCGGAAGCTGAGAAGGAGGAGTTACGTAGGACCTCCAGAAGCTACTACAACACATACACAATTGTTTCGCATTGGAGGAGGGTTTTGAATGTGCTGATGGAGTATGTCACTTTGGATGACCGTTATACTAGAGTTTTTGGGTATCATTTCGTGCTGCTGAATCATTTTAGGCACCAGGTCAGGATTTCTTATCCTTTTTACCTAGCTTCTTCTCTGAATACCAGTCTGAAAAACCATAGACAAAACCCCATTAGGTATTCTATTCTTCATGAAGGACTGCTTGTCCTTATTTACGATCATCTCAAAGCCATGTCGGCTCTGCCTCACCAACCTCCGTTGCCTAAGGTCAGGGTTTGATCCATTTTATGGATCTATGACAATTGCATTGAATGTGTAATGATTACAATTTAAAAATCCAAATTACTAAAATGAAATCAACACCACAACATAATTAAACTAATGGAATTGATAGAAAGATGGAATTTAGAATGAGACACAAGAAAGAGAGAACGCAAACAGCTTGATGACGAAGTTCGTCGTAAGAACGACTACGTCTCCGGGCCCCTCTCCAAAGAGTAGAACGATCCAATTAATATCTTCAAAAATTTGGCATTACATCTGTTTACAAGCTTCTCCCTTCAAGCACGACGAAATTCCAACATTCTCCCAACGTATAGGATCAACAATTCGTCTCTCCAAAAATTATCTCAAGTCTTCAACATTTGAATCATGTATAATCTGGATTTCCCCCCTAAGCCTCTAAACCCCCCTTTTTATACAAAAAAATTACTCAATTGGGCTAATAACCAATTGATTTACAAAATCCACCTTATCTCTCCATTTTTACATAATATCTTCAAAATAATCTCCTTTTTTTTTATAAAAATCATTCTAAAAATTCTCCAATTTAATTTAAGCCCCTTAATTGTTTCATTCTCAGGCTATTATTGTTTTGGAGGTTTTATCGTTAATCCTTAAAAGGATTATTATCTTTGAATTTGGAGGGAGTTGTTTTAAATATTTAGATTTGGGTTGAACCGGCTTCCAACAATTGACAAAACAGACCGGCCACCCTTCTATATTAAGCATTGTTTGTTGGTGCAACGGTGGTTAATCATTTTGTTTGGGCGATGGTTGGAGGTTCCATTCTGGCTACTGCCTTTTAATAAACAATTTGTAATTGTTTCTTAACAAAACAAACGTATAGTTAGGCATAGATGTATAGCCGGATTGGTAGGCATTTGGTACGGTGCGTAGGAGGTGGGGGGATTGAATCCCCCCAACAATATTTTAACAAACCAACAACCTCAAACCCATCGAAGGAGATGACAGAGACCATGTGTGGCACCAGGAGGGTGCCATGTGTCAAGTCTTCATTAGATGACGATGATGACGTGTCCCACCATGTGGCACTCAGCGATGTGCCACATGGCTTTTTTTTCTTTCATTTGATGGTGACACGTGTCAACTTGTGATTGGCCGACTACTGACTGTGCGCTGCACCATGCTGACTACATTGTACCATGCTGACGTCAACAAAGTCAACCCAACTTTGACTACTCATATCTCGTGGAAACGGACTCTGTTTTCAGTGAAACGAACGTCATTGGAAAGCTTGTGACGAGACCTTTGCATTGATGCCAAATTTGACCACTTTTGATGATGTCAATTTTTGGCCCTTTTTTCTCTAACCTTGCTCCAAGGTTGACCAAGGTTTGACTGAGCGTATCTTGGGCTCCGTAGCTCCGTTTGACTCTGTTCGAGTTGCGTTGGAGTCAAAATTTTGCCCTCTTTCCGATGATGTTGATTCTAAAGATAAAAGAGAAACTTCAATTTTTGACGAAGATCCTCTAGATTAGGGTTGATGACAAGGACAAGGGTAAACCTAAGGATTCTACTCTAAAAAAGGGAAAGAGAAAAATGTCGGAGGACCCCTCCTATGACGTGAATGAAGAGGAGTCACAGTCAGAATCGTTGTCTAAGTATTCCAGCCATCCTATGACTGATAGAGAAGAGAGACCTCACTTCCCTATGGACCTCAAGGTAGGGGATAATTATTTTAAGGAGGAACGGGAATTTCCCACTGATGTGCTTGCAATTGCCCATAATGGGGAAATGAATAACTTTAGACTTATGAGATGGGTGTTCTCTAAAATTAAGGAAATTAAGTTAAATCAAAGAGCCATGAACAACAAACTAGAGAAAGCCACGGATAAAAATAACAGAGGCAGTGGTAGTGGTCAGGCTACTGATTTATGGACGGAGGAGGAGAATAAGTATATGGTTGAATGCCTCAAGAAAATGGTGGAGGAATTATAGGACTTCAAAGGAAATCATGATGGCAAGCAGGCGAACATGGAAGAGCAGTTGAGGAATATTAAAAGCTCTCTCCACAAAGTGCTGATTATGAACCACAAAATTTTAAAATCCACTACACAGATCATGAATACCATGGTGGAAAACCTGGAAAAAGTGCATCAGGTTAAAACTGTTGTGTTTTTGGACTTGGACAATGAGGATGGGCAGCCGGATAGTGGGGGGTCGAGTAACAGGACCAGAGAAAACTTGAAAAGGAAGGCAGACCAAGCGTTAGTCAACATCCAGGAGATCAAGAAGTTTGCTCTCAACATGAATAGTTTGGACCAGGAAGTAGTAGAGATCCTTTGGAACCTGGCCTAGGGATTGGTTGTCTTGCGGCTTTTTGTCAGTTTTTTGTCTTTACTGCCCTGTGCTTTTTTGTGTTCTTCTTTGTGGGCAGTGTCCCATTTTTTGTCTGTGCTCTGTTAATGTTTTATCTTATGCTATCTTACTGTTAAGGGTTTTGGGATCCCTCTAAAACCTATTTGTTCCTTAATAAAAAATAATTTAATCTTGAAAGGAAAAACTTTTTCAAAAAGAAGAAAAGTCTATTTATTAAGGATGCTGATATAACAGATAGTTGTTCAGAAGGTTCTATTGAAGAAGAAGAGGAAACTTTGTTTATGACTACTATTAGTGAAAATCAAAAAGAAAAGAGTGAAGATCAATTTAAAAATGATGAAGAAGAGATTGATTTTGAGGGAGAGTTGAGATGTGCTCTTGGTGAAATAAAAAGACTAAAAAAGGAGGTAGTAGAGAAAATAAATCAAACCCAAAAGGATACTAAAAATTTGATCAGTAGGGTTAATGAGTCTGAAAAATTAGTTGTAGATCTAAAGCTTCAACTTGAAGAGAACAAGAGGGTTGTAGAAGTAACCAAAATGGAGTTAAGACACGAAATAAAAGAAGTGTTATAATTTAGAGGTAGAAATTTTATCCTTGAGGAAAAGGATAGATATGTGTGACAGTAGTGACAAGTTAGTAGATCTCTTGGGTACGCAAAAATATCTTAAGGATACTACTGGTTTAGGATTTGAAAAATGAAAGAGTTCTAAGGTCAAAGAAACTCCTAGGAAGAAAATTGATCTAAACTATCATTCTATTGATCCTAAGGTTAAAGACAAGAAGAAGACAAAAGAAAGTACTCTTGCACAATCCAACAAGAACAAGTTCAGAAAGTCCTTTCATTTAGGACAATATTCAAATGACCAGGTTTGATAACTCTTTTCATGGTTATTGCTATTCATGTTATGAATTTGGTCATAGAGCTATAGAGTGTTGGATGCATGAAAGGAAAGTTGGATGGAATAAGAGTTCTTTTGAATGGTCAAATAGAAGAAGTGATGTCATTTGTTATAAATGCAACCATCTAGGTCATATTGCAAGGTTTTGTAGGACACAAGTAAAAAATGATGTTTTTGGATTGTCAAGAGACTATGATTCTTTTGTTCCTCCTTTTGGTTACAAGGTCATATGTTATAGATGTCATAAGTTTGGACATAAAGCACTGTTTTGTAAGAGTAATTTGGTGGAACCTTTTAGTCATCAAAAGAAAACAAGCACTATGAATGTTTGGAGAAGGAAATAAGAGAAAGAGAAGAAAGAACCTAAGCTTGCGCATATTGCACAAGAAACATCCATAACTGCTTAAAGAAAAACATGAGGTTAGGGGGAGATAATTATTGGTGTATTATTCAAACCCCTTAGACAATAACAAAGAGGTTGTGTCTTTGCAGTGATAATGGTAACTTGAGTTCATGTGGATAGTCACCATGAATAACAAAGATGATAGTTCAATGGAGTGTGCTAAGGATCTTGTGGACGATATGGTATTTAGATAGTGTCATAGTTTTTAGAGGTATGATGACAATCTTGACCGCATTGCTAGTGATTTGCATTGATTTGTCCAAAGGGAGTAATGGGCACTTTCCTTCTCTTTGTATCTTGCATATCTTTGTCTTCTTGCATATAGTGATGTCCCTTTCATAATGAATGCACAATGAAGTATCATCTTGCATATACACAGTGGTATGTTTAATGCTTAGTTGCATAATAGTACAATATTCTATTAATGGTCAATCAATAGTGATATCTTTAGTATTTAATAGTAATACTTTGTCTTGAAGAAATCTTATATTGACAGTACTATGGTGACAGTCCATAGTTCTCAAAGAGGTAGGTTGTTGTGATAGTGTATCGTTTCTCTAAGTCACAGTCTTCATTTGTCCAAGAGGTGTTGTTGTAGAGTGTTTACAGATTCCAGTCAGAGTCTTGTTCCAGGAGATGGTAATATGCTTTCAATTATTTTGGAAGTATCTTGTTGATAATGATATGGTGTCAGTGTTGTGTAATGTCAATCTTGACCAACTTGACAAGGTTATGCATGGTAATAGTTTTTGATAAAAGACATGACGTGTAGAAGTTAATGATGTGACAATCAAGTCATTTTTAAAGGAAGATCACAACATTTCACTGAGTTGTGCTTCAATGAGCATCAAGTTCAGTGACCTTTGAGAGTGGTTAATTATGCTTTGATGGTGATAGTGCACTTCATTTATTTTATCTCAGTCATTGTTGGTTCAAATATATGATGCTTTAATTGTGTTTTCCAAGGATCCTATCTCAGTATTTGATAATAGTTCCAAGTTTTTTGCCTTACCTTGTCAATAGAAATGTCATATTAATATGTAAATTGTGCTTAAATGATGGAGTTTGGGCTGTGAAAGTGATAGTGTTATTTTTTTCCTTAAGTATCTTGCTACAGAGGTGTGGAGTACAGTGTGCCCTATTGACAATGATATAGTAGTGACAATAATTTGTATGCAATATCTAGACAGTGATATCTCGGTACATTTATATTTTTATCTTGCAAACATCTTCTTGTAGGGATATAGTATTAGTAATCACAATGATAATGCTTAGTTACTTTATGAGACTCTTGTTGCAGGTGTTTCAAGTGGTTACAATTCCAAAAGATGTATCACAGTGTGGTATCTTGAGTAATGGTTCTTTGATAGTCCTTGATATGCATTTGCTGTCTTGGGTTGCAAAGTCTACAAAAGGAAATTTTGTTGAATTCAAGAATGTTAGATTGTAGGTATACAGTTGCTACAACAATCTTGTTTTTTGATGTTTTTTCTCAGTCATCGATTTATTCATACATTATTGCAGAGGTATGGTGGTTAGTTACAGTGCAATGGTCTTGGATAGTGGTATGCCCATATATTGTGATCTTCACTTTCATCGAGTTTTTTTCCTTGCATAATTTTCTTGAACCTCTTGACAGTGATAATGGTGCAAGGATAGGTTTGTAGCTGCTCAAATAGTGAGGTATTTCAGTGATAGTGGTTTTCATTATTTTTGACTACTCTTATATTTGGTGAAGTGGTTGCTAATATCCAATGCTAGGTTGATGTTTCTCATATATAGTGCTTTAGTTTTCAGTGATCTTGCAGGTGTTTGGTGATAGTTTTTGTTATGTAGACAAGTTTTCTTTGGAATATTATTTGTATTTAAGCTTATCAAGATGGTTCAAGTACCATAATAGTGGTATTTAATTTTTTGTTGCAAAAATATGGAGCTTAAGGAGCTTAACCAATGTTGACAAGGGTTTCTTGCATAACAGTACTCTATATTTAGTTTCCTTAAGAAATTCTTCTTGCGGGATATCATGACAGTCTTGATCACATTGAACTAATAGTGTTTGACAGTCTTGATGTGCATTACATTATTTTTTTGTCCAAATATGTTGATGTGATAGTATATAATCAAGGTGCTTTCAATGGAGATCTTATTGATAGGGGGAGTAAGTAGTCCCTTTGTCATTGTTGTCAAAGGGGAGAACAACTAATGCTTTGAATATGCTGTGATTGCTTGATGATGGAGCAAAAGGATGCAAAGCTTTGTATGCTGACATCAATGCTAAAGGGGGAGTTTGTTGGTAGTGGTAGTGTTTGTCATTGATTTCAAAGATTTCAATGTTGGGGAAAAGGAATCTGAGGATCCATGGTGTCATATGCAAAGGATAAACTCATCATATTTCATGTTGTTTCTTATTCAAAGGAAAGTGAAAGTTCATCCATTGATTTTGATGCTTGTGCAAAGGAAAGGTTGACAGAGTTTGTAAGGTTGATGGAGTTTGTTGATGCAATCATTGTATTTGTTGGTGTTGATTCAAAGGAACTTGATCATTCATTTCAGGGAACTTGTTTATGAGATTGCTTCTTGTCACATAATTTCTTCTTTACAATGTAGATCAGTGGTGGAGTTGTTTATGTATCATTATTTGTCATTGGAGCTTGTTCATTTAGTGATAGGTTTGTTTCATATTATGATGCTACAAAGGGTCATTTTCCATGTTGTTTTGCTGGAATTAATGAAAAGGAAAGTATTATGCAAGGTGAGTTGCTTGGTGTCACAGTGTTTTCACATTGAGTGAGTTGGTAGTGATAACAATGTAGCACAAAGTTGCTTCTTAGTGTTGGAATTTGATGTCGAAGAACATTACGTGTCAAAGATGATAGAGGAGTTGTATTGGTAATTTTATTGGTGTTGTTACTTGTTCATTAATCTCATCATGGTATTGATGCAAAGGTACTTGGATAAAGTTTTCCATATATTCAAGAATATTCTAGCAATAATGGTGTTCAAGGTGCTAGCGTTAATTTTCATTGTTCCTCGTTGATGTTTGATACAACAACATGGAAAGATGCTTGCGATTTTTCATCGTTCCTTCATTTCATTGTGTTTCATAGTGGGAATGCAAAGAGTTCAACTTTATGAACATTTCAAGAGTTGCTTCTTTTCAAAGTGGTGCCATTGTTGATCATTCAGAGGTTTAAGATTTTGATTATTGAAGGTTTCATAAAAACCTTAAAATATAGGGTTTATACCTTGTGAAGGTTTTTCAAAGGAAAGAATATTTTTTGTTTTAATTTCTAGTTGACTTACTATTAAGGGTTAAAAGTCACTTAAGTGACTAATCGAGGGTTTTAAATATATTAGTTACTAGTCCCTACACCTAGGGTCTACTGCTTCAGCAAGTCAATGATCCTTTTTAAACTGCTTAAAAATTAAATCAATGGATGCTATTTAAAGTTTACATTGGGGATAGTCTAAGATCAAAGGCTTATATTTAAACATTTTAACAATTATTTTCTGAAGCTAATACTTGGACGTGAGTCTAATAGTCAGCCATGTTTTGTAATTGTTTGAAGAGGAAAATATCAATGATTAATGTGATGGCACCAAATTGAAGATGAATGTTCTAGATTGAAAGGCTTTTTGAATTCCAATGGTTAGGTGTTGTGTATTAGAGATTGAGATGATTTTGGTCATTTTTGGTGAGTATGATTTTGTGTGAAAAAGACAAACAGGTATAACAATAATTCTTTCTTGGTGATGCTACTTTCATGATTTGTACATGAAGATTGCTATGGAGTTATGTTGTGATATGGGAGAATGAGGAAGATGGATTTTTGTTGATGGAGAAATAAATAAGTGATTTCTATTGAAATAAAGAAACCCTCTCAGTCTTACTAATTTCTTATGAAGTGTGGTAAGTTTGCTAGTGAGGCATGGTATTTAGCCAGTGAGGCTTGTTATTTAGTTAGTGAGACACACAACTTGTAACCTATAAGGTCTTAGCCAGTGAGGCTTGTTGTTTACCTAGTGAGGCACACAACTTGTAACCTGTAAGGTTTTTGCCAGTGAGGCACTCAACTTGTAGCCTATAAGGTTTTGACCAGTGAGGCCTAATGAAACTTATTTTCAGAGTGGTTTTTCACCCTTTTAGGGATTTTCACTCATAAGAATTGTGTGATGTCTCCTCTTGGTGGTTTGTCATATTACATGTTTGATTGGTCATCTTTGTTCAAGTATTATGTTCCGATTTTCAGATCATTATGACTCCCTCAACATTCAATACCTATATTGTTTGAAGTGTATTCAATGGGTCTCTTTGCATAATACAAGTGAATTAAGTTTTGAAATTTGGTTTCTAATTAGACCACTGATTCACTCCCCCCTCTTAGTGGTCCTATACTCCAACAAATTATTGGAAATAATGTATTCACATACAAGACCTTAACTTGTCTAGATAGTCATATTTCCTTGCTATTACATATTATTACAATTATCATAAAAACCTATTGGGCACTTGAAGAATCCATAATTCCACATACAACAATCATTTGTGTGTTCCAACATAAGGACAAGGAATGATGAAGTAGTAATGATGTTGATTGGATCTCACAATAGAGGATTATCTATGATTTAAACTCTGGGACTATCCCAAACATCATGATTTGGATGTAAAAATAATGATAAGACAAGGGTTTTATCTCTTAGAGAAATCAATCAAACCCTTTCCATTATTGGATCTCCCTATGAATTATCTAAACCTTAGAGTTACCATCTCCTAAAGAAGTCTCTCATTTTCATGGAAACATAGGTGTCATTGTAAAAGACTCAGACAACTACCAACCATACCATTGCCATACCAAGAAATTTTTTCAAGTCACTTACAATTGACATGTACCTTCATGTGGCCATTATAATACTCGTTTATCACTAAAACATTGATTGAGAAACATGACAAGGTAGTGGAGGTAAATATCAAACATTTATGAGGACACCCCAATAGGAATATTTTCTATTTCATGAATCGTGGGGTTGAACAAACTATGCCAATATGTCTGAGTGGGTGGGAGAATTATAGGGGAGGTCTGATTGATTCCCCTAGTCTTCCAATCGTTCTAGGCTATATTATTTTGAGGCAATCTCTTAAGAGCCTTGAGAGCCAAAAGTTTCCAATCTATGAAAAACTAGTTCTCAAAGATTGTGGCATCTACAAATGTTTCGTCTAGACCTACAAGTAGATCTAGGGTTCCTCCATAATAACCTCTCAATTTTCATTAGCTTGACACCTTTTGAACATGTCAATAATGAATGAATTCTTGCAAAAAATAATTAGTTAAGAATAGTGTAAAGGTGCCAAGAGGTATATTTTGTATTATGTGTGCCTTGGGATTGAATTGACTATGGAAACACATCGGGGTGGGTGGGTGAATGCTAGAAGAGGCCCCCATTCATTACCATGGTCTCCCAATCCTTCTAGATTGTATTATTCCAAGGAAATATCTCAAGAGCCCCAAGATAATAAAAAAAGTACCAATTTATGGCAGAGTAATTCTTAGAGTTCATGACACCTAAAGATGGTTTGTCTAGGCCTACCTCCTTGACCTCAAGGATGTTTTGGTGGAATTATTTTTTCTTGATCAACTCAAAAAAACATTCATGTTATTCTTCACTTGCATTTGGCTATTTCCAAGATAAGGGTTAGGCTCAAATGATCTTTCCTCTATTCTTTTTTGGTTTTATGATAGACATAACATGAGTGTGTTATAATGTGCTAATGTTATGAATCGATAGTGACTAGACTAGGCTTGATCACTACCAAGCTATAACACAAGTGTGTTTTAAAATGAGCATGTTATAACACACTTGCATTATGCCAAGTAGGTGAAAAAAAAGTGGTTGTGGCAACTGTTTGTTCCCACATATTTCTGCACATTCCCATTGAGATAATGAGATATAGAGGGAGAGGAAGATACATGGAGATAAATGGATAGAGATAGAGAGGGAAATAGTGAGAGGGAAATGATGTGATAGAAATAAGTAATAAAGGTATATAGAGAGGGGGAGAGATGGATATAGAGATAGATTTAGGGAGGGAGAAACAAGAAGTGTGTGTATGTGTGTATGAGTGAGATAGGTATACAAAGATAGAGATAAAGATGGAGAGACAGATATACATAAAGACATAGAGAGGAACATAGAGGGAGGGAGATAAATAGAGAGAGAGAGGAGAAGTAGAGAGATACCAAAAAGAGGGAGAAATAAAGAGAGAGGGAGAGGGATATATATATATATATATATAGGGGGGGGAAGAATAGAGAGATGGAGATAGAGAGGAAAATATAGAGGAAGAGATAGAGATATATAAAGGAAGAGGGAGATGGAGATATATAGAGAGAGATATAGAGGGTGAGATATAGTGATAGAGAGATAGATATATAAGGAGATATATAAATAGGGATATAGAGAGATAGGGAGAGAAAGAGAGGTAGAGATATAGAGATAGAGAGGGAGGAAGGGAGAGAGGGTGGAGATATAGAGATATAGGCAGAAAAAGGGAGATATAGGTAGAGAGAGAGGAGAAGGGGAGAGAGGGAGAGATAGCTCAATAAATAGAGATGGATGGGGGGAGAGAGAGAGGGGGGGTGGAGATAATGAGATATAGATAGGAGAGGGAGATATAGTGAGATAGATATAGAGGGGGAAAGAGAGATAGAAAGGAGGTGATAGATACGGGTAATAGAGAGGGAGACAGGGGAGAGATAAAAAGGAGATATATAAGGAGAGATACATATAGAGGGAGAGAGATGTCCATCTCTCCATCTCTCTATCTTTATATCTCTATATCTCAATTTTCATTTCTAAATCTTCCTCTCTATCTCTCCCACCCTCTTGCTTTTATTTTTGCTTCTTAGAAATGCGAGCACGTTATAATGTACACATGGTTGTACTTTCTTTGGGTATTACCAACCCTTAGGATTAGATTTTCCTTGGCCATCCAACCCAAAGGGTTGGACTTACATGTCAATGCCCAAAGGTGCATAATCTATAAATTATAAAAAAGTGATTAAATATCAAGCATGTTCCTAATTAGGTTTGCACATATTTCAATTTTGAGCTAAAAAATATCATACTAACATCAAGCTCTCTCTTACCTTTCTAACAATATAATTTTTTATGTGTTTTGAATATGTTAAGTTTTTTATCTTTAATTTCTTTAGCTAGAGTCTTTTTTTTTGTCGAAAACCTATTTATAGTATTTTTTATTTTTTCATATAAATTTGAAACAAATTACATTTTTAATTTTTAGACTCTATTCTATACACATTTAAAAAATATTTGATTTTTTATTAGTTTCCAAAAAAATTAGTAGGGATCATGCTCAAATTTTTATTTTTCAAGATGTGTTCAATTTGAAATTAGTAAAAAGTCATACATTCATTAAAAAACTAACAAAAAAATTAGACATAAACTATATGGTGTTAGCTAATTTTTCTTCAAAGTGACTTTTTAAAATAGTAAAAAACTGTTAAAATTTTAGGGTAGCTGTAGACACTTAAAAATATCTTGAATGATATACACACGTGGATCTGATATATTAACATCGTTTCATCCTAAAATATATCCTCTTTTCGATTGTTTGATTAAATTAGGCTAGCTATTTAATTAAATGCATCATTTTTATCTATTAATCTAATTGACCTAATTGGGTTAATATGCCCCCTCCCACACTAACATTTCACCTTGTTTGATTAAATAATGCAAATTATTTAATTTAAACCCTAAAGTCCTTTTATTTAATTAAATAACCCTAAGCTATTTAACTAAATATCATATTGCATCCTCTTCATTAAATCAATTATTTAATGAATATCATATTATTCCTCATCTTGCACATTCAAATTTAGTTTTAATTAACTAAATTGCTAATTTCCCTCCATCCACTTGCATAGGGAATATTCTAAAGGAATATTCTCCCATTTGGCTCCAAAATGGAATGATTTCTTTCAAACAAACCTTGTAACAAACTTTCAAAGTCGTTACAAAGTGTGTTTGCTTGAATCATTCTTATCCCTTGATCTTTCCTTGATCCATGTGATCTTTGATTCTCATCCATTGATGAGAATCCTTGATCCATGTTTCACCCTCCTTTCCATCTTGACCATTGATAGATCAAATTGATATGAGCCCTTAATTTTTCATTTGATCTCCTATAAATACATCACTATTTGGAGAGAAATGGATCCATATTTTGATAGAAAAGTTATGTTGTTGAAATTCATACTCATTTGCATCCATATTGAGCACTTTTAGCATTTTAGTTTAGTATTCATCCATATTTAGCTTAAGAATCCATTAATGGCTTCCATGTTAACTTAGTTTGCATCCATTTTAGCATAGTTTTCTTTAAATGGCTTTCATCTTTGAGCTTTGTTTATATTTAGCATAGATTACATCCATTTTATCAAGAATCTTAGCATTTAGAACTCATGTATCATCTCATCTGAGCTTGAACGTAGGCAAGGCCATCATTGATGTGCCCTCGAGACACCATAGGTCAATCCTGTAGGAGTCCATCATAATAAACTGGCAATCCATCAAGTGTTCATATCTCATCAAAAATAATTCAAATGTTAGTCAAACTATGTGGTCTCTACATGTATAACATAGGAAAGGCTCATCTTTGATAAGCCCCCGAGGCCCCTAGGATAGTCTTTTAGGTTATGTTCTTGGTCAAAACTTGGAAAACACCAAAACATTCAAAAACTTAAAAAATCACAAAAAAATTTGAAAATTGAAAACCCCAAAACATTTGGAAAATCTTAGAAAACCCTAAATAGCCTCAAATAACCACAAACCAAAATATTCACATAAACTCTCAAAAAAACCAACAACAACCTCAAAAAAATTCAAACTACTAAAAAAAAACATTGAAATATTCCAGAAAAATCCAAAACCATCCATCCCATTTCGCTTTCACCCACAATAAACCTTCATCCATAATAAATCAATCATCATGTTCACCCTTTGGTAAAACAAATGGAAAACAAGTACAACAATCAACAAATGTAGAACCCTTAAATGTGGAAAATCACACCCTTGGTCATTATCAAACATGTCAATCAAACCTTATATCAACGACCTTTAAAACAACCTATCAACCCACCAACATTTGATAACACATCCTAGGATTCATGCTTCCTACAATGGGAATTATCATTGGCAATCGCTTTGGATATTTATCTTCAAAACACACCTTTTGGCAAGAGATATAGATAACATTGACTATTTGTTGTTGATCTTTTCTTATGATTTATCTTATTGAAGAGAAAGGAATGGTGCATTGATCATTATCTTTCATTTTCTTTACTTGTGGGGTATTCTTGTAAAATAATCTTGGTGCATACTTGCTTAGTTGTGTGTAGGGAGGTTGTTTTGAATAGATTGTTGACTATTGCCTATTCTTTGGTCCGAGATATTCTAAATTGATAAAATACATTCCAACGAGGTTTCTATATGTCAAGGTGTGAACAAGAGATATCCTATCTGTTTGTAGAGTCAAAGTCCATTGCACTAGATACGCCATCTTGGTTATCAATACCATGATGCATCGTGTCTATGTGTTATATAAAAAATAAGGAATGACAAAGAATCCCAATCCTAGATATGAGAAAATCATCCATCTCATCACCATAATCTAATAAAGTCTTGATGGATCATGGAATTGTTGGACTTCTAAATTAATCTCAAAATCAATGGTCAATCCATTCATTTTATTCTTCTATCTTTACTAACAATTCTATCCAAGTATCGAATCTGTGTGATATATCAAAATGTACATGAGGCTACCTATTGCTGATGATTGTCTATACATCATCAAATCTATCTACATCTGACATCTGAGCTTTCTAGTCTTCTTTGAGCTGAACTGATGTTACATCTTTGTTAAGAGATCAACCCAAAATTCAAAATTTCTGCTCGATCTCTCAAGGGGCCAATATACCAGCTTAATTCCTTCCACTGGGGCAATAGTGGGGGGGCATCCAAAAAATCAAGAATTTTATTTTTTTAATTTGAGCAGTAGCATTAATTCGAAGAGTATTAGTCTTTGAACCAACGTAACATGTACCTCACTTCAAAGAGGGGTAAAATGTACACTTAAAAATGTCCTAAATGATATAAACACTTGGATCCAATATATTAACATCGTTTCATCCTAAAATCCACCCTCTTTTCACTTGTTTGATTAAATTATCCTAGCTATTTAATTAAATTCCTCATTTTCATCTATTAATCTAATTGACCTAATTGGGTTAATTCACCCCCTCCCACACTAATTGGTGCAGGTGGACCCTTGCAAGAATATGCCTCCATGAGGCAACTTCTAGGTTTTGATGTAAAAATGATGTCCTAAGGTTGTAATAAGGTATATTATGCCATTTTAAGTTTTTTTTAGGTTCTAGATAGTCATTTTAAGGTCATTGGGCATTAAATGTCAAAGTTGCAAAAATTGACAAATTGTTGTCAATGCAATTTATTGTAAAAATTCAATTTTAGGGAAGTTGAAGGGTCATTGAAGCTTAAAAGTTAGTTTTGGGAATTTAGATAGTTGGAGTGGAATGTAATGAGTTTATAAAGGTATTATGTAACCTCTCAAACTTTGAGGAAGGTTGGGGAAAGTTGTATGAGGAAAAGATTTAATTAAATACTCTATTTTTTAGTTAGTTTCTCGTGTTTTCATGATCTCAGGCCACTGTACGGACATATTTTGTGCATGATTCCTCTCCTCCTCCATTGTACTAGATAGCCTTGTGAATCTAGTTTATTTTTCAATTGATTTCATCTAATTCCATGCAGAATAGTGAAAGTTATTGGGAAAATACTTTAGGTGGTTCATAACCTTACTCTAGGGTAACAATGAGGATACCAAATTGTGTTTCTTCCATTCTAGAAGGTGGAAAATCATAATTGACATTGTCAAAGTTGTCTAAATGTTTGGGGAAAGGTTTAGAAAGAAAACTTGCAAATTTGGTTTTGAGCAATATGATCCAAAAGATGCAAAGTGGTGTTTGACTGCAAAAAAAGTGCAATTCTGTGAAAACAGAGATATAGATGATTGTCTTGGTGTTGTAACGGTTAAAGTGATGACATTAAAGGTGTATTATTGGTTTTGAAAAGGTCCTGAAACAATTTTTTTGTCTTGGAGATTTGAACCATGTGAAATCATGGTGCAAATTGATGGTTTGAGTATGCATGATGAACAATTTAAGTGCTTTAGAGGTTGTTCTCAAGGTAATTTTTTTGTATCAATTATTTTGATGATGATAAAAGTGATTCAGTGTTAGATAAAGGATTAGAAGCTAGATTGAGTGAAGGTTGTCCTTTTTCCTTGTTTGGAAATGAGTTGCATTGAAGAGTGAATTGGTGCACGATGGAGAAATGGATGAATCTAGGGTTTTCTGATTTGGATTTTGCTTGATTTCAGTCAATATGAGGATGATCAATGGTTTGGTAGTTGAGTTGTTACCTAACTTGGTGAATTTGGAATACTAACATGTTGTTTTGAAGTCTTGTAGTAATGTGGAAACTAATGAAATTGAGGTGAATTTGGTAAAGGCTAATGGATCTTCTCATGATTTGTGTTTAGGGTCTGATGTACCCTTCATGGTTTGTTGTTTTTGGTAGATGCTCTGCATCACTAACATTTCACCCTATTTGATTAAATAATGCAAATTATTTAATTTAAACCCTAAAGTCCTCTTATTCAATTAAATAACCCTAAGCTATTTAACTAAATATCATATTGCATCCTCCTTTTCATTAAATCAATTATTTAATGAATATCATATTATTCCTCATCTTGCACATTCAAATTTAGTTTTAATTAACTAAATTGCTAATTTCCCTCCATCCACTTGCATAGGGAATATTCTAAAGGAAAATTCTCCTATTTGGCTCCAAAATGGAATGATTTCTTTCAAACAAACTTTGTAACAAACTTTCAAAGTTGTTACAAAGTGTGTTTGTTTGAATCATTCTTATCCCTTGATCTTTCCTTGATCCATGTGATCTCTGATTCTCATCTATTGATGAGAATCCTTGATCCATGTTTCACCCTCCTTTCCATCTTGACCATTGATAGATCAAATCGATCCGAGCCCTTGATTTTTCATTTGATCTCCTATAAATACATCACTATTTGGAGAGAAATGGATCCATATTTTGATAGAAAAGTTATGTTGCTGAAATTTATACTCATTTGCATCCATATTGAGCACTTTTAGCATTTTAGTTTAGTATTCATCCATATTTAGCTTAAGAATCCATTAATGGATTCCATGTTAACTTAGTTTACATCCATTTTAGCATAGTTTTCTTTAAATGGCTTTCATCTTTGAGCTTTGTTTACATTTAGCATAGATTGCATCATTTTTATCAAGCATCTTAGCATTTAGAACTCATCTCATCATGTTAAACTAGTTTTATCTCACTTTTCACACATATCTCATTAGTTTCATCAAATTTTTCAATAAAATCAATTAGAACAAGCTCATATTATCCAAGGGATTAGGAAAGGGTTGCCATTCCACATCAATGCGACACCACTCCCCCAATGGGATAAGATTTGAGGTCTTAGAATAGGTTTTATCATGCTTTCATGATTAGTATCATGTTAGTTTAATGGTTATTTAGTTTCTTGTTGATTTCAAATATCGCATTGGGATCATGGATTAGTGGATGAAACGCACCTCAAATCCATATGGATCTAGTATATTTATCCTATACTATGATCATGGTCACATTTTGGTGCTAGGAGGGCTCTACTAACTTTATTTGATGATTTTTTTCTTAAATTTCCATGAGTTGTAGGTTCCTGGGATAGAACAATGCTTTTAATAGCTACAACAACGTTATTTTTCACAAGAGTGACGCATTTGCAAAGGCGTCACAATCTACAAAGGCATCACTATAATTTGCAAAGGTGTCGTTGTTGTAAGTATGAATGTGAATTGTGGTGTTGTCATTAATGTTGTCATTGATGTCAACACAATATAGATTGTTGATTGCAGGTTGTGCATGTATAGTTGAGATTCTTTAGAGATGTTGTGAGTACATGGAGCTATCTTTATGGTGTTGTAGGTATGCTGGCAGTGAGGTTAGAGTTGTGTATGTGTTCAAAATGTGCTCTGGTTTGTGCTCTGCATTTCTTCTATCTTGATCCTATGCTTGTGTGGATCTAAAGTGTTGTTTATGAACATCTGTTGGTGATATATCCTGGTTTGTTGAAGAGTGAAAGTTGTGTTCATCGGTGAGTGAACCGGTTGGCATAGTTGTTTGTCTATGGACTAGGAGAAATTTTTCTACTCTGTAGTCCTCTGCTGGTTTGTTTTAGGCCTTGTGGATCTGGTAGAAGGCTTGTTAAGGTGGTGTCTATGTTCTAGAAAATGTGTTTGTGGTTTGGTGCTCCAGAAGGAGAGTTCTAGAGTTCCCATGTGTGTTTGTGCAGTCTGGATAGATTGGTGGAGAGTGTTCTAAGCATGAAGTTTGTTGTAGCTGATGCAGATGAATCTGATGGTTTCCAAGGTGTTCCAATGTGTAGTGAAGCATGTTGCATGGTATGCATGTTATTCTCTTATTTGGGAAGCGTGTACTTCAAAGTTCATTTGTGTTTTCATTAGGTTTGGATGACCTGGTGTCTACACTTCATACAATGGATAGTATCAATTGAGAAAGTGTGTGATTGATCCAAAACATTGCTTTGGGTCTTGGTTAAATGTTTCTTTGGTCTATTCTCATTCTCTTCCACCATGAGAATGTTGAGTTGCCGACCTATTTTAAATTTATAAAATGAAGCATGTGTAGCCGACCTTGGAGAAAGTTTCTAAGGTTGAAGAAGATATAAATACAAGTCATGATGTGAAGAATTAAATCAATCAAGTAATGGAGAATTCCACAAGTGTGAGAAGCAGAGTTGTGCGAAAGAGAATTGAGGCAATAGTACTTTAACATGTTAGATTCCTAAAAGCAGTGAGTTGAGGGTTTCTACAATCTTCTGATCTAGGCTGCAGATGTGTGTAACTTGTTGTGGTGGATTTTTCTATTATCCTTTATATCTAGAGGCAGTGAGCCTACCTTCCAAACAGTGAGTCCTTTCTGTAGGTAGTGAGCCTTGTATCTGGATAGTGAGTCCTATTTGGGCAGTGAGCCTCTTTGTATTCAGTTGTGCAATTACTTTATATTGTGAGTTAATCCTCACTGTGGTTTTTCCCTCATTGGATTTTCCACATAAATCTGGTGTTCATTGTGTTTATTTTTCTTTCTGTTATTTGCATTTCATGTTCACACTTAATAATAGAATAAAGTGGTTGTGAAGATTGATAAGTGTTTGAAATTTGTGATTGAGTTTGGTGACAACTGATTCACCCCCCCTCTCAGTTGTCTTGCACCTTTCAACAATTGGTATCAGAGCTTTGGTTCCTAGGAGAAGAAGCCTAATAGCTTGAGGAAGATCTTGAAAGATTGATCAAATGGATGACAAAGAACTCTAGACTGCTCTTGAAGATCTTGACAAGGCTGAAAGTGAAAACAAAGATTTGAAAGAAAATCTAGATGAGGCAAATGAATGTGTTCAAAAATTAAAAGAGCAATTGAATAAATTTAAAGAAAGACATAAAGAGGTGTGTGAGCAATTGAAACAAGCTAATGAAGAAGCTACTAGACTAAAGGTGTAGGTGGAGGAAAAGAAGAAAATTGAAAATTGTCTGAATACAGTGGTACAAAGCAAGACTAATGAATGCACAAGATTGGAACAAGAGGCGATAAACCTAAAAGCATATCTAGAGAAGGAAAAACTCTGTGAAGATAATTTCAAATCTAGCTTTGATAGGCTTAATGAGTTGATTGAAGGACATAAACCAAGTAAAGAGAAAGGTGGTTTGGGAATGAAAGAAAGTGAAAGCTCAAAAACCAACAAAATGAATAATGAAAATACTCAAGTTAAAGGAAAGCAAAAAATAAATCCAAGGAACTTTTCTAGAAGACCGCCTATCAAACAACCAAATGCTCAAAGGTACCCATCTTTCAATGGTGTCTATTTTTCAAGCAACAAATTTAGTCACAAGGCAACTGAGTGTAGAAGCAAAATAAATCAATTTGCTAGTTCCTTCTTTGGACAATGTTTTGCATGCCAGAAATTTGGACATAGAGCTACTGAATGCAGATCTCAAGTGAGGATAATTATTCGAGTGATGATGAATAGGTTTTTTGGAGGAAGAATGAATCAATATTTTGATGGCTACTTCTATACATGTAATAAGTTTGGACATAATGAAAATTAGTGCAGATCAAGGGTTAATGGAGGTTAGACAAATCAGAGAAATGTTGTTTGCTACAATTGCAACAAACCCAAAAATATTTCAAGATTTTGCAAAAGTAAAAAGGGAAGGAAATCTAATCCAGTAAAATAGAATGAACCAGTGAAGAAAATTGAAAAAGAAGAGGCTAAGAAAGAAATGGAGGAAGAAAGAAGAGCTTGAAACACTAGATGTGTCAGTGCCCTCAACCGGTGCAGACAACTCCTCCAGTAATTAGACCTAGCATGGTCTTATGGGGAGCATTAACATAAAACTATTCATACCCCCTGGATATATGATGTGTAAAATTGTGCATGAGGATATTTTGTAGAAAATGAGTAGATAGAGGATATGTAAAAGGAACTGGAAGAAAAGTTGCATGCATGTTCATTTGTGGAGTGATTTAGGGTTTACAGTGCAAAGAAATAGGATTTCATCAACTTTTTGAAGTCTATTGCATTTAATGCGAATTAGGGCAGCATGATGGTGTATAAAGTAAAATTCATAAGTCATTTTTGATCACTTGTGCAATCGAAGAGTTTGAAAAATGACTTGGAGAAATCTTGAAGTGATCCTGAAGTGATTTGGAGCGATTCTAAGATAAATCTGTGTTTACTTTCAAAGATAGAACCTAAGTCTGTGAATGAAGCATGCAAATATGAGAACTGGGTAAGAGCAATGAAAGAGGAATTGCAACAAATAGAGAAGAAGTAGACATGGGAACTAGTTCCTAGACCACTAAACAAGAATTTAATTGGTTTAAAGTGCATGTTTAGGAATAAGTTGAATGAGAATGGAGAAGTTGTGAGTAACAAAGCAAGAATTGTTTGCAAAGGCTATTCATAGGTTGAAGGGATAGACTTCAAGGAGAAATTTGCACTTGTAGCAAGAATGGAGGCTATTCAAATGTTTTTGGAATTTTCTAGTTATAAAGATTTTAAAGTATACCAGATGGATGTCAAGTCTGTATTTCTGAATGGTGAACTGGAAGAAGTGTATATGGAATAACAGGAAGGATTTCAGTTATCAGATAAGCCAGATATGGTCAACAAGTTGAAAAAGGAATTGTATGGACTCAAATAGGCTCCTAGAGCATGGTATGCGAGATTGGATAGATATTTAACACAACAAAAATTCTGCAAAGGCTCTATAGACAACAATCTCTACTTCAAGGTGGAAGGAAACAAAATGTTGATAGTAGTTGTGTATGTTAATGATATCATCTTTGGAGGAAATGAAGGTATGTGCAAAAGGTTTGAGAGAAGATGCAAAATAAATTTTAAATGTCTATGATTGGTGAGTTGAATTTCTTCCTTGAACTTCAACTAAATCAAACTGATAAGGGGATATTCATTTCACAATCCAAGTATGTCAAAGAGTTGTTGAAGAAGTTTGGAATGGATGACTCCAAACTGGTCTGTACTCCTATGGTGACCATATGCAAATTGAGTAAGAATGATGAATCTCCTATAGTTGATAAGAGCTTGTACAAATCTATGGTTGACAGACTATTATATCTTACTGCTACTAGACTAGATATCATGCATGCAATATGTTTAGTTGCCAGATTTCAAGTAGAACCTAAGGAGGCACATGTTACAGCTGTGAAGGGGATATTTAGATATCTTAAAGGTACTCCAGATTATGGCCTATGGTATCCTAACGATACTGATTTCACTTTGAGTGCTTTCACTGATGCTGATTGGGGGGGTTGTGTGGATGACTAGAAGAGTACAAGTGGTGGAGAATTCTTTCTTGGTGGAAGATTGGTTTCATGGCTTAGCAAGAAACATGATTCAGTTTCTTTATCTACTACTGAAGCTGAGTATATTGCAACAACATCTTGCTGCACACAGGTGTTACAGATGAAGCAAAATTTGAAGGATATAGGGGTGATATGTGATGAGCCTATACCCATCTTCTATGATAATACAAGTGTTATAAACATTTCAAAGAATCTAGTAATGCATTCAAGAACAAAACACATATCTATCAGATATCATTTCTTGAGAGAAAAGGTGTTGGAGAATGAAGTCAGGTTGGAGTATGTGCCTACACAAGATCAAATTGCAGATATCTTTACTAAGGCCCTTCTGAAGGATACTTTTGAGTATCTTAGGGAGAAGTTGGGGGTCATTGGCCCTCCTTCTTTGAACTAGGTGCACATGGAGGTGCATCAGTCTAGTGAATCTACATATTCTTCATTTGTCTAGACTGATGATTGGGTCTACTCCGCAGGGGGAGTAGAAAGTTTCATTGTTGTAGTATGAAATGGCTATACTCCTAAGGGGGAGTAATCAGAGCTACATATAGTTCTTTTCCATTGATGTCAAAGGGGGAGAGAGAGTCATGTGAAAAACAATGGAAGAAAGGAGGAGAGAAAGTCATGTGCAGGAAAAGTTGTGTGGGAGAGTGGAATGGATGCTATCTTTGATGGTTTTTCACATCATGTGTTGCCATCAAAGAAAAAGGGGGAGATTGTTGCAAGTATGAATGTGAATGGTGGTGTTGTCATTAATGTTGTCATTGATGTCAACATAGTACAGATTGTTGATTACAGGTTGTGCATGTATAGTTGAGATGCTTTAGAGATGTTGTGAGTACATGGAGCTATCTTTATGGTGTTGTAGGTGTGTTGGAAGTGAGGTTAGAGTTGTGTATGTGTTCAAAATGTGCTTTGGTTTGTGCTTTTCATTTCTTCTGTATTGATCCTATGCTTGTGCAGATCTAAAGTGTTGTTTATGGACATTTTTTGGAGATATATCCTAGTTTGTAGCTATTGGTTTGTTGAAGAGTGAAAGTTGTGTTCATCGGTGTGTAAACCGGTTGGCAGACTTGTTTGTTAGTGGACTGGGAGAAATGTTTCTGCTTTGTAGTCCTTTGCTGGTTTGTTTAAGGTCTTGTGGATTTGGTAGAAGGCTTGTTAAGGTGGTTTTTGTGTTCTGGAAAAGTTGTTTGTGGTTTGGTGCTCTGGAAGGCGAGTTTCAGAGTTCCTGTGTGTGTCTGTGTAGTTTGGATAGATTGGTGGAGAGTTTTTTGAGTATGAAGTTTGTTGCAACTAATGCAGATGAATCTGAAGGTTTCCAAGATGTGTTCCAGTGTGTAGTGAAGTTTGTTGCATGGTCCACATGTTATTCTCTTGTTTGGGAAGTGTGTACTTCAAAGTTCATTTATGTTTTCATTAGGTTTGGCTGACCTGGTGTCTACACTTCATACGATGGATAAATATCAATTGAGAAAGCATGTGATTGATCCGAGATGTTTCTTTGGGTATTGGTTAAATGTCTGTTTGGTACACTCTCATTCTCTTCCACCACAAGAATGTTGAGTTTTTGACCTATTTTAAATTTATAAAATGAAGCTTTTGTAGCCAACCTTGGAGAAAGTTTCAAAGGTTGAAGAAGATATAAATACAAGTCAAGATGTGAAGAATTAAATCAATCAAGTAATGAAGAATGCCACAAGTGTGAGAAGAAAAGTTGTGCGAAAGAGAATTGGGGTAGTATTACTTTAATGTGTTAGAATCCTAAAAGTAGCGAGTTGAGGGTTTCTGCAATCTTCTTATCTAGGTTGCAGATGTGTGTAACTTGTTGTGGTGGATTTTTCTATTATCTTTTGTTTCTATAGGTAGTGAGCCTCCCTTCTGGACAGTGAGTCCTTTTTGTAGGCAGTGAACCTTGTATCCGGACAGTGAGCCTCTTTGTATTTGGTTGTGCAATTACTTTATATTGTGAGTAAGTCCTCACCGTGGTTTTTCCCTCATTGGGTTTTCCACGTAAATCTAGTGTTCATTGTGTTGATTTTGCTTTTTGTTATTTGCATTTCATGTTCACACTTAATAAAAAATTAAAGTGGTTGTGAAGATTGATAAGTGTTTGAAATTTGTAATTGAGTTTGGTGACAACTGATTCACCCCCTCTCTCAGTTGTCTTGCGCCTTTCAATAGTCGCAATATAGCGACACCATTGATTTTTGGTTATAGTGACGCTATTGTTTTTTACTTTTATAGTCTATCATAAAATGGCCATATCTTGGTCATACAAAGGTATTTTTCCAAGCTTTTAAAAAATAAAATGGGGTAGAATTTCATGCTCTATGCAATAGTGGGGCATCCAAAAAATCAAGAATTTTTAATTTTTTGATTTGAGTAGCAACATAAATCCGAAGAATGTTAGTCTTTGAACCAACGTAATAGGTACCTCACTTCAAAGAGGGGAAAAATATTGACACTTTAAAATGTCCTAAATGATATACACACTTAGATCTGATATATTAACATCGTTTCATCCTAAAATCTATTCTCTTTTCACTTGTTTTATTAAATTAGCCTAGTTATTTAATCAAATGCATCATTTTCATCTATTAATATAATTGACCTAATTGGGTTAATTCACCCCATCCCACACTAACATTTCACCCTGTTTGATTAAATAATGCAAATTATTTAATTTAAACCCTAAAGTCCTCTTATTTAATTAAATAACCCTAAGCTATTTAATTAAATATCATATTGCATCCTCCTTTTCATTAAATCAATTATTTAATGAATATCATATTATTCCTCATCTTGCACATTCAAATTTAGTTTTAATTAACTAAATTACTAATTTCTCTCCATCCACTTGCATAGGGAATATTCTAAAGGCATATTCTCCTATTTGGCTCCAAAATGGAATGATTTCTTTCAAACAAACTTTGTAAAAAACTTTCAAAGTTGTTACAAAGTGTGTTTGAAAGAATAATTCTTATCCCTTGATCTTTCCTTGATCCATGTGATCTTTGATTCTCATCCATTTATGAGAATCCTTGATCCGTATTTCACCCTCCTTTCCATCTTGACCATTGATAGATCAAATTGATTTGAGCCCTTGATTTTTCATTTGATCTCCTATAAATACATCACTATTTGGAGAGAAATGAATCCATATTTTGATAAAAAAAGTTATGTTGTTGAAATTCATACTCATTTGCATCTATATTGAGCAGTTTTATCATTTTAGTTTAGTATTCATCCATATTTAGTTTAAGCATCCATTAATGGCTTCCATGTTAACTTAGTTTGCATCCATTTTAGCATAGTTTTCTTTAAATGGCTTTCATCTTTGAGCTTTGTTTACATTTAGCATAGATTGCATCCATTTTATCAAGAATATTAGCATTTAGAACTCACCTCATCATGTTAAACTAGTTTTATATCACGTTTCACACATATCTCATCAGTTTCATTGATTTTATTCAATAAAATTGATTGGAACAATCTCATATTATCCAAGGGATTGGGAATGGGTCGCCATTCCACATGGATGCGACACCACTCACTCAATGGGATAAGATTTGAGGTCTTAGAATAGGTTTTATCATGCTTTCATGATTGGTTTCATGTTAGTTTAATGCTTATTTAGTTTCTTGTTGATTTTGAATATCGCATTGGGATCATGGCTTAGTGGATTAAATATGCCTCAAATTTTTATAGATCTGGTGCATTTATCCTATACTACGATCATGGTCACATTTTGGCACTAGAAGGAGGAATCTACTAACTTCGTTTGATGAAGTTTTTCTTAAATTTCTATGAGTTGTAGGTTCCTGGGACAAAACGACACTTTTGAAAGCCACAACAACACTTTTTTTCACCATAGCGACACATTTGCAAAGGCGTCGCAATTTGCAAAGGCATCGCTATAATTTACAAAGGTGTCGCAATATAGTGACGCCATTGATTTTTAGTTATAGTGACATTATTATTTTTTTACTTTTATAGTTTATCTTAAAATCACCATATTTTGGTCATACAAACATCTTTTTCAAAGATTTTTTTTTTAAAATGGGGTAGAATTTCATGCTCTATGCAATGGTGTAGGTGATTTTCAATTTTGATAGAGTTAAATTTTCCATTTTTTCACCTAAAGTCAAATCACATTGCAACTTGGTCTAGGTTGTAGGGTTTTAATGCTTAATCGTTTATCTAACACTAACATCTTCTTGTTTTCTTGGTTTAATCTAACATTTGGAATATGGATTGTAGGTTTGAAGAGGAGCATGAAGCATTTAATTGAATAAAAAGGAATTTGAAGCTCATTGTAAAAGTGTTTTTACACTTATGGGACAATTATAACCCATTATATGTTGCTTTGCTTTATGTTTTAGGACCAACTAAACTTTCGTTGGGTTTAAAATTAACATTCAAAGTTGGTTAAAATTGGACCCACACATCTTCATTTTTCTATATCGGTTAAAATTGAACAAGGAAATCAAAAACTTCCATTTGGTGCTTAAAATTAACTCATTGTGCTTTACAAGGAAAAATGAATGAGTACTTGCTTTGTTGTGACACACTTGTAGTGTGTATCCACTCCCCTTGTGCTTCGTGTGATCTTGGGTGAAGAGAAACACTCAAGTGTACTTCATTGCTTTGTGCACTTGTAGTACATATCCTCTCCCCTTGCGCTTCGTGCAATCTTGGGTGAAGAGAAATAATCAAGTATAATTCCATGCTTTGTGTCACCCTTAAGAGAGTGCTTGCTATGAGACACACCCCGCAACGAGAAAATCATAGCCAAGTTCTTGCAAGCATGTTTACCGATAGGTTTTAAATAAAGGATGTGAAATTGTGAGAAATTAGCATCAATCTATGCGAACAATAGACTACATCTAATTACATGCCTTAAGTGGAATGGGAACAATTAAAGAGCCTTAAGTGGCCAATGGGGGAGTGTTGGTTCTAGTGTTCTTGGTTTGTCATCAATAAGATCCTTGTTTAAATAGTGGCCAAATTTGTCCATCCAACGAGTTTTTCAAAGTGGTGCATTGGAACTTAGATTCCAAGAAGGTACTTGCCATGTTTGATTTCAGTTAAAGTGTAGAGGTTAAGACTTCATTCTTAACATACCTCTACACTCTTTCCTAAAGTGCATGTAAAATCTTCTCTTCTACTACAAAGGGCATGAAACAAGCCCACTAAGAAAAATGTACCCAATTGAGCTAGGGATGTTATATTGCTTGTGAGTCAATTTAATAATTTGCTTGGTTCCAAAACATCTCAAACACACACCAACATGATTCATCAAACTTCAAACCCTTTGGTTTAAGCATGTATACCTTTTGAAAAGTCTTGATATTATTGCTTGTCCCTAAGGATTTTTGTCCTTAGAGACTTCTAAGTATTTTGGCTTATATCTAAATCCATACTTTCCCAGGTTAACATAGGGAACTATGGTCTTAAGCTTCATGATTTTCACATAATGGACTTTGTGAAATGAGGGTTTCTTAGACATAGAAATTTTAGTTTGCACTTTAACTAAGACATTCTTGATGTGGCAATGAAACAATCTCAATTAAGCAAATATTAAATCAAATGAACACCCCACATTGATGTATATTCAAAATTTGACCTCCCAAAACAAGCAAATTGAGACAAGGAAAATATTGCAAAACATTGAGTCCAAAACCATTGAGTTCTATTGTCAAATTCATTGGGCCCTATTTCCAAAATCCTTGAGTTCTTAGGGTTTTTGAGTTCCAAAATCATTGAGTTCTATTTTACCAAAACATTTGAGTTCTTAGGGAATTATCACTTTAGAGGTATAGAATTTTTCTCACTACCTTGGTCTTGCAAAATAAAGGTTCACTCTAGGTTAAAATTTTGGGTCAAACATTTCATCCATCCTTCATCATATTTCACCTTTCACTTCACCAACATTTATAAACTTTTGGACACACCAACACTTTCAACTTAGACATCTATCAACCCAAACCCTAACTTATCTATTGTGTGTGTGAAATTAATCCTTTTCAATTCATTTAGTCAAGTTAGTTATCACATTTGTGGACTAGTTTATCTTGAAGGTCACAAGTCTACCTTAAAAATTTACAAGTTCATTGACACATTTACCCATAATATCAAAACAATCAAACCTGTAGTAAAAAATATTGTCCCAAAAGTTTGCAGAGATCACTCCCCATATCATTCACCTTTTTCATCTCCCATTCACATCATTGGTCATAAACAACTTAGAGGGTCCCTTCTACTAAAATTTGAGTCAACTAGAGAGTTCCAACATTACAAATCTCAATATAACTGTCCCATAGGTGACCCACAATTTGTGATTACAATAAGATCACATTACAAGAGAATCATGGAAAAAAATAGAAACACATCCACCAAAAGTGATCCAAGAAGTCATTCTACCCCCTCACAACAACCCCAAAATCCATTGGGACCATATGAGGTAGAAGACGTCACAAACAACTCCTTTGAGCTTACTAAAGAAGAAATCATTGAGTATAAACAAGAATGTCAAACCTTAGCGAAAGTGGCTTCAATTCCCCCATGTTTTGTTGCACAACCCTTGACACAAGGCTTGACTCCATCCACGATTCAACCAACTCCATCACTAGGGCCAAGTCAAACACAAACTCCTAGTCTTGCAACTAGTCTTGCTAAGGACTTTGGTCACACCCTTCCTTTGGAAGGAAACACTTGTGGGTACTCTAAACACCAATCCTCCCCAAAACACCACTTGGACACCTACCTTTGGTGCCCCATCCCATTCTACCACTACCATTCCTGAGCATCCCCTACATCCACACAAACCTCTTACATTCCATGATGCCATGATGACCTTGACATTTTGAGCACAACCATCTTCATCCATCTCCATGATTACCACAAGTGTGCCTAACATCATTCAAGGTAGTGTGAACCAAGCATCTCAAATAGAACAAGGGAAAGTTAACACCCTTTCGCAAAATCAGCCCTTAACGCAACAAGTGACATCTTTATCCAACCACCCTATTGGTTGCACAAAACAAATCAATCCCATCCATCACCAACCCAAATTAAAGCAACACCTTGGTCCCATCTCAAACAAAACAAGGGAACCCCCAACACATCGGTCAAGGGAACCATTTCAATCAATTGACTCAAGGTCCTAGTGTGCCATTTCCATCGCAATACCAAATGACACCATCATAATCTTTATAGTTGGTCCCCCACGCCATGCAAAATCAAATGGGACCTCAAACTTACATTCCTCCATCCCAACCCACCATTTTACAAGGAATGTTAAACCAAGGCAACCCCTAACCTCTCATCATCAACCCACAACCCAATCAAACCATAAACACCCAAAACCAATCACAGATGTCCCAACAACCAAATGATTCTACATTGCAAGCACATACTCTAGCTTTGCAACAAGCACAAGAAGTAGTGCAAGCACAACAAGTAGTGCAAGCACAACAAGCTCAAGATCAAGATTTGCAACAAAAAAAAGCCTTGCAACAATAACAAGCTCATTCTCTAGCTTTTCAGCAAGCACAAGATCCCTACCAACAAGAAATGCAACAACAATAAGCTCAATAACAAGCCCTAGTGGCACAACAACAACAAGCCCAAAAAGTAGCCTTACTCACACAACAACAACAACAACAACAAGCTAAAAAACAAGCACTAGTAGCACAACAACAACAAGCCCAACAAGTAGCCTTAGTCACACAACAACAAGATCAAAAACAAGCAACCCAACAATAAGCTTTTGTAGCACAAGAATATGCCCAACAATAACAAGTGCTCACACAACAACAACAATAAAAAGGTTTATACTATAATCCCCAACAAAACATCATCAATCCAAATACGTTAGGAACATATACACATCTACCACCCTCACCTTCACAATATCCCACACCACCATACACACCATACAACACCCCATCATATCAAAATCCCACATACAATCCATCTGCCATCCCACAATATGCAATATATGTTCCTCCACCAAACCCGCATGATGATATGGAATCACAACTCAAGGTGATAACACAACAAATGAAGGGCATTCAAATGGGAAAAAAAGAAGCCCCATACACAACAAAACTTATGTCCATACCCATTGAATAGAAACATTGCAGTGGTACTTTCCCTCCTAGTTTTGAGGTCCCTAAATTTGATAAATACAAAGGGAGGGGAAATCCTATGGACCACATCAAAGAATTCAATGTCATGTGTATGAAGTTTTCCTACAATGATTCCTACTTGATGCACCTCTTTCCACAAAGTTTAATAGGCCCAACCATTAGTTTGTTTTCACAATTACCTCCAGGTATCAAAACCTTTGAAGAAATCATCGATAGATTCATAGATCACTTCTCCTTCAATCTTGGCATGAACGTAAGCTTAGAAGAGTTATACACTCTCAAGCAAAACAAAGGAGAATCCTTCGTTAATTTCTTACAACGATGGAGGAAAAGAGATAGTAAGAGAAAGTGGCCCATTCCTAAAGAACAACAAGTAGGAATTATCATTGCTAATGTTGAAGGGATCTATCCTTCCACTTGAAGATGCAATGCATCACCACTTATGATGAGCTTTTCCCCAAGGTCCTCAACATCGAGAGAGCTCTAATCTCATAGGGAAACACACAAGTGTATAGAGACAACCACCCATCCACTAGTTCTAATGAGAAGCCCCGCTTTTGGGCCAAGAACAAGAATGTTACTAGTGATCATGTTGTCGATGCAAAGGTGGTCTTAACTACTCCTAGGTAAGCAACCACCCAAACCATGAACACACAACAACCATAAGCGCAACCACCAAACAATCAACCAATGATCAATGCTATAAACACTAAACATAGACCACAAAGGACAAATAGTGCTCCCAAATGACAATTCACTCCCTTAGGGGAACCTATGGAAGATGTGTTGAAGAGTTTGATATAGTATGACATTATCACACTCCCCAATTTCTCAAACTATCAAGCACCACAAGTAGAACCTCCTAGCTATAGGGAAGATCATTTTTGTGAATTTCACCGATAAAAAGGTCATAATACACAAAAAAATTTAGACTCAAACATCTAATAGAAGATATTATTGAACAAGAAGACATTGATGTCGATCAAAAATATGGGAATGAAAATTTGGAAATTTACATGAACCCTATGCTTGATCTTGGAAAAACAAAAGATTTAGGGAAGGCATCAACTTTAAACAACATAAACCATACCTATGATACCACAGTGGGACATATTTATGTTGTTCATTCATCACCACATGAGGAATCATACATGTATCAAGATACTATTTTAAAAAAAGTCCAAACCCATCAATAGTGTCTAGCAATATTTCATATCGTAATGGCATCAAGTATGTATCAGATTACAATATCTCTCCCATATATGACTTCATGATTGGGCATGCTGAAGAAGTTCCAAATGAGCAAGAAATATACCTTATTATATCCATACCCACAAACTATTGTGAAGATTCTTTTATCAATGATATATCATCCACCCAAGGATCGTGTCAAGAGGAGACTCTTGAGGATAAAAAAAGTTACTCTGAATGGAGTCAGGATCACAAAACTCTATCCCTAGAGTTTCACCATGAGCTAAGGGACATCTTCCAAACCATTTTAAACTCCAAAGATGTCCCTGCTATCACCCCTGAGATGTTTCTTTTTGATGGACCTATAGACATTCTTCATCCAAACAAGAGTCTCCCACTCTTGATATTCCCACACAAGAGCAAGCGACAATTGAGATTATTGATTCTTACAGTGATTGTGCATCATCAACATCTTTTGAATCAACACCAACATCTTTTGAAGTAGTATCAACAGATAACAATGTCATAGAATCTTAGAAAACAATTCATATTTTTGAACAACAAGAACCCATAACAATATCATGTGTTCATGACAAGTCATATTCAGTGGCTATGGATTAGAGGATACATTATTAGGGAAAAGGATTAGGTATTGTTAACACCTTCACAATGTCGGGGGAAATCTTGACTACAATAAGCTTCAACATATGGGGCACGAAGGATCTTATGATGAAAACACTATCAACACTACAACTAATCATATCATGAATCATCATCCACCCATCATATCATACTCAAATTTGGGACCAACATAAAAATAAAGATTCCTATCAAAGAAAGGAAATCATCAAAGAAACGAAGCAGTAAAGCAAAAGGGACACACCAAGTACAAATGGATACCAAAGAAAAATAAAGAAAATCATCCTTTCAAAACTTCAATAGCAAAAAAAAGTATGGGGAAGAATCAAAAAGGGAAATGTATCCATCAAAAGCATCCTCAAATAAAAAAGCAAGCTTCTCAAGCAAGGAACAAAGTATATCTAGTGGTTGGTCCTAGTTCCACAAAAACCTCTATTCCCACCCATCATTACTCATCTTCCCAAGTTTGGAGAGTCAAAGGTTCCAAACCATCTACCAATCCATCTCATATTCCTTCATGCATGACACTGTACACTCCATTTATGATATCCAATTCTCACATTGACTGTGTGTTGGCAACTTCTTCATCATAAGGATTCTGAAGGAACTCTATTGCAATGTGTGCACATAGACAAGGTTAATTTCTGATATCCACAAGACAAATCAAAGTTCTTCACAGTTGCATTCTAGTGCTTGTATCTTGGAAAAGCAACTTCTTCAAGTAGGATACTGTTAGCACGTTATGACAATGGCCTATACATCAATACCACTAGGTGGTTCAACATGAGGGTAAAAGTTTTCAAAAGAAAACAAAATATCAAAAATCCAAAAATAGTAAAAATAAAAATCGTCCTCCAATGAAAACCACTACCTGGGCAAGTACATGATGAAAACCTGGAAAACAGCATCATGAGTAGAATCAAGTGTCTATATGATACTTCTTAGATAGAAGTATCTTATCCTTGTATGATAAATCCAATGTTCCATCCATCCATCCAATCCAGCTTTATCCAGATATTCTAGCTTACCTTGATCTTGACAAAGATTCGGTGTATACTTAAACTCTACTCATGGTAAAATTTTGACAGACTCTTTACCATTTTATCTCATGAAGTCCCATAGCCCATATCTAGTATGATAAAAAAAAATTGAACTCTTCGCATATACATTACCTATCTTGGTTTGTCCATTAAACTATGAAGCATTGCTAGACACTGGGGGTAGCTTATTGCACTCTTGTTTTCAAATAATCTTGATCCATGTATTATATCTCACAACATGACATCGACATCATGATATAGGTGTTGTTTACCTCAAAATATCATCAAAAATCTCAAAAACATTCATAAAACCTCATCAAAAATCCAAAAACACTTGCAAAATTAGAAAATCCAAAAAAAATCCAAATCCTGTACAACTAAAATCCAAAAGCATCAAAATCTTGTACAACTAAAATCCAAAACATTAAAGTTCTATACAATTGAAATCCAAAAACATTCAAAAATTGTAAAGTCAAAATCCCAAAACATTCAAAACACATCAAAATCCCTGAAAAGTTCAAAACATCAAAAAAAAAAAATTATCTTTTCGAACTACGTTGTCTCTGAGCTTGAACGTAGGAAAGGCCATCATTGATGTTCCCCCAAGACACTTTAGGTTAGCGGTCCATCATAATAAACTGACAATCCATCATCTGTTCATTTCTCATCAATAATAAGTCAAAGTCAGTTGAACTACATGGTATCTGCATGTATAACATAGGCAAGGATCATATTTGATAAGCCCCCGAGGCCCCTAGGATAGTTTTTTAGGTTAGGTTCTTGGTCAAATCTTAGAAAACCCAAAAAAATTAGAAAACTTTGAAAACATAAAAACATTTAAAAACTCAGAAGACCCTAAACAACCTCAAATAATTGAAAATCAAAACATTCACATAAACATTCAAAAAGACCAAAACAACCTCAAAACATTGCAAAACACCAAAAACATTGAAGTATTCCAAAACTCCAAAACCACCCATCCCATTTTGCTTTCACCCACAATAAAATTCCATCCATAATAAATCGATCATCACACTCACCCTTTGGTAAAACAAATGAAAAACAAGTACAACAATCAATAAAGGTAGAACCCTTAAACGTGAAAAATCAAACCCTTGGTCATTATCAAACATGTCAATCAAACCTTATATCAATGGCCTTTCAAACAACTTATCAACCCGCTAACATTTGATAACACATCCTAGGATGTATCCTTCCTACAATGGGCATTATCATTGGCAATCACTTTGGATATTTATCCTCAAAACACACCTTTTGGAAAGATAGATACATAACATTGACTGTTTTTTGTTGATCTTTTCTTATGATTTATCTTATTGACCCATTTTGAGGACCTCTCAATGATGTCTCAATGATTTAGAGAGAAAGGAATGGAGCGTTGATCATTATCTTTCGTTTGATGTGCTTGTGGGGTATTCTTGTAAATAATCTTGGAGCATACTTTCTTAGTTGTGTGTAGGGAGGTCATTTTGAATAGATTGTTGACTATTGCATATTCTTTGGTCTGAGATATTCTAAATTGCTAAAAACATTCCAACGAGGTTTCCATATGTTAAGGTGTGAACAAGAGCTATTCTATCTATTTGTAGAGTTAAATTCCATTGCACTAGATACAACACCATCCTAGTTATCAATACCATGATGCATCATGTCTATGTGTTATATCAAAAATAAGGAATGACAGAGAGCCCCAATCCTAGATAAGAGAAAATGCTCCATATCATCACCATAATCTAATAAAGTCTCGATGGATCATGGGTCCTTGTTGGACTTTTGAATCAATCTCAAAATCAATGGTCAATATATTCATCTTATTCATCTTATTCTTCTATCTTTACTAACAATTCTATCCAAGTATCAAAACTATGTGATATATCAAAATGTACATGAGGCTACCCATGGTCAATGATTGTCTATACATCATCAAATCTGTCTACATCAGACATATGAGCTTTCTAGTCCTCTTTGAACTGAATTGATGTTACATCTTTGTCGAGATATCAACCCAAAATTCAAAATTTTCGCTCGATCCCTCGAGGGGGTAGGGTACTAGCTTAATTCCTTCCACTGGGGCAATAGTGGGGCATCCAAAAAATCAAGAATTTTTAAATTTTTGATTTGAGCAGTAGCATTAATCCAAAGAGCATTAGTCTTTGAACCAACGTAATAGGTACCTCACTTCAAAGAGGGGTAAAATGTAGACACTTAAAAATGTCATAAATGATATACACACTTGGATCCGATATATTAACATCATTTCATCCTAAAATCCATCCTCTTTTTGCTTGTCTAATTAAATTAACCTAGCTATTTAATTAAATGCCTCATTTTCATCTATTAATCTAATTGACCTAATTGGGTTAATTCACCCCCTCCCACACTAACATTTCACCCTGTTTGATTAAATAATGCAAATTATTTAATTTAAACCCTAAAGTCCTCTTATTTAATTAAATAACCCTAAGCTATTTAATTAAATATCATATTGCATCCTCCTTTTCATTAAATCAATTCTTTAATGAATATCATATTATTCCTCATCTTACACATTCAAATTTAGTTTTAATTAACTAAATTACTAATTTCCCTCCATCCACTTGCATAGGGAATATTCTCCTATTTGGCTCCAAAATGGAATGATTTATTTCAAAAAAACTTTGTAAAAAACTTTCAAATTTGATACAAAGTGTGTTTGTTTGAATCATTCTTATCCCTTGATATTTCCTTGATCCATGTGATCTTTGATTCTCATCTATTGATGTCAATCCTTGATTTGTGTTTCACCCTCCTTTCCATCTTGACCATTGATAGATCAAATCAATCTGAGCCCTTTATTTTTCATTTGATCTCCTATAAATACATCACTATTTGGAGAGAAATGGATCCATCTTTTGATAGCAAAGTTATATTGTTGAAATTCATACTCATATGCATCCATATTTAGCTTAAGCATCCATTAATGGCTTCCTTGTTATCTTAGTTTGCATCCATTTTAGCATAGTTTTCTTTAAATGGATTTTATCTTTGAGCTTTGTTTATATTTAGAATAGATTGCATCCATTTTATCAAGCATCTTAGCATTTAGAACTCATCTCATCATGTTAAACTAGTTTTATATCATGTTTCACACATATCTCATTAGTTTCATCGATTTTCTTCAATAAAATCGATTGGAACAAGCTCATATTATCCAAGGGATTGGGAAAGGGTCTCCATTACAAATCAATGCGACACCACTCCTCCAATGGGATAATATTTGAGGTCTTAGAATAGGTTTTATCATGCTTTTGGGATTGGTTTCATGTTATTTTAATGGTTATTTAGTTTCTTGTTGATTTCGAATATCACATTGGGATCATGGCTTAGTGGATTAAATATGCCTCAAATCCATATGGATGTGGTGTATTTATCCTATTCTATGATCATGGTCATAGTAGCAAACCATATGCTATGTTATACAAATATACGATAACTTTGTGTTCTCCCCTTATTTGAACCCCTTAATGTTCACCTTTTTTTTTTTCAAAATAGTATAGGTTATAAAGTAGATTCAAAATATCATCTCTTGTTCTTGTTGCATCTTCAAATTTTGAGTGTAATTATCTTCATTTTCTCATACATCGGTTTTTATTGATTTTAAACAAAAATTAGCTACTTAAGAACCTCTTTTGGTCCCCAATTTCTATGCACATGCCCATATATCTCTCTGGATATGGAGATCCAAATATACATAGGCATAATGTTTCTAGGAAATCTAAACTAAATCCAAGAATAAAATATTGATAAAGAGTGTATGACCCTATAAATTAGTAGGAAAATATCGTTACTATCAGGCCTTTGTTGAAAATTTGAAAAGTTATTATTTTGTTCATTCTCAAGACTATTTTCATGCCTAATTTTATTCTTTACAAGTCATGCCTTTTTTTCTTCATGGAATTCAAAATCTTCCTTGAACTTGGAACCTTAGTATGTTTTTGCTTTCACACCTTGCTTTCCCCTTCTAGATTTTTTTTAATTTTTTTTTTATTCCCTTTGGGACTCAGGTCTTGACATGAACCAAGAAATTTATATTCTAGATCCACATTTCCTTCCAAAATCTACCCAACATATAACAATTATTGATCCCCTTTGGTCTTCAAGCTCCAATTGGAATTTCAAACCTTATTTTCTAGTTCAAATTTCCTCTTCACTTTTGACCTCTGTAGTAACACACAAACTTCAAAATTTGATCAGGGATTGGAATCTTAGGCCCTCATTTTTTCTTAGGACCTAATGCTTCCTAGTGTTGTATATAAATTTCAAAGTTCCAATTTCCTCTCAAAACTTGAACCCCCAAGGAAAAGGTAGGGTCTTGGAGTAGGGAGTCTAATATGTGTCAAAACTTTGTGATGGTTTTGGAACTACATTAAGTTCCCAACAAGTTGTTTGTTTTAAAAAAATCCTAAATATTTTGGGTGGATACCAAACCCCAACACTATAACATAATAAATTAAAGGAATATGTTAGATTATTTCAAAGTTTTGAGAACCAGATGAACCCTCAACAAGGCTCCTAACAACATTGAAGGTTTTGGAAAATTTATAAATGCCAAAATAGATTTATATGGATATTTTCAAAGAGTTCCAATAGGGTTTTGATGCTATGAAAACTAAGAATTTATTGATAGAGTGCTTTGTAAATTTCAGGAATTGGTGATATGCTTGACACAGAGAGACAAGAAGATTTTGTAGTCATTAGAGCTTTCTAAGTGTTATGCCTTGCATAACCACCCCATTTTTTTTGGTCAAAATGGGTCCCCCTTGTGTTTGTTTGTCCTTGGTGTCCTTGTTTTGGTCTTAGGAGTTGTTCCTTTTTCTCCTAAGATTTTGTTTCTTTTGTTCTTGCGAGTTCGGAATGCAGGCCAAAACCAGACTTAGAACTTTTGCAAAAGTTCCAAATCTGGGTTTTGTTCTGGTCCTGGTCTCGTTTCCTACCTTATTGTCTTTCTTTGTTGTTTTGTTTGTCTCGTGGTCTTGGGTTTGTTTCTCCCTTGGGTTTTGTTTTGTTTTCTTCCTCTTTGTGTTTCTTTTCTTTTTTGCGGAAGCAGAACCAAAACAAAAATTGGACCTGAAACTTTGCAAAAGTTCCAAGTCCGAATTTTGTTTCGATCCCACTCTCGTTTGTTTTCCTTGTATTTTGTCTCATTTTGTGTCCTATTTTGGGATGGGATTTGGCCCGGTCCCGCTTCCCTTTGTTCTTTTTTTCCCCTCTATTAGTGTTCTTTCCCTTTGTCGGGATCGAAACCAGAGTCAGATCTGTACTTGGAACTTTGCCAAGTTCCAGATCCAGATTCGGTTATGATTCTACCCCTATTCCTTTGTTGTCCTTTCCCTATTGCAGGACTGAAGTAGGATCTAGAATGAAATGTGGAACTTTAACAAAATTCCTACTTCTATCTCGACTCCGCTTCCGCTCCCATTTTTCCTCTGATGTACACTATGGTTTTGTACTCGCCTTCACTTTGATTCCACCCCTGACCAACTGCATTAATGGCATTAAATGCAACCTCCTCACACACGCGAAATGGTTTTTAAAACCTTAATCAAGGTTATTTGGCTCATTACAATTATCCAAAGTGTTTTTAATGAGCCAGAGTCAAAACAACTTGAAGAGGAGCATGATTGGTTGTGGGCGAGTGTTCATGAGCAGATCCCTATCAATTTTCAACCCTTTTCCAGTTGTGTTTTGAGGTAGGTGGGTTTCTCCCATTCCATTTCATGTTTTCCCATTCATTTTGTTGCTTCATTTTTCTTCGTGCGTTTGCAGGACTTTTCATGCAGATCTTCGCATGTTTCTATTCTTCCGTTTGTGTTTGCTTTTGTTTTTGTTTTGCTTGGTTTCCTCTTCCATTTTTTATTTGTATTTTTCTACTTTCCCCATTTTTTTTTCATTTGTCTACTATCGTTTTCTCCGTTTTCAGTGGTGGTTCCATTTCACCGTGCCCTAGTTTTGATCAAAATTTCTTTTTGAGGGGTTCTAGTGCTCAGAGTTGTTTTAATTCTTTCCTCATACCCCTCTGATCTTGTGCCTATCTTGGTCTTATGAATTTAATCGTAGGGTTTTGATGCCCTAGTTTTAATGTAAGTTGACAGGCCGTATGAACTAGGGTTTTTGTTTTGTGCCTTTTTTACCTAAATGCCCTAGCTCGCTCAATCTGGTCCCATTGGTCTGGGTGGAGTCAAGCTTGATTTCTGCCTCCCTGCTCCTTCTTTTTTTAACTTGGGTCCAAACTAGTGTCAGCATGCGGGGAGAATCCGCTTAACTTTGGTAATACATGGCAAGACTAGATCCAAAAATGAACTCACCCCATGAACTTTCACATAAGAGTTCAGTTCCGAAAATGAGTTCGCCTTCGATGGGTTTCAATTCCGATTCTGATCTAGCCAGCTTCGATTCTGATTATGATCTCGCTAGCTTGGTGGGATCGGGTCATCAAATGATACGAGGTATTGAAACTTTGAGAGTTTTAGTTTTTGATCCGCTCCTGGTCGAGGTTCCAATTATGTTATCTATTTTAGCTCTCTGGTTCCTGATTTTCTCCCGGTCCTGCTCCTGACAGGTTTAAAATTTCACTAAGTATGGAGGGTTACCTAGGGAAGAATAGAGAAGTATGAAAAGATAACACTTGTAATGATAATTTTCATATCTTCTGTTGGTCTAATCCAAATTTTTCTTATGGGAGTAAACAATGTTAGGAGCATCTGAGGAAGTCTCACAAAAGGAAGGGAAAGTTGTAGAAAGTTCAAAGGGAGTAAAACCAAAGAAGATAAATGTGGAGCAATTTCCTTACACCTTGAGATATAAACACCAAGATGCCACCCTTACAACTAGAAAGTTAGATTAAGAGTGGGCAGACATCACATAAACTAATATTGGCCCATTCAATTATGAGGAGCTTATTATAGACACTTTTTTAGAAGATTTGATTGGGAGGACTGTTAGAATAGCCCAATCTGGGCTGGCACATGTCACACTCTTCCCTCTATCATTCCAATGCCTAGAAATCATACTCACAGTAGTAGGGGCATACAATCCTTCATCCAGACAATGTATGGACCTCCAGGGGAATGTGATCATTGACCTATCCCCATAGATGATGAGGTTCTTGTTTAATGCATCTACCCCCAAAAACCCCAAGCAATTGACTAAAGTAGAGGCATTGCAGTTATTCAATAGGGACAAGGAAGCTAATAGGTTCCACATGAATAAGAAGTGGTTAAGAACTGAAAAGAAGTCCTTGACCAAGGTTCCTAAATAACCCAAGAGGGGAGACTTCAAGAAGGAAATAGATGACCTAATCATGATGCTTTCTAGGGTGTTTGGAAGGAAAGACTCTGCATACTTTAAGGAATGGATGTTTCCATTCATTGAAACTATTTTGGATGGTAGGAAATATTTTGATTGGGGCATGATTTTATCAGATAACTCGCACAACTAGATGCTCAAAATAGGGAAAACAAAGAACTTCTTCATGACCTCTTATGTCATATATTCAGCTGCAAGAATGGGCATATTCCTTGGATTGAATGTAGTGGGAATTTTAGGGGAGGCTCCTAGACAAAGCAAGGCATGGGAGAATTATGACCAACTAACCCTACAAAATTTTGAACTACATTATATAAGGGTTAATGATGCATTCCTTTATGTCATCATTAACCGGTTTATAGGGGATGTTGGATATAGGATGAGTAGGGAGGCCATGGCTTTCATTGTTGAATGGGGATATTGGTACATCTAGTACCCCAAGTTCTCTTATTTTGGGTTGGCAGGTTTTGATGGACATCCTCATCCACTGCCAAGATGTTGTAGTGATAGGATTGTTCTTATGGAGTTCATATATCAGGCTATGGGAGTCAATACAAAATTTGGCAACAAACACAAGTCAGGATATGACAAATTTCCCATGAAATTGGGAGAATATTGCTATGGTCACAATTTGGCTACAAAGGTAGTGTGTGAAGAGTTAAGTTATCTAAAGTTGGGGTTATATACAGCCATGAAACATTTTGACCCAGAGCATAAGATGAATGGCTTAGCTCCTACCATTTTTGATAAACATTATAACTTGTTAGAGGATTTTTGGATTGATTTGCAAAATGACTATGATGTTAGGAAAATAAACTATGAAAGGCTTACCATCCCACATATGATTGAATATGGGGTAAAGGAAGACATTCCTGATACACTATCAGATGATGGTGTAGTTTTGGACCCCGGGTATGAAGCAGAGAATATAGGCACCAAGAACTTGGACCCAATAAATTGGGATGAAGAGGAGTCTATAGATATTAAACAAATTGTCATGACAGTGATGGATAGAAGCATCCAATGGGTGTTCATGAGGATAAAGGATCCAAAAGCTCAATCCTCAAAGAAGAGGAAAGAATTAGGTACCTAAGGATATAGAAGAACAAAGAGGAGGACAACTCCTAGGGAACAATTGGAGTATTATCCTCCTAGCTCTGGAGGAGATGTTGATCCAGGAGTACCTATTCAAGAAACCCATGAGTCACATGATGTAGAAGCTACAACAACTAGAGGAGGAGCTTCATCTCAACCTTCTCTCCTAGAGGAATCTACTAGAGAAGTATCTACAGGTAGCGTCCATGAGCAAGCTGAAAAAGATAAGCAAAAGGAGGTTGAGATTCATGATATAGACACTGATTTAGAGGCCACACAATCAAATAATGAGCCTTTTGTGACTGCATCTATTGAGAATATTGAAGATGTTGGAATTGAACATGTCCTAACTCCAGAAGACCAGTGGAAAATTTTTGAGGATGCAAAGAAGGAGGTTGATGCCAAGGCATAGGTTGATGTACTTACAAAACAACAAGAAGCTAAAGCTAGAGAAAAGACTGAAGAGCTTGCAAGGCAACATAAGGAGAAGGAGGAATTCCTACAACAACAAAAGGAAAGTGAATGGAAAGCTAATGTAGAGGGAGAAGTTGGCCCTCCTACAAAAGATTCATGACCTTGAAGAGGAAAAGGCTCGACAGAGGAGGGAAAAGGAAGACCTTGAGGCCAAGGCCAAGGCTGTAGAGGAGGCCCAAAGAAAGAAAGATGAAGAAGAGCTCTTGCTGAAGAAGGAGGTAGAGGAACAAGCCAAACAGGAGCAAGAAGCAACCAAAATGTGGGAGGGGGTTAAGCAATTGGAAAAATAAAGAGATGACATGTTGGGAGAGAGGAGATTGGAAGAAGAAAGAGAGAGAGTTGAAGTTCATAGGCTTGCTAAAGAAGTGGCAGAAAAGGAGAAACAAGAGGTTGATTCCCAATCTAAGGTAACACTTCTGAAACCCCTCTCTTCTACCATTTCTGCTTCACAACAAGTGGTTACTCCTCCTGCTTCCCCAACATGGTTAAAGCTCAACTTGGAGAGGAAACAAATTGTCCAGCCCCAACCCCTAAATTGGAATGATATGATGAAATAAATTGAGGAGAGGCCCAAGAAAAAGGCTCAAGTCCTTCATTCCACCAAACTGACAGATTCTAGAGAGATTATAGTTGAATGTGCCATTCCTATGGTGGATAAGGACAAACAAGATATGTAGTTGAGTGATTATCAACTAGGCACTGTGAACTTAGGGAGGCCTACAAGGAACCAACAAATGGACCTGATTGATATTGTAGCATCTTCCACTAAGTCAAGGATGATAAAAGACAAGCAAAGGAAGGATGGGCTCAAAGCTCAATTGGATCAATTGCACAAAGTTCGTGAAAGATTTATCTTCTCCCGTTTCTTTGCAATTTGCTACTCCTACGATACCAATTTTGTTAAGAAAGAAGTTGATGACCTTGTTGAAATGAGAAGCAAAGTAGGGATGTTAGATAGATGGATTGATAGGTTGAATCAAGAGGTGGAGGAGTTTATTGTTGAAATCCATAAGGCTCATGAAAGTGCATGGGAATCAATCAATGACATGAATGCATATGTTGAGACCCTTTGGAAGCAAGAGGAAGAGTACAAGGAATATGTTAAGAAATTGAAAGAAATTAATAAGCTACCTCAACAAACACTCCTAGAACAATCCATCCTTGAAGAAGGTGATGATGATTTTATTGATAAAACTATTAACATTATCAAATTCCGAACTTCATTTATTTTTGCACATAGGAATGAAGTGCAATAGGCTAGAAAATATTTGACAGATCAAATTGTGGAGTTAGAGGAAATTATAGCCATGATTGTGAATGAAGATGTCCCTGTAAAGGATGGTTTCCCTCTTGATGAACTAAGGAACAAATGAGATAATAGATTCCAAGAGGAAATGCAGAAGGGAGATGATGGTGATGATTTGTTAATTGAAAGGTTCATGGATATAAAAGAAGTAGTAAAGATTGCTCAGAAGGAGCTTGCTAAGTTGGATGATATGCAGAAATTCACCTATGCTGAATTGAGAAGAATAAAATTTGAAGATAATTGGGTAGATGGGCCAGATATGGATATACTTAAACAAGGATTGGACAGTTATGATGACTATTTACTTGAGAAAAAGACAGAGGAGTGAAGTGGTTATGGAATATCCTTTTGAATGAAGCATCAAATGATACGACCAATTGGGCATCTCTCTCCTACTTTTCAGAATCATAACACAAGCTCAACTGAGGATCCCCAATAGTTCAACCTTCTCCTTCTTACATCCATATTTTGATACAAAGTCATCAACTGTTAACTGAAGATTAGAATGGACAGTTACCTCATGCAACTATAGTTGCTCCTTGATTTATGGATCTCAATTTTTGATGAGAGAAATTAGTGTTAAGCTTGTCTATATGTAGAATTTCTCTCCATGTTGTAAAGGTCGGCTAATTGAAGAAAGATTAGCTACCTAAGGAGACATTTAGGATAATTTTCACAATTATTATAAGTTGTTACATTTTTTATGTAAAGATACTTAGATATTTTTACAAGTTTCAATATAGTTTATGTTATTTCCAAAATGAGTTTTAATGGTAATATTGGTGAACGATAGTCATTCGTATGCCAGTGAATATTGTGCATAAATGTTTCTTATTTGATGAAAGTCAATAGAAGATTTTGAATCTGAGGCTATTTTCATTAAGTTATCTATGAATGAAATTTCTTTGTGTTTATTGATCTATGAATTTTAATGATGAGTTGGTGATGTTTTCTTGTTGATTTTGGAGTTTAGTGATGATGAATGATTGAATGTCTTGAAGTTGTACTATGAATTAATGCAATGGTATAGAGTACTCTGTGGATTGTATCATTTTATGGTTTTAGTTGTTTGAAAGGAATGCTCATTATGAAGTTTGTATGTCTAAATTGAAGGAAATCTACATTTATGTTTTGTTGTCCTGAGCTCTATTCTATCATTTGATGTTTATTTACACCCCCTAAACGTTAGATTAATCTATACCATGCAGTTTGTATCCCTTTACCAGATGGCCCCTTGAACATTATAGTTGCATAGGCCATTGAATGACACCAACGTAGTTGAGAACCAACTACAAAGACCTTGGAAGATAGGTAGTTTCAGATTATTCATCTTTTTCAGGAGAAATAGAATAGAAATATTCTATTTTAATGTTTTTGTGTTACATTGATCATCAACACTAAGGAACGAAGAACTAGGAACATCTATGAATTTTTTGAGTTCCTAGTATACCTTTGACAAGTGGTAAAGGGGGAAACTTATATTGTCAAAGGTATTTTGTGGTTCTCCAACCACCTCTACTGCTTGACATGATTCCAATTTTAGCCCATACTACCAAAAAAATAGAATTTAATGTCTAAGCAAAGAGGCTAGCACTATGGTTGGCCTACAAAGGCAAGATATTTATAAAGGGGCTTGTATTAGTGTTTAACAATATTTTTAATGGGTTTTGATCACCAAATGTAATGGTATTGTGTTTACTCACCCATCTACCTATATTTACTCCATCCAATCTTCATTAATCCTCCCAACTACTTCTACACCTCCAATAGTTTCTATTCAATATGAGACGTCTGTTTTGAAGAAGAATTCTTACATATCATGATTTTCTTAGACATACAATGTTGTAATTAGGGTTTTAATGCCTAGTGTGGTTAAAGGATGTTTGGGTTAATTTTGAGGGTTTGGTTAGTGACTATTCCTAGCAGACAAAGTAGGTGTTATATCTTTCCAAAGTCTCAATTATTGAAGTCAATTTCAAGAAGGCAATGAATTCTATTGATGTGAGAAGAGAATATTATAGTGAATATCATAGGTTTCATGTCTCCAATACTGTAGGTACACTTTGTGGTGAATTTATTAATGTAACATAGGTTTCCTCTTAGTACACTTGTTATGAGTGTAAACTTGATTTGATAAATGTGGAAACATCTTGAAAATATTACAGGAAGTAATGATGAAACTGTTTGTACATTATCTAGAGGAGAGTGCAAAAGAGTGGTACAAGAATCTCCTAGATAGAAACATAAATTCTTGGGAGGACTTCATGACTGTATTTAAAATGCAATATGGTGATATAATTGACCCAAAATTTTCCATCCATGAGCTCACTACTATCAAGAAATGTGTCAATGAGATGGTGGTAGACTTCAACAATCAATTCATCCTAACTATGAGAAATGTACCTCAACACATTAAACCAAATGAATCACTATATCTTATGTTATTTTTTGGTGCCTTTGATTCAAATATTGGGTATTTTTTGTGAGAAAAACCCTCAAATTCTCAAAGAAGCTATACAATAACCATTAATATTGAAAGAAATATGAGGGAATTGAGTAATCAATTAAAAATTGTAGAGATAAAGTTTTCACCACTTAATAGGGCTTCTATGAGTAAACCTCTTTCAAATAAAGATGAATTGGATGAGTTGATGGGGGCCATGAAAGAAATGTCCTATGAAGTAGCACAAAATGAGAAGGGGCTACCACCTCTAGGTACAACTACACATTTTAATGAAGGGAAAAGGTTGCATGAAAAACCATATAATATTGATTGTCTAGAAGGCCACAAAAATATGATATTTGGGCTGCTCCCAAGCATGTAAAATTTAGGCAAAAATACAAGGACAAATTGGATCCTTTAAGGAGAGAGCATGTGAATTTTCAAGAAGAAAACTTATGGTGAAAGTCTTGTTGCCTTCCTCATGATCCTTTGAATTGTGTAGTTACACTTTCCATGAGTATGGATGAAGAGTTCTAAAATTAGGAAGGTGGTGCTAAGTACTATGGGGATAAAATTGAAGAATTTGATAATTTTTTCTATCTTCAAGTAAAGGATGAAGAATGTCATGACAGTCTTGATATGAATGATCAAGTTATCTGGTATGAATATAGTACTCATCCACATTAGTATGAACTTCCAACTTATGACTTTGATCATTCTAAAGCTCTCGTGAAACAAAGATACAAGAGGATGAGGTTGTTAGATGAGGATATTGAGACACTTATTGATGTAGTGGTAATGTAGGTCTAGAGTGGCTATTAGTTGAGGAATAGGCTTATCCTAGTGCAAGGGTAGAAAGATGAAAAAAAGCTATGCCTAAGAATTATGCTGGTAAGAAGAGTGAATATAAATGATATACACAACCTCCTATCGAAGAAGGTTACAAAAAAAAGAAGAAAAATATAGAACATCTGCAAGCAAAAAATCACATGCCCAAGGTCCAAAGCCAACCGGTCCAAACATATAGTACTAATGTTCTTAGGGAAAAGTTTGTCAATGACAATGATTCTAGAGGTGGTAAATACGTGCCTTCAAACCACATAGTTTGAGATATTAAATTTAGAAAATAAGTAATAAATAATGGTGTTTCTCCTTCAAATCTAGTGGGGCCTTGCATTCTTGATGCAAGTGAGTTAACCATAAAACCTGGTACACCTTTGCCAACATATATGCCAATTGATGTAGCACAAATATTTAGTCAAGTAAGGATCTCATTTCCACTAAGTGAAGCTCTTAGAAATCATGAGCATAGGATGAGAGCTTTGTCTTTCATCTCGACTACTATGTCTAAGCAACCAGTTAGTGCTTTGGATGAAGAGGAGTGTGTAGTAAAAGAGGAGACCAGTGAGGTATGCCTTGAGATTATTTTGTGAACATCCAGGTGAGTTTTGAACCTTTCTATACCACTCTAATAATCAATTCATAGTTTCTCCATAATTGTATGATAGACTTAGGTGCATCTAGTAATGCCATGACACTTAGATAATGAATGAGATTGGATTGTGGGTGCCAAAATATTATGGTAATTTTTTTTATGGACTCTCATGAGGTAAATATCATTAAGGTGGTGAAAAATGTAAGGGTGTAGTTGGTTTCTTACCCTAACAAATCCTTTTTGATAGATATTATAATACTATGCTACCCTCCTAAGTGAGGTATGTTGTTGTCTAGAAAGTGGGAAACATCCATTGGTGAGATCTTACAAATGGATCATTATTATGCCACCATTCCTTTTGTATGATAAAAATTTCAAGTTGCACAAAGAGCAAAGAGCCATTGATAACATTGAAGACAACTACAAGCCACAAGATGAGGTAAATCTATTTGATGCAAGTATTGATCATTTAGTAAGTTATCGTGATGAATCTAAAATTGAAGAGGATTATCCTACTACATTAAGTGATGATAAGCAACTTATGGATGGTCTTTGGACTATTCTTTGATGGGGCTTTCTCAAAAGAAGGTGTTGGTATAGGTATTGTTTTGATATCTGCAAATAAAATTTTGTGCAAGTTCTCATTTAGGATAACTTTCTAATGTACTAATAATATAGCTATGTATGAAGTGCTCTTGCTAGGCTTGTATATTTATCATAAACATGAAATTAAATGCTTAAGGATTCATGGAGATTCAAAGATAATAGTGCAAAAAATGAAAGATATGTATGCAACCAAAGAGACAGTTGAGATTATACAAGAATGGTGTCCAGGATAACATGGAATTATTTGACACTATTGGAAATGAATGGTCTGATAGAAGTTAGAATACATAGGTATATGCACTTGTAGTTACAACATCAAGGAATGATTTGGATTCATATCTTCCCTTGTATTATCAAAGAATTGAAATATTAGTTAAACCAACCATACTAGACAACATATGTAGTTGGAAAGTGTTTGATGATAGCCAACAAATATATAGATTCATGAATGATATGGATGAGTTTGACAACTATTTGATCGAATGACAATTAATGATGGAAAAAAAGATGGAAAAGAGACCTTGTTTGGGAATGAAGTGGTACAATTAAAGAAAAATACCATGTAATGTCCCCAATTTTTGGCCAGGAATAAATTAATAAAATTAATTATTTATAAAGTTGTCCACAAAAATTAAATAAAAATAATTACTTTATTTTTAATTAATTTAATTAAAAGTGACTTAAATAGAATAGTAAACTATTAATTTGAAAGCCGTCGAGAAAGTGGTTAGACGACATTAGAAGCCACCAGTTGTCGGTCGAAAAAGCTGTCGGTTAACTTAATTATCACTGGTCGAATTAATTGTTGCCAATCAGCTTAATTACCGTCGGTTGGATTAAGGCACTAGTCGCAAGGCCCACATGCCTGCTATAATAGGTACTATAGGTGCCCTTTTAATGAAAGCGCCCTGCAAAAAAAATCAAACCTTCCTTTTTTTAAAAATAAATAGATTTTTTGATTTTAAAAAAAAAAGAACCAAAGAAAATTTTGAAAAACACCCACACTTTTTTTTTAACAATTTTTTTGATTTTCATGTATAGGAGTTTGTACAAGGGCCATACAAGCCCATGTGCAAAAAAAATTGCCTCAGAAGCCCCTGACATCAAAATAAGGCTAATTTATAGTAAAAAATTGTCGAATCAACCTCTTGAACACAACCGTGAGGTCCTTTTCAACTCAAAATGCTTTGAAATCACATCTACCCTCCAGATATGAAAAAAACTACTTCAAACCCTTGCAAATCTTGCCTCAAGAGTCCAAATCAGGCCAAACAAAAGGTAAAACTAACTTTCTTGATGGCTTTGAATCCAACGAAAGACTCTATTTTGATTCCAGATGCACCAAAAATTTTCCCACCTCTAAAATTTGCAAAAAAATGAAAGGAGATTCTAGATCTGAAGCCTGTAGCCCTTGTTGAAGAAAAAAACCTCATAAATCGAGAAGGGGTTTGTTGAATCCACACTCTGATGCCATATTAGAATTATGAAAAACATGAGCCATGAGATAAAAAAAAAAACAAAGACACCTTCCACACAAGAGATCTGCAAACAAATAATTGCTATAGTCCTCAACAAGAAAAACCTACAACACTGAACCCCAAGAATCTTCGAGGAAAACAAGAGTCCTCAAAGGCTTCCAAAGGTATTCAAAAGGCTTGATAATACAATGAGGTTCGAGTGCTATATAGGTGCAACCCTAAATGAGAAAGGGATTAGATCATGACAAGTGTTACATATCATGCAATGAGACATAATGATCTAATAATAGCTCTCTAGTTAATATAGTAAATCACTCCTAAGTTTAGCTTAAGTGCATGAGAATAAATTAGACTAATAATTAATTAAAGATTAATCAATTATTAGTTAATGCATGATTACTCTAACAATAAAGTCACTTTTTGAAAATAAAATATTAAAGTTATGTTTTTAAAAAATAAAAGAAAATCATAAAGTAACTTTATAAGGGGAAAAAAGGAAAAAAACAAATTAAAATAAATTAATTCTCTCCCTAAGTGGGATGACCCCCTCATGGAAGGGAAAAATTCATTAAAAATCAAATCTTGAGATTTGGGGTCCAAAAATTGTGTAAGAAATTATTATAAAAGGTCATCTATCCTTTCTAAGGCTTATTATGTTATTTTGGAAAACTTGAGAATTCTTTATCTTCAGTTGTGCATAAAATTAGTGGTTTGGACGAAAAACTATTCCACCATGAGAGATGGATTCACCTAGGATCCATTATTGAGCTATTTGCAAGTATTTCATGAGATTGGAAACTTCAAACAACTGGGGTTTCAAGGAAGAAATAATAATCAACTAAGGTTTGAAGAAATAATTCTAATTCAAAGCCATACTATTCAAATCTGGGTGCTATTTCATCATATTTTCATCAAACAAAATCATACAAGGGTTTGTAGGTGGAGCGACCAAATTTTGGAGGTGTTTTTGGTGATCAACAAAATATTTTGGTATTTTGATTTTTATATAAGACCTCTACAATTTATGGTCATAGTTCTAAGGGTTTGTTGGGAATATTTTATGGTTGCAAGGTTATATATTCACTCCAAACCCTAGTCACCTCATTCTAGGGCATAGTTGTGTGGAATTTGTGGAGATTTGGAATTGTTTTGACAAGGGTTTTGCTTTCAGATTTCATATCAGCAGTTACATATTTTATATCAGTCATATTTTGTTGGGTTTGAATCTATTTCTTCATAAAGATTCATCATTCCTTGGGTGGCCTGTAAAGGAGGATAACATTACATCATTTGGGTATCATTATTTGAAGGTTTGGACCATATTTTTACCATCATTGCGCGCATGTATAAAAATTAGACCTAATATATTTGTAATCAACCACCAACATTCAATAAAGTTTCCAAGTTTCATCATCTGGGTATGTTCTAATGTATTAAGCAATTTTATGTTTCAAATCTAAAGTTGTGATCTTGTTGGTTTACTTCATTTTAGTCATCTATTGGTGTTATTTGAATGTCATATTTCTATCTTTCCATCTTCATATCATGGAAAAAACACATGAAAACTAAACATCAAAACTCCAAGAAAAAATTCTAAAAATCAAATAAAAAAATTTAGGATAGCGAGTGAAAAATTAGATCAGAACTAGACAAGGTTCTTATAGTAGTATCAGAGCCTGGATCCTACCAGCCTGGAGGGTTAGATTGTTTATATGCAGCCACATGAAGCTGGTTCTCATAGGTATTAATTTCATAGAAGACTAGGACAAAAAGACTATCAAGAAGAAGAGGCTCCAATTGTAGATACAAATCAGTTTGGTATGGATAGGGAAAGAAGAGGTGAAAGTCTGCTGAGAGATGATAGGAATGTTGGTGATATTTTGATGGATATAGTAGAAGGTCAAATGGAAATTATAGTAGGACAACAACAAGCCAATAATGATTTAGCTCAAATGATGGCTTCCTAACAATAAATAATCCAACTCATGACACAATCTATGGGTGATATTGGACTTAATGTAGCCCCTACAAGTGAAGGAAGTGTAGAAGGTATACCTTGTGTTAGGTGAACACATACTAATACAATGGATAAAACATTTCAATCCACATTCCTTCCAAGAAAGGAAGAAGAGGAAGAAGTTGTTGAGGATGAGGAAGAGAACCATTGGTGGATGAGTTGGTTACCATACATGAGGAGTATAGAGCACTTCTCAATGAATTTAAAGAGGACCTAAGCTTCAATAAATTCATGAACCAATAGAAATATAGAAGAAGATAAAGGATGGAAAAAAGACCTAGAAGACAAACAGGGCCACCTAAAGAGTACAAAGATGCATTTAAAAAAATTCCTCTTCCTAATTTTTATGGCAACGGTAAAACAAGTGCTAGAGCATGGGTACATAAGCTTGATACTTTCCCCACACTCAAGCCAATGAGTGAGGTTAAGGCCATACAATTTTCTACTATGCATCTTGAGGGTTTGGAATATGATTGGTGGCATCACGAGCTTGTTTTGCAGAATCATGGGTTGATCACTTCATATGATGATTTCACACGAAAACTCATTACCAGATTTGATAGGAAAGATGTGGATGTCTACTACAGAGATTTGGCACAATTGAAGTAGGTTGGTAGGGTGGAATCCTATGTCAATGAGTTCCAAAATATTGTAGTCATGGTTCCTGATATGTCAGAGAGGAGAGTGACTATGCTCTTTATTGAGGGATTAAATGATAGATTGAGAGGGTTGGTCAAGGTTCATTAGCCTAGTACACTTGATGATGCTATTGATCTTGCACTTGAGTTAGACACTACTCCTTCATCATATCAACCACAAAAGAAAGGTTTTAGAGAAGATAAACCATTTCAGAAAAGTTATAACCAGTATAAGTCCACACCTGCTAAGTTGGAATTTGATACAAGGAAGAAAATTTGCTTTTCTTGCAAAGAGCCATGGGAACCAAGACATTGATTCCTTGGTAAAGGAAAATTTCATCTTATTGAGATCACTTATGATTTGGAGGATGAAAGAATACATGATACTAGTATGGAGGGTAGTGATCATGAGGAGCAACCACCACCATTGAAGAATGATGACTTAGCACAAGGTACAATTGCTTTCCTATCAGGTGTCGCTAAGCATTATCCTTTTAAGGTTAGGGGAGCCAGTGAAGGGACAAAGAGTATTATGTTTGGTTGATAGTGGTGCAACACAATTTCATTGATGAGGGTTTTGTGGTCAAGAGAGGAATACAAGTAGAGGATTTTCCTAGATTCATTGCCATGCTGGAAGATGGGTTCAAGATGAGTTGCACATGCAAGATTTCATAGTTGAGTGTTCAATTGGATAACTTCACATTTATTGATGATTATTATGTAGTTGGTATTGGAGAATAAAAAATTGTATTAAGGATCCAATGGTTAAAATATCTTGGTAGGTACATTCAATATTTTAACAAGATGGAGCTTGAGTTCACTTCCAAGGGTAAGCAAGTGGTTTTGAAGGCCATAAATCATGGTAAACCTAAGGATAAGATATCCAAGATGATGAATGTTAGAATTAGCCTTGAGACATGTGATTTTCAGCTAGGCACACTATTGGGAGCAACACTTGTTGAGGAACAACCTACCATTGAAAAATATGGAAGAAATATTAAGGAAGAGACTACAACAAGGTATGCGGTAAGATCTAATTTTTTGATTTATAAAAGCAACCAATTTCCTTCATACAATCATGGAATGGTAGCCCTTAACCATGAGGATGATAGTGGCAATAAATTTTCCAATGTTGGCACTCAAGTTTTGGTTATTAAACATGAAGAAATACATTATGGATTCAAGCCAAAAGGGTCTGATTTTGTACATCATACCATGGAGGATGTTAAGAAGACAAAATATATGTGTGTTGGATGGTTAGAAACATCTAAGAAGGAAAATATGTTGGCTTCCCAAGCAAGACAACACCTTAAAGAAATAAAGGAACAATTCAATCATATAGATCATGCAAGACAATGAAGAGACGCCTACTTTAGGTCACTATTTCTTCCAAAGGAAGAATGGGTAGAGGTTGACCATGCAAAGGAGGAATATTTGGAGGTAATCAAACAAGAAGAACATTTAGAGTTGCATGAACATGAAAAGAGGTATGATTCCAAAAAAATTATTTGGATTCATAACTTACATCACAAGGTTCATGGGTTTCCTCTTTTAGAAAGACCATTGAATGTTCAAATCATAGAAGAGGATGGGATAGTTGATCACTCACGGGGTGGACCAAACCCTATATTTATACTTACATAGGTATAGGGAGACATAAGTGATTCAGATTTTATTGGATCTTTATTCATTCATGGAGAGATTGAGGAGTTCACTCGTGATGAGATGCCTTCCCACCATGGAATACTTGGTTTTAATGGAATACTTGGTCATAGAATGAGTTTAAGTCAGATTTTCAGTTTTAACATTGTTGTTATCTTTTACACCAACAACTTTGAGGAAGTACGTGTGAGTCTTATGGATGTTATGATGATAAATGTCCCTCATTTCATGTTGAGCATGTATGGTGATACAAGAATGTTATGGGATCCTAGTATTTTGTGAAATTAATCAACCATGCACATGTGATTGCTTGTGGAAAAACAATCTCTGGGAAGGGAAGACTGTAATGTCTCTGATTTTTGGCTAGGATAAATTAATTAAATTAATTATTTATAAAGTTGTCCACAAAAATTAAATCAAAAGGATTACTTTATTTTTAATTAATTTAATTAAAAGTGACTTAAATAAAATAATAAACTATTATAAAGTCACTTTTTTGAAATAAAATATTAAAGTTACTTTTTTAAAAAATAAAAGAAAATCATAAAGAAACTTTATAAGGGGGAAATGAGGAAAATAAATTTAAATAAATTAATTCTCTCCCTAAGTGGGATGAACCCCTCATGGAAGGGAAAAATTCATTAAAAATAAAATATTGAGATTTGGGGTCCAAAAATTGTGTAAGAAACTACTATAAAAGGTCATCTATCCCTTCCAAGGCTTACTATGTTATTTTGGAAAACTTGAGAATTCTCTATCTTCAGTTGTGGATAATAGGTTCAACTATTTTTGAGGATGAAAACCCTTAGAAATTAGTGGTTTGGACAAAAAACCATTCCACCATGAGAGATGGATTCACCTAGGATCCATTATTGAGCTTATTTGCAGGTATTTCATGAGATTGGAAACTTCAAATAGCTGGGTTTTCAAGTAATCATCTAAGGTTTGAAGAAATAATTCAGATTCAAAGCAATACTATTTAGATATGGGTGTTATTTGGTCATATTTTTATCAAACAAAGTCATACAAGGGTTTGTAGGTGGAGCAACCAACTTTTGGAGGTGTTTTTGGTGAACAACAACATATTTTGGCATTCTGATTTTTATATAAGACCTCTACAATTTTATTATAGTCATAGTTCTAAGGGTTTGTTGAGCATATTTTGTGGTTGCAAGGTTGTATATTCACTCCAAACCATAGTCGCCTCATTCTAGGGCATAGTTGTGTGGTATTTTTGGAGATTTGGAATTGTTTTGACAAGGGTTTTTCTTTTAGATTTCATATCAACAGCTACAAATTTCATATCAATCATATTTTGTTGGATTTGACTCTATTTCTTCATAAGGATTCATCATTCCTTGGGTGGCCAACAAAGGAGGACAACATTACATCATTTGGGTATTTTATTTGAAGGTTTGGACCATATTTTCACCATCATTGCATGCATGTATAAGTATGAAACAAAAATTAGCCATGATCTATTTGTAATCAGCCACCAACATTCAATAAAGTTGCCAAGTTTTGTCTTCCGGGTATGTTCTAATGTATTAAGCAATTTTATGTTTCAAATCTGAAGTTGTGATCTTGTTGGTTTACTTCATTTCAGTCATCTATTGGTGTTATTTGAATGTCATACTACTATCTTTCCATCTTCATATCATGGTAAAAAAACTTATGAAAACCAAACATCAAAACTCTAAGAAAATTTCTAAAAACTAAATCAAAAGATTCGGGACAAAGAGTGAAAAAATTAGATTGGAACTAGATAGGGTTCTTACATACCATTCTTAAAGGATTGGTTTCATTAGAGAAGATGATTGATAGCAAGGACCACTTCAAGAACAAGGGAAAATCAAATCACGAAGATGACATTAAGGGTGCGAGCCTAGGAATGAGAAGCCAAAGATGGTTTACATCAGGAAAAGGCTTAGTCCAAATGAGAAACAAATGTTGGTCAACTTATTGAGCAAGTTCAAGAAATATTTTTCTTGGTCATATGAGGATCTTCAAAATTATAGGGAGGATTTGTTTCAACATACCATGCCACTCTAACTAGATGCTAATTCATTCTGGAAAAGTAAAGACCTCTTAGTCCTACCTTATCCCCACAAGTGCAAAATGAGTTGATGGAGTTAAAGAAAGTCATTATTATCAAAGTCATTAGACACTTTGAGTGGGTGTCCAACCTTGTCTTTGTAATTAAAAAAAATAAAGAGATAAGGTTTTATGTTGGATTTAGGAATCTCAACCATAAATATCTCAAGGATAACTACCCTCTCCTGAGCATAGATCATTTGTTGCAAAAAGTAATTGGATGAGAATTAATATCCACAATGGATGGCTTCTTGAGCTACGACCAAGTGGTTGTCAAAGAATCAAAGCAACAGAAGAAGACATTCACTACTCCATGGGGTATGTATGTCTATGTAAGGATGTAATTTGGATGATTGAATGCATATTCAACTTTTCAAAGAGAAATGTTCATGGATTTTGTTGATCTCATTGGCAAGATTATGGCTGTATACCAAGATGATCTAACTGCATTCTCAAAAGAAAGAGATGAGAATTAGAGACATCTTAAATTGATCTTCAAAATATGTTTAGAATATGGGATTTATATAAATCACAAGAAGTGTAAATTTGGTGTCTGAGGAGGGAAAACTCTTGGAGCACATTGTGTCAAAAGATGGGGTGAAAATAGATCCATTATGAGTCAAATACATTGAAATCGTCCCTCAACTCAAACTAATCAAAGGAATTCAATCTTTCTTTGAAAAAATAATTTTTTTTAGGAGGTTTGTCCCTATTTTTAAAAAATACAAAGGCCATATCAAAGATGCTCAAGAAAAAGAAATTATTTGAGTGAAGTGTAGAGCTAGTTGAAGCATTAAGTGACATCAAACATGCAATTGAGGAGGCACCTTTTCTAGCAAGTCTTAATTATTATAAGCCTCTCTAGTTGTTTTCTTTTGATTCCTTCTACACTATTGTTGTTGTGTTACTACAAAAGAACAAATAGGGATATGAGTAGCCATTGACATTTTTAATAAATCATTGCAAGTAAATGAATTGGAATATTCCACAATGGAAAAGCATTCATATGTATTGGTTAAGGTTTAAAAAACTTTAGATCATACCTTGTAGGGGCTAAAACCATAACATATGTGCCACAACCAGTTGTAAAAGACATATTCATGCAACTTGAGGATTTAGGTAAGAGATACTGGTGGTTCAATAAAATCCAAGAATGTGACATGGAGGTACAAGTCACCAAGGATTTATTAAATTGATGGCTAATTCCAACTTGGGAATAAAAAAGTAAATGATATAAGTATAGATGATGTTGTTCCTTGTCAACCAATTGACAACCTATGGTATAAATATGTAGTTTTCTACCTTGAAAACATGAATTTACCATCATATATGGATGATAAACAAAGAAGGAATCTCAAGCTATAACCACAAAGGTTTGTGTTGGTCCACAATGAAATGATGTGAAGGAATCATGAAGGGGTATTTCTTAAGTGCTTAGATGTCAAGTAAGTTGGTGTAGTGATGGAGTATCACCATGGAATTTGTGGAGAACATCTCAAGGATAAAATTACAACTCTTTAAATCTGTAGGGTTGGGTATTTCTAGCCTACATTTTTTAAAGACGTGGCTCAGATGATCTGAAGATGTGATTCATGTCAAAGGTTCTCAAGAAGGTTAATTTTTTTTTATGTTCTTCCCCTTTCACCTCTCATAGTTAATGCAACTTTTTAGTAGTGAGGAATTTATTTCATTGGAGCAAGAAAATATAGTAATGGATGCAAGTGGATAATTGTGGCCATTGACTACTTAATCAAGTGGATTAAGGTAGTTCCAACCCATAATGCAACATTTAGGGTGGTAGTATAATTTCTAATAAACAATATAACTAGATTTGGTGTGCCTACCAAGATTTTAGTTGATAATGCAATGTGCTTTAGACCTAAGACATGCTAGACATGTGTTGGTATAAATTTGGTAGAGTCATATCCATATCATCCACAAAGAAATGGTCAGGTTGAGTCAAGTAACAAAAGTCTAATGAAGATTATAAAGAAAAAATCATATCAAAATAAGAAGAGATGTGATGACAAGCTGAAGTGTGCTCTTTGGGTTGACAACTAATTTCAAACAAGCTATAGGAAAAATTACATTTGAATTAGTATAAGACATGAAGGCTAAAAGTTCTATCAATACAGAGTTTCTTGTATACCAATTGTTGCAAGGTGTATATGATGATTAGTATGATGCAATATCTTTAGAGGTTCATGGCATTGACTGAGTTAGATGAAAAAAAAAAGAGTTTCACATGATAGAAATTTGCAACATAAAAAAATGAAACACCTATTTGATAAAAGGCCATCACCAAGAGACTTTTAGGTTGGTGTTATTGTTATTTTATAGAATGTCAAGTTTGAGGATAAGAGAAATCAGGGAAAATTTTACCCTATGTGGCTTGGGTCTTATGGAGTAGTTGAGAGGTATGAGATCAATTTGTATCATATCATGGAGATTCTCATGCATGGTAAACATATGAAACATTACTTAGTGATGAAGTTTTATTTTTTGACTGTTAAGTTCAAAGCTATATCTTGGATCTTTGTCTAATATTTTCTTGAGAATTCTTGAATCCTATTGTCCATGATGGTGTGTGACCTTCCTATTTTGTCTCATATTTTTTTATGCCAATTTTTGGTCTTCTTGAAGATCTAGATTCTCATGGTGCCTATGGGAGTCACCCATCACCAACCAGAGCCACTATTGGGCCTTTTTCAAAAAATTGAAAATTTATTATTTTGTTCATGCCCAAAACTATCAAGATTCTTTCTTCATGGACTTCAAAATCCTTTACAAACTTGGAACCTTAATGTTTCCTTTTGTTCCTTGCTTCCCCCTTCTAGATATATATTTTTTTTATTCCCTTTCAAACCCTAGGTCTCAACATGAATCAAGAACTTTATGTTTTAGATCTACATTTCCTTCCAAAGTCTACTCCCTAACATGTAAAGATTATTGATCCCCTTTGAACTTGGGATCTAACTAAAAATTGAAACCTTGGGTTTTAGTTTGAATTTTCTCTCTACTCTCAACCTCCTCAATAACATGTGAGCTTCAAAATTTGATTAGGACTTGGAACCTTAGGTTCCAAGTCCTAGTTCCATCCTAATGTCCACAAGTCTTATATATAAATTCCAATGTTTAAAGTTCCTTTTGGAACCCAAATCCACGAGATAAAGGCAGGGTCTTGGAGTGGGTAGTGTAATGAATGTCAAAACTTTGTGGTAGTTCCAAAACTAGATTAAGTTACTGACAAGATATTTATTTTGAAACCTTCTCTAAATTTCTAGTTGGATGCCAAACCTCCAAAATCGGTAACATAAGAAAGTAAAGGAATGTGCCAAAGTATTTCAAGGTTCCAATAATTGGAAGAACCACTAAAAAGGTCCCTAACAACATTGAAGTTCTTGAAAATTCTCTAAATGTTGAAACCTATTTATATGAATATTTTCAAAGAGTTCCAATAGGGCAAAGATGCTCTAACAACTAAGATGTTATTGATAGAGTGCTTGGTAATTTTTGAGAACTAGTGATATGACCAACATGGAGATGCAAGAATATTTTGAATTCATTGGAGCATCCTAAGGAACTGGGAACTGGGAACCTCTACCAAATCTTTGAGTTTACAATATACATTTGGCAAGTGATAAAGGAGAAAGTAGTATTGTCAGAGGTTTGTGGTGGTTCCTAAAGCACATCTAGGGCTTGAAATGGTTATGATTTTTTCCCATAGTATTGACAACTTTTCAAAAGCTAATATCTAAGAAAAGAGGCTAGTGATATTCCTGATCTGTAAAGGCTAGATGCTTGTGAAGGATCTCGTATAAGTTTTTAACAAAAATTTAAATGGTTTATGAGTGTCAAATGTAATGGTTTTGTGTTTACTCTCCCACCTACCTACCATTGATGTAGGGGAACTCTCCCAACTACCTCAATTTACCCCATCTACTCTCCATTACTCCTACCAACAATTGCTATTCAATTTGAGACACTAATTTTGGGTAGGAATGCTTAAAGACCATTGATTTTCTTGGAGTCACAATGTTACAATTAGGGTTTTGGAACTCAATATGGTTAAAGTGATTCTTGGATTACTTTTGAGGGGTTGGTTAGTGATTATTCCTATCAAACAAAGTAGGTGTCAAAGCTTTCTAGGGCTTCAATAATTAAAGTAAATTTCAAGAAGGCAATGGATTCTATTGAAGTGTCAAAATAGAATATTGTTGTGAATATCATAGGTTTCATGTCACTAGTACTGTAGGTACACTTTTAGGGGAATTTATTAATGTAATAGAGGTTTCCTCTTAGCATAAATATTGTTTTGAGTGTAACCTTAATTTGATAAATGTGGCAGTATTTTGAAAATATTACAATATTTGTAATAATCATTTTTATTTACACATGGATTTGTGTAGTTCAGTAATGGAAAACTAAGTATTTTTTATGTGTGATATTCAAAACTTGATGCATTTTAAAGCTTTGGTCAAATCTTCTACACTTTATTTTTCTATAGTTCTTTCTTGTTAATTGTGACTCTGTAACCCATTGATAGGCTTCAATTTGGAATATATTGGCTCAATCACACAACTAAAAGAATAAAATATTAAACTACTATTTCTATCCCAATTTTAGTTTTCATGCAGTTCATGATTTCAATGTAAATAGGGAATAAAAATCATAATCTTCACATATAATATCCTATGAGAAATTTATCTTGCCCCCACCTTGCACTCATTCGTAATAGAGTTGTAATAAACTATATTGAGGTGTTAAGATAGCTAGTTGCTCTCAACCCAGTGATGATATTTGGAGTTGAATCAATAGTATGGGTTTAGCTATTGTTATTTTCAATTGTTCATTTCATTTACTCTAGCCTCTAAGAATACCCTCCTAACTCAAAGTTGATCTCAAAGTGTAGAAGAGAAAACCCACTTTCATAGAGTTAACCTTTAATCCTCTATGGTCTATGGATGAGTAGGTTTCACTTTCATGATGACAAGCTTATCCTTCAAAGTTATATTTTGATCTAGGAAGTGGAAAAATGATTTTGGGACCCAAGTTACCATGCATCAACTATGCAAAAGGCTTAATGTGGATCCAAGTGAGGTTCCATTATAATAAATTTCTATAAAATTATATATCATAATAGAATAAGGCTTGCTCATAGATAGAACTTGACATGCATCAACAAGGACACATAAAATCCTCTTGAATATCAAAAGATATATGCCAATAATTGCATACTTGGTTTTTAAGTATGATCAATGTTCGAGTCATACTTGAGACAAATGGGAAACACTATCCTTCATATCATTGTATGAAGATGTGTGTTCTGTAGTGTAGAAAAATGTACTCCTTTACATTTTCACACTTTGTTTGGGCCATCTTAATTAAATGGACTTAATTATGCCTTAATAAGCCCTATTTTACATCTACAAGCCTAGTAAATTACATTTTCCGAAAGGGAAACTTGACAATAATTAATGCCAACACATAACACTTTACCTTGAGCAATGTGTGTTCCAAGAATAGGGACATAGGACCCATTCGCCCATGGGCGAATAGGCCCACCCTAAACCTTTGAACCCATTTTTAAAACATGTTTTTGGCGGTATTTTAATGTCTCTAAATTCAAATTTTGATGTCAACTTGTAATGTTTAATTTTTGGGAAATTAAGGATACATACCTATAAATACAAGGTTATTTCATCAATTCAAATCCTAGAACTTCATGAGAGCATTAATTCAAGTATACAAGAGAAAATTTTATGATAAAAGGAATTCAAGAGTAGATTTATCAAGAATTTGTTGTAGCAATCAAGATCTCAATCATCATGTCAAAGTCTTAAGCATCATGCATGTTTTTTGGAGCTAACATTGTGATGTAGGTTTCAAAGATCAAGTCAAGTATTCAAAGCATCCATTCAAGCATCAATATCCACATCCATTGAATCCATCTCATACAAGATCAAGATCAATATTGCAGATTTCCAAGGGTTTATTCAAGGGTTTGGTGAGTTGCAACATAGCTTTTTTCATTCATCATTCTTTTCACATTTCATTATTTCAATTTAAGGCTTAATTACCCAAACGGGGTTTGACCAAGGAAAACCCCCATCACAAAAAAAAAATTCCCCTCTTGTGTTTGTGTTGTAGATCTTAGGTTGAAGGATTGAAGATCTTTTGAAGTGCAAAATTGCAAAAGTTGTCAAAGTTGCAAGAAAAGTTGTCAGGATCATGGAAACTCGGATCTCAGATTTATTTTTCGTCATTTTTTAGTGAAACTAGTGGGAAATTGCATCTTAGACCTGTATTCAAAGGCTCCCAAAAATTTAGTTCAAAAAGTTGTCTTAGGACACATTTTCCATTTCTAGACACCTAGCAACCAATTTTTGAGGCAAGTGTCTTTCACTCATCCAAAAACTACAAAATTTACTTTTTCGATTAGATCTAGGCTTCATCTACATGAATCAAGTCTTAGGTTATAGATTTGAGATCATTTGCTATTTTATTTTCATCTCCCAAAAGTGTTGTTTGAATTTTACCCCCTGTCCACACACACATAAAGGAAATTGTCAGATCTTCCATAGAATTGACTCACCTAAGGGCTGAAAGTTAATTCTATCTTGGAGGATCTTATTTCCTAAATGAAATAGAAAATAGGCAGGTTCATTACACCCCATTTTCCCTTTCTATTTATAGTAAGTTTGGTGAAACATTCCAAATTTAGTATAAAACCCTATGTTTTGAACCCTTACCCCATTTTTCTATGTTTCATCCCTCCAAAAAAAAATTCTACATTGAGTACTAATATTCTTAACCATTTGATCTCATTTATCTTATGGTGTAATCTATAATGCTTTTATATTATTCCAATTCACTGACTATATAATAATTGCACTTTCCACTAATGATCTTAATGGTCAACAATAAGATATTAGGAGATGTTATACAACATAATTGTAGATGGTTTGTATCTTAACTCAATCTCAACAACACCAATGAATTAAATGGTATTTCCCTTCATTTAATCATACAACAATTTGGCACAACTATAGTAACCTTCCCTTAGTTCACCCAATAGTTCCAACATTATGATTCTTATACTTGAGAGGTCTATAGTCATCATGAATGTTGGAGTACAGGACCACTGAGAGGGGGGTGAATCAATGGTCTAATAAAACCAATTTTAGAACTTAACACACTTGAATACACAAATATTCTAAATATTATATGCTATGAAAATAAAAAATATGTGAAACCAGAACACCACATTTGAATAAGGGATAATCAACCATGCACAAAGCAACACAACATCAAGAAGAATCAAGACATGATACTTACGAGTGGAAAAACCCTAAAATGGTGAAAAACCCACTCTTAACAATTTCTTTATTAAGCCACACTTGCTAAAACTTGTTGTTTACAAATTGTATGCCTCACTATAAATACAACAAGCCTCACTGGAAATTAATCAAGCCTCACTAGCAAGTTTCCATGCCTCACTAGCAAATTCTCATGTCTTACTGATAGTCTCCAAGAGGTAAAGTGAAGAAATTCAAAGGGTTACTCTGTTACAATTCAAATCATATCAACAAGCCTTGATAAACTCAATATCTTGTTCAATTGTAGAAAGAAAACAAACTTATTGTACCTACCTTGTCAACATCTTTTCAATTTGAACTTTACATCTACTCTGTCAAAACTCAATCCAGCCTTATCACAACATATCTCGTCAATCTGAAAATATAATTCAGTATAATTCATTTACTCTTTTTGTAATCATCATGCTTTGTTTATGAAAAGTACATACTCACCTTTGTTTTCATATTTCAATCAAGAAATTTTCATGAAAGGTTACAGTCATATTTCTGCAATCACCATACTCTATTCATGAAAGGTTACTGTCACGTCTATTTTTCATATTTTAGTCAAAAACCTTTTCCCACACTCACCAAGCTCATTCCATTTTCAAACCATGGCACATCACATACTGTATGCAAAGGAACCTTTAAAAAAACAAACTATTAAACTCACTTCATATCTCATACATTCCATCTTCAAAAATAAAAAACCCCAACACCATAAAATGACCGTTGATATTCAAAACTATAAGATTGAAAACTCCTTCTTCAATGTTTGGCACCAACCAAAAAATAGATCCAAAAACTATTCATCTTCAATCAACAAAAAAACTAAGCAAAGACACATGACGGTCAAACTCCCGTCAAAGAATTAGCTTTTGGAAAAAGTTGTTGGAAGGTTTAAATATAGACCTTTGATTTTGAATTATTGCCACATCCAACTTCAAATAGTAGCCATCAATCTTCATTTGAAAATTATAAGCCAAGATTATGACTTGCCCGACCAGTTAGTACAAAAAGAGGGGTCGGTTGATGAATGTCTTAAAAACCTTAAGCTCATAACTTAAAACACCTTTAACTTGCTATAGCAAGTCACCGAGTTTTTATACCAAAAAGAAAGATTACTAATTTTTTTACATAAAGACCTAAATATTAGAGTTTTAGGCTCTTGAATCTAAAAAAAACCTAAACAAGATCAATACCCCAAAAATATTGAATACCCGTGATCAAACTTCAACCTTTGTAAAACAAAATATATTAGTAACTGATGTAGAATACTATATCACTGACATTTTCCAAGAAAGATAAGCTTTGATACTTTTAGGGTTTTGAACCTTTGATGCTTTGATGATTTTAGGGTTTTAACTTTTGATGCTTTTTGATGCTCATGACAAGTACCTTTGATGCTTTGAACCTTTGATTGTGAGCTTTGAATGAATCCCATGCCTTCAAGCACCATGAGATGGCCAATAATGAGTTTTCCCTGTAGCAATTCCTGAAGCAACTGAACTTCAACTTATGACATCAATGAAAAAATAATGCCAATACAATAATGTAGCCGTATAAAGCCTTTACCAAAACTCACATCATTCTTCCATTGGCTAACTTCATTACATCCCAATTCAAGAACAAGAAAAGGTACTATTCAATTTATTGGTTACCCAAATTTTCACACATAAGCATAAATCATCTTGGATTAATAATTTTCAGCTACAAGAGTGGATAATTCAAAATTTTGTGCTATAGAAGCTACAAGAAAGTTTATCAAAATTTCAACTTATTCAAGAGATATTTTTGGTATAATTTTTTCTTTATTAGATTCTACTCATAAGTTTTGTGAAGGAAATGGTGAAAGGAAGTGGCTCTTTTCATTTAAATCTAACAAAGATCCCTTTTTAGTCATTCTTGGCTAGGTATGTGTACCCTCTTCTCAAGCTCTAGTTTGAGCACAAGCAAGCGGGATGTTGGCACCCCAATTTCATGTCTCATTTTTATTTGCTCTACTCCAAAGGCTATGCATTTGACCTTATCCACCCTCTATTGATAACCAACCTAAGATATCCTATTTGGTTTCCCTAGATGACAAATGGTGGCCAAAATCCATAAAAGTCTATTTGGGCTTTTTCTGGCATTTTCCTTAGCATTTTTTTTGTGTTTGTTAAAGTTTCAAAGTTTCTCATACCTGCATGCCGCCCCTACTAATCCAAAATCCCCACTCTAACCCTTTTGAAATAAACTAATTGTTGGTTTCTCAACATTTTAGATTGTTGATGTTTCCCATACATTCATACCTCCTTTGGCATTGACCATTCCTTATTTGGGTATCTCCATCCATCCTTGAAGTCCTGATACCCCACTTTATTCTTTGTCAAAATTTTCCCAAGTATTTATCATCCTTTTGTAGTTTTTGATCTCTCCATCCTCATCAATCTTGTCATCCCAATCATTCCTTCCCTAAAATTCGAACATCTCAACTTCCCCTTAATAATTTCTCAAAATTATTTTGTTTTTCAAACTTTCGCTATTTCCCATCCCTTCCAATCCTGACATCCCAAAAGTTTTTTTTTCCCCTAAGTCCCTCTTTGTCGAATTTTCATAGTATCTTGTTCCCCAATACCTTCATCTAACAAGCTTTATCTGAATGATGTCATGTTGATATCAGAAAACCTAATGACATCATTTGATGTCACTTTCTTGTCGAAATTTTAGAGTTGCTTTATTGTAGTATCTAGTCAACTTTCCCTCCAAAGTTTAACTTTGATCCTTTTGTTGACATCATGTTGATGTCATTTGTCCGTTGGAATTTCATACTTCCTCGTCCATCCCTCCATTTGGGTATCCATTTTTCCACAACCCCACTCCCTAAACTCCAATCCATTATGCCCCATAATTCTCTAAGTCTTTCAGAGTTAGACTTTTGGGCATCCCCTATTTATTTAATTCATCTTTGAAATCCCAAAATTTTGTTGCTCCTTTGTTAACATCTATCGAAGTGGAATTTTGACCTCCCCTTAACTCACAACCAAGTTCAGTTTCTTCCCGAACCTTGATCTCAACTTCCCATATGTCATTCCTTTGTTGAAGTTCCCTTGTTGGTCTTCCCCCTTTCCTCATCCCTTCTAGCACAACTTCCAAGTTTCCTTTGACTCTCGATAGTCTAAAACTCTTGTCATTTCTCATTGTAGTTTGTACCTACCTGTAGAATGATCGAAGAGTGTTATTAATGCATTTTCAACACTTGCCAACAATCAAGTAAAATCTAATGGTGCCCAAAAATCATTCTTTATGTAGATTGGCATGAATCTAGAAGGGAAAACAATGATTTTTCCATTCCCTAATTTATTCATGATGTTAAGTTTCTAGCATTTGATAATTGAGATGTCATTTTAGGCTTCTATTCTAATGCATTTTTAGGTCAATTTGTTTTCCCCTGCATACTATCACACCCCATTGTGTGTTTACCTATTTACTATTACTATGTTAGGGTAATTATCGCATGTGTGAATGTATTTGGAATTCTGATTGGAAATATATGTGTTTGCACCTTGTTATCAATGAATTATGAATGAATGTTTATTTCATTTAATGACTATGATGAAATGCATATTTGGAAATGAATGGTTATTGAATTGATTTTCTAATTATGAAAGGGATAATACAAATGTTTGTATTGATGAAAGGATGACTAGCATGAAAATATGTTAAGTTGCATGCAGGTTTAGAATCAATCCTCTAAAAGGGAGGGGAAGTATCACTTGGGAGAAGAACTTGGTGAAGTAACCGGTAATGAAACCTAATTGAGCTTATACGCACACTCACTAGTAGAATGGTCGAGTCATGTCATAGTGTTTGGGAATTGGTAAGTTATCCTTTAACATGATGTGTTTGCAATAGGAAGGAGTTTGAATTAAATTAGGAGTATTCTTGGTTTATGTTTAGTGCTTGGTGCATGTGAGTAATTCTTTATATTGCTATGCTTGATTGATGAGATGTACATACGTTGAATGTATATATGTGTATACACACACATGTCAATGATAATCCATACACAAGAAGGAATGCGTACATGAGAGTGCATAGGCAGACGCACCTATGTGCACTTATGGACGGGTTACTTATGAGCATGGAGATATCGAGAGGACAATATGACATATATATATATATATATACGTCGTATGTATGTATACATATATATATATATATATACGTCATATGTGTATATATATATGTCATGTATATATATCTACCAATGAGACAATAATTGTTTATTTATGTGAATGAGTTATCAAATGTGTATATATATAAGATATATACATATATACATATGTATACATGTATCGATGTATACATATGTAAAAGAAAATGGGAATGCCATACGGATACATCGACATATGTATGCATACACATACATGCATATTGATTTATATAAGAATATATATATACAAATGATGTGGTATGTGAATATTAACTTGATCTTATTCATTTGAATATCAAATGTATACATATTTAGTTAGCATGGAATATGTATAAATGAATATATATACATATACATATATATAGAATTGGGGCTATTTATTGATATATATATGCAAATATGTATATATATTTATAGAAAGTAATTAAGGAACATTTGTATATATATTATGCAAAGTAATTGAAGGTCGATTTATACTTATATTATGAAAAGTAATTGAAGGTTGATTTATACAAAGTATAAAGGCTGATACATACAAGTTTATGCATTAGTCTATGAATGGAAAATATGGTGCACTATATTATAGTGCTCAAGCAAATGTAAAGGCATATATATCATCTCAGATCAAATGATAAATGAATACGTGAGGTTTCGATCTGTTGAATGAGTCAATGAACTAAAATATAGTACATCGTGTAGATAGCATACCAAATCAAAATGCAGATATAAATGCAAAGAGTCAGATCATACCATGTGTTGACTATTTGGATTTGACTTAGTCGATTGTAGATGTGTTGAAAATCTAAGATAGACCATTTCAAATAATAAACCATGGGCCTTGTTAATAGGGAACACCTACAAACTTGGCACCACCATATGAATTATTTGTATGTTTTAGATGTATAACAAGCTTGAAATTGAATAGATGGGTTAAAGCATATGCTATTTTGAATGTGTCAAACCTATTGTGTCGATCATTGGATCCATTTCCTGTGATGAATTAGTGACAATTCTCATGTAAGTTTCCCACCTTTCTTCTTCTAAGTTGAGTCAATTTTAAAAGGCTGAGAAGTGGCAAACTACAAACCTTAATTGTAGCCTTGTGAGGCTAAATCTTGTGTATAAATATGGGTCGATCATACCTCATTTCCTACACTTTTTTCATCTGCAACATTACGTTGCCATATCTGTTGTATTTTTCATTTGAGTGAGTGGTATTTTGCCAAGAGCTTTTGTTGAGAGAATTTTAGTGAGGTTAAGTGAATGAAGGTTATTATCTAAGTTGATTGCAAGAGAAGGCCAAGATAGGAAGCTCTATAGTCAATTGGATTAATCATTTCATAGGCATGAAATACTATCTTATTCTATTTAATCTTCAAATCTAAAAGATTACTATCTTGATTTCATGTTGTTGAATTGCATTAGATTGCTTATATTAGAGAAAAGTCTATTTGATTATTAAAGAGGAAAGATTGTGATAGGTGTGTTTTCCATATAAGTGCTTGTATTTACTCCCTATTAAGGAGAGTTTGTTGACATCATTAGTATTATATACTAGGAATGGTGAATTTGGAATAACTTGTTAAGTTATGGTTTTATGGAATTGGATATCTTATGAGTTAAATCCTAGGGTTAGGTTATCCATTGAAGGGAGGGTAATTTTTTCTTTTGTTATGTTCATTTGATAGAGATGCTATCTAGTTTTGGAAAAGGGAATAGGTCAAACCAGAGGTTAGGATTACCTATTGACAGTTTACCTATGCATAGATATAATGGTCTAAAGTAGAACGAGCTAGGGTAGTGATTGTGAATAGGATGACTGTCACTTGAAGTACTAAGTGAGAATACTTTGGCCAAAGTAGTGTGTTTTCCTTTGGCTCCACTGTCAGTTCACCATGTTCCTTGTTATGCATGCTAGATCAGGATTGTAAGGTCTACAAGTTCTAGTTATGTAGGAAAAATTTGTTGGCATATGGCTTTAGGAGATTGTTCTTGGCTACTAGTGTTGTCATTGATGGCAACTAGAGTCAGCAGTATGGTCTGTAGTTTAGAGGCAGTTCATACCGGAAAGGAAAGTAGAAGACAATACTCTACCAATAGAATGTATGAAGAATAGAGTATCTGGTTGGTAAGTTGGTCTGGATACTTCACCAAATCATTATTTTATTGTGTGGATCCCTAGGGATGTTTTTCAATCATGTATGCTATCTTTTTGATAAGTTTTATGATATTACATTGATCCATGTATGAGTTTGGAGACTCGGTAGAATAATTTATTGCTTATTTTCTCACTGTGGCTGACCTGTTGCATATGGCGTGTTCCAAATGTATGAGGAGTATGTGTTTAACTATTTCTTATATTGGAAATTTTAGTTTGGGTCCCTACTATAGTCTAATCAACTTGTGTGGGTACGCATTAGTTCTAATTGGTGTTTGGAGCTGACCTGTGGAAAAGTATTATATTTTGTTTCAAGTCGACATACAGAAATAAAATTCTTGTTAGTGGATATATAAGTGAGATTGGTAATTCATTTTAGGGGTGAGATATTTTGATGCACGAAGTGGTGAAAAGGTGTGTGCAAAAAAGTGTAGAATAGCTACATGAGGCACTATCAGATTATCTGGCAAGAGAATATTGTTTGTGCAACATAAGGGTTTTTGTAGAGTAGAGCAAGTAGAACAGAGCAGAAGTGAAAATTAGGCAGAAGGTCCAGGGTCAGTCGTCATGTACTTCATAGGAACTGAAAGCAGGCATATAAAGATGTTATTTTCTCAGTTCATATTTTGAATAGATTCAATCTAAACTTCTTTTGGACAGTGAGGCCTCTTTTGTATTTTGAGCAGTGAGCTCTAGGCAGTGTGCCTGAATGCAAGTGGATTCCTCTTTTTATCATACTTTTAATAGAGTATACTTTGTGGACTAATCTCCACCGTGGTTTTTCCCCTAATAGGGTTTCCATGTAAAAATATTGGTGTTATGGTGTTCACATTGTCTTATTAATGTGCATGCATGTTTCCTTCTATTTCTTTGTTGTGGATGCTATTAGAAGTTAAATATTGTTGTTGATAGTTTAAAATCTAATTTGAGATTCAAAATTGTAGAACACTGATTCACCCCCCCTCTCAGTGTTCATAGTGTCCAACAATTGGTATCAGAGTAGGTTCCTCTTCTAAGTTTAACAGCTTGAGGTGGATCTTGGATTACAATGCATGTAAGTGGTCTTCAACAACAACTTATGGTGGCACTTGATGATCTTGATCAGTCTAAAGTAGAGGCCATGGAACTAAAAGCAAACCTTGTGGCTGCCAAAAAATTCATTCAATCACTAAAGGTTAAAATAAATGAATCAAGGGAAAAGAGGAAGAACTATGTGGTCAGTTGAAGAAAAAAGAAAGAAGAGGCCCGAAAGATGTTCATTTGAATCAAACCCTAAAAGAAATAATAGAAGAATGTGAAAATCTTGCCAAGGACAATACTGCTCTAAAGCTTGAAATGGAATCTGTGGCAATGAAGTTAAATAAGAGATTGAAGAAAGAAAGAAGAATGAGGAGAATCTAGCCCAGTCGTTGAAAGAGAAATTTGAGGAATGCAACAAAGTAAATAGTGGATTCATTTAGTTGGAGATTGAACTGCAACAGTCCAGAAACAATGAAGAAGAGCTTGAGAGACAGGTAGTTATTCTCAGAGATGAGCTTGCCACTGCAAATGAGTTTAAGGAAAAGTTCAGGATCAGTTCTGCTAAGCTTGATGAAATAACTAAAGGAAAAAAGGATACAAATGATAGGAAATGTCTTGGCTATGAGAAGGATGTGAGCTCTAGATCTGAACAAAAGGACCCTGAAAAGAAGAAAAAAGGCAGAAGATATCTGGTAAAGCAACCTAATGCTTAGAAATTTAATGGATATTGCTTTGTTTGTAATAAATTTGGGCATATGGCTTCTTAGTGTAGAAGTAAGATAAGTTCTGGCAATCCATCATTTTCTAGTCAATGTTTTAACTGCAAAAATTTCGGTCATAAGTCATTAGAATGCAAAAGCATGTTTGTCAATAAAAGGAATGTTAAATGTTATATTTGTGGGAAGTTTGGACATGTTTCCAATCAGTGCAGATTAGGAGGAAATAAGTGGAATGGATGGTATAAGCAGAAATATCTAGTATGCTACAATTGTAACAAATCTGGTCACATTGCAAGAGTCTGCAGAAACAGAAACATGAATAAAAGAGGTTCAGAATATCAAGGTAGAAATTCATAGAAAAAGTGACAAAGGAAAATGAAAATAATTTGTGGAGGAGATAAGAGATCAAATGAGAAAAATGTGGGTAAAGAAGAATGGATCTGATGAAGGTAATAAGACTGTACTGAAAGCTCCCTCTGGTAGTTCATCAGGAAATTGATTTTAGGCCATTGGCCTAGGGGGATTTTATCATGAAAATATTTTGTCCCCCCTGTGTGTAGTTGGTTCCAGATTGTAGGAAGTTTTTTGTAGTTGTGTTATTCATCCTCAAATGTACTAGTGATCGCCTCTTGAAATTCCATAGATGGATTTCTCGCTTGTTGTTCAAAAATAGTGTAACTAAAACATCTCGGGCAAAGAATTTAATGTGATAAGTTAGGTGTGCAAAGTTATAAAAGGGAATTTGAAACCCTCATTTGTCACCGTGCACCAAAGGAGAATAGTTGGAGAACCTTTTTTTCAACAAAATTTCGAAGGAGCAAAGGTCAAATTAGCGGAAAAATTTCTAGGTATTTATGTTGATTATCAATTTTATACTCATTCTGTGATTGGTAGAACTCTGTTTGGTACGGAAAATGAAACAAATTAAAGGAATAGTAATTCTAGAAGAGTATAGTAGTCAAAAGTTTAGGGATGTGAGAAATTCGTTGTCTCACATTGAATTGAAGAAGCTTGGAGGAGCGAAACACAAGAATCTGGATATCTGGAATGAATTTCCTCATTTCATCAACGCGGAGGTTGTTTGGTTTATCTTGAATAGATTGGATGATGATATCCTTACTCTGGATAAACCCTATCAAATTTCTAAGGATGTAATAAAAAATCTAACAGGTTTGTGCAATGTTGGTGATGTCCCTAAAAAGAAATCAATTTGAAATGTTGAAGTCGAAGCCCTAACCAATGTAACAAGAGATCAGTGGGTGTTGATAATTACCTCGATCAAAGACCCATTAACAAGGTATATTGCATATGGAATTTCATACAATATTTTCTTCAGAAACCGGGAAGGATCAACATTAGTAGGCATAGTCTATATTGCACACAAGATGATAATAGAAAATGAAGACTTTGATCTTTGTGGATTGCTGAAGGATCAACTAATGGAGAATGTGCAATTGAAAAAGGACATAGATTGCTCTTTCAAGTTTAGTACCTTGGCTATATGCATTATGATGTATTTCTTGAATTGCTTGCCTCTAAATGACAATGTAGTATGGAAGCAAAATATGTCGGTCTGCATGCAAATATTTGAGCATTTCAATTCTTTTGAAAATGGTGAACAAGTTTATGAGAACTTCTTTGGAAATTTGTTAAGAAAGTTTGGTATTCCTCTTCCGGTAAAAGCAATTGAAATTGGATCATCCTCCAGTAAGTCGGAGAAAAAGTAGAAGAGAGAAAGAGAGATGGTTGGTGACACTCCTCCGACGCCTAATTCAACAAAACTTGAAGGAAAAGGTAAAAAGCAGATAGTTGAGGATGTAGTCGATGAAGACTCTGAGGAATATACACCAAGAGATCAACCAAAATCAGTTGAACCGGTTGTGGTTATTACAGATGAAAGCGATGAAGAAGGTGCACTACTCAAAGCAAAGATATTGCAGATTGTTCAAGAAGAAATTGGAAATCAAAAGATAACTGACATATGGATGAATGGTCCATCATATGAACAAGACCTCATTGAAGACACTCTAGGAAGATAATTTATTGATAATAACATTGATCTAAAAAGTCTGTAGAATGTGCTTCCGAAAGAATTTATTGAATGTATCAAGGAGGCTATGGACTCTGTGTCTTAGGATAGAAATGAAGAGGAAATAATCTCTCATCTGAAGATGCACTTTATGCTATCTCTTGCCAAACTGAAGAAGAAAATGAACATACTAAGACAATGCATTGACTCAGCGAATAAGATCTTCAATTATTGTCTCAGGTGGCCTCACGTGGTTGGAAAATACAAGGACAAGTTGGAACAAATTGAGAATGAGCTTGTCAGAATTAGACAAGACTACAGTATGGTTCAGGACAAGGATGAAGGAAGAAGAAGATTCATGAGCTGCAAGTTGAACATGCAAAGATTCACTCTGCCAAAAACACTCTTATGGACTCCTTCTGGAAAGTGAAGGACCTGACTGAATGCAGATTAGAGCAAATGGTTGAAGTTTTAAAGAAAGGAGAAAAACTAGAAGAAACCATTACCATTCCCGAATCCCTTGTTCAGGTCATCAACAAAACATTGGAAAATAATAGTCTAATAATTTATACTAGGATTGTAGTGGAATCTTGGAAGAAATTTCTCCCTGAAATGAAAGATAAGTATAAAATAATTTTTTGATTTATGTGGCAATTGCAAATTCTTCAAATTTTGATCAATTTCTGCAATCAACAAAGGGGGAGAAAATGCAGTAAGGAACAATACAGTAAATAAGCTTAGGAAAGTAGTGGAATTTTTTGTCATTGATGTCAAAGGGGGAGAGAATGCATTGAAAAATTCCTTGACATCCAAAGGAGGAGCAGTGTTTTGTTGTAAGTGTTTTGTAGTTGTTTCATCATGCTGTGAAGTTTTGAATTTTGGTTTCGACACTTAGTCATTTTTCACTAAGTGTTGCCATCAATGCCAAAGGGGGAGATTGTTGGCATATGGCTTTAGGATATTGTTCTTGGCTACTAGTGTTGTCATTGATGGCAACTGGAGTCAATAGCATGGTCCACAGTTTAGAGGCAGTTCATACCGGCAAGGAAAGTAGAAGACAATACTCTACCGACAAAATGTATGAAGAACAGAGTATCTGGTTGGTAAGTTGGTATGGATACTTCACTGGATCATTATTTTGTTGTGTGGATCCCCAAGGATTCTTTTCAATCACATATTCTATCTATTTGATAATTTTTATCATATTACACCGATCCATGTACGAGTTTGGAGATTCGATAGAATAATTTATTTCTTATTTTCTCATTGTGGCCTACCTGTTGCATATGGTGTGTTCTAGATGTATGAGGAGTATGTGTTTAACTATTTATTACATTGGGAATTTTGGTTTGGGTCCCTACTATAGTCTAACTGACTTGTGTGGGTACGCATTAGTTCTAATTGGTGTTTGGAGCCGACTTGTGGAAAAGTATTATATTTTGTTTCAAGCCGACATACAAAAATAAAATTCTTGTTAGCAGATATATAAGTGAGATCGGTAATTCATTTTAGGGGTGAGATATTGTGATCCATGAAGTGGTGAAAAGTTGTGTGTGAAAAAGTGCAGAATAGCTTCATGAGGTACTATCATAGGATCTGGCGAGAGAATTTTGTTTGTGCAATAGAAGGGTTTTTGTAGAGTAGAGCAGAGCAGAACAAATCAGAAGTGAAAATTGGGCAGAAGGTCCAGGGAAAGTCTTCATGTGCTTCATTGGAATTGAATCCAGGCATATGAAGATGTTATTTTCTTAGTTCATATTTTGAATAGCTTCAATCTAAACTTCTTTTGGACAGTGAGTCCTCTTTTGTATTTTGAGCAATGAGCTCTAGGTAGTGTGCCTGAATGCAAGTGCATTCCCCTTTTTATCATACTTTTAATAGCGTATACTTTGTGGACTAATCTCCACCATGGTTTTTCCCCTAACAAGGTTTCCACATAAAAATCTTGGTGTTATGGTGTTCACATTATCTTATTAATGTGCATGCATGTTTCCTTCTATTTATTTCTTATGGATGATATTAGAAGTTAAATATTGTTGTTGATAGTTTAAGATCTTATTTGAGATTCAAAATTGTGGAACACTAATTCACCCTCCCCTCTCAGTGTTCCTAGTGTCCAAAAAAATCACTAAGCTCACTAAGATTAATGTTATGAGGTTTCTTCACCAATCTCTTTGTCGAAGGGTAGGGAAATCTTTCCATTGATAGATTTGTGGGGGACCGCATATGAGTCTGTGGTTGGAGGAAAAGTGCCTGAGTGATGCTTCTCCTCCTCAGCTGGCGAGCAAGTTTTGTAGAAGATTCTTGGACTATTTGTATCTATTGCTTTGAAGCTCGATTGAGCTATGTATGTAATTATCTACAATCTTGGAATATTGTATCATGATGATTATTGTATTGGAAATGGAATCAAAGTTGATTATTGTTATGACATCTATGTTCATTTGTTCTTTCATTAGAAAAGAATTTTTTTAATTGCAATGGTTGGAAACATAGTTTATTTACTTGAAAGTGAAAAATTTACTAGCAAGAATAGTTGGCATGTTACATGTGGTATCAAAGCTACCAGGTTTAGCTCTGGAACTTATGTGCTCATTATAATTTCTGTCCAAAATTAACTAATGTTTAGAAATTCTTGTGCTAGGATGGTGCGTCTTAGGTTAACTACGAGAAAGTCAATAATCGGTAACAAGTGCTACATGAAATCCAAGAAGGAAAAAGAGGAAATTGTTCGTACGATAGAGAGTACGAACTATGATAATGTTGTTTGGTTAAGCAATACTAAAACCTTCAGTCATGCTCTTTCTCAGATTAGTGAAGTAAAGAGAAAGATGAAGGAGGAATCCAATTTCAACTATCTACCTCCAATTTCACCAGCAAAGTCTGATTCTTTGTCACTTTCCAAGGATATGCCCCCAACAGGGAGTGTCAGTCCAGAATTTATCTTTAGAAACCATAGATTTCTTTTGATAGCGAAAGTGATTGTAATTTCCTCAAGTAATGAATCAAAGGGTTATATGCCTCACAACTATGTATCGAATGATAAATCCGAAGGTTATTATCCATTTTGGGATAGATATGAACAAATGAGAGATGAAAAAGAATTTGTAGGGTATACCTCATTAAGTTATGTGTCAAAGAGTGAATCTGAGGGATACTCTCCACTTGTTTATCTAAATAGTCACTCTATGTAATTGAAAGTATTTTGAGATCCTCGAAAATGAATAAAATCATGTGGTTATCAAAAATATTTTTCCTTAAATCTTATGTAAATTTCTTTTACATGCAAATGAATGCTCATTTAAATGTTTCCCATAAGATAGATAGAACACAATTGAATCTACTATGATGAAACTTTAGGTATAACCTTTTTCTTGCAAAGATGGTGAGAACTAGGACTAATCCTAGAGGAATTCATGAAGTCGGACAAGGTCCAATGGGTATTGATTCTAAATTGGATCAAATCTTGGTAAGGTTGGAAAATATAGAGCAGGAAGTAAGGGTAAAGGATAGGGTAGATCAGGAAATTCCAATTAATGAGGATGAGGGAGAAAACTCTCACAACCATGATCAAACTCATGAACATGAGAAAGAGAAATCACCCTCTCCTTTGGAAAGAACTAATAAGCAGCTCATGGCCACTGAAATTTCTAGGGATATGAAGAAAATAACCCCACCCAAGTTTGAAGGTAGCACCATTGGGGATGAAGCTGAGGCATGGTTGGTCCAGATGGAAAAATATTTTGAGATTCAAAATTATTCTAAGGTCACAAAATTAGCATGGGGAGCTTACCAGTTAGTAGGAGAAGCCTCTAATTGGTGGATGAACAAGAAAACATAACTCAATCTTAGCTCACTAAAACTTACATGGAATGAATTTTTTGAAATATTTTGAAAAAGATGGTTATCTCAACTCTATTTTGACCAAAAACTCAAGGATTTCCAAAATATTAGACAAGGAGAAATGTCAGTTAATGAGTATTGGGAAAATTTTACCTGTCTATTACGTTATGTTCCAATGTATCAGAAGGATGAATGATTTCGTATAAGGAAATTCATCATGTGACTTAATAGTCAGATTGGGGGTGAGGTAGATGTTCATGGTCCAACCACTATGGATCAAGTGTATAAGAAGGCAGTTAAGTAGGAGAAAAAACTCAAAGCTATCTCCATTCACCAAGAGAATAGGAATCGTAAGAAGTTTACAGGAGCTCAAGTTAAACCATCTCCAAGGAGGTTTGAGGTGGTGCAATATTTTTAGAAGCAACGGGATAAGGGACCGCAAAATAATGGGAAAGAATTGAGGAAGGAGTGTAGAAGGAACAATTTCAATGGTGGTAATGTGAACAATGCTAGAAGTGATCTACTAGTAAACCTAGAGAACCTTCAAGAAAGAAAGGACCAGCAACGGGATGTTTCATGTGCGAAGGAGACCATTATGTATCGAATTGTCCCAATAAGCCTTCTAGGTCATGACCTTATGGAAACCCACTTCCTTCTCAACAAGCGACATTCCAATAGAATTAAGATTCACGTTGCTTTGGATGATCGTCAAGCAGAGTATCAAGTGACTCCAGTGGAGACTCCAGGTATTTTGTTTGGCTTACCCATTTCCATACTTATAGATACTAGAGCTACTAAGAGTTTTGTTTCACCTATAATAGAAAAATAAATATCTAGGAAATCTGGTTACATGGAAAAATCATTGGTTGTAGAATATGCAAACCAAACAAGAGCAATAGTGGAACAATGTTTGTTCGAAGCTAGGATTGAGCTACCTTGTTTTTATATGGAGGTAAACCTATATGTAGCACCCTTAGGATCCTATGACGTTATCCTAGGAATGAGCTAGCTTTGGAAGCATAAGGCCAAGGAAGACTATCACACCAAAAATGTAGAATGTTTGGATGATTTAGGTAACCAAGTAATGTTGCAAGGGATATCTAAGGAAGTCAAGATACACCAAATTTCCACAATGCAAATGCTTAGGGCTAGGAAGAAAGGATGTAAGCTATTTGCAGTAAAAATGGAAAAGCTTGAAGAATATAATGAAATAGATTCAAAAGATGGTATGGTCAACTATGGATTAGAAGAATACCAAGAGATGGAAGAAGAAGAAATGATGGAGACTGGGGAGATGGATATGGAAAGATATCAAATCCTTCAAAAGTTTGCGGATGTCTTTCTAGAAGAACTACCTGGATTACCTCCAAAAAGGATTTTTGATTTCTCCATTGATATAGTGTCAGGATCAGAACCTATTTCCAAAGTGCCTTACCGAATGACAACAATTGAGTTAATGGAGCTTAAGGCACAGTTGGATGAATTGTTATCTAAGGGATTGATAAGAACGAGTGTATCACCTTGGGGAGCACTAGTAATATTTGTGAAGAAGTATGGTACATTGCGGTTGTGCATAGATTATCAGATGCTCAACAAAGCTACGGTAAAGAAAAAGTATCGATTTCCATGCATTGATGACCTTTTTGATCAAATGAGAGGACTTGTAGTATTTTCCAAGATTGACCTACAATTTGGGTACCATCAGTTAAGGATCAAATATGAATACATCTTTAAAACTACTTTTAGAACAAGGTATAGGCATTATGAGTTTACAATTCTGCCACTTGGACTAACTAATGTGTTGATAACATTTATGAATCTAATGAATAACATATTTAGGGATTCCCTAGATAAGTTTGTCTTAGTCTTTCTTGATGATATCCTAATCTATTCAAAGAATGAGGAGGATCATTCCAAGCATTTGGAGATAGTTCTACAATGTCTGAGAGAACATAAGTTGTATGGAAAACCCTCTAAATGTACTTTATTCTATAAGAAAGTGCAGTACCAAGGAAATGTGATATCGACTGAAGGTATCTCAGTTGATCTAGCCAAGATCAAGGCAGTGCTAGAATGGTTGGTACCTAAAAATGTTTCTGAAGTAAGAAGTTTTATGGGTCTAGTAGGGTATTATAGAAAGTTTGTTGCAAAATAGCCTTTCTAATTACTACCTTGTAGAGGAAAGGGAAGAATTTTGAGTGGATAGAAAAATGGCAAGCATAATTTGATCTACTTAAAGAGAAGTTAACTACTGCACCAATTTTGAAAGTACTAGATTGTGATGGTGACTTCACTGTTATCATGGATGCATCAGGAGAAGGTTTAGGTGGAGTTTTAATACAAGAAGGGAAAGTAATTGCTTATGAATCAAGAAAGCTAAAACCCTATGAGAAAAATTATGTATCGCATGATTTAGAGTTAGCAGTGGTGGTTCATGCGTTGCAAATGTGGAAACATGACTTGCTAGGAAAACCCTTTGAGATGAAAACCAATCATCATGGGTTGAAGTATCTATTCACTCAGCTTAATCTGAATGCATGATAGAGAAGATGGTTGGAGTTGATAGTTGTTTATGACTTCAATATCAATTATATCAAAGGAAAGGAAAATTGAGTAGCCAATGCCTTAAGTTGTAGAAGACATATTGCCTCGATAGTGACAATCCAAACCGACTTTAAAGGACAAGTGTTGTAGAAATGTAAGGAGGATGAGTACTTTTTACAAGTAAAGCAAGCACTCGCAAATAATCCACAAGATGCAAGATATTATGTATATCATTTTGAATCTAATGGATTAATTAGGCATAAGGGAAGGATATATGTGTCGAACCTTGAAGAATTGAGAAATCTTGTATGGAAAGAAGTTCACGAAGCACCATACTCAGGACATCTTGGTGTGACCAATATGTTAGTAGATGTGAAGCCATTATACTTTTGGAAATGGATGAAAGGAGATGTTGCTAGGTTTGTGGCTAAATGCTTGGAGTTTCAAAGAGTGAAAGCAGAACATCATCATCCAGCAGGCTTGCTATATCCACATGATATTCTATAGAGTAAGTGGCAAGTCATTAGTATGAATTTTGTGCAAGGATTTCCCATGTCAAGGAATAAGCACAATTCCATTTTAGTAGTTGTTGAAAAAATTACTAAGGTAGCACATTTCATACCAGGGAATTTAACTGATGGAGCTCATGTCATAGCTCAAAAATTCATGCAAGAGGTATTCATATTACATGGAATTCCTAAGAATATTATCTTAGATAGGGATGCACGTGTAACCTCAATATTTTGGCAAACCTTATTCTATGCACTAGGGATTCAACTAAATATAAGTTTAGCTTATCATCCAGAAACAGATGGGAAAAAAGAAAGGGTAAATCAAGTACTTGAAGACCTACTAAGAGTGTATTGCATGGATCAGCAACACAAGTGGGAACTTTCCTTTAGTGGAATTTTCTTATAACAATTCCTACCGTTCTACAATAAAAATGGCTCCTTTCGAAGCCCCATATGGCCGAAAGTGTCGAACCTCGATAAGTTGGGATAAACTTGAAGATAAGGTGAGTCTTGGGCCTGAAATGTTAGCTGAAATGGAAGAACAAGTCAAGGTTATCAAGCAAAGGCTAGCTAAAGCCAATGATAGGCATAAAAGATATGCAAATGCAAAGAGAGTACCTAGGAATTTTGCAATAGGTGATAAGGTGTTGTTAAGGGTAAAACCGCATAAGAGTTCTATCAAGTTTGGAAAGTCATCCAAACTAGCTTCATGCTATGTAGGTTCTTTTGAGATTATAGAGGAAGTGAATCTTGTAGCTTACCAAATTGCGTTGCCACCAACTCTTGCTCGGATGCATAACGTCTTTCACATTTCTTACCTAAAAAAGTATATACCAAGTGATGATCATGTAATTGATTGGAATGTTTTATAGGTATAGGTCCTCAAAGTGTTAAAAATTGAGCCTATCAAGGTGCTAGAAACATGTAAGCTTCACTTACGTAACAGGGAAGTTCTGTAGTGCAAGGTCCAGTGGGACCAGTATGCAGAAGATCCTGCCACTTGGGAAGACTATGCTGAGATACAACAAAAGTTTCCTCATGTTTTATGTGCTTTTGGAAGTGCTTGAGAAAAATAATGTTTTATTTAGTTCATGTTTGCTACATAAAATCATCAAGGATGATGATTCACAAGGGGGGAGTATGTCACACCTCATTGCACATTTACCTATTTACTATTACTATGTTAGGGTAATTATCACATGTGTGAATGTATTTGGAATTTTGATTGGAAATATATGTTTTTGCACCTTCTTATCAATGAATTATGAATGAATTTTTATTTCATTTAATGACTATGATGAAATGCATATTTGGAAATGAATGTTTATTGAATTGATATTCTAATTATAAAAGGATAATCTAAATATTTGTACTGATGAACGACTGACTACCATGAAAATGTGTTAAGTTGGATGCAAGTTCAGAATCAATCCTTCGGAAGGGAGGGGGAGTATCACTTGGGAGAAGAACTTGGTGAAGTAACCAGTAATGATACCTAATTGATCTTATACACACACACACTCACTGGTAGAATGGTTGAGTCATGTCATCGTGTTTTGGAATTGGTAAGTTATCCTTTAGCATGATGTGTTTGCAATAGGCAGGAGTTTGAATTCAGTTAGTGCTTGGTTTATTTTTAGTGCTTGGTGCATGTGAGTAATTATTTATATTGCTATGCTTGATTGGTGAGATGTACATATGTTGAATGTATATATGTGTATACACACATGTCAATGATAATCCATACACAAGAAGGAATGCATACATGAGATTGCATAGGTAGACATACCTATGTGTGCTTATGGAAGGGTTACTTATGAGCATGGAGATATCAAGAGGACAATATGACGTCTGTGTGTGTGTCTATATATATATATACACGTCATATGTATATATATCTACCAATGAGATAGTTATTGTTTATTTATGTGAATGTGAATGAGTTATCAAATGTATATGTATATATATAAGATATATACATATATACATATGTATACATGTATCGATGTATACGTATGTAAAAGAAAATGGGAATGCCATACATATACGTCGACATATGTATGCATAAACATACATGCATATTGATATATAAGAATATATATATATATATATAATTGATATGGTATATGAATATTAACTTGATCTTGTTCATTTGAATATCAAATGTATACATATTTAGTTGACATGGAATTATATAAATGAATATATATATACATATACATACATATATATATAGCATTGGGTCTATTTATCGATATATATATATA